>OY796881.1:13837906-14573514 GCA_963680785.1 Diplosoma virens | reverse complement strand
ATTTAGATGTACTCCATGTAACAACCCTAAATGCCAAAGGTGGTTTTATTACAAAAAAATTTCATAAAATCTACAGCCAAAGGCAGATGTTTTCTCAATGGCGCATCGCATTATCCTACATCAATATACAAGTCAATTATTTTTAAAGAAGCTGTCCGACTTCGTCGCCTTAATGAACGTAAATCGGATTACTTAAAAAGTTTAGTTAATCTAAAAGATAAATGTTTCCGTTCAAATTTTAACCAGAAAATGACAGAAAATATGTTAGAAATTGCTAAACACTGGGAAGATCGCTTCGAGCCAAAATCGCAACATCACAAGAAAAACAGAATTGTTTGGGCAGCGCAGTTTACCAAATTACTTCAACTCTCTAACCAAGAAAAGAAACTAAAACCGGAAGCACCTATTGTATATAAAAACCCACCCACATTAGCTACTAAATTAACGAATTACAAAAAATTATCACAGTTCTTCCTAATACGGATAACCGAGTTTCATATCCATGTGGAAAATGTGCTTTATGTGAAAACTTTAAAAACTATAAAAATATGGTTAAAACAGTTGATTCTATTATTTCGCACTCAAATAGCAAAAAATTTAATTTAAAACAACATCTTACTTGCAAAAATTATAGTATTTACGTCGCAGAGTGTAAATTTTGTAAAATGCAATACGTAAGACAAACAAAAAATAAATTTTCTACCCGATGGAATAACCACCGCTCATTCTGGAACAAATTTAACGTTAAGGATAATTAAGGATAACAATGACCGAGCTGCCCTCCTTAAACATTTTTATAAATTTCGTTTCGACGCTTTTAATGGTAAACCTGACATCACTGAATGCTACATGGTCATATTTGTAGAACAACCGGATAAAACTTTATTGGATTGGTGTGAAAATAAATGGATTAATAACTTGAATGCTAAAATTAATATTAATAGAATTTTTCTGTCTTATAATTGCGGTTGAGTTTTAAACTTGTTTATTCTTCACTATCGTTCAAATTATGCACAGTTAAACTGCAACAGTTTTGTTAATCTTTTCAGTCAACACTTTGAATCTTAGCGGGAGTTTGCGGTTTTTAATTTCGCTACAGGTTTTACACTGTGCGTTTTCTTGATTGTTACGCGATCCATAATCATTATGTCAGTTGTTGTGTCGTTTAGCTCTTAGTTTTATTGAAAGCTTCACTTTGTGTCGTTGAGTCAGGACCCGTATAGTATGAGTAGAATTTTGGAAATTTTTTGTCAAATATATGGTAATCTAATTTAATTTTTTACAGAAACTGATGATGACCTTTATAGGTCGAAATCGATTTTTCATAGTGATACAGTTGATTTTAAATTCTTAACTTTTATTTTCTATAATAAATTGAAAGTTGACCGATTTTATTAATAAATTCATGCATCGCAATTTTATTCGAAAAATTAAGCAAACAAAGGATGAGTCGGTTGATAGAACCGGAAAATGTCTGGTCTAGTATAGATTATTCCGTGTTGTATTTCATATAGTATATCATAGTCTAGTATAGTCATATGAAAAATGTCTGTTTCAGGGATAGAAACTATTTCGACAGGATTCGAAAAACGATTTACCACTGCCGTCAGACAATGCGTCAAGCCCTTTTTGTTTTTACGACCCAACTGCTCTTGCCAGCAACAAAGAAGAACGTGCCACCTTCCCATTATTGCAGCAATCTTATCAACCAATTTGTGCGCCGCTGTAATAGTCGGTACGTTGGTCGCTAGACCAGACGCTTGAGGGAACTTATTAGACAACCCAATCCCGAATCTATCACCAATCTTCCACCCTTGCGTAGCCGTGACAATCTTCCTCGTCCCTGCAAAGTCAATAGTAGCTCCCAATTTGTCTTTTTCATGAGTCTTCCCAGATGGTAGGTGCTTTCACGCAGATGGTAGGTGCTTTCACGCAGCCTGGGCAGTGAGTAAGTCTGTTCATTGATTTTAAAATGACAGACCGAAACCGAACCTACCAAAACGGAAGGGTATCCACCCATTCCGATGTTCAGTGTGGGTCTGCTAATCGGCAAACGTCCTTTTCAGGACGGGGCAATGTTAGGATAAAACTGCCCTTTTCAGGGCACATTGACAACAAGTTCCGAAGACCCACCATTCTTCAGCTGAACATCGAAGGCCTCACTGCAAGCAAGATGAACGTTCTTCATCACCTCGCTATGCAGTCTGAGGCACTCGTCATCCTACTGCAGGAGACCCACTGCACTGATGCAGAGAAGTTGGTGCTACCAAACTACCAACTAGCTGGGTCTTCTTTAAGCAGGAAGCATGGCCTTGCCACGTTTGTCCACGAGCGACTGAGATACACGCTTTTGGACCAATCTCCACCGACATCGGAGATCGAGTGGCTGTGTGTGGACGTTGATGGCTAACGCTATTGCGAACCCTGGATCTCCCAGTGTTTCCTCACCCCTGTCTTTACGCTGGCGATTTTAACTGTCGTCATGCTGACTGGGGTTATGACGACAACAGTCCGGACGGTGAGTGTTTGGCTGGCTGGGCAAGTATTAATTGTCTTGCCCTGCTATATAATGCCAAGGACGCTGCCAGTTTTTATTCTGGCCGCTGGAACACTGGCACCAATCCGGATCTAGCTTTCGCTAGCGTAGGTCCAAACAGTCGCTTACCGGATAGACGTGTCCTTGAAAAGTTCCCCAGGTCACAACATCGACCCTCGCTTATTACACCACCAAGGTTTGTTATAGCAGTGCCAAGCATGCCTATTAAGCGATGGAACTTCTGCAAGGCCAAATGGAGTCACTACATTGCTTTGACGAATAAATTCGCAAAGACTTTGTTGCCGCCTGATTCACTTGATGTGAATGCGGCTTACCAGGACTTCTGTAACACCATTAAGAAAGCAGCCAAAAAGACTATCCCACGCGGGTATCGAAATAACTATATTCCGTGTTGGGATGCAGAGTGTGAATCTCTCTATAAAACCTTTCTGCAGTCTCCTCAGGGAGACGACTCAAGTTTGGCTGCTACAGCTCTGCTTGCCAAGCTTGACAGAAAGCTGAGGGATCGATGGTCCGAAGCAGTTCGGAGCATTGACTTCTCACACTCTAGTCGAAAAGCGTGGAGTATTTTGAACAACCTTACTGGTAGGTCACGACACTCTCCTCGTCACTGTCCCGTTTCAGCCGATGCTATTGCATCTCAGCTGGTCAGAAATGGAAAATACGAGGCTGTTGACCGCAAGTCATCTCGACTTGTCTCTCAAGAAGTGTCTGACCTTTGGAGAGCCACAACACCAGACGCACTAAATATCTCTGACAATTTTTCACAGAGAGAATTTACTGCTGCCCTTCAACATTTAAAACCAGGTAAAGCTCCGGGACCTGATTCCATCTGCCCAGAGCTTATACTCCATGCGGAGCTGCTTTGAAGTCCTGGTTACGTGAGTTCCTTTCTTCCTGTTTGCGCCGACTCAAAATTCCCAAGATATGGAGAAGAGCGCTTGTGGTCGCGATCCCAAAACCAGGAAAGCCCGTGGGGGACCCAAAGAGTTATCAACCGATATCTCTGCTCTGTGTCCCCTACAAGATCCTCGAGAGGTTTATCTACGCCCGCGTTGAGCCATTAATCGATCCACTGCTCCCTAAACAGCAGGCTGGATTCCGACGCCGGAAGTCAACCGTAGATCAAGTTGTTCTGCTAACCCAGAACATAGAGGATTCTTTCGAGGCTAAAAAGAAGGCCAGTGCCGTATTTATCGATCTGACAGCTGCTTATGACACTGTCTGGCACCGTGGTCTTATCTGCAAGCTGCTGAGACTACTTCCGGATAACACATGGTCAAAATGATCATGGAGCTTGTCCGAAATCGAAGTTTCACCCTTACCACCGGTGACAGCAAGCAAAGCAGGCTAGGGATCGGTCTTGGCTCCCCTCCTATTTAACGTCTATACGTACGATCTTCCTTCCATGATTTCCAGAAAGTTTGCTTATGCTGATGATTTAGCATTGTTGCACTCTTCTGGAAACTGGAAAGACTTGGAGGGAACCTTAATCCAAGACATGTCCATACTGTCAGCGTATCTCCAGACTTGGAGGTTGAAGCTCAGTCACACTAAGATGGTGACGGCAACCTTTCACTTAAATAACCGAGAGGCCAAACGTGAGCTAAAGGTCTACAACAACGGTAGACTTTTACCGTTCTGTCCAACCCCTACTTATCTTGGGGTAAAACTGGACAGATCGCTCACGTTTCGTCACCATTTAGAGGCATTGCGCAAAAAACTATCCTCGCGCGTCACACTGCTGAGGCGACTCGTTGGCTCGGGATGGGGTGCTGGTGCTAAAACACTACGCATAGCCACCTTGTCTCTAGTCTACTCAACAGCTGAGTACTGTGCGCCAGTCTGGTGTCGCAGTGCTCACACTCGCCTCATCGATAGTGTCTTGAACGACGCCTTGCGCATAGTCACTGGATGCCTGCGTCCCACTCCAACGGACCACCTACCTGTACTCTCAGGCATCCAGCCAGATGAGCTTCGCCGACTGGGAGCGACACTCTCCTTGGCTTACCGTGGATCTCTGGACCCCGATCATATTTTGCATGGTCTTTTAAGTGGGTCCTCAGATACTGGCCAAGTGAGGCTAAGATCTAGACGCCCGTTTGTGCCAGGTGCGCGGAATCTCTTGGACAACCTTGCCAGACTTGGCATCCGCGCCTCTGAATGGACAAATTACAAATGGAACTCGGAGTATTGTGAAAATGCTTCCAGGCTCCGTGCTTTTATGCCCGAGACCAGTGCCAGGTCTGTTGGGATGGGTTTACCCCGAGCAGCTTGGGTTAAGCTCAACCGCCTGCGGACTGGTGTTGGCCGATTCCATTTGTGCATGCACAAATGGGGTCTCGCTCCTTCACCAAATTGCGAGTGTGGCGCCTCTGAGCAAACCGCAGACCATGTACTAACAGCGTGCCCTATACATCGGGCAGCACATGGAGCACGAGGTCTGACGGTTTTGGATGACGAAACTCGATGCTGGCTTAATGACATCACTGCCAGCATCTGATCCAGGCAGTGTAGCAGTCTGGGGTAGTAAAAGGATAAACCCTCGGCCCCAGTTCTGTTTGTGTCTGGCCTGGAGTGGATGCCCTTCAAACGACGACGACGACGATGAGTCTGCCATTGGTCATCGACATCTTTTGGAAAACACAAAATGTGCTCTTTGTTATAGCAACAACAGATCCTTTATTCTTGCTAGAGGTTGTTCTATCTCTCACCTTTCCGCTCCACCTTATTCTTTGCTAACAAAAAGATTTGGTCTATACCTTGAAACTCTTTTAGCTTTCTCTCTTTTCATAGATCAATCACTCTAGACCAGGGATCGGGAAGCTTTTTGAGTAAGAGAGCCATAATCGCTACATATTTTTAAATGTATTTTCGTGAGAGACATATACTGTTTCCTCTAATTTTTAGCTGTGTGTATGTGCACAAAAATTTGTTCGTGAGCAAACTGTGGCATAGGCGTACCAGCCAAAAAAAATAGGGGGCAATGAAATTTTGCCCAAATTTTGTGACATTTGTCCGAATCATGATTTTTCTAATACTTTACGAATAGGAGAAAAAAATGGTCTGAGATTCTAGGATAAAAACCAAAAAAAAGTCTTCACTTTTGAAAGCTTGTGCGCGCAGATCTTTTTTTATGTGCGCTAATTTATGCCCGTCATCAAAAGAATAAGACGCCATCATTAAAAAAGCAACATCTGGCTCGCAAACCATAGGTTTCCGACCCCTGCTCTGGACCAATGATAGCTCTTTTGTTTAGCTACTTAATTCTTGTTCTTTTGCCAGTTTACTTTTTTCGTTCGTCAGTTCGGCCCGCTTCTTTTTTATTCTGACAACCTTTATAAACGGGCAGACGAAACGATTTGCAAAAGATTTTAATTCTAGTCGCTATTTTAAAAAAAGAGGTTTTCACCGGTAAAGTTCGGCCGTGTTTATTTAATTTTCTTGGCTCACAAATACTTTTGGTGAGCCAAAATGGTCTTTGGGTCAAAAAGATTGAACGCTTCTAATACAAGATTTTTTGGTCTCCACTTTGCACCAAAAAAAATTGTTATACCTTTAAACTTCTTTTTTTATTTTAGTCTTTCCTAGGTTTTAAGATAACTTTAAAAAGCGTTCATTCCTTGGAGATTTTTCATCCGACTTTAATCAGGAGGAATCGTCAGATTAAACTATCTTAAAGTTTTGTACCACCAATCGACTTTTCCACTTTTTGACTTTTCCGTACATCCGGCAACGTGGTCGAGTGGTTAAAGCGCCGGGATTGTGATCGACATGCTCTCGGTTCAAAACCTACTCACGCCATTCTGTTGTGTTCTTGGGAAAGACACTTATGGCACTTTCTCGGCTTGGTGGTCTTAGCAAGCAGTTCTAAATTTCAGTCATATCTTTATTAAAAACTTTAACCGGACACCAATATCTTGGTATCTCCGAAAGCATGTTGGGGCAATTGTTTGCCCTACGCATTAGAGCCTCCGTCGCTTTCCTTTGAGTCACGGGAAAAATACAGAGATAAAATAAAAAATAAATAAAATAAAAGATAAAATACTCAAAGTTACACTGCCGGTAGGTACCAAAAATGCTTACTCCAGAGCACAGAGGGAGGTCGAGTTGTCCCAGCAGTGTCTCTGCCACTATGAGAAGGATGGTGATGAGTTTCTGAAGAAGATGGTCACATGTAACGAGACAAAGGTTTAGCAGTATGAGCCTCACTCCAAACGGCAGTCCATGGAGTGGAAGCTCGTAGGCTCTCCAGTGAAGAAAAAGTTCAAGTCGCAGCGGTCCACGAGGAAGGTGATGCTCACCGTTTTTTGGGATATGTAAAGCCCAATCACCATTTCATTCCTTGAGAAAGGAAGCACTGTGCCAACTACTGTGAACTGCTGAGGTAGGTCAAGAAAGACATAAAGAACAAACCCAGGGGTCGTCAGTCAGAAGGAGTCATCTTGCATCATGACAACGCAAGGGCTCACACAGCATCCCAAACGGTGCACAAGAGTCTCGATAAATAGTTCGAAACCTATATTTTTTACAAAATTTTTATAATTTGGTATAATTTTAGCCGATTCCAATTTCTTTATTATTATAATACATTCGCTATTATATCTATTATTCCAAAAACTTTCTTTTAACAATTTTAACGTTGAATTTCAAACTCTTAAACTTTACAAAATCAATTTCATCTTTGTATTTATAACAATATTAAACCAAAAATTACTGTATATTTTCTCAATCAAATTACTTCCTCGTTTCACAATGTCTAAATAGGCTCTTTGCTTTTTGTTGAAATGTCAGACTTCTTTGTTTCCGAAAAGGACTATGAACATAGCCTACACTTTTTTCGTAATCGCGTTTACGCGTCACAGATGGCTCAGACTACCATAAAAATTCTTTGTCGAAATAAACGTAAGGTGCAAATCTAAGAGTTTAAAAAAGTTTGAACTCTCAGTTGCTCTAGCACTTGCAAGTTGCGAAGAAGCAACCTTGCTTCTAGTAATACAACTTCTATAAATACAGTAATTCATTTCTATCTTTGCAAGCTACTACGTACACTCGTTTTATTGCTTCTTTCTTTTTCCAATTCGCAGCCTTAATCATGTTTACTATCAAATAATTATAGTTGTCGTTTTACTATGTGGAGGAGCAGAAAAAAGAAAACTAAACTAAATTGAATTGAAGCTGAACATTTGGATGTGGTCATTTCAGACCAACAACTTGTAAAATCTCAACACGATCGCATCGTGTAACAAACACGTCAAAAAATGTTTCGTCTTGAAGCCTAATTTAAAAATACAAGACCGAGACAATATTCAGTCTATTTTTGTCTAGTCTAAATCTTTACCGTAAACTAGCCGAAATATCTACCGCAAAGGGTATTTTCAATTGAAAAATTTTTCCATTAGATGGGGACATTTGCAGTTTTTTTGTTTTCAATATTTACATAATCTATTCCTAAAGCTTCCAAGTAATTTCTTTAGGTTTGACTTAAACGACCTCCAAAAATTGTTAATAGACAACAACTATACAGTCATTTTATAATTCACATAAATAAAAATTTCTTATGTCGTTGTAAAATAGTTTAGGTCAGTGGTTCTCAAACTTTGGTAGTTCGTGGCCCCATAGTTACGATATTGTTCCAAAGGTCAAGTGAAAATCAAAAAACTGTTTCTGATTTTGTCAATTTTTCCCGAAAATTTAAGAGAAGACCAAAAAAGAGTCATCACTTTGAAACCGTATCTAATTTTGTCGATTTCGTTTCCAAACTGAATTGAAGTCCAAAATGAGGATTCTTTTCGTGGCCCCCCGGAAAAGGTCTCTTTGAGAACCCCTGGTTTAGGTTAACATTAAATAACAAATAATCATGAAGAAATGAATGAATTGCGGCTAGACATTAATCGTAAAAATGTTAACTTTATTTTATTTTTTTATGTTTGACTGCTTCAATCCACACGTTATAATTTTTCTAGGGAAAACGTTTATTTTAAAAATTTATAAAAGACGGTAGGCTTTTGAAAGTGTAGCGGAAAAATTACCCCCAAGTTTTTAAAATCAAAATTTTTTGCGCAGGGACAAGGAAATATTCGGAGAAAATTAGAATTTTTTGGGCAGAAACAAGAAAATATTTGGGCTAAACTAAAATTTTTTTGGGCAGCGATGAAAAAATTTGGGCAGAATCAGACATTTTACGACAGTGACAAGGAATTGTGTGAATAAGATTTAATGTGTAGACCTTTTTTTCTAGAGATCACTATGATTTTAGAACAAAAATTGAGAAATCAGTGACATATGCCAAGTAAAGACCTTTATTTTTTCTTTTTTTTTTCTTCATCCTAAAATTTCAGACAAATTTTTTAATCATATCCGTAAAGTACTACAAAATATCTGTAATGATTTGGGCAAACGTCACAAAATTCGGACAAAACTCCATCGCCCCCAAACTTTTTTCAGCTGGTACCTCTTTGCCTTAAACAGATAAAAGTCCTATAAAATTCTTGCTTGAAGCTTTGTGAGCACTGATTGGTGCGACTAAAATGAAGACCTAAGCCATGAAAAAATGAATAGCCGAGCACATTGATATACCCATAAACGTTTTCTTCAAAATATGCACAAATATAAAAAAAAGTCGATTTGCAGTACAAAACTTTAAGATAAAGCTATCATAAAAAATACAGAATAGAAACCGAACGCATAACTTATTGTATCAATTTCTGTGTGACGATTGGGTAATTCGCTCGTCGAGAAACTGAAAAAACTGCCTTCAAGATTTGCAAAAAGCAGAAAACATCAATTGAAAACCGACATTTATAAAAGTAAAAATTTTTTGCTGAATATGGGGAAAATGTTGCTAACTAAAGTTAAATGTATTACCAGACACAATTTTCTGTATACAGTATAAGTCAATGGTTCCCAATGTGTGGCGTACGCTTCACAGGGCGGAAATTTGACTTTTTAAGGAGACAATTTGATCATTTGTAAGTGTTTAGCAATTAAATTCTTTCTTTTTAAGATCTATTAACCATAACATTCCAAAAAATAAAAATGAAACAATCACACATTTATTTCATTCATCAACCTGACTTCAATTTTCAAATCACATCCGATTGTCACATAGATTATATGTGAAGATCTTTTTTTATTTGTTTTTGTTTTGATTAAATTTTTTAGGCATAAATGGAGCAATGTCACATAGATTTAATGTGAAGATTTTTTTCTCTGCTGAAGAGGAAACCAATCGTTTCTACTCTCTATTCAACTACAAATTCAGGTAAAGACCAAAGAAAAAAGGTCTTCACTTGAAATCTATGTGACATATGTACATCTTAACAAATATTAAGAAACTGAACAACTACAAATTCAGGTAAAGACCAAAGAAAAAAGGTCTTCACTTGAAATCTATGTGACTGTTCCTGACGCACGTGGAGTCTGCGACAGCCACAGAAACTAAACTGTTTGGGAATAGCTGTACTGTGAAAAGAAACAGCCAAATAGTCCAGTCTAACTATTTAATTTAATTTCCAATATAATTCGCTTCAATTTCTTTAATTATTTCTATTACTTTTAAAATTCAACTTAATCCAATAGATAAACCAACAGTTCCAATATTTCTCTTTGGTTAAAAACTGAACTATAAATTTCTAAGTTGCTTATTCGAAGGAAACGCATTGAAAAGCTTGCTACAATCAAAATGCTATGAACGTGGCCAGCTTGTAACATCTGTTACGTCACAAGCGCCAAATGACTCAATGTTTTACGAGCTATTAGGCAACGGAAAATGAAGTTTACAAAGTTAATCGTTCGGACCATAGGCGGCCCCCATTATGTGTGTCGGCATCAGCGCAACATAATGTAAAACAACTAAACAAGGGGGAGAACGATGTATCAAATTTACAAACAAGGTAAGTAACACAAAGAATTCACAACAGTTAAGTTCTAGGCATATACGTATACGATAAATGAAAAGGCAATTAAACAAGATGCAACAAAACTGTCAAAGCGTGTATGTACAATACTATATAAGTGATTTCGTAAACGAACACAATAATGTCACATAGCATTACTCCAATTCCAAAGGCGCAATTTTCGAAATGTCACGATCAATATACGTAACAACGGGTTTACCATTACAATCACAAGACGATACTGCAATCTTAGCTCGACGTACCAAGGCTTTGCCCCTTCGCATTTGTGGGAGGACCTCTGAGATACGTCCAAGCCTATAATTTCCCCTTTTGTTGAAGTCACCCGGACCCCCGACTACCACCATCTGCCCAACGTGGAGATTGTCAGCAACCGTTAACCATTTCTTATGTTTTTGGAGAAGGGGAAGGTAAAATCTTATCCAACGCTCCCAGAACTGTTGTGCAAGTGATATGTTGTATCTATAATCGCGTCGGAGATGATCCTTATTGTGTGGTTGTCCAAGCGGTGTGTATGGATCATTTAAAGGTGTCAAGAGTGAAGACGGTGATATTGCAGTGTAATCACGCGGATCGTCAGAAAGAGGTGTCAGTGGACGATCATTAACTATGCGCGTAGCATTGCAGATGTATGTTTGCAGTTCAACCAAGGTAGGTGTTCTAGGAAACTTAGTGACTTGTATGAGTGTGCGTTTGAACAACTTTATAAGGGACTCCCAAGCGCCACCTTGAGAGGGACTATATGGTGGAATGAATTCCCACGAAATTTTCTTTTTCCTAAAAAACGACTGAAGTTTGTCTGCCTCAAGAAGTTCGGGCAGCACGTGGGCGGCGGCTTTGAAAGTAGTTCCATTATCCGAGTACATACTAGATACAGAACCTCGCAGGTCTACAAATCTAGAAAAGGCCATTATGAAATTGCTCAAGTCAAGAGAAGTGACTAGTTCAACGTGAATCGCACGGGTTGATAAGCAGGTGAAAAGTAGCCCCCATGCTTTCCTTTCACTTCGGCCTTCTTTGTATGGCAATGGGCCGAAGTAATCACAGCCAGTATTAAAAAAGGGCTTATTGTGAGCAGCCAACCTAGAAGCAGGGAGGTCCGCCATAAGTTGACGAACGGGTCTCGCCTTTTGCAAGTTGCAAGCGTTGCACTGATTTAAATAATGCCTGACGCTAGACAATCCTTTTATAATCCAATATTTTTGGCGAGTCAGCATCAGAGTGTATTGAATCCCTGCATGTGCAATTTCTTGGTGACAATTCAGTATCACTAACCTAGTAAGTGGGTGTCGTGATGGGAGAATGACAGGATGTATTGCGTCTGTGGGAAGATCAGCTTCTCCCAATCTTCCTTCGATTCGAAGTGTTCCATCTGGAAAGGCAGCGGGGCGAAGACAACGGATTGAGCGTAAATCTTTAAGGTGTCTGCGTTCAGAATTTGATAACGTTTTAGCGTTTAGCCGTTTGATTGCATCTTCCAAAGAGTCAGGAGATTCTGCTTGCAAGCTGTCGAAAACTGTGCAGAAACATTCTCGCTGCACATATAGCACTGTAGAGTGTAATGCTTTTTCAAGATATATAGCGTTTAAGCGTGGCTTATGAAACTCTAGTTTCTTTGCTTTTGCAATCACAAATTCTACAAAGGCAGCAAGGTATCCCAACCTCTTTTTCAGAGTGTACAAGTTTGGTGAAGTCTGTATTACACGAGTGAGTGTTGCCTTTGGTTCTTTGCAAAAAGTTGTTCTCAATTCAATTCGAGCATCACGTACAGTTAAAGGAATACTGTTTACGTTGAATTTATCAGGTGGCAAATGAAGAAATTGTGGACCTTCGATCCAAAGTTTTGTGCGGGTTTCAATGTGTTTGTTAGCTAGAGGTCTCGTGGCCACATCTGCTGGATTACTTTCGGTTTCGCAATAACGCCAATCATTTGAGGAAGAGACTCGGCGTATTAATTCCAGACGACGTGAAATAAACTTTGGTAATCTCAGATTAGGGTTAGTGACCCATTGAAGAACTACTTTAGAATCACACCAAAAATGTCGAGAGTAGTGCGGTAATCCTAAAGCTTTAGCAGCGCTTGCCATGAGTTCTGCACTCATCACAGCAGCTACCAGCTCTTTTCTTGCTATAGGCCAGTTTTGTTGATGTATCAAAATTACACGGCTTTTTCCATAAACAAACGCCGCATGGGCATGATTATCAATGATTCTACGAAGGTAGATTACGCTACCGTACGCTTCCATGGATGCATCCGAAAACGCATGCAGCTCATAAAGAGTTTCAACGGTAACTTTAACCTGTGGAGCATTTGCAAAGTACCATCTGGGAATAGAGATTTCTTTTAATTTAAGAAGTGTTTGACTCCAATCTTTCCACGCTCTCTCATGCTTTGCAGGGACGGGTTCATCCCAGCTCAACTGATCCACAGCGAGTTGTTGCAGAATGAGGCGTCCTTTCAAGAGAAAAGGAGCAGTATATCCCAGTGGGTCATATTGTTGGCTGATTTGACTTAACATAACTCGTCGAGTATATTTGTCGAGCAGATGAAAGCCAAACTCGACTTTCAGAGTATCTTGTTCGCCATTCCAAATGCAACCTACTGCTTTGAATTGTGGAAGTGGGTCCTCATCTTTTTTCAGGTCGATCGTTCTGACGGATGATGCCAGTTTATTTTTATCTACATTAGCAAGGACGGACTTGGCCGCTTGGTTTGCAGTCCATTTCACAAGTTGAAAACCGCGGCTGGCCAGAAGATTGATAGACTCAGTGGCTATGGTTTTGGCTTCTTCTGGGGTGTCTGTGCTAACTAGAAGATCATCCATGTACATGCAATGTTGAATCGCGTGTAGAGTGGGGTTACTGGCATTGGTAGGATTTTCCTTGGCTATCTCTCTTATACTACGGCAAGCGATGTATGGAGAGCTGACCACACCCCAGACGTGTCTAGTAAATTTATATGGTTTAAGCTTTCCATTTAAAATGTCATCATTGTCGTACCACAAGATTCTAAATAAATTCTGTTGGTGTTCAGGTAAAAGAATTTGAAAGAAACACTTGGTAATATCTGCCATTATTGCATATTTTCCTATGCGAAATCTTGCTAAAACATGGGCCAGAATATTAAGCATGTCAGGACCAGAATAAATAAAATCATTGATGGACCATCCCGACCACTTAGCAGAGCCGTCATAGACAACTCTGGGTTTTGCTTGATTTGTAATAAAGTATGGGAGATAGTTTGTTTGCTGATCCGTGTTTTCTTCAGCGAGCATAATGAATTTGTTCTCTTTAAGTTCTTGAATGGCATTAACAAGAGATAATTGTAGGTCAGGTTGTCGTAACATGTGCTTGCGCAGTCCATTAGCACGTCTTCTAGCTAATTCGTAATTACTTGGCAGTTTATGGATGTCTTCCTTTCGAGGAACAGGTATCTGATATCGACTATCAATGACTCTAATGTTATCTTCGACTAGTTGTTGAGCTTTTTTGTCGTTTACCGAGGGCTGTATGACCTCGTCCTCTTTTGTGAATTCACGAACAAGTTGTTCTAATTCTTTAATTCTGATCTTGTCACTTACAGAAATTTTGTGAGTTTGGCAATTCATTCCTTTCTGGAATTTTCCTCCAGATGCTATCCACCCGAGTGGGGTTTCAATAGCATGAGGTTCGCCTTCATTACCAGTTCGCTCTTGTAAAACCCTCATTAAGGCAGAGTTGTCAAGACCTATCAGAACATCAACACCCGAACGCTCAGGAATCATGTATGGAACGACATCATCAAATTGTGGGTACTCTGACAAATCCTGACAGTGAGGCAGAGTGTAGCCCTCATCAGACCATGGTGAGACTACCAATGCCTGCAGCCCAAGAAAGTGTTTGTTATTGTGTAGTGATTTGAGGTTGAACACTACATTCTCCAGCTCGCTTGTTTCACTGGATGAAATTGTATGTAGGGTAATTTGTGATTTTCCTACAGGCACAAGATCGAGTTCTTCCAATAGTGTTTTAGATATTAGTGTCACTTGTGACCCAGGATCATGCTGCGCATAAACCAAGGTATTTTTTCCTGTGCATGGGTTGCTTATTTGTACAGCAGATATACGTGTCAAAATACCTGTTTGTTGTGCCTCTATCTTCCTCACTACTGAGGTACTAGCCTTTTAATTATAAGATGGGAGTGAGGCGGCCCCAACAGCCACCCTTTCAGTAGAGCTGACATTTTCGCTGGGATATGTGGGAAAGGACGTATTATATATTTCGTGTAGTGAAGTAGTATGCTTAGGCACTGCCATGTGTTGTTTGCAGTGCTTACATTTGCAAGGAAACTTACAATCTTCTACAGAGTGAGACTGCAAGCAATTAAGGCAACGATGAGCCTGAATAATAGCGTTTCGTTTTTCTTCTGGGGTCAAACGTTGATAGTTATCGCAATTGTATAAGAAGTGCCGTTTCTCTGATGTTTCAGTGGAGCACATGAAACACCTAGGAGATTGTTGCCATTTAGATGCTTCACTTGGTGCACTTGCTGCAGGTGCTGATCTTGTTATTATAGACGTTGTTGTCGCCGAATTTCCCGTTTTTGTTTGGACATTTGTGTGATGTACTTTAGCCCGTTGCGTAGATCGATTCTTCTCTCCTCTGTCAGAAGAGCACAAAAATCGCTCTGCAAAAGTTGTTTTAACAACCTGTAGCTCTCTGTTAAGGAATTGTTTGAAAGAGTCGAATGATGGTTGCTCCGTGCTGCCAAAGTTATCATGTAAGAAATATGTGTACTGCTTCTTAAAGTTGTAAGGGAGTCGTTCACCCACATCGACAATAAAGTTACTGTCAAGACTGTGCATTTGTTGGTGGGCCCTGGCATACAGTTCGCAGTCGTTAAGGTCAGAGATTAGTTTCTCTAAGGTTCCTGCATCCATACGGGGTAATTTTGCTCCTGAACGAATTTGCCTTACAAGTGGTTCCGCAAGAAAACTGCAGCATCCATAGCGAAGTCTGAGTCCTTCCAGGGCTCGCGTGATTTGTGTGTCTATATCCCAACCTGGTACAGGTGGCACCAGAGCCGAAATGGCTTCTCGCGCGCCTTCCTGGCAGGAAGCACGGAGAAGATCCATTTTACGGTGTGAAATGGGACATCGCTTAATCAGTTCTCTTATCTGATTTTGGAAAAAGATGAAGGGAAGGTTGCGACCAGAGTATCTGATTTCACCTCTAATAGAATATGGTATTCTTGCAGGGCAATATGTGAAGAATTACTACTGTGAGGGCTTCCTTGGAATTCTTGATTTTTAAGTGTTGAAACCCTATTCTGTGAATAAGGGTCGTGCTGTGTAGAGTACCCTCTGTAGTTTCGCAGTGGAGTAGACTTTGTGTTAGCAATACTTTCCACTAGTGGTTTGTATAATTGAGCATGTGGTTGAGCATTAGCAAATTCTTCTGTGTGTTCAGATGTAACGTCACAAAGCCTTTTCCTAGGTTGCGTATGGGGAAGTGGCTTGCAAACCGTTTGTTGATTTCGTGAACGAGCACTTACAACGGAGTTTGGATTTGATAAGTGCAACATTTGCTCCTCGCGTCTAGTTCAGCCTGTCTGAGCTCGAATTCAATTTGATTTTGTTTTTGCTGGAATTCCCGCTCGAATTCAATTTGCTGTTGTTTTTGTTGAAACTCCTGCTCAAATTTAATTTGCCGTTGTTTTTGTTGAAACTCCTGCTCAAATTTAATTTGCCGTTGTTTTTCCTGTAATTCAGCTTTTTGTCTTTTAAGCCGCAGTGAGATTTGTTTTCTGGCTAGTTGCGAGGATGTGCGACTTGTTAAGCTGCCACAACCAACATTGCTAACAGAGTCTGAGGGTTCGATGTTTGGCATGTTTGTGTTAGTGTTCGAGAGCATTTGATTTTGTGATGAATGTGTTTCAATGTCTAGCGGAGTGAGCCCACTATTGTTTTGAACGCTAGCATGCCATTTCTGATAAACATCTATGATATTCAGTCTCAGTGCTCCCAAACGATTGTATATCCCCTGACTTTCGCTTTTACCTTCCCCAGACGCCTGCCCCTGACACGCAAGTATCTCGGCATCGAGCGCATGGTACTTATCATTAATAAGGGCAACATTTTCGTAACCCGTACTTTCATTAAGTGTCGCAATAAAAGATTCGCCAGCGGACATTAATTCCCGTACTTTAGCACGGTGATTTCGCATTTCCTTTTGACTATCATCGGTAACGTCCCGAGACATAAGCGACTGCTTTGGGCTAGACCCTTCAGCCATATTAATTTGTAAGTAAGGAATGAAAATTACTTTACACGACGGTAAATAAATTATAACTTGAAAAGGTGAAATAAATATAAATATATCACGCAGTTTGCCAGTTAATACAACGCAAAATTTGTTATATAGTTAATCAAGTAGGTTAATAATATAATTAATAACAATTATCCTACTGTTCGTTATGCTTGCTTTTTGATTGTAGTTGCTTGATTGACAGCTGCTGGTAAGATGGCTTCTTTCTTCCAGCTAGCGAGTGTGAATTTGAGAAAAGTGGATTGAATCTTCACTCTTCAGAACTTGCTATTGCTTTGCGTTTTTAACTGGAGTTTTCAGAAATTTTATCTTGATATAATTTTATCTCACTTAGAAATTTATCTTTTTCTATGTTCCTGACGCACGTGGAGTCTGCGACAGCCACAGAAACTAAACTGTTTGGGAATAGCTGTACTATGAAAAGAAACAGCCAAATAGTCCAGTCTAACTATTTAATTTAATTTCCAATATAATTCGCTTCAATTTCTTTAATTATTTCTATTACTTTTACAATTCAACTTAACAGTTCCAATATTTCTCTTTGGTTAAAAACTGAACTATAAATTTCTAAGTTGCTTATTCGAAGGAAACGCATTGAAAAGCTTGCTACAATCAAAATGCTATGAACGTGGCCAGCTTGTAACATCTGTTACGTCACAAGCGCCAAATGACTCAATGTTTTACGAGCTATTAGGCAACGGAAAATGAAGTTTACAAAGTTAATCGTTCGGACCAGTGACATATGTACATCTTAACAAATATTAAGAAACTGAACAAAGCATTTGTCGTGATAGTAATCAAAAATCTGCATTGTTGTATTATATCACACGTGGGTGGTGGGGATTTGGATTTTAATGGTGATTCTGTGGGGCACAACCAAAAAAAGATTGGGAAACACTGGTAAAAGTAATGTGTTTTTCAAATCTTTAAGAATTGGGAGTTTGAGAGAAATATACTAATGTAGTTTTTTATTATTCATTCATCATAGCATATCTAGTAATGCCATGTGCCATCACAATTCAAAAGCACATATTTGTAGTTTTTATCAGAATTTTTAAAAATTTTTTGTACAGCATCTTTAGTCAGATTATGATAACGAAACCTTTGCCCTTTTTTAAATGAAAAGCAATAAGAAAACGTTGCTTTGGTTAAATCTTTTACAGCAACATCAAAATATGTTCTGTACTGGTTTTTACAATTTTTTTCTGTCGATTACACCAAGAGTTAGATTTTTTTGTTCCAATTTACCAAAATAAAACAAGATAAGTTTAAGCTACTGACGTGGGAGGAAGGGTAAGAATCCGACTTTTGGCTCTATGAATCCGAGGATGGCAATTAATGTACATATAGTTGCAACACTGCGCTGGTCACAGCCCTTGATCAGAGCCGAATCAGTAAAATACAAATACAGTATTGAGTAAACAGTGAAAAGGATGTGATACGATAGAAGAGAGTTGATTCTTAAATAAAGTAAAAGTCATCCTTATCGAACCAATTGGTTTCTGAAAGCCATAATTTCATTTTGATCATTTCTTGGCAACGGATTCATTCATTCATTCATTCATTTTATTCTCAATCATTATTGAACAGTTTAACATAAAAATTATAAATATTAAAAAGATCAAGAAAAGGAAGAAGCAGCACAACGTCAGACGTTAAAACATGCATAAGATAAGCAAAAAGTGAAAGTACAAAACAGTACTGTAGAAAGCATGGCTGCAAAAACTTAATCACATAAAAATCTAAGAAATGAGAAAGAAAAAAGAATACATAACAATAATATTGTCAAACAAATTGAGAGATTGAATAACCAGTGCATGACTAGTCTGCGTAATGATAATGAGTGGCACAGCTAGTCAAGATGGGAATTTAGCTCAACTGAATAAGGTGAGTAAAGAAAAACCACCCATGAAAAGAAACCTGACCAGGTCCGGAAGCCTTTTCTGAGAATTCGAGCTGGATGTGGATGAGTGGTTGATTTTCCTTTGAGAAATAATTTTCTGGCTGTTATTGATCTTTACAAAAGCTTTAGACCTATGCTTATAAATAATTAAAACTGTAAGTAGGCCTACTACCTTTTTTATTTACATTCTTTAAGACTTGGCTGTTTTAATTTTCTCCTTTATTGTATCGGCTTATTGTCTTGATTTTGTCCATCTTTTGTGTCGAATATAGAAACTTAATATGACTTGAAATTTGAGATGACCAATCGAAATTAGAAATGTAAGTACTCTTAAGAAGAATAGTTTGTTGTTCAGTAGTCTGTGAACGAGAAAAGACCTAAAAACAATAAAAAGTATTTTTGATATCAAAATTTACCGTCAAAGCGTTGCGCTAAAAACGACTGACTCATAATTTATTTTTAGGTCCATTGATTAATCGGATGTTCGAATAGTAACTGGATCGAGAAAAGTTTTATTGTTTGAAAAAACAACCTTGACATCAACCGAATTGTACTAAAAGTGAAAATGAGTCAAAAGCCCGTGGCTCTTTGTTTACTTACTTGACTTTTTCAAAGTGATTTTTTTGGTTTTTAATCTAAATTACAAACAGCCCGAAAAGAAAATTGAATATCAATTGAAAGAAGTTCTTTTCGATTTGCTGACGAAGCTCGCAAATGATTCGACAAAAATAGCAAGCTGCAAAAACGGATTATATAAGGAGTTTTTTTTTATTGAGGTTTTCTCAGATAAAGAAGGTTAAATCTTTCACGTAAGAAGTGCAATGTGATTATCAACTTTATCTTGCTTTCATTTATTTAAAATTTCTTTTGAACACATGAAAGATTATCTCAATATAAGTACAGGATTACACAACTAAGCCGGACAAACGCAATCTTATATATTGTGCAGCTTTGAATTAAATTCTTTTCACGCATTAAAAGGAAAAAAAGTTTGGTTAAAGGAAGCTATGGAAACGGCGAATCATAATATTGACGAAAAGTGCGCTATTTAAACAGTCGCTTGTTTTCTCAGTTATGTCGATGTTATTGAACAAATTAAAACTGCAATTTCCATTTAGTTCTTTTCAGATATTGTTGAAACTTAAGGAGTAAATTGAAATTGTTTCTAAAATTTTGCTACTTCTTTTAAGAATAAATTAAGAAACTTTTTTAGTGTCAATTAATTTAAGATTTTTATTAGTTCTGAAAAAGCAATTTTATGTGGCAGGGCGAAGCTATCAAACAAAAGTCCAATTAAAAAGATGATTTGAGGATTGATTGAAAAACGTAGCCTAATTATATGGTTGATAAAGTAAGCACTTTATTTGCAAAAGAGTCAGGAAATAGGAATACACATTATGTTACTATTAACATTTCTTTGAACTTATCGGTTTTTGATTAAAGCAATATGTAGTCTACTTGTAGAACTACTTTAGTTTAAATTTTTGAAGAATAGGCTGTGACTCTAATGGTTATGGTTTATTTTACTATTTACTTATTAAATTATTTTGCAAGTTGCTTGAAAAAATTCAGGTGTATCACATAAACCTGTTGAAAAATGGGGTCATAATTTAGATAAGTACGGCTTTTTGTTGGTTGAATTGTACTAGAAAAACATAATTTTCACCCATATTTTGTACTGAATGTAAGGCAAAAAACATTTTTTAGTTTTTGTTTAAGATATGTGCAGCGCAAAGATAGTAAAAAGTATTTTTCAAACTTTGTTTTGAAGTCAAGACTTTTTGGTCTTTACTTAGGCTAATTGACTTACACAAGACAGATCAGTCAAAAATACTTATAACATTTAAAATTTTTTTATTAATTAACAACTTTTAACTTTTCTTTCAAATTGAATTACAGTATTCGTTGGTCTTGGATATAACTTTGCGAAAAAGGCCCACTAAGACTAATTGGTTCAAGGATGTCAAATCTTTTCAAGATAACGGGCATTTCGGCTTATCAAAAATAATCGCGGCAAAAATTTTGACCTTGACATTAAAATGATTTTTTGAAAAATCTGAGTAAGAAAACATCGTGGATGAGTTTTACAAGTGTAGACCTTTTTTTGCTTTTTACTGGCATAAAGCAAATTTTTAACTTTCAATGTCAAATGAAGACGAAAGAAAGGCCTTCACTTGTCTTATACCTGGTTTTATTGTATAATTAAATTAGCTTATGTAGTTTACGTCACTTAAAAAATACCTTGCGGGCCACTCAAAACTTTTACTCGCCCACGGGTTGGACGATGGACACCCCTAAATTACGCACAAACGAGTGGTTCTCAAACTTTTTAGAGTTTTCAGGTCATGGCCCCATTTCAGAGATTCTCAAATGCCCGTGGCCCCCTGCTTAGACTATTGTCCCAAAATTCAAATGAAGACCAAAAAAAAGACTTTAAAACTGCCTCTTATTTCATCATTTTTGTCCCAAAAGACTTGTGAAGACCAAAAAAAGGCTTCTCCTCATGGCCCCCCAGTAAATGCCCCTTTGAGAATCCCTGCACTAGACTGTTGTCAGTGATGGTTTTAGTACGGAGCGGCTGCACGGGCTGCCCCAAAAAACTCAAATAGTGACCCCCTAAGCAAAATATTGCTCCATTTCTTCACAATAGCATGATGACGGTGGCCCCTATTATGCATCTTAACTTTAGGACGAAAGTAGGCATAATCCACTTGATTAAAAGTGATAATCCTTTTTTAGAAATCGCTATATTTTTAAGATAAAAATGAAGATGTTGAACATTGATTAAAGGTGATAACCTTTTTTTTGAGATCACTATGTTTTTGAGACGAAATAGCAAATTTTTGACATTAATTGAAAGTAATGAATGACCTTTTTTCCGAGATGACTTTATTTTGGGACGAAAAAAATCTTGGCAGATTAAAAAATGGTCCCTTTATTTTTTGCACCGCTCCCCATGTTTTGTAAGACCATAACTGACTGTTGTGCATTTGATCAGTAGACAACTCTAAAGACAAAGCAAAAAAAGATCTCAGCTTTAGATTGAGGAACAAGAACTAATTTTTACGGCATTCCCATGAGCAACGGCTATTTTACAACATCATAATTAAAACGTTTTTTCTAGATTTTTTTGTTATAAAAGCTTTGAAAAGGAAATTTTAGAAACGTATTTTTGACGTTTTTGAAACGTTAATAAATACTTTTAAATTTTTATATTCTTGAAATCGAAAATGCCGTTGAGGAAGCCAACAGTTCGGTCGAATTTGGACTTTGCGACGGTTCAAAGAAGGAGAAGTTTGAAGACTTTCGCAGCAAGAAACAAGGAAGCAAATCGTGTTTTAAGTAAGGTTTTTCGACGGATAGGCGGCCGAGCAAATTACGACGAAGACGGAACAAAGTTTAGGCTTGATTTCTCTTCATTGGATTTAGAACAACTCCCCGTCGAGTTGTTTGAAGATGAATTTCTTTACGAGAAATGTGAAAATCATCTCGTGGAGCTTAATGTGTCTGACAATAACCTGAAATCGCTGGATTTTGAAATTGGTGATTTTCCTTCTTTGAAGATTCTGGATTGTTCTAAAAACAGGTCCGTATTCTACAGTACGTTGATTTAGCGATTGATCATAACTGGACAGGAGCGATTGCTTAGGATGCGAAGAAAATAGCCTAGACCAGAAGTGGAAAACCTGCGGCCTTCATGAAAAATTGCACCCTCCAATGGCAATAGAATTATGTACCAATGACTACTTTTTTTAGAGATCACTTCAAATTAGGATGGAAATCAACAATTCCGAGTTAGATTCAAAGTGAAGTCCTTCTTTTTTTATAGATCACTACTTTTTGGCGACGAGAATGAAGAAAACTAAGACGGATGCAAAGTGATTACACAATTTTCTTAAGTATTTCAACTTATGCGACCCCCTTTCTTCAAAATTTTAAAATATGGCCTCCAATAGCAAAAATGTTCTGCACCTCTGGCCTTTACAATAGATTATAGTTACTGTTTGAAGTGTTTTAATTACGTTCAACATTCAAGTATTAAATTGCTTAATGAGCGAAATTTATTGTATATTTGACAACGAGGACAAAAGTTTAAAAACATGTTATGTTTGTCAATAGCTTGATTCGTTGGTAATAGTAATTTATCCTTTTGAAAGCATTGAAAAAAAGACACAAGCGTTTATTTACTTGAGTAACGTTCTCAAAGTCGTGAATTACAATCTCCATTGTTTCTCAAGTATTATAAATAAACTTCTGTGTCTTTTTTCTTTCAACTAGCTATCACCAACGAAACAGCTTTGTGTGCTTTGTACATTTAGTAAGCTATCGTTTATTAGTAAAAAATTTTTACTGTACCTAACAAATTTTTAAGATTTTGCTAAAACATCCGGGTTTCTGCAAGTCAATGACTTGAAAGCTTTTAAATTAGTCTTAAATTACTATCATTAATCCGCTCGAATTATGAGCGTATAAAACAGGGGCCGGCAACCTACGGCCCGCGGCCCAGATCCGGCTGACCAAGAAAAATCATTCGGCCCGTGACATGTTAACTAATTTTAACAGAATATAGCCCGGCGTCTCGTTTGCAATCCTATTTTTTCACGTAACAATTTCCAACTATTTAATAGGCAGTTAAACAGTCAAACATCGTTGCTCCTTTCACGTCCAAAAAACTAATGAAGACAAAAGTCTTCCTTTTACATTTGTGTGATGTTGCACCATTTAAGTCTCAAATAACTAGTATAAACCAAAAACTAAAAAACACAAATTTTTAATTTAGGCTTTTTTTTTTATAATTTCTGCCCGCTTTATAATTATTCCGATAAAGGTTTATTAATGTGTAATCTTGTAATATTTTATTAGTTTGTAAAATTTATTAAAAAACAAAGAAGCTGAACGTTTTTGATTTTTATCAATCCTTATCACAGCGTCTAAAATTTTCTGCACAATTTAACGATTAACTTATCTTGTAAAACAAATATTTTATCTTGCTATGAAGTAATTTTTTGTCTCGTTACCTCGACCCTCGCAGTCTCGCTATATTTTACGATAACAGGTAGGGCTAGGGCCGAAGAAAAAACACAACAATCGTGAACAAAATTTTTTGAAGCAGTTATAAACCGAATATTTTGAAATATCGTAGAAATTTTGGAAATTTGAAAATTCAACTTGCCGAATTGGGCAGCGTTTGTGAAAGTGCCAATGCCTAAAGGACCAGTCCAAAAAAATGCGTTTTTTATTTTCTTTAAAACTTCAATTGCATTGTTTAGCTCTTATTAAAATGAAACCAATAACTTATTTATGGCAAATGCTGCCATGAATATGACCCAAGTTTTGAAGAAAATTGGCTTTTGTGAAAGCTATGCTATTGAAAATAAAATGCAACTAAATAATGATGAAGATATTTTTTATGTTTTTGAAGAAAATAATGTATTTTAATCAATTAATAATTAATTTAATTAATAAATACAAAAATTTAACGCTTAATGGTAAGCTACAACAAGATAGAATTTTTTTTTATATAATTTAACTTTTTTAGCTCTTTTATAAATTTGACCCTTTTTTAAATCTCTTTTAGTTCTTTTCTGTTTACCTCAGTTGGCAACACTGCCATTGTTAAGACAAGTTGAGACGTTCGATCAATGCAAGAAAGATTTCTGTAACTGGAAAAAGTGCGGCCCGCCATAACGTTGTAAAGTTGGTTTTTGGCCTGTGGCATGCAAAAGGTTGCCAACCACTGGTGTAAAATAACAATTGTTGCAAATAATAAGCCTTTTATAAAACGCAAAATAGACAGAGGACAAATTACAAGCTTATAAGTACACTTTTTCATCACTAGGCTTATAAATAGTTTCTCCAATGCATCATGTTTTGTAAATAAATGTTCATGGGCTAATGATTATTCGGTTTAAGCGTATGTTAAACTAGCAGATGTTCACAAAATTTCTTGTTAAAAAACTATAGCTCATTACAAGCTACTTTTTTTATAAGTTGTTATGATAACTTAATTTTTTGTTTCAGACTTCGCTTTCTTCCATCAAGCATTTGCAACCTTACATCTCTGGAAGAAGTTAATTTAACTTATAATGAAGTGATATTACTGCCTAAAAATATAAGTAAATGCTCGAAATTGTCAAGGATCCGCGCGGCCCACAACAAAATCCGCGGATTACCTTCAAACATAGGAGCGTCTCCGTCTCTTCTTATGCTCGATGTAGGACACAACAATATCAAGTTCGTGTTTTGTTGTAATGACACTTTTTTACATCTAAAACCATTTTCTGTATAATCACTTTCCTACACATTATTTATTTAGGCGGTGGTGTTAAACTTAAAGACAACATAAGCGATTACCTTTACTTGCTGTTGAAGTTACAAAGATATTGCTGTTCGGCAAAAATGTACTTGATTTTTTGTTTATACTATTTTCATTTTAATATGATTATTAATTAACGTTGCTTTTTAAGAGTGTTAAGCAGATAAAAACAACCTAAAGACCCTTTTTCTAGCAAGATTATGAAATGAAAATGTTTATCTTATTATTTATCTTGTTTATCTTAAATTCTTGGTTGCTTTTAAATTCACTTTATTGCCGATATTAACGATGAAATGCAAGATTAAATTGGGTATGAACCAGAATTAAACACGGTAGACTATTTGGGAAAAATTTCCTCTTTGTACAGATTTCTTAGGTCGATGCTGCAAATACATTTATGTTTTGGATATATGTGCTGAGCTGACTTAAGCGGCATTTTCTTAGGATTCTTCCAAAATCCGTATATCAAATTCAAAAAGTTTTAAACGTTAGCGGAAATCAACTCCGAACCCTCCCTGAACCGGATCCTAAAAAAATCCTCAACCTCATTTCGATAGAAGCTTCCCACAACAACATTGAACAAATTTCCTCAAAAATCTTTCGACTTTCCAGGTAAAAAAAAACTTTAAGAAAATAAAATTTCTTGTTGAATTGTAACTCAATGTTAATCATTTTTAATGGCTGAAGCAGTAAGCTATTATGATGCAAAACTTTTTCTCTTTAAAACAATCTTGGAAAAGGCAAAATCAAAATGAAATATTTTTTCTTTTCCCGGAGTGCACAAACTACGACCATAATTGATAATTGGGGTTTTGCACATACGTATGTCATCATTTAAGTGGTTACAAATTTAGGTAATAAAATTTTTTCCTTTATCCCAACCTTGTTTCGAAAAAGCGACATAAAAAGTAGCAAACGACGATTGTGGAATATAATATCCAAATAAACAAAAATGGTTTTCATAAACAAAATGCTGGTGAAGACATATTATTGCTTTGATCACAAGCAGCCTATCACAAGGTGAACAACTTTTTTTTCTTCAATTAGTTTTGGATTGAAAATAAGCTTTCTGGGTTGCCATTTGTTAAAACTAATTTTATAATGCGGCCGTTAACAGCAAAAAGGTTATGTATCCCTCATTTATTTTAATGGATTAGGGTTGGTGCTTGGGTAACTGCTTTTAGCATGGACAACATTCTTTAATTGTTTTTTAAACAAAAAAACGAAAGTCTGTTTTTATACGATTCGACCGAACTGTTGGATTCCTCAACGGCATTTTCAATTTAATGCTAGTACGAAGTTAAATATAAAATCCAATATTCCAAATTCAATACAATCAAACCTTACAAGCATAAAAATTGATATTTTTTACAGGCTACAAACTCTTAATTTATCCAACAATCGGCTTTCTAATTTACCGCTTGGAATTGAAGATTTGAAAGAGTTATTGTGCTTAGATGTTTGTGAAAATAAGCTTGAAGGACTTCCTGAAAACATCGGTGGCTTAGAAAAGCTTCGATTGTTAGATTTAAAAAACAACAAATTAAAAACACTTCCCAAGAGTTTATCAAAACTTAGCAATCTTCTCACGCTTGACTGCTCCGGAAACACAATTGAAAATGTCCCGGATAAACTAAAAGACATCAAAAATCTTCAAGTAAATACACGTATATTCTAACTTAATTTCTTTTTACTAATTTTTGTTAGCAGCCAACTTATGAATGAATGTTAATTAGCAGGCTGAACAATTGTAGGTAAAAGTTGCAAAGTAGATCTACCGTAAAGCTTCAAACAACAAATATGATTTAAATTAGTTTGTTTAATGCTACTAAAAGCGTAGAATTCTAATCAGCTATTTTTTTTATTTAAATATCTTAAAACAAACTTGTGCATAAAATTTAGAATTTACGTAATTAAGTGTTTGCACAATTTTCTAATCATACGCAATTCTATTAAGATAATCAAACTTTTTTTTATTATTTTTTAACAGAGTCTAGATTTGTCCGAAAATCAACTTCGATCGTCCGTTCGATTGTCGGAGATGCCGAATTTAGTGACCGTCAACTTGTCCCACAATTGCTTAATTGAAATTGGGGAGATCGACGACTTGCCCGAGTTGGCCCACCTCAACCTATCTCACAACCAGCTACAGAAGCTTCCCCAAACAATCGGGAATTTGACTTCGCTCGAACGAATAGAAGCGTCCCATAATGACCTCGCGGCACTTCCCGACTCTGTTGGAAACTTAAGGTATATTAAAGATATTTACATTGTTTTTTTACCCTCTGTTCGTGTAATTTTGTTATTCTTGATCCAAAGAAACCGGGTTCTATGGTAGAGTTAGCCGAACTTGATACTATGTTGATAACTGCTCGGTACGATTGCGTCACTATCGAGGAAGTGACGTGTTGTCTGTCAAAGTACTGTGGAGATGGGCACCACAAATTCATGACAGACGAGGTTCATAATTTTTGTCGAAACATAGTCGGGTTCAACTTTTAAGAAAGTAAATGCGCTTTATAAACACTTCGTTCCGATGTAGTTATGTCTTGGTAATTAATGTTAAACAAAAGCGAAAAAGAAATAGAAAATATTGATGGAAATAAATAATAAAAATTTTTTTTTTTGATCGGCTTTAGGTCGGTCACTGAAATTGACGTCAGCAATAATCAAATTAAATCACTTTCAACCTCTCTTCGAAAAATGGGCACTTTGACGTCCTTGAAAGTGGGAAAAAATCATTTAACATCACTTCCTCAACCTTTTGGATTTCTTCGTTCATTGAAAGAAGTCGATTTGTCGGACAATGATTTCGAAGATATAATTGTTCTTGGCGCATTTCCCAAAAGAATAAAGCTACTAAAAGCAAACGGAAACACTTTTAAAAGTGAGATGTTTTTAAAGTACCATGACATGCCTCAGATCAGGCCCGCCCAATCTTTTACTCTTTATGGCCTAATTTTTTTTCTATTATGTTTTTCGCGGACGGCTATTGCTATATACTGTACATACAAGGACAAATAGCAGCGTTTCATTCTTTCAGCACAGATACTATTTCTTGACAGATTATACTCAGTCGCTTTCCATAATTTTCTATGAAAAAAATTTTTTTGTCCACCTATCTTAAAATTATGCCTTTCGTCGAAGTAAGAAAGCTATTGGTAAGAAAGATGTTCCACTGATTGCCTTATGCGAAATTTTAACAAACTATATATACTATATAGTAGCTTCTTTTATAAATCAGGAAACAGAAGCCTAATAAACAAATCAAGCTTATAACGTTACAAATATGAACACCAAGTTAATAAATAACAGTGGCGTGCGGTCAGGGCATGTAAGTCATGCGTTGCATGACCAAATTTTTAGGGATTGCATGACGAACTTTTGTGCGATGAGGCATATATTTTTTAATTTAATGGGAAATGGTACTGATTTGGAATGAAATTAGAGAAATTTGAGGTTGATTCGAGGCGAAGACCTTTTTTTAGGGAATACTACAATTTCAGGACGAAAAGCATAAAAGTGGAGAGTAATTGAGACGGAAAACCTTTTTTTTTTAGAGATTACTGAATTTGTACGACAAAAAGTGCATTACTTGGGAACGATTTCTAGTGATGGCCTTTTTTTTTAGAGATCGCCTTGAATCTAGGACGAAAATTGGTCTTGAACACTATTAGGACTAAAAATTAGAATCTCACACAGAATTTTTTTCCTACCAGTAAAATATTGCTTGTCTTACTCATTGACTACCCATAAAATACCCGATTGCATGACCCAATTTCGGCATGTCAATTGTATGACCAGTCTCAGAGGTCATCGCAAGCCATTGATAAATAATAATCTTGTATACTTTTGCAGCAAGTGCTGCACTTTCATACTTTTTGTAGAGGCATTGCGCACTTTGCGCTGCGCTAATGGTTAGAGAATTTGCAGTTGCGTTTAATTGCGCGGCGCACCGAGAAATAAAAAGACTATTTGCCCTTAACTGCGTTGCGCATTAAAAATTAAACAAATCAATTGCCCTTTGTTGCACTGCGCTTTACATTGTCCTATCTTGCAAAAGAGCAATCTACTTTGGTTGTTTTTCAATGTAGGCAATTGGAAAACCGATTCGGCTGTGCTCAATGATTTAAAAAAGTACAGTGCGTTTTTATTGATTTAAAAATCACATTGCGCCGCGCTTAATAAAATTTTGAAATAGTATACATTGCGCTTCATATGGTTTCAAAATCGCATTGCGTAAGTTGTGCTGCGCTTTCCTAAGGTAAGAAAAAAATTCTCACCTCTGGTTGAGTCGTATCTTAAACTTAACATGTTAAGCTCTTTGACATCAAGACAATGGCAACAATAAGCGGTGAATTTAATGGCATTTCTCACAAGGCATTATTCTTGTTTATAACTTTTATTTATTTATTTTTATCTCTATATCTATCGTCCTGACAAGCAAGAAAGCGTCAGAGGCACTATGCTTTGGGCAGCCACCAAGCAAGTACCCCGACCAGCTTTCCAAAATATTATTGTCTTGTTGAAATTTTTATTTATATTTAGATATATAACCTTTTTATTCATTGAAATTTTCGTTTTTATTAAATTTTATTTAGAGATATAGCGGAAATTCAAAGTTGTTGTATTCTCTGCAGTGATATTATCAAACCAAAAATCAAGAAGATATTTTTATTGAAACCGACGTTTTGTCGGTCAGCACTCAGGTGATATTTTTAAAAATATTAAACTGTTCACTGTAATAACTGCTTAAAGCTCGTCATCACTACCCGTAGAGATGCATCCAACGTCGAAAAGCACGTGAGTGCATCTCTAAGAGTAGTGATGACGAGCTTTTAAGCAGTTGTCACTGTAAACAGTTTAATGTCTCTAAAAATATTAGTTGAGTGCTGACCGACAAAACATCGGTTTAAATAAAAAGATCTTGCTGACTTTTGGTTTGTTAGTATCACGGGTAGAGCATTCATAAGTGTTGAATGTTGTTTATTTTGAAAAGATTCTATAACAGGCTATCGAAAAGGCTGAAAGTTCAAAATACTTTTAAACGATGAAAAAATTTTGAAGGTACCGAGCAACCTCAAATGGCTTGACCTTATTTCGAATTGATGTTAAACAAACACAATTCTTTGGCATGAAAGCTTTTTTGGGTTGTTTCCATATCAATAAACTTGGTTTCGTGATATTGAAGTTCATTGTTGACACTACGATCATCATAATTTGTCGCTGTTGAAGTAACAAATCACCTCACTTTTGACATTTGTTGCTTTTGCTTTACTCGATAATCTTTCAGAGACATTTTCGGTCTTTGTAAAGCAAAAATAATTGATTTTCGTCGCAGGAGGTTTATCAAGTCGCATCATGAAAGAACTGCGTCATTTGACTGTCTTAGACTTGTCGTCGGCAAAATTAACAACAATTCCAGAAAGCTTAGGGAAACTACGGCTTTTGAAGGAACTCAACCTGCAGAACAACGATATTAAATGTCTTCCAAAGTCATCTGAAAATCTTTATTCACTCACTTGGCTTGATATTTCAAAAAATCGTATGAAATTCTTGCCCGATGACGTTTCAAAATGGCGGCGACTGGCTGTATTATCTGCATCACACAATAGGTAAGTGAAATTAATTTGTGTGAATGTTCAGATTCATATTGCTACGCATGAACAGAAAAGTAGTTTAATTTTTTATCATGGAGGATAATTTATATTGCGAGTTTGTTGCTTATATTTATAAAATATGTAACGTACCACACGCCAAATTTTTTTTCTTAGTTTGTAACACACCTGTGTAGGTTGTCACTCCTATATAGGTTGTATTTTTTTTCTTTAGCTTTGTAAATCTATTTTTGGTCTTTAAATGTGTATTTTTAGTATTTTCATTTTTGCTCTTGGCTTGTTGGGTTTTAAAAATAATAAAAAATAGTGTCGTGAGGACACCAAGTACTAATACTTCCATATAAAGAAACATTAAAAAAAATTAGCCCATTTAAATCTATTAATATCTATTCCGATAAAATTAATAAAAAAAAATAATAATAATTTTATAAACCAAATGATGCTTTTTAATATTAAAACGCAGATTAGAAAATCTTCCTCACAACTTAGATGAACTTCCCTTGCTTTCAAAATTGGATGTTTCTCACAATATTCTGGAAGAAGTTGATGGAAACGTTTTCAACATGAATTGCTTAGAAGTTAGTCAAAGCTTCTAAAAAATAGTTTATTTTCCATGTATAGTTTTAAAAAGTCGCCTTTCTACAGCATTGTTTTGGACCTGCGCGTTTGATAATTATTTTTATTATTTTTAATATTTGCCGTATAACTATCTTTATTGCAAAAAGCGCTTTTTGTGTACGGAAAGCTCTGTTGCATTGTTTTTTAGGTTCTTCCCGAACCAACTTAATTGGGCGTGCAATAAACTTAATCAGTTTCCCAAGGCCATTCTATTCAATCATACAATTATGATTTTTAACTGGTTTCCCATTCACAGAGCAGATGAAACCATAATGAGAGTGTTTTTAAAGAGTACAATATAACGATTAGAGTGGATTTTTAATAAAGTTTAAATAAGTATTGTTTTTCGAATATACTGATTCAATGACAAGCCATTTCAAAAATATAGTATTTTTTGAGAGAAGGAGTAGGTTTAATATAGGTCATTTATTCAACATGTTTTTTTTTTGTTTATTTACTAACGAAAATTTTTTAAAAACCAAATTATAAAATGTTAAAATGGAAACCCTGCAATTACAGGTGCTGCTTTTGAACAACAACAAAATTAAGAGGTTGACAAACCCAACAGTATCACCAGGTGGAGCTTTAAAGGAGGTCAACATATCAAACAATGAATTGGAGAGTATTTTTGAAGAATTGGATCATTTAGCATCGGTACGTGTGAAAAGATACGCCGTGCAAAAAATTATTTGCAAGGTTCATTTCGTCCGTGGGTCACATCATTATCTTTTAGGTTTATGCATTTGACGCTTCTCAGAATAACTTCAGTGAAATTCCAAATGACATTCACAAACTGAAAGAAGCCAAGTACCTTAATTTTTCTGCTAACAAAGTAAGCCTTTATATTTTATTTGCGTAAATCTTTCACTACTTTTTATGGTGCAAAAAGATGACAAAGAAACATAGCTTAAACCTCTGCAAAACATTTTTTTACTTACAAAATTAAAAACAATTTGAATCCAGCCTGAATTATAATTCGAACTAAGATACGCAGAGTTTTTAGCTTTTAGGCTAGACTATATAAAAACGGACGAGCAGTTTTTTCTCGGTTGGAATTCAAAGCTTCATGGTGACAAAAAAGTTATGTCACATAAACAGTTAGCGTCATTTTCGTAATTATTTATAACCAATTGGTAGTCGTACTAAGTTGATCGTTTTCCGTCTTATTTTTTTGAACCCCCTTAATAATCAAATCGTTGGGAGTTTTACATTTCAACAAACTGTATTAATATATTCTCTATAAGGAAAAAGTTGAAAAAGAGAAATAGGTGCAGCACCACCTGGAAATAAAATTTTTGTTTTATTTGTTTGCAAGGTCTCAAACTCGGAAAATAAGTCATTTTTTAAATCATGTGGTGCTATGCATAAGCGATCCCAAAAAGAGGTTTTAGAGTGGTGTATGGCGTGAAAAAGATTGAGAAACACTACCATAATTACTTGTTATCGACGCAAAAGTCTGAAAAATTGCCAGATACACACTCACCAGATAAACCCTATTACATTAATTTGTTTCATTGATGATACACGGCAAATTTTTCATCGCAACATTGTCCCAAAATCATTCAATAAGGGTCGAGAGCCCAACCCGAACCTTCTGAAAATACCACTCATAACCACTACAGCAACAAATTCGTATGTAAATAATAAATCGATAAAAATTTGAAATAATATTAAAAAGTTTCATATTAGTCGATTGTTTTTCTTTATTTCGCATTTAGCAACTTGATTTACAGGTGCAAAAGCTTCCAAAAAAAATGGATCGTATGAAAGGGCTCCAAAAATTGCTGTTGGCTGATAACAACCTGGAACAAATTCCTCAAAACATGAAACGTTTAAAGAACCTTATAACATTTGATATCACTGGTAATTCGATAAACATTTTAAGTTGTAAAATGTAAAAAATGAGTTTTATCCGTAAGTCTTTGTTTGTACTATATAATTCATTTTTCTATACTTTTCTAAATTCTGCAGCATTTAAGAAATAAAGTTATGAGTCTTATCTTATTTCCTTTTTCTACTTTTGCAAATAAGCTTGTGCTGATTAAAGTCTAACAAAGGTTTAGTCCAATATTATGAGTTCTAACCATGAGAAAAAGACTCAAGTTTTAGTTTTTGAAAGTAATATGAAATTTTTAGGAAACAATGTGAAAGACTTTCCTCAAGGGTTTTTCAAGATGAGAAAATTAAAAGAAATATTAGCCGATGGCAATCCTCTGGTGAAGCAAGTTCCAAAGCACCTTCAACCCCCAAAAGCTCCCCCAAAAGAAGAAGTTGAGCAAACTTCATTTTTATATCTCCGTGAAAATAGTCTTAATAAGGTGAAAGTGGGCAGAAAAAGTTTTTAAATTTCAAACGTAGGCCTATTGCTAAACTTAATGTTTATCGGTTTGTACTTCACATTATCAAAATTTACGTAGGCTATGTTAATGATGCCACCAAAAAACTTTTACATTGTCAAGAATTCTAAAAGAAGAAATACAAAAAAAAATTAAAAAGTTTCATCGCATTCTGCTTTTTATCTAATTATGTAAAAATTAAATAAGTAAAAACATCAAAATACAACGTCTTACTATAGGCCCTAATTAATTAAAAAAAGCCATCATCATTATGACTAGGGTTTTCGATATCCCGGTTTTTAAAAAAATCCGGTAAAGTGGGAAAGATTCGATTCGATTCCGGGAAAAAAACCGGGAAATTTTAAATCTAAAACACAACCGAGCAAAAACATTTAAAATCATCAAGACAAAAATGCATCTAAGCCGATTTACTAACTTTTAAACAAGTTTTTGAAATTAAGCAAGTTAAAAATAATTGTTATTACATAGTTTACAATGCTTAACGAACCAAGAACCGTGATTTTCATATACCGGTACTGCACAAAGTCGAATTCGCGAAAACGACTGACGCAACAATATAATCACCGTGATGCAAAAAATTACCCAAATGAAATTGAAATTTATCAGTAATATCACTGATTGACAGTACTAAAAATTTTCGTCAAGTCTAAAAAAATTTTAGAGGTAGACTTTTTTTGTTATGTTTGTCATAAAAAAAACAGGAAATTTTTTCGCTAAAACCGGGAAACGGAAAATGCAAAAAACACTAAACCCGCCAAATTCTGGTTTCTTAACCCTAATCCTGATCACTATTTTTCTTTCTGATTCACGGGACAACGACGGAAACGTTAAACTTAAGTCAATTATCAAATGATTAAAAAGGTTGCTTCAGACTGAAAGCGAACGTCTGACGGAAAGCGCATAAAGAACAAAAACGAAGCGGAAGGCCACCTCAGACAAAAGCGGAAAGCATAAAAAATCCGCCAAAGTACAAAAATTTTCGTGCTTATTGAAAAAATTTTAAAGTTGAAATATTTCAATTTTTTGCGCTTTCCGCTTTATTTGAATAGATTACAAAGAAATTAAGATTACATGGCAAAATAAGTGCGGTTTAAACATTGGCAAGGTTAGATTTGGCAAATAATGTTGTATGGTTTACTTAAATTTAGTTTCAAAAATAAATGATGCATTTAGCTGATTGAGAGTATGTTTATTTATCTCCATATTTATCCTCCTGATTCGCAGGAAAGCGTCGGAGGCGCTATCTTCAGGACACCCTCAAGCAATTACTCGGACCTGCTTCTTAAGATGCCAAGATATTGCTGTTCGGTTCAATTTTTTATTTTATTAGAGATATGACTGAAATTTAAAATTGCTTGCCAAGACCGCCAAGCAGGGGAAAATGCCATAAAATGTTGTTTTAAAGAGTGCTTAGTTTTTCGTCATTTTTACATTTTTCTCGGTTTTAGCTCAATCACCCTAACCCGCTTGTTCTTTGTTTTGTATTAAATTCTTTGTGTTGTTTGCAACTTGGCTGTTTTAAGGAACATCTCTTATTCTCGATCATATCTCTACGAAAAATTACGTAAAAAAATTTTCAACCAAACAGCAATATCTTGCATCTCCAAAAGCAGTTTGAAATAATCGATTTCAGTTGCGCTGAGTAGTCTATAGAGCAGGGGGCAAGCTCCTATGGTTGCGGCCAATTTTTTTCTAAACATCTGACAAATGGGCCGGATAAGCACACGTAACGCGTTTAATTTCAATAAATCCTTTAAATTCGAGCCAAAAACAATGTTATTAAATGACATCATAATTAAGACAGATTGTTTGGCGAGCCTTAGTCTACCCATGTTATTTATAACGCTTCCGTCGTTTTCCAGCGAATCGGGAGAATAAATAAAGATGATAGTAACGATGATGTTATAACCTTTTAGATCGGCACTTTGTCGCAGTCAAACGTCAAACCAGATGTGAGTTTTCGAACAAACCCGGTGCAAGTCTCTGTTAAAGTGACACATCAAGGATCGACCCAACAGGAAATGGCACATGATAAGCAAGCAGTTGAACCTGCAAGCAAAGTGGACAAAACAAAGGTGACTTGCATTTATGCGATTCCATGAACGATATTGTTAAACTTGGCTCTTTGTTTCTGCGCTTTAAAGCGATAAAATATTTGCTGATTTTCTATTTCTAAGGCTGATTTGGCGTTGCCTCGTTTTATAAATATTTGACAACAAATATTAAAATTTAATTTTTTGACAAAAAAACTTATTTTTTTACTGATTAGACCAGTGCTTCGCAACCGTTTTGCCGGGGAATAACAATAATTTAAACTAGGTGGGTGCAACCTTTAATGGTGTTAGGCCAAATGCATACAACAAAATTAAATTGCGGACCGAACTTACTCATCGAGTATCTGTTTGTTTCAACAAAATGATTTAATTTAATAACAAAACACGAAGAAATTTTTTTGCAATTGCCAATCACTCTAAAGTCAAGAAGTAGAGCTATAAGGCCATAAAACTATTCAACATTGATTTAAATGGCAAGCGCCGTCGCTTTATTTCAAAGCCGCCGCTTTTTGCGGGCCACATCTAGCTCAAGGGCGGCAGATTGTACACCCTTGATTTAAAAATATTTTTTGAATAGAAAAAAAACTTTTTAAAATTTACGCTTTACAACCGCTAATCCAGGGGTGGTAAACAATCTTGATATTACTGTCCAAAAAATCATAGTTTAATCAAAAATACAAAAAGCAGGTCATTGTGAAATTAGAAAAAAGGTTAAAAATTTCAAATTTTCTATCTATTCGACAAGTGAAGATCTTTTTATTTTTGGTCTTTGCTTGATTTTGAATGCTTTTTGGTCGTAGATATCCAAACAGAGACCAAAAAACGAAGGTGTTTATTAGTGAAAAAGGCAAAAAGATTGAAATTTCAAGTCGTTTTTTGTCGTTTCTAAAAAAAAACAGTTGAAACCAAAAAAAGAGTTTTCACTTAGTCGAAGTGCGGCAAAAATTTTTAAAAATTACATAAGTGTGCCAGGAGTGAAAAAAGATTGCGGAGCACTGGATTATACTGCGTTTTGTAGGCTTTTTGGAAATTACAGACAATGAGAAAAACACAATAGATCTAAGTCTTAAGGAGCTATTAGAAAATATTATTTAAAAATTCTGAAAAAAAATTTATGATTTAGGTGAAAAAGGAAAGCGTAAGAGGTACGTCAAATAAGAAAGTAATCCTGTCAAAATTGAAAGTAAAAAAGAAGAAAGAAGAAAATAGTGTTGCTTCTTCCAAAGCAGAAAAATTGCTTCTTGAAATGGCAGCTTCAAAATCTGACAGTTGTTCAAAAAACAAAAGTGAAACAACTCCATCCATAGTAGACTTTAAAAAAGCGGATTTCGAAACCAACAACGTCTTATCGAAACAAATCTTAGATGTGAGCACTTCAAACAAAACATTGCCACCATCTGATGGCTTCAATCCAAAACGAGGAATTGACCATGAAAAGCAAAGCAAAGTTTCTTTATCTCGAGTCAATAGTCTTAAACTCCATAAAAATCCTATTCAAGCAACGGTTTAGAATTTAAACTTTAGCTTTGTAATCAGCAGAAGTTAAAACCAAAATTCTTGTGACTGTAAAAAAATTTTAATTCAATGATTGAGTAATTTTTTTCAGGCCTTCTGCAGAAACTTTAATGGGAAAAAGAGTAAGCTAATCTGTTAGTCGAAAATAAATTGCTATTATAACGTTAAAAATGCGTTGAACACTTTATCGTACTGCACTTGTTTCTTTATGGCCGTTGAATTTTTTTAAGGGATAAAGTTTATAGAAAATCAAATACGCTTAAAATCGCACTGGGTTTTAAAGTTGAATAAATCTTGATTAGAAATCAAATTAAAAATCGATTAGTTCGCACCAATGTTGTAAAAAAATGCTCTTTCGTTTAATTTTTAATAACATAAAAAAATTAATGTTAGGCTTATAGCATATTGTCTGCTTCAAAGCAAGAGTTATCTAAATTTTTTAAACTTTTTCAAAAAATGCAGCTCAAAGTGAAGTTACCTAAATCCTAATTTGTAATAAAACATCGAAACTTGACCGACTGCTTCTAAGATTTTTACTTTTACTGCAAAAAATGTTTTTATCAAACTTTTGTCAAGAAAACATTTTATTGCGTTTTATTGTTTTTCTTAATCGAAATAGTGTATTAAGTTAAGAACTTTTCTAAGAATTGTTATACCATCTTATGTAATGTTAAACATTTCTGATACAATTGTTTTACTGTGCAATTCTACTAATTAGTGTTGATTTCTGTAAAATAAATTGTTTCGAGAAGAAGTGAATCAAATTGATAAAGTGGGATTAGTTAACTAAAGTTTTATGGCGTTTTATGTTGTTTTATGTTTTAAATAAAACTGAAAAAATCAGAGCTTTTTATGTACATTTCTAAGTTTTTCAAGCATTTGAAAGACTAATTACAGTAGCAAGTCAAAGGTAATATTTCAAAGCATTAAAAAAAAAAGCCATTGAACTCTATTTTGCGTTTTTTTAAAGTGTAATCTAATTGAGAAAAACCTGGTAAGATGGGCTATTACTCCGGCTATTGTAGTTGGTGGTCATGGCAGAGACAACTTAAAGGCTTTTAACCCTTTGACAGTCCCGTGCATCACGTGTAATACACAGGGCATTTAACTCAGACGTCTTGAAAACCCTTTAGACTGCCAAAGGGTTAAGCTACAAGATGCAGCAGATTAAGGTTTTGAGCTTTGGGTTTATTACAAAGGTTGATCTTGGCCAAAAAATTGATCGAGAACCAAATTAACAAATTAGCAAAATAAACCTTTTCCAAGATACTGGTCTGTCCTGCGCAAACTGCAATACTATCAGTCAATCAAAATTTTAAATTGCAGCAAGGTTGCCAAAGTTTGCTTTTGTTGGGAATGCCTTTTCAACAAAAAAGTGTCCTTTTTTAATTTCCCCCCCTGGTAAAAAACTTCGCCGCCCGTGTTCTATAGTAAGTATTAAAAAATTTACCACGTGACAAAAGAAGCAATTAAATCTTTTGGGAAACCTAATTCCATGCTGCACCATACTGCGTATCGCCTCCTACTCATATTTTGAAATTCCTAAATTCTGTTCCTTTCAAACAAAATTTTAGCAATCGTGTTCGTGCAAATATTTTCGGAATAAACTTTCATAATTTTATTTAAATTAATTTAACTTAAAACAAAGAGTATGTCGACACTGAAAAAACCTTTTCTCAAAATCAGACTTGGTGAGAACAAGGTGTGCAAGTTTGAAGAGTAAAATTAATAATCAATGAATAACAAACGGTGCAACAGCTATAACTACACTTCAAAGTTAAACAAAAATCTGTTTCAACCTATATACGCTAAAAGATAAAAATAAGTTAGATTGAAGGTCACGAATCTTCCAGGACCAAACTAATGATTTACCAGCTTGGGTCTCGAAAACCAAACGATCAAATTACATTTGTCATGTAGTTTTAACAAATCCATCTTTAAATCATCTTTTTTAATACTCTTAATTTTACTTCCTTTTTGCCGCCTTTCAAACAGTGGTGCACAGAATTTTGTTTGTTTGGGGCCGCATTGCAGGTTGGTCTCACCCAACGAGACAATCAATCAATTAATTTGATTTACAGGAGCTTGTCAGCGAATAAGCGCAACGCATCACGAGAATGTAAGGCTCCGCGATCTTTTCTCACTCGGTCAAACTGAGATAACTTCCGCGATTTTGCCAGGGCATGCTATGGAATGAAATGGAAGGCAAATTTCGGTATGAAATATGGAATTGTTTAAGTATGAAATGGAGTGGAAGATTTTATAAATGGAAAGGAAAGAATTTTCCATACTTTCATACCTTTTTCCATACTCGCTGATTTTAATGTTGTTTTCATACTAAGTGCAGTCAATAACGCTGCCTATGATCAGATATGATAAAAAAAAAAGTAAATTTAAATTAATAGGGCAGGAAAAAAGAATGGAAGTTACAACCAGATTAGTGATATTTCAGTGGCGTTTAAACAGTTTGCAACTTCAATACAGGGCCAGTTTTTAAGTTTAAGTCTGAGTGCCTTGTTCGCTTGCGGTATGTTTCTCCCAGAAAATGCAGAGATAGATAACCTTCTTGGTTGCCCCATTGGAGTATTCGCAGTTTAAATAATAAAAATAAGATGTATTTATAAACTGCTCTATGCTTAAAAAGTTCATTAATCTCAGAATGGTTAAACATGAATAAAAAACACCACAACAAATTACAAAAAAAATTGTTAGATCTAATCAAATATTGATACTGATTATCAACATTTAAATGCACGTATTCAAAAAATAAAGACTATTTTATTTTTTATTTATTTTATCTTTATATTTATCCTCCTGACTCGCAGGAAAGCGACGGAGGCGCTAATACACAGGGTAAGCAATTACCTCGGCCTGCTTCCGGAGATGCCAAGATATTGCTGTCCGCTTGTAATTTAATAGAGATATGATTGAAATTTAGAACTGCTTGCCAAGACTACCAAGCAGGAAAAAGTTCCGTAAAGTGTACAGTATTTCCCAAGGACACAACAGAATAGCGCGAGTAGATTTTGAACCGAGACCATGTGGATCATAAGCACTCGATCACACTGCCGACTAAAATTATAGATTGATCACTCAGACAATTTAGACTAGGGATGGGCGAACTACGGCCCATAACAATTTTTTGTGCGGCCTGTGAAAACCTCAAACAAATAACTAAAAAAATTATTAATTTCTGTTTGTCTTCAACCGAATTCTAGGTCTTTTTTTAGCGATTACTGATTTTTAGGTACAAAAATCACGAAATTTGGGACAAATTCAAAGTGAAGGCCTTTTTGAGATCACTACTTTTTATACACGAAAATTAAAAATTCCGAGACAGATTCACTACTTTTTGGGTACGAAAATCAAGAAAATTGGGACAAATTCGAAGTAAAGACTTTTTTTTTAGAGAACACTATAGCGCGGCCATCAAACAAAATCAACTTCTCAATGCGCCCTTGACCTAAAAAGCTTGCCCACGCCTAAGTTAAACTTATAAAAGCACTTATTAAATTTACATGGTATGAAGTTTAGGATTTTTTAAATATAATACAAAGTATGGAAAAGGTATGGAATATGGAATGGAAGATTTCGAAGGGTATGAATAAGAAAAATTTCTATTGTATCTCATCCCATAGCATGCCCTGGATTTTGCTGGGTCACTTCGACCAAAATGTATTTAATTCAAATACAAAATACATTTATTTGCGCTTGCTTTGCTGAGCACAATCATTTTATATTAAGCTCTCGTTTAAAAGAGCAACGCGAAATTTTTCATCAACTTGTTTTAAGCAGAAGTTCTCCATTTTAATCCGTTTTATTAAAAAATTTTTTATCATATATGATTTAAGCAGAAATAATCTGATATTCTCAATCAACTTGTTTACATTTCATCCCTATACTTATCCTCCTGACTCGCAGGAAAACAACGGAGGCGCTATACATAGGGAAAGCAATTACCCCGACCTGCTTCCGCAAATCCCAAAATATTGCTATCCATAAAAAATTTCTCATTTTGGTTTTTTAGTTTATGAGATATAACTGAAATCTACTACTGCTTGCCAAGATCGCCAAAGTGTTTTTCTCAAGGACAACAGATTGGCGCGAGTGGGTTTTGAACCGCGACCATGTCGATCAAAATCAGGGCTTCTTAATCACTCGACCACATAGCCGACTGCATTTATATTTTGTCATAAATACCGACTACCACTTCATCTTTATTTTGTCATATAATTTTTTTCATTACATTACATGAACTACTAATGCTAATGTATGACGTGAATTCATAAAATCAAACACAATTGATGACCAATTGATTGAAACACAATCAGTGCAAAGATAGTTTTGTCCAATTTTAGACAATACGTCAGCATTTAAACAATTCTTAGGGAGTTACAAACACGATTCCTTCATTGAGGAAAATAATTAAAGGCAAGCAATTATTAAAAACCAAAAAATATTTGAAGCATTTAAAAAGTGAAAATCACGCAGAAAACTTTAATTTGTTCATATCTGCTCAAAAGTAGTCAATAATCTGTCACATTAAACAGTTATAATCTTTTCTTTTGTGCTTTAATGTAAATTTTCAACCAGATATTGAATTGTGACATTGTCGCGGAACAAAACATCATCAGCGTTACGTGACTTATCCTGTTTTAAAAAGTAGTTACCTAAAAGCAAACAAATGCTCAGTATTTTGGGGTTAGTTTGTATAGATAGATAAAACATAGAATGGTCAGCAATATACCAGTGTATCAGAATTCATTGAACGCAACAGAATTACAATCTACTGCAAATTACCCGAATAAAAAGGCGAAATAACATCAATATCTCGTCATATCTTCTACACATTTCTCTTTCACGAGATCAATAATAAAGTGTAAGGTTACTGTGGCGAATCGAACCCAGATCAAATTCTTCACTATTTCGAAACAATCAACGTGCTTAAAGAAAACTATAAAACTTAAAATTTGAAGCGAAACAAGAGAGGATCACATAACAAAAAAGAAAAAGAAGTGACGATTGGAAAAGAAGTGACTAGTCGATCGGACAGAAGAAAAGCATTTATTTAAGCTATTATTGTTGGGTTCTTTCGAAAAGGATCAATAAAGAAAATTCGAGACATTTTAATTTGAGATATATTATATATTCTGTACTGTGTTTTGCTTTATCGTTTTTTTACAGTTAATATAAAGTTAATTAAAAATTTTGTATAAGTTCTGCAATAAATAAGTCCGAACCACCACAGTACTACGACAGTTCATCGACACGACAGTTGATCGAACGACATTTATCGAAACAACAGTTTATCGCACAACAGATGATTTACTTGTGCAAGTATTATGACTGAATCATCTCTTAATCTGGTGGTGGGCTTACCCGACCCATTATTAAAGGTAAGGGCGCGAATCAACTCCGCAGAGTCCCAATAATCGGGCAACCTCTCGGGACGAGACCAGAGATAGAGACCAAATCTCTTAACAACGTATTGCCAATCAAATTTATGAACATCACAGTACAACTGTGAAAAGTTGTAATGCCATATTTCTCCATATTCTCCCATTATGCAGTTTCGATAAACTGTTGAATTACGAAAAAATAATTAATAGTATTTTATAACACCAATTTAAATGAATATTCGAGCAATGAAAATAGCTAGGAAAATCCTAGAAGCGAAAAAAACAAGCATATGGTAACTAAGATGTAAATGAAAGTTTTTACAGCAGTTTAGCACCTAACTCTTTATTTGCAGTGAAATTTTTAACAAGAAAAGTTATAAATGATTAATCACTATTGAATATTACATATAATGAGATAGATTATAAATTGTTGCAAAAAAACATTGATATTTTTTGATATAATTTTATTAGTTCAAACAAACAATAAAAAAAATAAAATATAAGATCGTAACATCATATTTAAAAATGCATCAAAAATAACCGTAAACAATAAAACACGATACATCTACAAAAAAATTTAGATCAAAAGAGAAAGGTGATTAAAAAATCTGTTGCGCGATATAATTATTTTAACAGTTTGAAACATAATGACTATTCGTCAAGTGCAACGTCAATAACAACTAAATTTTTTTGTTACATCACCTGAAAATCGCAGCAGACCTAAATACCAAACTTTAAATTAAACTTTTCACTTTTATATATCCTACAACAAATATCTAAACAAAAAGGATCAGAGCTTATCAAATTTATCTTTTTTTTGACTCCACTTAGAAAGTTTTTGTTTTTTTCCAAATTATTGAACGTTAAACAAATCTATGAAATAGGATCGCAAAAAAAAAGATTATCTTTTTTGTGATTTTGAAATAAGTTTGATTAAATTTACTTGATTGTCAATCACAAAAGTACTGAAGCGATATTGGATCACATGATTACAAGATACCAAGTAAATCATCAAAGGTTAGATTATTAAGAAACTCATCGAAAAAAGTTAACCATTGTTTTACAGCCATACATATCATAGGAGAAAATGTTCAGATATAAACATAAAATATTTGTATAAAACAACTGGATTAGAGCACCATGAAAATATCGACCTTGATTCAAATAAAATCATAAAGTAGTTCTTAAATGTCAAGGCCTCCATTTCGGCCTGTCGCTTGACAAACGAGCTGAATACGGTCTTTGCGAGGACCTTGACCTGAAACAAAGCGATGTTTATATGACTTTGTACAAGTTTCCAAATCGAATCTTAATGAAAAATATTCATCAAGTCCTTCAACACTTCGCTAAAACCGAAAGTACCAGGTTAATTTCGAAGGAATCTGCACAAAGCACAGAGATTTCCAAATTCTAAGGCAATCAATATTAGACAAGTAAGTCGAACACACTTCGCTATAATAAACCCAAACCTCGCTGAATTCGGTTGGCTGCCGAAATTGTTTTCTCGTACCGACAGCGGAATCCCGATTCCGGTCGCGGAAAGAGCGTCAAAGTCGACGAAATCGTTCAAACGCGGACTTTTCCGGCTAGTTGATCTCGGAGTGCTTACTGAAAACGTTTGTGACGTAATGGAGCAAAACAAACGAAATCAAGCAAGACGACTAGTTTAAGACGGAGTTGAGGAAAACTTATCATTTTGTTTAAGCGCTCAACTCACTAGGCAAAGTGAGTTGGGTGCTTAAAAACAATATGATACACAAAGTCTCACCCTCCCTCCCCCCCAAAAAAAGAGAACGAGAAAAGATCTAAACATTACTTTAAATAGTTTCCATTGCAAAAACATCAACAATCAAAATTACAATTAGTAATGTGGCGGTTTTAAACGAATGAATTGAAAAACACGCCATCTTCGCATGCCCCATACATCGGGTATCTAGCGGAAGGCAAACCCTCTCGCTTTTGAATGGCAACACGCGATGCTGGATCAACATCGCCATCGACATCGAAATGGGCAGTGTCACACTTGGTGGTAAAAAGCGGGATAAACACTCGCGTCCAGATCTTTTCCGCACGGATTCGAAACCAAAGTCCAAACACACAAACCCGACAACTTTGAGCATTGTTGCTGTTGGACTTTTGATTCATGCATCAAGAAGACAAATAAAATCATCAAAACCATAATACAAATTTATCAAAAAACAACTTAAGTACTGACTGGGAGACGAGCCCGGTCTGTTCCAGGCTTCTTTCTTTCTCGTGCTGTGAGCATTTCTGACAGCAGCTTCCTGGGCCTGCCGTGCAAGACGAAGGGCTTTTTCAATTAGTTTTTCTTTCTCTGTCATATCATCTGAAAATAAAAGATCACCTATACAATCGGCAATAACCCAAAGTGAAATTTTATTCAAAAAACATATTTTGATTTTCTCGAAGAAAAATATGTGTTAATACAAGCAGTCACTAAACTGCAGAAGCAATAAAAAAAACAAACAACCAAAATAAAGTTAGTAGACGACAATGGATATTGTTCATTCATTTACTTGATAGTAAATAATTCTAATTTTTAAAGCTTTCATTTTATGATCTATTCAAACATTCGTAACATTTTTAAAACAAATTTAAGTTGACATTATGGGAGTCAAATATCTCAAATCGTTTAAACACAGTTTTTAAAAAATAACGTAATATCAAAATCACAGAGAAGCCATTTAATTCCAAAGAGCAGTCAATTATAAAAGGAAAACAAGAAACCAACTCACGTTCAAAAAGGTCCGTTTTATGTGTCGCATTGTCACTTTTTTCAAGGGAGTGATAGCCTTTAGAGGGGGTTTTGATACTTGACCCTAACCTCTGCTTTATCACTGGTGTTATGACGTTCTCAGAGCGCGGGGCGTCTCGAGGAGCCGGGGAGATGAAGGGGTCGTCATATTTACCCTGAGTTTAAACAAAAAAATGACGCAGGAAAAAAGTTAAACGTATGTATTTATTTAAAGCAGTGGTTTCCGACCAAGGGTTCACAGATTTCTCGAAAAGGTCCATGGAAAGGTTGCAGGGACTCCGCGAGAACACTGGAAGTTGGAGAGAATTTTTTAAAAACTTTCCAAAATTATAAGTCAGAGTCACTCTTAAAATCTTAGGCGTCCGTAGGTCTTATAATTTTTCGGAAGAAATCTGTGACTGAAAAAAAGGTTGAGCACCACTGATTAAAGTATGAAACCCGACGTTGCCAAAATATTTCAGCTTAATCTTTGCATTTATTTTACATGAAACACTTGTTCTCGGAAAAAGCAGGCTACCATTATTACCCATATGTGTGCCCGTAAAAATTTCTTTAAGACAAATCAAAGGCCACAGAAGGCTTAACTAAAGCTATAGAGTGTAGATAAATGAAGCTACCAATTGTGATCCGGGACGGTTGTCGGTTTGAGGAGAATCAGCACGTGACCGAAGTGACTGCTTAAAAGACATTGGCCTGTCGCCGCCTTCCCATGGTTCATTGAACATTGGCTCGCTGACTCTGGAGCCGAAAAGAGTCTCATCTACATACGATGGAGTTCGACTTTTTATTCTAAACAGAATTGAAACAATGACTAATTGATCAAAAACATCAAGGTACACAACGAACATGTTTAGAAAAACATTCACACACAAAAAGAGAACGAAACGGCTTGAAAAAATTAATGAATCGAATTTAATTATTGGAAAACAAAGTAAAGTGACCCGAAAAACACGAGTACAAATCAGTATTTTAGTAGCTTTGTTTTCGTACTTTGTATCGAGGTCCTTTACACCGGATATTGTAGGTTTCATCTCGGGACGGGTACTGCGGCCACCCAGGGTTTCGAACCGTTTGTTTTTCGTTGTCTTGTTTCAATTGACCATTATTTTACTGCGTTTTTCTTCCATCATTATTTTCGGGTCTTGCTCAAGTGTTGTGTTTTGGTTTATACTTTTGTAAGATTAGTTAAATTGAAAGCAGCTGGGTGACCAAATTTGTTACGAGATATCTAATAGGGTGGAGTGAAAAAAAAATTTGAAAAAAGTGTAGTTCTTAAATCCTGCCAAATAGGCTAAAACTTCAAAAAAAATTGGTTTTGGTGAGTTGCTACCTCTGGGGGGCTAGCAACCCCCCAAAATGTGTTTTTGGGGGTAAAATTGACAAAAAATGTCGTAACTCGGTAACCGCTTATCGTAGAGGCATGATTTATGGCTCAAAATTTGCAGAATCATCATGTTTCTATATGTGCTAAGAGAAAGTTTTTGTCTATTTCCACAAGAAAAAAAGTTATAATCGATAAACCGTTTTTTTATGCTCAATACTCGAAAATTGCGCTGTATGGAAATAACTTTGATCTAACATTTGAAATGATATATGTCTAACTGATAAGTGATAAGGACTAATTATGACAATCACAATATTAACAAGATGATTTGGGATAACTTTGGTCACCAGACAAAGTACCTAAATAGGCCTACTCATAAGGTACAGAACGTGCTAGCTTTACTGCCCATAAAATGTTTAGTATTTTAATAATTTAAAGAAAATCTGTTACATCCCATTACTTTCGAACTGTTGATGCTGATATTGGGTTGTTTTGCCTAAGGAGTGAGAGAAAAATAAGAAAGCAAGTTAGAGTACACCAAATACCCTACGCAAAATGAAGCGCATCAGAATTGCACTTTAGTGTCAAATTTTTTCAAAAGTTTTCGAGATTTAATCTTCTGGCGAATCAACCCATCTCTTTGCTCAAATCCTTCAACTTGTGCTGCGGCCTCTGTTACCATTTTGACATGGCGCTCTACACATTGGTTGTGACATGGGTGGTCGAGCTGCAGTGGTCTTATCCGGCATTGTTCAATATCTAAATCAGTTAAATGTTCAATTACCGGAGGCTGCTGATGGCAAGATGTTAAATTCACCATCTTGTAGTACGAGTTCACTGTTAGATCCAGTTTGGGCGGTTCAAACAGCCGTACCGTTGAGGCGGTATCATAATATTTTGCTCCTTCCAAAGAATATTCTTCACTGCGACTGTCAACCAAATCATGATTATCAAATGAAACCGTTGATGGCAAGTTTCCACGAATCGAAAGCACTTTGTTCACTCCTCGCATTCGTATCTCCTCATCGTTGTCACCCAACATGGCGATCAAGACATTTTCCTGGTGTGCGAAAAATGCATTTCGTTGCACAACTTTCAGAGCAGTTTTCCGAACAGTTTCGTCAGGCACCTGAAGAATTCGTTGGACCAAATTGAAAAAATTTCTAGATCCGCAAGTTAGTTGACTATTTAACTTAATTTCAAACCAACTTGGAAAGTAAACTTGAAGACAAAGTAAACTTGAAGACAAAGCTTTCGTCAGAGTTTCCAAGTTTGAGGAGGGTTCATCTACCGAAACATAATATCTGAGAATTCGACAGCCCAGAGTTAGCCAGCGTGAATGCACAATGGGACCTACTTTTAAATATTGCAAGTCGCTGTCGACAACTCCCATGATTATTGCTGAACATATCTTGTAAGCATAGTGTTGATCAGTACTCAGATCATTAACAACTGATTCTGGCAACTGTACAAACTGAGGGTTTGAAATTGACTTAAAATTAGCAGCAACCGGCCAACTTGAAACATCTCCAGTTAAACACTTCCCAATTGGTCCTGCAAATGTGTCAGGACTATTGGTGGTTCCATCAAGCATAGTAAAGACATGGCGCAAGGGTAGTTCATTGGTATGTAGTAGGCAAATTACCCATTGTAGTGGCTTGTTCAATAGTTCTTCCAACTTACGAATGCAACCATTGAACTTGCCTGTCATTGCTGCAGTTCCATCAGTGCCAACTACTGTAAGCTTGTCATGTAATTCGGTGTTGGCAATGGTGTTGAAGATCTTTTGTGCTATGATTCTTCCTTTGCCATCCTCTGTGGAAAAATGAGAAAGATAGTATTCACCAGGCTGCCCAACCATTGTATAGTGATCTTCAAGTTGCACAGACCTGTAAAACTTGTCATTTGGCCCTTGCATGGTGACCTGTGCTGCATCTTTGTGCCCATCAAAGTATGTGGCATTCACTAACTTGAAATTTTCTTGCTCCTTTTTTCTAATTTCAGCACGGCATCGTTCTCGCTCTCTTCGAAGCTTGCTATGATCAATAACGTATGTCTTGTCATCATCAGTAATTAGACCCAAATCTTGCATCACACTATTAGCGATCGCAGCAGCAGCTCTGTCGGATATCTGAAAACGCTCACTCATCCTTGCAAGGTTTGACCAAATCATTCGATTCTGATTTTCATATGGCATAGATTGAGAAACAAATTCAGAAGCAGCAGAAGATTGCGTTTGGTCTGTGTTGGTTGAACTAGAATCTGACAGATAATCCAAAGCTGACTCAGGCACTGATGTAACTGATGTAACGGGAAGAACATGTTGGTGGTTCTGGATGAGGTTGTAAGGGTCGAGAGCGCCTCAAAAACTGTATGTCAGCTGACGTTGAAGGAACCACAGCATCCACACATTTTCCAACTTGCTTACTAGTTTGATCTTTATAAAAAGCATAATCATCATCTGTCATTTTCAAACCATGTTGTTTCTCCAAAATTCTGCGCTGCTTATCGTCAGCACAAAAAACATCAAATATTTCATCAATAGTTTACATAAACTCTTTTTCCTTTTGTAAAAATGCTTCTCCTCGTTTTTTCTTTGACCAGCGATCAACTGCACTGAAACAATTCACAAATTTATTTATTTATTTATTTATTTATTTTTTATTTTATCTCTATATTTATCCTCCTGACTCGCAGGAAAGCGGCGGAGGCGCTAATACATAGGGTAAGCAATTACCTCGACCTGCTTCCGGAGATGCCAAGATATTGCTGTCCGCTAGTAATTTAGTAGAGATATAACTTTAATTTAGAACTGCTTGTCAAGACCACCAAGCAGGGGAAAGTGTCGTAAAATGTCTTTCCTAAGGACACAACAGAATGGTGCAAGTGGGTTTTGAACCGAGACCATGTTGATCATCAGTCCGGTGCTTTAACCACTCGACCACGCTGCCGACAAAACTTTGAACTTTTTTCAAAATGGTGTACAGATGAATGGGATATACATTGCACCATACCCATCTGTCATAATTTTCTCTGGCAATGTCATTTGCAGCATTGAAGGTTCGAAAGTTTTTCAAATGAGGAATGCGTTCTATTACATGTCGCTTGGTAGGCAATACTCCTGGTGGAAAACTATCACGACGGGTAGAGAAAGTGTGTCCACTATGTAAAATCTTCTTTACAGAAGTTGAACTCCATCTTTTCATGTTTTACTACTTCGCAGTTTGGCCAAAGCTTTGATTTACACAATTACTTAACAATATACCTGCAAAAATAATAATAACTTTTCAGATAACTATTAGTTAAGTACAAACAAACAAACTTATTAAACAGTTTTTCTATCATAACTTTTTTTCTAGTGGAAATAGACAAAAACTTTCTCTTAGCACATATAGAAACATGATGATTCTGCAAATTTTGAGCCATAAATCATGCCTCTACAATAAGCGGTTACTGAGTTACGACATTTTTAGGAAATTTTACCCCTCAAAACACATTTTGGGGGGTTGCTAGCCCCCCAAAGGTAGCAACTCGCCAAAACCAATTTTTTTCGTAGATTTTACCTGTTTGGCAGGTTTTTAGAACTACACTTTTTTCAATTTCAAAAAAAAATTATTTTTACTCCACCCTAATATCTAAACATCTATTTGGTTCTTCAATCATTGTTATTTTAAATTTTTTTATAAATTTGGTTTACAGGTGAAATTTCGAAAATCAAGCGTTATTCTATAACTATCCTGATTCTTACAAACCACATAAACTAATTCGTTTTCCTTTGCCATATTGCCCTATTTCATTTACCAGCAATTTATGCAAGATTACAAAAAAGATTGTCGCCGAAAGACTGATTTAGCATCTTGAAACTAACAATTTAATCGATTTTTCTCAAGCAGGTTTTACAAATCGAAAAAGAACAATCAATTACATCATCCACCTCCATAATAAGATTTACAATGCATAAGCTAATAAACGTTCTGTGATTGTTGTCAGCAAAATCAATGCGACTTTTCAAAGGTTAATTGATAAAGTATTGCAAGGTATGAATATTGCCATAGCTTATGTAGACGATCTTATATTTTCTTCTGAAGATCAGGACAAACAAGACCTATAGAAATAAACCGTTCAAAAAATTTTGTCACCATCAAATTACTATAAACCAGTGGTCCTCAAACTTTTTCAGATACTCTCAGTAGTAAATACTCTTTGGCCACCTGCTTAAAATAATGTTAAAAGTCAAGTGAAGACCAAAAAAAAGGTCATCACTTTGAAATTGTCTCTAAATTCTTCATTTTAGTCCTAAAAGTCACATAAAAATTAAAAAAAAAAAGCTTCTGTTTGTGACCCCCTTGAGAAACCTGCTATAAATCCTGCAAAGAACTAATTCAGAAAAAAAATTTCTTTGTCATTTAATACCCCAGAAGGGATCCTTGTTCTACCTGATAGAGTCAAAGCAGTAAGGTTGACCCAAGACCATTTAACCACAAAAACTTTTGAGCATTTTTTAGTTTCATTAATTACTACCACTAGTTAAAAAATATGGCTCACTATTTTGTCTTTTTTATCTATTTTGTTGAAAAGTAAAAATCTAAAACCGAGATCATTGATTGGAAGAATAAAGCTCTTCAACCATTTAAGCACAATAAGAAAATGTTTGCAAATTCTACCATCCTAGTTTATCCAAATTTATCAACACAGCTGTAGTTGATGCCAGCAACATTGGAACTGTGCCTCAACAGAAATACGAAGATACATGAAAATCAGTGGCATTTTTTCTAGAAAACTATAGAGATGCAACTCAACAAATATATTTCACTTTTATTGAGAATAGTTTACCGCTTAAAAGGCTATCTGGCACTTTTATTACTTAATGGAAGGGTAAAATTTATGTTAGCGACTAATCACAAACTTTTAATCACTGCTTTTTATTCCAGATCCAAGCAGGTGCTAACACAAAAAGCTTAACAACTTACCTTTATATCTAAATTTACATACAATCTACAGCATGTACATGGCAAAGATAATGTGGTTGCTGATGCTTATATAGAATTAAGATTAACAATAACTTTTTTTACACAAAAAAGCCTCAACTATTTGGAAATAGCACGTGCTTAACAAAACAATGTGGGTCTTTTTAGGAATTTACCAAAACTTTCCTCCTTTTTCAACCAATCTCTCTCACCCTCCAATCTTAATTCCAACACATTTGATGAACATCATCAAACAGCAACCAAAGAGACATTTTAGACAAAGAAGTGAAAGAATTGTACAGAAACCTCTTAAAGTTTGGTACCCCTCTGAATACTTTTTTCTGCCAACAGGTTATGTATTGCTCATCTCAGCAAAAGATGCAAAAGATTTTAAAACTTGTCTGCTGCACTAGGGAAAAATCTTTACCATTGGATACTACTAACCCATTTCATCCTTTTGCAGCTGGGAAGACTGAAGGATTACAAGGACTATGCACATAAAACAGTTATTTAAAGTAATAAATCTCTCTTTCTTGCACAAAAGACTCTGCTCAAGAGCAAAAGTTATTGTTTGGGGAGAAAACTAGAATGCTTTCAGAGAAATGGCAACAAAGAACTTCAAATGTGCTTATGAGAGACAGAGAGTTCTGTGGACATTGTTGAGCTCACAACTTCATAACATTATACACTCTTGCCACACCAAATCAAAACATACTTTCCACACAAAAGATCTTAAATTGCATTATTTTTATATTTTTTTACTGCTTTGCAGGATTTCATTTGATTTCAATGTACCAAGTACATTTCATCTGGCAGCTGGCAAGCATGCAAACCACAGTTTTGAATCACTTGTTTTTGGTTTCTTGTTATGATTGATAATTATTTTACTTGATGGATAATTATTTTTCTATTTTTCTTCCATCAGTATTTTTCATGTTTTGTCTTAGGTGTTATGTTTTTATTTTAATTTTTGTCAGATTGGTCAAATTGAGACAGATGCAATAATAAGATTCCACTTTTTACACAGTAAAGCAAGTACATGACTAAAAAAATGATACAAAGAAACAATTAGTACCTAAATACTTGCAAATAATAAGTTTAACAGGATATGACTCTATTAGATATACATATATGTATCTGCAATTTCATTATCTATATTTATATTGGGTTTATCAATTTTTGTATTGTAATTGCTTTCACATAACACATACCTGTAATGATTAGGTTTTCTGGAAGAACGAGGAGTTGATGGCTTTGAATGACTATGGTGAGTCTCATATAAAGTTGAATCAACAGTTTCTGTCACATCAAAAGTAATAAAGATTACATGTATACCATTTGGAAAAATTAATTTTAGTCATAAGTGAGATAATATTGTTAAATATTGTTATTAAGCGTGAATAATATTGTTAAATATTGTTACTAAGCGTGAATAAAATATCATCATCATCATAATAAAACCTTAAACATCAATTTAACTTTACAATTTATAGATTGCCTGTTAATTTCTCACTTAAAGCAATGGTTAATGACTTTTTGATAAGCAAACAAAATAGTTTTCTCTGATTATTATACTTACACAAGAAATTTTAATTTAAATCACATGACATAAAACATTGCATTAAAAAGAATAGACACATAAAATGTTGACACACACCTTGCAAATCACAAGATGTAAAAGGTGTCCATAATAATGGAGCACCTTTATTAGTAGGACTTGTCACCCATGGTGGATCCCATTCTTTTTCATCAGAAATTCGTTTTGTTTCATTTTGTTGGATAAAGCGATTAGGTGTACCAAATAAAGTTTCGTCTACTTCTGATGAATAACACTTAGTTCTATAAATATTTTTTTTAGGTGATGGAGTCCTTATTTGCTTTCCAGCAAGAAAAAATGGTTTGTTAGTTGAAGTCATTGCATACAAAAAGTCAATAGTTAATTAAAAAGAAAAGTTTTTAATGTTGATAAATTTCTTCTTTATCTTTCACTTGCTCTTTGATTTCATTTTGATTCTTTTCTTGCAAATCATTTAATTTCTCTAAAGTAATAGATTTTAAAGGCATTATTTTTGGCTTGCACAAGACAACAGTAGGAAAATCAGCATGATAAAGTTGACCATTTTTTGGTAACATTTCATTAAAAACTGAAAAGTTATTTGAAGACATACTGTATTAAGCAAATCTAAAGTAAGATAAAAATTTAGTTTGTATTTAAAAGCCATAACATTTTATTCTTAGCCAAATTAGTTCTTGTTCACTATTTGCCTATAGTTGATTATTTTTCAAATTTTGGGAAATCCTCAAAGTATGCATGGTCAATAATGGCAAAAAGTGAATAAGACCTGCCAAATCATGTCAAAAATTTATAGTGCATACTTCTGTAAGATTTCTTTTGAAAGGCATAGACACTAAGAACAAGTCATTGGCAATGTAAGACTATTAAGTCTTAATACAAATAAATAAAATGATTAACACAATAACATTAAACTAACTGGATAGCATTACTAAAGCACTTTGTACAGTTCAAATAGACACGTTAATAACTAAGTTGAACTTTTTTATTCATTAAAAATCAACTAATTTTAAACAAAGTAACTTAACAAAACAAAAACTTTCAGTTATCTTTTAATTAAAATATAAAAGTTTTAAAAAAATTATAATTAAAATTAAGCTGGCAGTTAAAAGATATAAAAAAGCAAAAATACAATTAGTAATCTAAATTTGTAAATTTAAACACTAATGGAACAAAAAATTAAGGTCTTTTCAAGAAGTCACTGTAAGCAATTTTGGTCAGTGAAACTAGCTGAAACTCCCTTGCTGCACTTGGAGGAAATAAAAAAAATTAAGAGGAAAAGGATCTCTTTCAGAAGCAATAATAATCATGGGGGTATAACTAACCTGAATCTCTCTGTGGTTACTATCATTTATTGAAGAGATCCTTTTTCTCTTGGCATCTTTTCTATTCCATCCTGGTACTTTAGGGGGATTTTGGGTTAGTTTCATCAAAAAAACTGCTTGGAGTGACTTCTTGAAGAGACCCAATAATGCTACCATTCGTTATCAGTTTGGACCTAATTTAGTTAGTTTAACAGCTTAAGTTTTAAATTAATCTTTTGATTTTCATTTTCTTTGAAGGCTTTATTTTCTTCTACTAATCTAATTATTTTATCGCCGGAGAACATTTTACATAGCGGTACAAACACGGTACAGAGACAATCTTAAATCATTTTTTAGAATACAAGATTAACTCCAACAGAAACTATTTTTATGGCAAAGAAACTCTATTGTTTTTTTTTTATCAGTTTTTAATGTATTTTTTACTTTGCTACGTGTTGGTACGATTGAAAAATAAACATGCGCAAATACAGACAACGCATAGCAAGAAAAACAGTTAAATGCTGTTGATTTAAAATGTTGGTTGCTAACGAATGTTTTTTGTATAAACAACAGCATTTAAAGTTAATCAAGCGTTTAATTTTAAAGACAATAAGGACAGAACAGAGCAAATCAAAAAAAATTGGGTTGGCCAAAAGTTTGTTTGTTATTTTAAACTGGTTATTAACATCGAATAGGCATTTAGAAAAATGTATTTAATCAATACAATAGTTACCACATGCATCTATTACCATTTGTCATCTGTTAAATAAATCTTAATCTCCTGTTCGAAAAATTTTGACTCTATTGATGAGAGAAGAAAAGAGAGAAGTTTATTTTGTTTAGTCAAATAAAATACAAAGAATCTTGAGAATGCCTGCAATTTGTCTGGTTGTCAAAGTGCAATCTTGTTCGACTATGGCTTTCAGTTGGTCACTCGTTGTTGTCGTTTCAAGAGGTAGCCACTCCAGGTCAGACACAAACATGACTGGGGCCGAAGGTTTATCCTTGTACTACCCCAGGGTGCTGTATACTGCCTGAATCAGATGCTGGCAGTGATGTTATTATGCCAGTATCGGGTTTCGTCATCTAAAACCGTCAGACCTGGTGCTCCATATGTGGTGCCCGATGTATAGGACACGCTGTTTGAACGTGGTCTGCGTTTTGTTCAGAGGCGCCACACTCGCAATTCGGTGAAGGAGCGAGACCCTATTTATGCTTGAAGGAATGGAATCGCCCAACACCAGTAAGCAGGCGATTGAGCTTAACCCAAGCTGCTTGGGGTAAGCCCATCCCAACAGGCCTGGAACCGGTCCCAGGCCTGTTGGATGGGCTTACTTAAAGCCCACGAGTCGCCTCAGCAGTGTGACACGCGAGGATAGTTTTTTCGCAATGCCACTAAATGGTGACGAAACGTAAGCGACCTGTCCAGTTTTACCCCAAGGTAAGTAGGGGTTGGACAGAACGGTAAAAGTCTACCGTTGTTGCACACTTTCAGCTCACGTTTGACCTCTCGGTTATTTAAGTGAAAGGTTGCCGTCACCATCTTAGTGTGACTGAGCTTCAACCTCCAAGTCTGAAGATACGCTGAAAGCATAGACATGTCTTGGCTTAAAGTCCCCTCCAATTTCAAATTGAAGTCCTTCCAGTTTCCAGAAGAGTACAACAATGCTAAATTATCAGCATAAGCAAACTTTCTGGAAATCATGGAAGGAAAATCGTACGTATAGACGTTAAATAGGACGGGAGCCAAGACCAATCCCTGAGGAACGCCGTTTTTAAGACGGTGTAGCCTGCTTTGCTTGCTGTCACTGGTAGTGAAGGTGAACTTAATTTCGATTTTGGACAAGCTCCATAATCATTTTGAATATGTGCTTATATGGAAGTAGTCTCAGCAGCTTGTAGGTAAGGCCACGGTACCAGACAGTGTCATAAGCAGCTGTCAGATCGATAAATACGGCACCGGCCTTCTTTTTAGCCTCAAAAGAATTTTCGATGTTCTGGGTTAGCAGAACGACTTGATCTACGGTTGACTTCCGGCGTCGGAACCCAGCCTGCTCTTTAGGGAGCGGTGGATCGATTAATGGCTCAACGCGGGCGTAGATAAGCCTCTCGAAGATCTTGTTAGGGACACAGAGCAGAGATATCGGTTGATAACTTTTTGGGTCCCCCATGGGCTTTGTTGGTTTTTACGATCGCGACCACAAGCGTTCTTCTCCAGATCTTGGGAATTTTAAGTCGGTGCAAACAGGAAGAAAGGAACTCACCTAAACAGGACTTCAAAGCAGCTCCGCATGGATTATACGCTCTGGGCAGATGGAATCAGGTCCCGGAGCTTTACCTGGTTTTAAATGTTGGAGGGCAGCAGCAAATTCTCTCTGTTAAAGAGTGTCAGAGATATTTACTGGGTCTGGTGTTGTGGCCCTCCAAAGGTCAGACACTTCTTGAGAGACAAGTCGAGATGACTTGTGATCAACAGCCTCGTATTTCCCATTTCTAACCAGCTGAGATGCAATAATATCGGTTAAAACGGGACAGTGACGAGGAGAGTGTCGTGACCTACCAATAAGGTTGTTCAAAATACTTCATGCTTTTCGAGTAAAGTATGAGAAGTCAATGCTCCGAACTGCTTCGGACCATCGATCCCTCAGCTTTCTGTCAAGCTTGGCAAGCAGAGCTATAGTTGGTCACTGTTGATCACTTTCGGCCGGCCTTTTCCTTTTCGGAATCGAGCAAATCATTTCTGGCATAGGTCTACCCGTTCGGTCCATTATGAATCTTTGCCGCAGGGTCAGACTGTCTATTAGCTTGTTTATAAAAAGATCGTGCAACGTTTGCTTTGCTCATAATGGACCATGTTTCTGACTTCAAAAAATGCTATTAACATGAACTTGATTTTGGACTTTGACTGCCTTGTTTTTTGATCCATATAGTGATTGAGGACTCTGAGGTTTGGTCTCTGGGTCATACTCAAAAAACCCATGTTTTATCACCAATAATAACTTTATTCAGCAAACCAGATTAGCAAGAAATTTTTCAAACGGCCTAGAAATTTGAGGCTTGTTTCTGTTGTCATTACTAAATTACCAAGAAAAAAAAAATTATAAAACGACAGTAAAACTATTTTCTTTCACACCTGAAATGGTAAATAAATGTTACATTAAGTTGAAATTGCGGTTAAATACTTTTAAGAAGCTAAAAAATCATCTGCTACTTAACATAGTCTTGTAGCTCAACTAAAGCTTACACAGAAAGCAGAGTCCTAGAACTTTTATGACACACCTCGTGTATATATATAATATAGGCCTATAGGCTAAATGGCACAATAAGACATAAGAGGAAAGACGACATTAAAAAACGAACAAACTTTTTGGTCAAGCCAATAAATGTCATACAGAGAAATTTTTGGCATTCTAATTTAGCTAAACAATTTTTTAACTAAACGATGCAACAACTGAATTTTTGACTTTTTATTAGACACTCAAATAGTCGAATTAATGGTAACGCTTAAGGACGGAATTTGTGCGGCACGCGGAACAATTTTGCACAAGTCTTGTCGATCACAAGCAACGGCAACCTTGTGTAACAAGACATGGCGAGCTGATGGAAGAGAGTCTAGGGTTGAGACCGATTCCAAGTGAAGATTTTTTTTTTTGGAGAACCCTATGATTTTGCGACGAAAATAGGAATTTCGGATACCGATTTCAAGTGAAGACCTTTTTTTTTGGAGAACGCTATGATTTTGGGACGAAAATACGAAAATAGGTGTTTTTAGCCGGCTGAGGCCCGCAAACTCAAATAATTTTGAAAAGTGGCCCACAAGAGTGCAGAAGTTGGACCACCCTGATCTAGATCATAATATCACGCCTATTCAAAACATCTTGACAACATTTTAAAACGCTATTTTAAGCAATTTTACAATAACAAAAAAGATTTGAAAATAAAATAAATTTTGTGATTAATAATTTTTCTTTTTTGCATCCTAGTAGGTTATACAAATAAATTATCAAGAATATACTGAGATTTAGAACAATGCAGTTGAAAGACAAGCGAATACTTTTGTAGACTATTTTTTGATGGTTTTAGTAACACATCTAAGCTAGAACCTAAAGCTGGTTGTATGTGAGTAACTGATTATTGACTTAAATTGATATTATACTTTTTAAAATTATTACCATTTATTTATTTGTGTCATAATATTTGTGAAATTTTAATTAAATTTTATTGTATTCTTAACTCTGAACTGGGCTTGCAGAGCTGGAGTGGAGCCAAAAATTTTATTGTTAGCTTTGCAAGTCTTTAAAAAAATCTAAACAATAAAAAAAACCTTTTAACTTATATAACTTTTTGGTGTAAATTGTAAATGCAATAAATTTAACAAATATAAGTTTATTTAAGACAATATATGTATTTTGATTTTTGGTCCCCATAACTTTGCCAATACATATGTCATGCTTCAAAATAAAATTGTTTTAAAAACATTCTTGTCTAATTCATAATTTTTTTCATGATATGATTGAAATTGCATTAATTCAAAATGAAATTTAATTTAAGGCACAGTCAGAAATTAGATGGTATTAAGCCAGAACAAAGCTGACTGTATTTGAAGTAAAAAAAATTGTGTAAATGTATAAAACTTGGATCTGAGACCATAATTGTTTTTTGTCGGTAAAACTAACCCAAAATTCCCCTTACAGCACTAGGAGACAATAAAAAAGAAATCAAGAGAAAAATGATAGTAACCACAAGGGAATTCTGGGTTAGTTTCATTAACAAAAATTGCTTGTGGTCTCTTATTGTGGAAACCTTAAAATTCTTCATTATGACTTTTAATTTATCAATATTTCAATTTGTGATTTTTCTAAATACTATATATACTCGCCTATTAACTGCAGTTTTTCCCTGGAATATAGCCTGTAATTTGACTGCAGCTTATATATACATGCAACATACCTTGAGGGACAATGTTTTCTCATGAGCTAACACCAAATTTGAGTCATCCAGTTGAATTGAGTCAGGAGCTGCTGAACTCACTGCTACAAGGAACTTCAAATGTCCTTCACTTTCCACCGTTGCTACTTGGGTCAAAACTGCGTGGGATTCCCTTGAAGACTGTATGATTAAAAAATCTTTCAAGAAATGTTCTATCAGCAACAACTTTGACAGAACAGAAGATGACATTCTCTGGACAGATGTTTGCAATGACAGCCATGATACAGATGAAGAAGATGAAGATGACATTTATGCTCATCTATGGTACTTATAGAAGAACAAGCCAAGAAACTACTTGAAGATTTGTTCAACAAAGAAAATTTTTTTAGGTTTTGAACAATAAATTTGACTTTCATTACATGTCCCAGTAAAAATCAATATTTTGTGGTTAATTGATTGTGTGCTTCACTGGTAAAAAGGTCAATTGACCTGCAGCTTATTTGTGAATTATCCTTGATTCTCAATATTTGGCTGAAATTTCTACTGTGGCTTATCTGTGGGTGTGGCTATTAAGTGAGTATATACGGTATATAACTAGACCTTTTGTTTCAAAATATAATAATGTTTTACATTGACATGACCAAGTGCAATTTCTAATTACTGTTCTCTTTACATTAAAAAGTTAGAGCTGTGTTTTTAAAACTTTTTTTGCTGGTTGACCTTTTCTGCTTGATATTGTGGTAGTCTGCAGCGTGGTCAAGTGGTTAAAGTGCCAGGTTGTGATCAACATGGGCTCAGTTCAAAATTCTACTTGTGCCATTCTGTTGCATTCTTGGGAAAGACACTTTACAGTACTTTTCCTTGCGTGGTGGTTTGAGCAAGCAGTTCTAAATTTCAGTCATGTCTCTATTAAATTTTAAGCAGACAGCAAGATCTTGGCTTCTTTGGCAGCAGGTTGGAGTAATTGTTTACCTTAAGTCTTAGCACCTTGTTGCTTTTTTGCACTGCAAGAGGATAAATATAAAAATAAAATAAATAAAATTAAAAAATTCTGCTTCCTTAACATAATGATTAACTTCTATTCAATACCTTTCAGCCTTAAATTATTAAAGTTTGTTTTTCACTATGATAGCATTATGTTGCATATAACAGTGATTGTCATAAGCAAAAAATGCAAAAATTAAAAAACAATTTATTTGGGAAATTTTTGTTTTAGGGAGGGATTTTCAATTCCACCAGAGCTCTGTGGTATTTTTTGTCATCATTTTCAGAAAAAACATTGAATTATTTCAGTGTATTTCTCTTTGTCTGCTTTTCCTTTTGAGGTTGCAGAGACAGCAGTTTGAATTGGGATCTTTAAGCATCCCAATCTCTTGCAATTAGTTGCAATTTTGCTGATGGAATTCCAAGATGTGACCAGGCCAGGTCTTCAACATAATTCTAATGGACAGTTTTGCTTTTTGCTTTAAGAGATGCAGAGTACATACCATGATGTGCCTCTATACTATTTGAGTTAGGAAGCTTTTTGAAAGAGAAAGGCAAGGTTTATCCTGAACTGGAGGATTGAAGGTGGCTTGCAAAATTCATGCTGCTTGCTGCCATGACTACACATCTCAACAAGCTCAAACTTTATTTTCAACGTCCAGGATAAAGAGTAATAAATCTTTATAAGGCATGGAAAGATTTTGTAGCCAAACTTGAGTTATACCAGTAGGACGTACAAACTGCAACTTTTTACTACTTCAAGCACCTAAAAAAATTCTTATTGGATTGCCACGTTAATACCATTGAAATTGATGAATATACGTGTCATCTAAATGTCTCAATTTAAAAAAAAATTTAAGATTTACTGTGTTTCGACCCAGTATTTTCTTTTAATCAATTTAAACAGCTGCAAAGACTGCAATTAAATTCATCTCTTTTTGAATAAATTGGTATTGGTGACTTCCAGATTTAGATATTAATTTAGAAACAAGTTTATTGTGGGTAAATAAATTCGTTGATTGGCAAAAATTATTGGAAACAAATGAAAACAAACACGAGATGTTATTTAAGATTGTTTGGAATTTTTACATACTCTGATATCTAAATAGAGCCCAAACATTATAGAGTTAAGAAAGGTGAATAAGAACAATGATCTCATTAAAGTTGTTCTTATAACTGCAGTTGATATCTATAAATATTTAAATAATAGTTGGGTTGATTAACTGATCTGTCTGTTTCCTGTTTGCTATGCTCAGAAAAATGACAGTTTAAAATGAAGCAATGGAGATAATTTGTAAAATAGAATAATTCCAAAAATAATTTGGGATGCAAAGCTTAACAAAATTGAAAAATTGGCACACTGCATTGAAAAGGTTGCTGAGCTCTGATATATGATAACACAAAGTATGGAATATGGAATGGATAATTTTTAAGTATGTAATGGAAGATTTTAAAAGATATGGAATGTGAAAAATTTCTATTCCATTACATAGCATGCGCTGATCACATGCAACTAATTATATTTTAGGTAATTTTTATAGCTAATCCAATTTTTAAAATTTTAATAGCAAACTGATTCATTCAAATTTTTATGCAAAAAGATTTAAAAGTTAGTTGGGAGATCAAAAAATAGTAAAGATTTTTATTTAAAATATCAACAAAGCTTTGACAGGAACTAGAATTCCCAGCCACATAAAGGTTATTTTTACTTTCAAAGGTAAAAAAAGCTGTCATGCAGTATGTCGAAAGTTAACTAACTTAAAGATCATTAGTTTTATGGCAAGCAAGAAATTTACTAAAGAAAGATAAGTATAGGAAATCACTCCTAACTCTGCCACTGCTTTAATGAATATGAACAAAATCATTTTTAGCTTGCAATATATTCAACTGATCAAGAAAATGCACATACAGGGGTAATTTGACCTCTTACCATTGAGGCAAATGACACATTACTGTGCAAAACTACAAAGACTCATTTGATTTTGACCAATATCACATTGGTACTTTGCTGCTTACAATTGTATTTTGCTAATTTTCATCAACCAAGACAATACTGGTGAAAATTGACTCGATAAAGCGCTAACAATAATCAAGCTAGCTAATTTGGAAAAAAAGTTTATCTAGACATAAAATGTTAGAAAATTGAAGACATAGTTTGGGGGCCTCGAATTGTGAAAAAGAAAAGGTAATCTTGTCATAAAACATTAGAAGAAAATTAAAGCTATAACTAAGCTTGTCACACATAGCCTAAATTACAAACAGAAAAATAGTAATGGCAAGTAAAATCCTTTACCAAGCAGCTGTTTTGACTATTGAAGTCTCATCAATGATGTCTTGATTTTGCAAATGTCAAGAAAAATTGGAAGACCAAATGACTGAAGTGAGGGTTAACTTATTATATAAATGTGAGCTGGCTAAGCAAAGACTAAATAATTTTTTTGAAATTTCTGATTGATTGAAAAATCCTAACTGATTACTTTCAAAAAATTAATAAATTGTACTTTTCAAACGATAATTACTAGAAAAGTAAGAATTTTTTGGGCACAACTAAATATACACGTATTTTTATTAAAATAATATATACCAAAACTTTGCCAAGTTTCTACAGTTATTTTTATCTTTTAAAGCTTTCAGCAAAATTAGCTAATGCAATTTACAGTTTTTGTTAGAGTCAAAAGGGTTAAACAAATCAAAAAATATATAACAAAACTAAAACAAAAATTGCCAATGATTTTTGCCATCAAAACTTCAATGTACCCAGTCTATTTGTTGGGTAATTGTATGACGGTTGTTCTTGTGATGTTTTCTTGCAAGTCAAGATTATATATACAGATAATAATATAACTTCTGTCAAAAATGCATTTAAGTCTAACAATGGTACTTGTACTCTTCTGTGCATGACCTAAATTTAAATTTGATAAGGATCTTGCAATCCAAGCTTTAAAGAGAGTATTTTAGCCAAAAAATAAATTAGTAATTGTATTGATAATTTTTGGAAGTAAGTTGCAAGTTCTTTCTCAATTTTGTTAATTTACTCTTTGAGTAACTTACACTACAACAGACACAGACAAGCAGTAGTAGCATGGACCATGATGACAAAAATTTATTTTATTACAAACACAATTTTATATCAATCTGAATGGTGAAACTGAAATTAAGTGTAGAGGTACAAAATTATAGGTGTGAATTTATAATGATACCGGTATTAATAAGTTTTCCTTCTCTTAAAAACAGTTCAAGCAAAAATTGCTTAATCTTTTTTTTGTATTAAGAGTTGAGTGCTGCTTTACCACCCTTCAGCTTTTTGGTGTTTTACTCTGTTTCTCTTGTACATTTATTGTTGTTATTGAAGACTTTTAGATCTATTAGATTCAAAAGACATTATTTTCGACTTGATTGTGAATTAAAAGTGTTAATGTGACCTTGATTTTAGTTTTTCACTATGTTTCACCAATATTTCAGGATCATGCTTTATACTTTTTTAATTCACTCTTACTTTTTATTGCTTACTTATGACGAGTGACTTGACTTGCACAAACTTTGTTTATGTAAAGGCACAACAAATAAACTTTTGTTGCTTGTACTAACTGTATATATCAAGAGTGACTTTGCAATGCAAAAAATATTTGTGCCATTGTAATTAAACAATATTTTCACAAAGTTTTAAAAGTCGTTTTTAAAAGTGCTGATGTAAAAGTATTTTCGTAATTATGGACTTTAATCATAAGTTTGATTAGCACTAGCAATATTTATTAAGTATCAAAAGCAGAATGCCAAATGTAACTTATGCAAAGATTCAAAAGCAATGAATTGAATTTGTTGCTATAATTGATTATTTTTTATAAAGTTTCATAGCAATTTGATTGAGAATTTTTTTTCAGGAAAATTTTTCGTATAATATGGGTAACTTGTTTTCGTCTAAAAAAACACCAAGTCGTGTGACTGAACAGGATCGAGCTATTCTAGAATTAAAAAAACAAAGAGATCAATTACAAATTTATCAACGTAAAATAGAAGCTGAGCAAGAAAAATTGAAAAGTTTTGCTCGACAGTGTTTACAAAAAGGAGAAAAAGACAAAGCCAAATTAGTTTTAAAGAAAAAACGACGACAAGAAACTCTTTTAAAACAAACAGATCAACAAATCGAGAATTTAGAGATTATGGTGAACGACATAGAATTTGCTCAGCTTGAAAGAAATGTAGTTGAAGGCTTGAAAGTCGGCAATGAATCCTTGAAGAAAATGCATCAACTGATGTCTTATGAGGATGTTGAAAAGATTATGGAAGAAACCAAAGAAGGAATTGAATATCAACAAGAATTAGATGATCTTCTTGCAGGGTCTTTGACTGCTGAAGATGAATCTTCAGTTTTAGCAGAACTAGATGAACTCCTTGGTGCAAAGAAAGAAGACGTAAGCCTTAATCTTCCTGACGTTCCCACTGAAGTTCCAAAAGAGAAAAAGAAACAAGTTACAAAAGAGAAAGTGCTTGTAGCTGCTTCATGATTTTATTTTACATATCAATTTTATTTTCATCTTTTGTCCCTCTTCTTCGTGTGGCCGTATTGGCCTTATCAGTTTTGTACTTTTTGATTATATTTAATACGCAACTTTGAAACTTATATAAAAATTTATGAAAAATTCTATCACTGAAGATACCAGTAATTAATTATTCAGTTGTTAGGAATATTGAATTATGTACTAACACAAACGTACTGATACGATTTTAATGTAAACATTTACACAAATTCAGTAGGGTGTGTTTGGTACTTATTTTATTGCGAATTATTTTGCAGTATTAAAACCAGGAATTTGTGTTAGCAGATGTTAGTTGTCACCCGGTTTTGATCCAGTTTGTTTCCTGTCTCCAAAGATCGCCAAATTCACCTCACCTATTCTGAAAACTCCAAATCCCGCCTTTTTTCTACCTGTAGCATTTTCTAACACAAACCAATCTTGAAGTGCTTTAATTACACTTTTCATATTTTCTTTGGGCTGCTGTAACTCCTTTCCGATGCCAATGCTTTTTCAAAGCTTATGCATATTAAAAATGGAATTACAGTACAAATATACAGGGTCCTCCAGCGAAGTCTATACTGTTATATATTACATTAATTTAAAAACGAAAAGGGCAATGAAATCTTTTTTTGAAGAAAATTAAAGGTAAATGTATAATCTTCAATATTGAATTCAGTTTATTCAATATATCCGCCCTTTTCAATGATAACACGGCGGAGGCGAGAAATAACTTGGTCACACGCGGCACGAATAGTTTCGCTTTCTATTTTCGCCCAAGATTCTTTCAATTTCTTCAATTTTTCCATATTTAAATGTGACACAGCGCAGGCCTTTCCAAGATGGACCATATCCCAAAGTCCATCGGATTAAGATCAGAAGAAGTGGTCCAGAGTTCCTTTGACCAAAAGGACTTAAAGTTGTCCTTGCACCAGGCACCATTTTTTGTACACATTAGTAAATAGATATGTAATACTACATATCTGCAAAAAAAAAAGAGCATGAAGTAATTTATAAATACTTTAGAAATGTATCCAAAAATTAGTCTACACTTGGGTGGAGGACATATCTGCAAAAAAAAAAACAGAGCATAAAGTAATTTATAAATACTTTAGAAATCTATCTAAAAATTAGTCTACACTTGGGTGGAGGACCCTGTACAATATAATTCGTATACAATAAAAACAGAAATCCATAATTTTTTGTAAAGTTGATGGTTGTTGTTTGGACAGCATTGATCTGTAATAAGGCTATGCACAGTTTTACAAGCTTGAACATCGAGAGATTTATTCTTATGACGGTCCAGACGAATGGTCATTAGTAAACAGTTTATTACTTACTAATCATTTCATTACGGATCGAGGTGAAAAAAGTTGATTCACTTAACATACGTATACTGTAAATGTGTGATTAAATTTCCATTTTTACTGTTATATTTTTCTTTTGTTATATTTGGCTTATTTCTACCTTACATGCGTTGGTTATTTCATCACTTTATATAGGATGGTTTAAGCTCTTAACGTATCCGGGCCACCTTTCAAAAATATGAGAATTCGCGAACTCTGGGTCGGCCCAAACTGTTCCAATAGATGATAGAGACTACAATAAAGGTCTTCACTGGTCGAGTCTAATTCGAAAAAAAACTAATTGGAGTGAGAGTAAAAAAGAAACAAAATTAATTGCACTAAGAGATTAAAAGAGAAAAACGCCGCGCAAATTGTACTCGCGGGCCTAAAAATTGTTTTAATTTTTTTAAATTTGTTAAAATGCTCGAGAAAAACTTAAGTTTTTTTCCAACCAACTAGTTATTCTAAAACTAACGCTGTTTCCCACTGAAACTAACTCTCACTCCAATCGGTTTTTCTTCGAATTAGACTTGACCGTCTCACTTTGAACTAATGGTTTTGATAATCATGTGCCGTAATAATTAACTGAAAACCAAAATCTTAACAAAATAAATAGTAAAATATACCTTTTTACAGTATCTGTCAGCCTGCGTTTAAAAAAGATTACTTGAGCTGGCGCTCTAAAACTTTTCATAAGCTTGAAATGAAGAAAATTAAGAATATTTAAAATCATTCAACGAATGCAGAAAATCACGTCTCGGGCCGCATACAGCCTCCTTTGGACCGCACCAGACATAGTGGAATCGTAATCGATTACATTGAGAAAAATTTAGATGTGATCGTGATTATTATCAAATATATTGACAAAAACTTGGATGTAATCGATTATATTGAGCTAGCATTCAAGCGCGGGAATCCCATTTGTGACGTCACATGTCGCCTTTAAAATAAACAATTTCAAAACTTGTATTTATAAATGTAACACACATTTTAAATGCTAATCGTGATACTGCTTAAAGAAAATATTCTACCAATGCGTTTCAGAATTTCTTTTGTACCATTCGAAAAACACATGATCGTTTTGAGTAGCGTAATCATGATTGTAGAATGACTAAGTAAACGTAATTAATTAGTTTAAAATTTTGAGTACAAATCGTAATTGCAAAATGGGCAAATAATTTTAATCATTATCATATTCGATTACACTGGTCGTATGATCCTTATTCCTTGACCGCACTGGATGTATTGTTGTTTGTCATCATGCGTAACTTTGTTATTTGCTGTTGTTAATTTTGTTTTCTATAGTAGTCGATTTTCGAATCAAAAAGCAAAATTTGGTTGTTGATAGACCCCTATATCAAGTTTTTTTTTTTTTTTTTGTAAAAAACCTTCGACCATAAGTTTTACTTCCTGGCTCAAAAACGTCAAACATTAAAAGATTATGTTTTATTCTAACGTCATTTTTTTTATATATTTTTGTAATTTGTTTGAAAAATAGTCAGTTGAAGAGTGATAAATGTTTAAATGGATGTTTAATCAAAGTTTTCCTAGACCTGCTATTAATTGTATCTATGTTATGAAATATATAGATATTATAGTTTGTCAAAAAAAAGTAAATTTATAATGTGTCGTTATAGGTTATATCGGTATAATTCTAAAATGAAATAGCTTAGCTAGCAAGCTTTGAAAAATCATATAATTTGGATGTTACGCATTCGATGCGAATTACTTGTGTATTTTTTATATTTCTGTACAACTCGTATTTAATGTTCTCTTAATGTTAATGTTTCGTTTGTACACGAGAAAAAGCGTAGGCTTAATTCTATCAGATGATGTTATTATCCGACTTCTATTCTCGGTAAAAACGCTTTTCACATCTTCAGAAAAAAAAATGTTAGTTCTGCATTGTCTATACCAGTATACCAGGGATGTCCAACCTTTTTTCATAATAGGCCAAATTGTAAATTTGATTACATTCATCGCGCCGCAAAATTACAGGTATATAAAATGTCTTCTTTTTAGTATTAAATGGTATGACCAAAAATCAAAAGTATTAAATATAAATTTAAAATTGATTAACTGAATAGGAATCTAAGTAAAATATAAAACTATTAAAATCATTACATAATTAGTGTTAAAAATGCTCATGCTGGTGTTGCTTTGAAGTCCCAGTTATTTGAGTTTCTTTCTTCATGCTTTCACCCACTCAAAATTCCCAAGATTTGGAGAAAAGCGCTGTCGCAATCCCAATCGCGCTGTGGATAAAGTCATTCTATTGACTAAAAACATCAAGGTTTTTTTGTCAACCTGACGGCGGCAAATGACTCTGTCTGACATGCAAGCTGCTCGAGACTTTTGCCAGGCAAGTACATGGTCCAAAACCGAAGTTACACCCTTATTGCTGTATGGTGACAACAAGCAAAGCAGGAATTGCCGTCTGAAAAACCGCGTGCTTGAAGGATCGGCCTTGGCTCCCCTCTTTGTGTTTACGTCCACATTTTTCCTCCACTATTTACAGAAAGTTTATCTACCCAGACGATCTAGTATTGCTGCACTCTTCTAGAAACTGGTGTTTTTGAAGGGACTTTAAGTCAAGACATGGCTAGACCTTAATGTATTTTCAGACAAGGTGAAACTCGGTTGCACAAAAACGGTGACGGCAACCTTTCATTTAAATAACAGAGGCCAAACGTGAGCTAAATGTTTGCAACAGCATTACACTTTACCATTTTGTCCAACCCTACTTGTTTTGTGGTTAAACCAAACAGATCGCTTACCTTCCGTCACCATCTCGTGGTATTGATCAAAAAAACTATAACTTATTAGCACGTCACACTGCTGAGGCAACTTGCAGGCTCAGGATGGGATGCTGGTGTCAAAACACTGCGCGTAGCTTTCCTATCTCTGGTCCACAGCTGAGTAGTGAGTATTGCGTACCAGGCTGGTGTCGCAGCGCTCACACTCGCTTCATAGCATTGTTTTATTTAAAACCTTGCGTATTGTCACTGGATGCCTGCGTCGATAAATCTACATGATTTCTTTTTTACCACATGTAGCATCGCTGCTACTAATGTAATCTTATTCCGAATCACTCCGCATTGGTTCAAAATTACTATTTTTACTGCCAGTGGTGGGCAGTACCGTCTACTAAAATATCGAGGTACTTTTTTAGTACTGGTACTTGGTACCGGTATTCATAAAGTACCGCGGTATTCAGTGTAATTCTAGGGTCATTGAAAGTTTTTTTTGCGATCATTGAGACATGTTTTTGTATTTCCTGTCGATTGCAGCTTCAAAGGAGTTTCTTGATTTACAGTAATATTATCACAAATTGTCATGGTTAAGTGTTTACCAGTACTTTCCCCATCTTTCCGGTAATAGTTATTATATAGTTAATTTTAGGTAGGGTTAGGTTTAAGAACGTTTTATGTACTTCATAACCAGTAGCCTTTTTACTAGTTTTCGTTTAGGCATAGGTTATTACTCAGGTTAGTAGACTCGAGTTAGTAGTCTAGAGCAGTGGTTCTCAAATGGGGGTACGCGTACCTCAAGGGGTACGCGAGGGTCGCGCAAGGGGTACGCGAGACAAATGATAGAAAGCATTAATCTCAGATACCAAATGGCATAGTATTAAATTGATTGCAATGGTAAATTTTATAAACGCTCACAATACCCAATGTATCTAATTCTAAACAGATATGTGATTCTTGGTAAGCTGTGGAGTGTTCAGTTTTAGTAAACTTAAATTGACAACAGCCAAGGAAGTAGAGTTTATAAACTTTATAAATTTATAATATAAAATTTATAATTAAGTTTATAGTTTTATATTATAAAGTATTGCATATAATGGAATCGTGGTCAAAACGTTTTATCAGCGAAGCTGGTGCTTCTAATTCTCAAGGCCCGTTAAACAAGAATGCAAAAATACAGTCTGCAGTCAAATATCGCCAGTACAAAAATTCGTATGCATTGATGGGATTCACACGCACCGACTCTAAGCCACCCAAGGCAGTGTGTTTTTTCTGTGGCGATGCACTATCAAACAAATCCATGAAGCCGTCGCACCTGCAGCGGCATTTGACCACAAAACATGCTTGTCATGTAGGTAAGCCTTCTAGTTTTTTCAAAAAAATTTTTTTTAATTTCGATCCTCGCAAGATGTGATTCGAAAAGTTACAACAACTTCAAAGAGAGCACTACAAACTTCTTAGGCCGTATCTCTACTAGTAGCAAAGGCTAAAAAGCCTTTTACAATTGTTGAAGAACTGCTGCTTCCGGCTGCAAAAGTGCTAGCAGAGACCATACTAGACAAAACCGCTGCAGATAAGTTTAATGCAGTCCCATTGTCTAACGACACTGTCAGTCGCAGAGTGGATGTCATGGCAACAGACAACATAGATCAAGTTATTGCAAAGCTTACAGGCTCATTTGTATTACAATTAGACGAGTCAACCGACGTGAGTGGAAGTGCACAGCTGATTGGTTTTGTGAGATACGGCGATGCTGATGACATAGCTGAGCACATATTGTTCTGCAAAAGCATGCAAGAAAGAACCACCAGAAAAGATATTTTTAACGTCGTAGATGCTTTCTTTGCGGAGAAAAGTCTGAACTGGACACGTTGTAGCAGCATGTGCACCGATGCTGCTGCTTCTATCACCGGCACCATAAAAGGGTTTGTTACACTCGCTAGAGAAAAAAAAGCCCAACGTGAAATAGACTCATTGTATTATACACAAAGAGGCATTGGCATCAAAAAGAATGAGTTCCCAACTACATGACGTTCTGAACTGTAGCATCAAGGTCATCAACTTCATCAAATTTCGACCACTTAACTCCCGTCTGTTTTGCCTTCTTTGTGAAAGATGGAAGCCGAACATACACAACTGCTGCTACACACGGAAGTACGCCGGCTTTCCAGAGGAAGAATTCTGAACAGGCTCTTTAAATTACGCACCGAAGTTGGCATGTTTTGCAAGGAACACAACTCCCCTTATAGTGAATTATTTGAAAATGTCGGTTGACTCGCAAAGTTGTGCTATCTTGCAGAAAGAAAAAGGGGCCAACATTCTCACCTTGCATGATAAGATAAGTGGGTTGCTGAAAAAAATTGATCTCTGAAAGAAAACGTGCCAAAAAGCAGACTTACATGCTTTTCCCAATTACAGAAGTTCATTTTTACGGAAAAAGTAGAAACAGAAATGATAAAGGCAATGATAGATGATCATTTGACAAGTCTATGTCAAAACTTTTACCAATACTTTCCTAATATTATTTAAATCGAAAAACAACTAGATTAGGTAAGAGACCCATTTTCTGTTCCAGAAGAAAACTTGGCCGCACTGCCAGTTAACTTGCAAGAAATACTTTTAGAAGTATCAACGGATCGCGGCTTACAGTTAAAACTTAGTGCTGTTTCGTTGACCGAATTTTGGACATTTGTCAAACAGGAACACTCGGATGGGAGATGAGCCTCTGGAACACTTGCTACCTATTACATCCACTTATTTATGCAAAGTTACGTTTTCAGCAATGGCTACTATTAAAACCAAACAAAGAAACAGATTGTCTCTTGAAAACAGTTTGATTACAGCTGTTGCTTCTTTGCCACCAAGAATTGATGGATTAACCCAGTGGTCGGCAACCACCGGGCCGAGGCTCAGTCCCAGTCCGTGAGGAGTTCGTTGCCGGGCCGCGTACTTTCCAGATTAAATACTTTGAAACATTTTTGTAACGTTAGAGCAGTGGTCGGCAACCTGTAGGCCGTGGCCCAAATGTGGGCTGTTTAGCAATTTTTCTTGGGCCGCGGGCTATTTGGTTTTACAAAGTCTTTGTAGGCTGCATGCTAGCCGTACGTGCATGGTAGTTTTAAATGCGTAATGTAGTGAAAAAAATGGAGAAATTTGAGACGAAATGGAAGTGAAGACCTTTTTTTTTTTAGAGATCACCATTATTTTGGGAGGAAGTGGCGAAGTCGGAGACGAAATCTCGGAAACTTTCTGCGTACGCCACTGTCACTGTATGTTTCAAGTGTACTGCTGGGCCTTCAATAATTTTTATAGGTAGAATTTGAGCCCTCATAAAAAAAGGTTGCCGACCACTGGATTAACCAATAAATGACGTTTTTTGATTAAAGAATTCGTTTGAAAACTAATTTGTGTCTCGTGTTTGGAAAGTTATAAATTAAATGACAATGCAAGGGGGTACGTGAAACAAATTATACTTTCCAAGGGGTACGCAATGACACAATGGTTGAGAACCACTGGTCTAGAGCAATGTTTCTCGAACTTCTTCAGTCAAATTCGGTCAGGCGCCCCCTTGGTTTCCAGCTCGATTTCCAGCGCCCTCTCGCTTCTTTTTTTAAGTGAAAAGAATATTAGATAGAAAATATTTATTTCAAAATCTGTGATTTTGCTATTTTTCTCCCAAAATTGTGGTGATCTCTAAAAAAAAAAAAAAAAAGGTCTTCACCCTGAATCAATCTTTTATTAATCCGTCCTTCATGTATATTTCTTCTCGTTGTTTCCTATTGCCCCCTTGTTCTCTTACCGCCCCCTTAAATTGCGCCAACGCCCCCTGGGGGGCGGTAGCGCCCACTTTGAGAACCACTGGTATAGAATTACTGGAGTTAGTAGTTACTTGGTAGACTAGCATTTTAGTTATGTCTCAAACTAAAAAAATTATATAAAAATTCCAACCCACTGTAATATCTTGGCATCTCTAAAAGCAATTATCTGCTATATTTTCTGGTTACTTGCAGGCCCGCATACATAGCATTTTTTTATTTTATCTCTAAATTTATTCTCCTAACTCGCAGGAAAGCGACGGAGGCGCTAATACACAGGTAGGCAATTACCCCAACCTGCTTCCAGAGATACCAAGATTTTGCTGTCCGCTTGTAATTTAATAGAGATATGACTGTAATTTAGAACTGCTTACCAAGACCACCCGCAGGGAAATTTGCCGTAAAGTGTCTTTCCCAAGGACACAACAGAATGGCGCGAGTGGGTTTTGAACCGAGACCATGTTGGTCACAAGCCCGGCGCGTTTACAGCCGTTTACAGTACTTTTTTTTCAGCGCGATTTTGGTTTGTTTTATTGACGCTCAAATCCACTCATGTTTTCAAGAAAAGATGAGTGGATCTGTCCAGTTTTACCTCAAGGTAAGTATTAAGTAGGGGTTGGACAGAACGGTAAAAGTCTACCGTTGTTGTAGACCTTTAGCTCACGTTTGGCCTCTCGGTTATTTAAGTGAAAGGTTGCCGTCACCGTCTTAGTGTGACTAAGCTTCAACCTCCAAGTCTGGAGATACGCTGACAGTGTGGACATGTCTTCGCTTAAAGTTCCCTCCAAGTCCTTCCAGTTTCCAGAAGAGTGCAACAATGCTAAATCATCAGCATAAGCAAACTTTCTGGAAATCATGGAAGGAAGATCGTACGTATAGATGTTAAATAGGAGGGGAGCAAAGATCGATTCCTGAGGAACGCCGTTTTTAAGACGGTGTAGCCTGCTTTGGTTGCTGTCACCGGTGGTAAGGGTGAAACTTCGATTTCGGACAAGCTCCATAATCATTCTGACAATGTGCTTATCTGGAAGTAGTCTCAGCAGCTTGCAGGTAAGGCCACGGTGCCAAACAGTGTCATAAGCAACTTTCAGATCCACAAATACGGCACCGGCCTTCTTTTTAGCCTCAAAAGAATCCTCGATGTTCTGGGTTAGCAGAACGACTTGATCTACGGTTGACTTCCCGCGTCGGAACCCAGGTTGCTCTTTAGGGAGCAGTGGATCGATTAATGGCTCAACGCGGGCTAAATAAGCCTCTCGAGCATCTTGTAGGGGACACAGAGCAGAGATATCGGTTAATAACTCTTTGGGTCCCCCATGGGCTTTGTTGGTTTGGGGATCGCGACCAAAAGCGTTCTTCTCCAGATCTTGGAAATTTTAAGTCGGTGCAAACAGGAAGAAAGGAAGTCACGTAACCAGGACTTCAAAGCAGCTCCAGCATGGAGTATAAGCTCTGGGCAGATGGAATCAGGTCCCGGAGCTATACCTGGTTTTAAATGTTGGAGGGCAGCAGCAAATTCTCTCTGTTAAAAAGTGTCAGAGATATTTACTGGGTCTGGTGTTGTGGCCCTCCAAAGGTCAGACACTTCTTGAGAGACAAGTCGAGAAAACTTGAGGTCAACAGCCTCGAATCTCTCATTTCTAACCAACTGAGATGCAATAGAATCGGCTGAAATGCTTGTTGCTGATAAGATGCAATGCTTTTCAGCTTGCTATGCTTTTCAGCCAATTTACAAAAGTGGACCAACTTTCGAAAACTTGCTTTTTTAATCCGAAATAATATTTTATTACAACATTTAAGTACCTATATCGAAAGAGTATGAAATTCTTATTCTATACAACCTTAAATTACACTTTTAGCGTTGCTAATTGTCGAAATATAAGCAAACAAAGAGCGCGGGCATTTTCCGCCTCGCCCCTCCTCCCAGTTGTACAAGTTTTCCAAAAAGCCCACTCTAAACAGAGTTAACCCTCACTGCAGGAGCATTTTTGTATGCTCATCCTTCCTGTCATAAAATTGCTTCGGATTTTTTGACGGCTATCTCGGAAGGCTGTTAAAAGCGTATTCTGTTAAATACCAATCAAACAGCATAATCTAAAAAAAGTGCTTTCTGTTGCAAGTTACAGTTAGTTAAAATTATTGATTTCACTTGGGTTTACAATAGCTTACTAGCAAAAGCAGTATATTTTCTTTCGCATTGTGTTACTGAAATATGAAAATCTATCGCAAGAAATTTCTCTCAATTCCGTTTTCCCACATATGTCTGCATATCTAGAACGTAGCAAAAACAGAGATAAGTTTAGCTATGCCTTTAAGATGATCAAAAAAATAATAATAATAATCGATATGTTAAGATCATTGTGGTAAAATATATAAAACTCGGAATTTTTACTTAAACACACAGCAGGCTGCCTTCAGTGTTCAAGTCGACGTTATTTATACGTTAAAAACTAAATAATGGCACAAAAACGTCAGTTTACTATCCACAGCTTAACAAGAAATTGTTTTATAGAAAGGGCTAGACCAGCGGTTTTCAACCTTTTTCATACCGTGGCTCACTTTTCAACCCAAGGTAACTTAACGACCCACTTCGGTCAACAAATATTAATTTTCGTTGCAAAATTCTGGTGATCTCTAAATAAAAAGTCTTCGCTTTGAATTTGTCTGCGATTTCTCAATTTTCGTCCCAAAAACATAAAAAAGATCCTCGCTTGGAATTTGTTTCCAATTTTTCGATCATAATGACTTCATTATACATATTGCTTTCATTTTGATTTATGCTCTGTGGCCCACTGAAAACACTACTGTGGCCCACCACTGGCCTATGGCTTACCGGTTAAAAACCCCTGTCCTGTCCTAAACGTTTTAGGCTATTAAAATAATGGTGGTGGTAGTAGTAGTAGTAGTAGTAGTAGTAGTAGTAGTAGTAGTAGTAGTAGTAGTAGTAGTACTTTCAAAGATTTGATTGCTGTGCTCACCTCTACTTCGATTAGATAAATTTATTCGTCAATTTGTTTCTCGGATGTTTCCAAATGTTGGACTGTTACTGGATTCAAGAGCTCATAAAAATATTCTCTCCAACAATCTAGGATGCCCTTTTGGTGGTTCAGAAGCACACCATTAGTATCTTCGATGAAGGTGGCAACTGGTGTTCGTTTGCCGCGCAAATGACGTAAGGTTGGCCAAAATACTTTGTTTGCCGATCTGTAGTCGTTATCCAACTTTTGTCCAAACTCTTTCCATGACTTTTTGTTAGATTGTTTGACAATAGTAACGGCAATATTACGTACAGCTGCGTACCGCAATCGAAGCTGCTCACATGACTTGTTTGTTAACCAAGCTCTAAACGCAGTTTTCTTTGCTTGAATAGCTTCTTTAACTTTTTGGTTCCACCAAGTAGTTCTTTTCTCATTACCCATTTGACCTCCCACACATTTGCAACCACAGCTAGCAGCTGAGATGTAATGATTGCTGATTTAAATAAATCCCACTCAGTCTCAACGTCTTCAGTATAGTCTGAGAGTTCTCTGAACAGGGAAGCAACTTACTTGCAAGAGTATGTCTCACCTTTCTGTTGGCTAATAACTCCCACTTTATTCTGTATGCTTTTCGTACTCTAAATCGTTTGCTTGTTCTTGGCTGGTTCAGCTTCGAATGCAGAAAACTAGGTGATGGTCGGTGGACAGTTTAGCTCCTCTTTTAACAAGAACACCGACCACAGAAGAAAACAAGTCCGCTGAGACAACACAGAAATCATTGATAGAACGCTGTTTCACTGAATCTCTGTACCAGATGTACTTGTGAATCCCCTTGTGCTGAAAAAATGTATTCATTATGCACAATCCGTTGGTATCACAGAACTGAAGCAAACACCTTCCGTTTCTGCTAATGTTAGAGTCTCCTTGTCTTCCGATAACACCCTTCCATGTCTTGTCGTCAGTACCCACATGTACATGGAAATCACCCAGTAAGACAATTGGTTCTGCAGATGTTCCTTTCTGTAAAGCAATACCTACTTCATTTAAAAAAAGTTGGTACTGTGCTTCAGCGTTTGGTGCGTACACCTGCAAAATGCGCAGTGACCGCTCCTGTAGCCTAAGCTTAAGGAGACAAACCTTTCCTCCGACTAGGATCCAATCTGTGACACAATGGGCCAAGCGAGGGCTTTCAAAAATGCCTACCCCTGCCTGAGCCGACATGGTTACATCTACACCTGAGTAGAAAAGCTTCCAGCCTTCATTCAACTCAACAGTATCAGAGCGGCGACACATCTACTCAACAGTAACAGTATCAGAAAACTCTAACAATATCAAGATGATACTGTTCTGCCCCTCAAACCAGTACCTGTTCTTTTCATTGAGTGAAGTGACATTTCAGTTGTCCATGCAAAGATCCCGATGTTTGAAACCAACTCGAATACAGATACTGTGCGCTGCCCCTATTTGCCACCCCAAACGCGTCGCGAATGCATTGATGGGTTTCCAGTTACGGAGGAAAATGTAGCCTACTTTTTGAACGAGCTCCTCTGCCTAAAGCCCGAACGCCGACTTTTTATCCTGCGCGACGCCCGATGCAGTATGAATATTGTCATTCGGACCATTCATTTTGCTACAATTGTTAGATTGCTTTTGGTCTATTTCTCACCTTCGATCTTACCTCCTTTGGTAGCCCTGAGAGGAGTTGAAAACTCCAGACCGTATTGCTCTTTGAATAATGGAAATCGCAAACCCCTCCACCACGCTAAGGTAGCAATCTATTGGAGAGGTCTCTAATTATCATTAAATCTCTAATTAGCCTATTATTAATCGAAAATTAAATTTTCTTCGTAAGACTTTTATTTAACAGATAATTTTTTTATTAATTTTTTTATTAACAGCTAAAAAGTGCAAACATCAAGTGTAACTCTACTTTCAAAAATAATATTTTGCCCACTTAGCTCTTCAAATAACGGTCTTGCGAGAACTTTTTTTGGAAAAAACTATTGCAACACTAAAAAACAAAGTTGGTGCCCATTTCAAAAAACCTTGCACTCTTTCTAAAAATAAAAACATGGATCTTAATAGATATAGCCTTAAACATAGATTTTAGATAATAGCTTTAAACAAAATAAAACTATAATTAGATATAGCCTTAAACAAAATAAAAACATGGATCTTAGATCTTAGATTTTAGACTTTAGAGGTAGGCATGCTATGTGTTTCATTTGTTAATCTTCTATTCACTAGATTACTTGATAGTTTCCTCGTAGAAACTTGAACTAACAACAACATCCTTGCTCTCCTGATGTGCATTTGTTTTTCTAACATTGAACATGAGGTATTTAGTTTGAACCCTGAGGATATCAGAAGAGACTGAGATTTAGACCTTTGTTTGTAATTGTATTTCGAAAACTATTTATAAAGTAATGTGAATTTGCCATTAAACCCGGTTCAATAAACGAATTTATAAATGTAACCCTTTGCAAGCAGGCCGACATCTACGCCCTCCGCTTTCCCTTAAGCTAGTGCTGAGCTTTTTAAAAATTAGCTTTTCGAGGACAGCTTGGATTAAGCTGCTTAGCCTATGATCTGATGTTCGCCTTTCTATTCGCCCATACACAAAAATGACTTTTAACTTTTTTATTAAATAGCTTGGACGGCACCTATGAATAAATTTTGTAAACGTTATTTCAGTATCATAGACATCAAGTAATACAAGTTCTGAAGGTTTTGGGTGAAAAAATTTTGTATGCAGTAGCCTGGGGTATAGTCAGTGATGGCTGTACCATGAAGCAAACGTAGCAGCCAGACAAGGGCTCTTTAAAAAGTGCCACAAAAATCCACCCTGAAAAATTGTTTCTTCATTAGTAGCTACAGGTTGATAGGCCAGGAACGCCTAACCCGTGTGGCTCGCCAAAGTTTTTAAAGAATACGTTATCAAAGCTATGTTCAAACCAGTTGATGATGTAGCCTGCTTGAAGACTTTAAGATACATTAATTCTGTCTGAGTAATTGCAACCCCGTTTTCTAATCTTTGTACTACGTTGAAAAAAATTTGTTTTACGCAGGTGAAAACCTAAAAAAATTCTTTACTTGTCACTCAAAGTAGTAATGATTCTAATCTTTTCCTACACGATAGGTGACTTCTTGTGTTTGACTGGCACCTCCTTTTATTCTTGCACCAAGCCCTCTTTTTTAACCACCTGGCATAGGCCTACTACGAGTAAAAAGCCTGGTCCCAGTTTTTTCTTGTATCTAATCAGAAGTTGATTGATAATGTTATCCCTAATACTCTATTATCTCCGGAACAATGACAAAGCAGTAAATCTGTTAATGTTTACATTTTTTCAATTGATATGCATACGCGATCTTAATAGCGATCTTGATCGTAAGGTCACCAAAATTAATGATCTCACCCAACTCTGCGCCTCGGAAGGCCAATGAGACTGCGTCTTCCTCACCTGTAAAAATAAGATTATGCTTGAATAAACATTGCATTGCAAAAATATTTGTAAAAATTATATGTTTGTTTAATTAGTTTTGGCCCCTAATAATAGTTTTTCTGGCCTCGACTTTGTTTTTCTCATGTATTTTCAGTATTATTTGATATTTGATATTTGATATTTGATATTTGATATATAAGGAACAAAAGACGAATCGCTATTGCAAACGCGTGCGGCAGCTACTTTACTTGAGATTAACAAAAAAACTGTATGGCGCTTTTTTTTCTTATTATCAAAAGACATGTTGAATCGATAAAGTTCTTTAGCATGCCTCACTTGTAATGTGACGTCATAAAAATAATTTTTTCTTTCTCCAGACTGTTGCTGGTTGTAATCAGTTACTTGTTTAAAAAAAACTGTATTGGTCCGCAAACGTAAAATGCGTAGAAGATAAATTGTTTAAACAATAAAAAACATTGAGAAATTTATTTCAAAAGGTTTAGTAATGGAAGAAAATTAAGTATCTAAGCACGACCACCTAAAGATTAGTATACAAAAAAGGAATGAAAATGTTTTAAAAAAACATTTTTTTTACTCTGATTACCTCTTATTGTCAACAATTCATAATGTTTGGACTAAAACTGAATTATACGACTTGAAATATTTATCAAAGATCTACATGCGGATCGAAAAGCTTTTTTGGAAAGAACTAAATTTCAAGTTAATCTTGGCCAGTTATTCTTAACAAAAGGCACGCCTATCTTGAAAAGCCTTAAAGAATGTCATGAGAAGTAAGTATTTAAATTACACATTTCGAACAATGCATCTATTTTGCCAACTTCAAACCTGTTAATTTATTCGAATTAGTTGTGCATAGGAATTGATGTTTCTTTCCATTTGAAGGAAAAGTCCTCTTCGCAATTTTGAAATTTCATGCTACCACAATATTTTTTTTTTACTTTACCTTATGAAATTTACAATATTTGGAGACACCAAAAAAATTTTGGTTTTGCTTTGACCCAAAATATCTACCGGAAAATTCAGCGGGCTTTAGCTCCTTTGTCCCCCTAGAACATCCAACAAAGTCTTAGCAAACATATGAAATCGAAGACTGTTATTCCAAGTCAAATTGCAGTAGCCTAAAGACTTTTAGAATCTATAGAACTGATCTGGCTCTAAATGAACAGATTTTGCAATTCTAATGTATAAAGAAAAACCAAAAATTTTGAAAGTTTTGTTAAGCGGAACATGTTTTTTAACTAGAAGTTAGTTTAAACGGTAAAGCATGCATCAAATTTTTATTTATTTTTGTTCAACAGTGCTTTTGTTTCTTATTAAATAAAAATGACTAAATACATTAAAAAAAAATTAGTGCCTCACCAAGCCCGAGCCCACGGCATGTCGCTATTTTTAATATTCTCGTCTAATTATAAGTCTAAAAAAGTCTTTGTCTTTTGAAAAGCACAATGATTATAAAATCATTTCTTCGTCTAATTTTTGAAGAAACCTGGACAAATCATACTGACCCAGGCATGACGCCGTTACTGAGATCAACAAACCGTTTTTTGATCTGTCTTAGCAAAAAGTGATTGGACTTTTATTTTAACTTTTACAATCGATATTACACTTTACTTAACCAAGTTGTTCTTTTTCAAACTTGGATTTATTTCAGAAAATTAACTTCCCAGGTTGGTATCGTACAGTCTCATATAAACCAGCACTTTTGAACCTTTTTTAAATTACGGAATCCTTGAGCAAATTTTTCGAAATTCGCAAATCCCACATTTAATATCTTAGATAAGAATCAAAGAGTAATGCCTAAAGTTCACGGATTTCTGCGAATGTTTCAAGAAACCCTGGTCAAAAAAAGCGCTGACATAAACAAATTATAGTGTATTATAACTGTCAAGATCATCTCCGCTAAAGGTCTCTATTGCGTCAGACAGCAACTATCAATTGCTGAAAAAAGTTTTACACTTTGTTTGTGAAGTGCGCGCCATTCTTCTAAAAGCAGTTCAGTGTAAAGTCAGACAGCCGTTTGCTTCGTAGTTCTGAAAAACCAGTCTAGTTCCAGTGACTAAACGATAAGGACGTTCTGGTTAACTGATAGATCATCATGATAAAAGCAGATGCTGATTGAACTGAAAGCCTTGTAGCAAAAAGATATATATTTAAAGCTAGGATTAAAGGTTAAGCTGTATAACCTCATTGACCGTTCAAGTTCAAAAAGGTTCATTGTTTCAATCACATTTTAACTCAAAGAGCCATCAACTAATTATTAGCGCCGTAGCAGTAAAGTATAGGCTACCTGCGACAATAAAGTACAATCAAAATCCAATTAAAAAAACAAACATCAAAAGCCTTGTTTTATATTTTATGTACCGGTATATAGCTATCTGGAAAAGCTTGAAGCCAACAAAATTGAAACGAATCAAAACATTAAAATGACAAATATACAAATACTATAAATTGTTTTTCAGTTATGTATGCTCAACCAGTCGGAATAAGATAAGCATAGCAATTAAGAATTAAATATAACTGTAATTGTTCTAAATTGAACCGAAAAAACCATTACTTTTAATCGTATAAAAAAAATATCAAGTTAAAATATTACTATATGTAGGTTTTGTATTGTTACGTCTAACCTAGACCTAGACTATAGTACAATTTATACAGCGTTTGAAAAACGGAAAAAAATTATTTTTTAACAAAAATTATTTATTTGAAACAATTCAAAATGTTGTTGCCTTCTGTTACGGGTGAAGTGTTTTTAAAATTTAAACTCGTTTTGGTCAAGCTATTTAAAAGAATTTAAAGCGAATTGTATGGATTTATGCTTGGTTGAAAATATCATTGCCTAATGCAAAGCTGATAACAATCGTTTTCGTTCAGTTAAAATCGTGATAGTTACTTATGTACCACTCCTTGTTTAAGAGGAAATTCAATTTGGTACCGTCAATGTTATTTGATGTTGTAAATTCAACCCATCAAGACTTTAGAAATTTTTATGATTATGATGACGGACTTTTTATATGTTTGAGAATAAGTTTCTTATTTATGCCAATACTTCTTAAAAAATATATAATAAATTGTTGACTTTTAAAATAAAGTTATTAATTAATTCAAATAAATAAGCCCGTGGTGAACATTAAAAAACTTTATTGCATTTCATTTTGGACCGCAGTTAAAAATATTTCTTCGTTTACAATCAAGATTATACGATCAATTAATCGAAAAATTTAATGTTATTTTTATGGAAAAAAATTGCAAGTAGCCTAAAGGCGCATTACACAGAATGCCATGTTTGCAAGAAATTAAAAAAGCTGAAGTTTGTCGCTGTTGAAATGCAGTAGAGTGTGAAAAGCAATGAGATAAAATTTGCAAATTTGTAATCGTTTTGACTGACTCTATTTAAACGCCAGCCCTTTTAGTGTAAGACAGGAATTGTTTGACCAGTTTATCTAATTTTTTGTTTTCCATTTCCTTACTCAAAAACGCCATTTACGACTTTTACGGTGTTTAAAATCAAGATTTCCGCTTCATAAATTATTTATTTTATTATTTTTGACAACGATTGTGGTTTTAACAACTTACCTACCATCTTTTTTGAATCGCTACCGTAGTTGAGCGCGCATTACGATCGTACATGCGTCATTTTTTGTGTGACGTAGAAAAACAATGGCAATCTACTGTATCTATTTTTATATCGATTTCCTTTCACAACGTAGTATTCCTGGGAACGTTATTTGGTTTTCTATTTTTGTTGTTTTGTTTCTTGATTACTTGTAATCTTTTATCCGTTTAGGAAATGCAGTACGTTTTTCCTAATTTTGAAAATACGGAAATTTCAAAAAGTCGTAGGCTTAAGTGATTTTTTTGTGTAGTGGTTTCGAATTATGAAGTGCTGGCAAGATCAGAAAAATAAATTTCAGTTTAGACCAGTAATTACGATAGGGAAAGCAAAAATTATAAAGGAGTGTATGTGACAATTTTTCTACGAAAAGAAATTAACCAAACAAAACTACACCAATCAGCAATATATTTGACTTTAATTCGATATATTTAAAATTTGTGTTAACGATTTGTTAAACCCTCGCGGGTAGGCATAAAATTACCTAAGTCACACCGTTGAAAAACATCACTTATTTTAATCAAAAACAATTTTTTTATAAAAGTCCCAAGTTAAACGCACGAGTTAGGTTGTGTTTTTTTTCAAGCGCTCTTAGGAATAACAGCTGCATTTGGTTAATGCCGTTTTTAAATTGTTTCCTTGTCTTTATCGTTAATCCAGATGTTTTTTTCTTCGTCCGTGAGCGAAAATGAATAAATAGTTATTTATCTATGAACTTGAACAGCAAAACCAGCTGTGGTATGATCTGGTTATAGTTTTAAGCAGTAACCTAGGTATGATTGTCTACTGTTAGAAAACTGTGGGCAAATTAACTAAAATTTGGCGCATCTATTAATTATTCATTGAACTGAATAGTAAATCATTGCTTTTTGATGGCTGCTTGTACGTTTGACAGAAGACTCGAACCAAACTGCTGAAGTATCGAGAGTGCGAAAACTTTCTAAATTTCTTTTATTCAAAAGTACTTATAGAGAATAAGGGCTCATTTTCACCACGAGCGTTGGCGGGAGTATTCTTTGCGTGTTTTATTTATATTTTTTGCTTCTCTTGGCGCTTAAGCGCGAAAGAAGTAAAAAAATAAAACAAACAAAAGGATACTCTCGCCAACGCTCGAAGTGGAAACGTGCTCTAATTTTTTGTAATAGGATTCTTATTTGTAAAATTGTCGTTTCTAAGCGTGATCCACTGACCTGTGTGTTGTTCTTACCAAACTCTTCATAGGGTGTAATCAAAGCTGTTATCCGTTCAGAAAAAAGGGAAAAGCTTAAAGCAGGGGTGTTTAACCTTTTGCTCGTCGCGGGCCAAATTTTCGTCTGTAAGTTTATCACGGGCCGCACTCGCTGAAACAGTCAAAGTGATGTTGTCATGCGAGTTAGAAAATTTCCGTCTCCAAAAGGGTTGTTTCCTAAAATAAAAAAGTATTCATTCTCAATCAGCCTTCAATTTAGAATTTTCGTCTCCAAAACCATGTGTTCCCTAAAAAAGGTAAGGGTCTTCACACTGCTTGTGGACTTTATTTTCTCACCGCATTAATGCTTTCCAAAAGCTTTTGCGGCACACTTTAACACCTCTTGCGCAACACAGGTTGTAGAGGTTTAAATGCACTGCAATAATTCAAATTGATGGAGCATCAGATTAAAAATTCCTTCGCGGGCCGCGGGTTGGACACCCCTGACTTAAAAAATGGTCTCAGCGCAAAAAAATTTTTTGTGCTTAACGGAAAAAATGTTGAAGTTAAAATATTTCAAGTGTTTAACCTGGTTTACACTGAAAACGGTTGCAGAAAAAGCGAGCAGAAAACGGAATTTTCCGTAACGCTTTCAAAAATTACTTTTGCGCTTTTTCCGCTTCCGTTTTAAATCTGAAACAACTTTTCACTCTAAACGAATGAAATATCAACGATATAAGCTTTTTGTTTCAAAAATAAAACAGTTAATTGTGTCCATGTTTTTGGGTTCATTTTTGGCTATGAGAATTAAAAAACTTGTATACTGTAACCGCTTAGTGATCAAGATCAAGAATGGGCAGAGAGCGCTTAGCTATTTTTGACAGAATAAGTTTTTTGAAACTTTTGTGAAAAAGCAACAAACTCAAACCCCTGATTTTGAAGTGACGTCTTTGTCAAAAAAACAATGATTTTTTCCGTCATATTTTTAAACCTTTGAAACGAACTAAAAACGTTTATGCACCCATCCCCAGTAAACATTGCATTTTTTATGCGGCCTTTGTATGGATGGTTTATTTTGTCGTCACTGCAGTCGTTCGATATTTGGTGATTCGACTGTTAACTTTGCACGCTATCCCAACTATCTTGCCTTAAAATCCCTTTTAAATTCTTTTGCGTTATAGCACACTGTTTGCTGGTTTACTTATAATGTTTTGATTAAATTTTCTTTAGTTTACTGGATGAAACATACAAATAAAATAACTTGTTTTAAGAAAATGCATATTTTTGAGAGTTGCGAGAAAGAAATTGTTGGACTCCAAAAGTACCTCCTGCACCCATGTGTCAACGCTCATGTTAAGAACTTGTTTTTTCCATAATTTTCTTGCTATTTTTAGCTTTGATGCAATCTTAAAAGCCAAGCTTAAAACGTCAAAATGATCGTGGTTTGAATTTTGAATGCTAAACTAATATAAATTTGAAAAGACCCCTATTGAAGAATATATTTTAAAAATTTGAAAAAGTTTCTTGTTTCCCGAATGATTTTTATTTTCAGCTAGTTACCATTACGTAGCGCTGTGGTTCATTCATTTTTTTTAGCTTGGAGCGTTTTTGGGTCAATTTTTCATTGCACTCGGTAATCAATCAATCAATCAACATACTTTTATTTGCGGGAAAAAAAATACAAATACGAAAATGAAAGACTAAAATAGAATAAAAGAAATTTTAGCCGCAGGGAGACTGCGATTTGACCTTTTCGTCTTCTAGTCAGCAGCCGCCTTTGAGAGCAAAACTACTACTACTGTAAAATTTAAGTGTTGCAGAGAAGGTTTTTTTCATTTTAAATAAGAAGGTTTTTTCATTTTAAATATAAGGTTTCGATAAGTACTTTTTAAATTTATATTTAAAAAACATTGTAAGAAGCATTTTGAATTTGAATGGGAATTTCGTTCCATATCTTAACTCCTTGGTACTTTATACATCTTTGTAATCGTGAAATTTTATAAAAGGGAATATACAAAGTTTTTTTGGATTTTTTATTTAATCTAGTGCATTTTTCTAGATCTGGCTGGTTAAAGTAGAATAATTAGACAAATTTTTGGGAAGGATTTTTTAAAAATTGGCTTGAATAAATTTACCAACTTCTAGTTTATAAAGATCTGTAAATTTTAGAATCTTATGGCGTTTGTAATAAGGTGAGGAACTATCACAAAACTTAGCTGCACATATAAATTTAACGGCTTTATTTTGAAAAGTTATCAATTTTTTAAGATACATTAGAAAGGTAGATCCCCGGATAATAAGGCCGTACAATAAATGGGAATGCATCTGAGCGTAATAGATTTTTAACAGTACTTTTTCTGGTAGATAGTGTCTAATTTTAGAGATAATTCCAACCGTTCTTGATATTTTATATGCTACGTATATTTGAAATGTGGAAATCGAAATGTAAATTCATATCAATAGTTAAACCTAAGTATTTAATACTTATGCATTGTGGATAGAAATATTATTTAAAAAAACATTAGTTTGTGGAAAAGGTTTATTTAGTTTGGGACGTATAATTAGGAAGTTGGATTTAGAGGGATGAACCGTGAGTTTATTAGACTCAAACAAATTGATAGACTTTGAAGTTCTTTATTCATAATTGTAGTAAGGGAAGCAAGGTTTGGGGCTGAAAAAATTAAGCATGTATCATCAGCAAAGAATATTGGCATACAATTAACCGCCTGCGGCATATCTTTAACATATAAAAGAAATAAGAGGGCCAAGAATCGAACCCCGAGGAACACCATAATTATTATGTAACAGCTTAGAATTTGCACCCTTAATGGAAACGATTTAATTAGTTGATTTGCTGAGCCGCGTATGCCATAATGTTGAAATTTGAGAAGGAGGATGTCATGATTTACGGAATCAAAAGCTTTTGTAAGGTACTTTATTTTGTCACGCATTTGCGGTGCTTGTTTCAGCAAAAGAGGAAATGGGAGGTGCAAATCTTGTTCTTGACTTGAACGTCTCCTTTTTATTTAAAAAAAGCAAATTATTGCCACTTTGTCTTTGATATAAAAGGTTTTCCATGAGTAAAATGGCGCAGATTAAAGTAATGATGCGTTTGCAATCGGTGTAGATTTCAAATATCATGAGTTCTTTCCCAGGTAAAATTAAGTTTCCAGTTTGGATTTATGGAAATTACAATTTATCATGAAACCGCCCGAAAATTTCGGTCACAACTGGAATTTTTGGTATCAAGTACATGGCTGTTTTAAAAAGCCCAACGCCAAAACTAAATCTTTTATTATTGATGATATGATTGTTTTGTAAAATTTTGTTGCAAAGTTTTGATACGTTAAACAAAAAACTAAACGAAATCTTTGATTGTACTCTTTTTATCGACTCAAATGTGTCACGAGTTGACAGTGCGTCATAAGTGGAAAATTAATTTATATATCAGTTTATAATTATATTTAAAAAAATGATGTAAATCGTAAAGACAAAATTTATAGTCAAATATTATTACAGTAAGAGCCCAGAATTTCAGAACTGGAACATTTAGTTTATTAAGTGATATACTTTCAAATATAATGGACATCAATTTTTATTTTGACCAAAAAGAAGTCTTCTTGTAAAATTTGGTTTTCATTTTGGCTTGTCAAATTTGGTTCAAAATCCAACAAAATTTTTTAGTGATTAGTTTGTTAAGAAACAGGTATTAAAATGTCACATTTCCAATTCAATTAAGGATTTTTAGTTTGATAATGATTTTTTACTACGCTATTTTAAAATTTCAATTTTATTTGAAAACTTTAGATTTTATTTTTATTTTAAACTCACCAATAAAACTCCTAAACAAACGAATCTATGTATGTTTAATGGTAAAACAAAGCTTTGCAAAAGTTTAAACTACATTGACTATAGTGGGCCTTTGCATAGCCGTTCCAGGATAAAGAAATTCGGGAAGGCGAAACAATTTTGCCCAGTTTTTATGGACGATTGCTTGAATCATGACTTTGGGAATAATATAGTATGAAGTGAGGACCTTTTTATTAGTTTTCAGAAATTCTTTTGGTAAAATTAATATATTTGCTGGTTTCATTTAATATCTTCGCTCCGTTTAAAGATAAAAGCATGAGTGAAGACCCAAAAAAAGGTCTTCAATTTTAATCTGAGCTGTATTTGGGCAGCACCCTAAACTGAATCATTTTTTCAAATTGGGATAAAATAGTTTTGCGCAAATAACAGGCATAGACTAATTTCTTTCCAAAAAATACATGCTCAGTGCTCAAAAAAGTCTGATTTTTTCCAATTTTTTATGTGTTTTGGCAGGCAATTGCTTCGCTGTCCCCCGCTTTGTACGGCTACGGCGGGTCCTTGTAATAATCTATTATAAGTGTGATCTTCGGAAGTATTATTCTGACCTAGATTTATAAAATGTCTTTCATGTAACAAGCTCATTGACTGTGTGTACGCCTTTCATTGAACAAAACTAAGTTTGAATCACACGACTCTTAGTCACCTTATATTTTAAAGAAAAAAATAGAATAGAAATAAAGGACCAAAGAATCAAATTTTTTTGCCTTCTGTGCGTCATCTTGTAAATTCTAGAGCTACCGCCAGCAAACTTATTGGTTCTCTTTTTTTCAATTGTACGTTGCTTTAACAGACTTTGTTTGTTGTTTGTTGAACAGCGCACTTGGATCTTGTTTGGTGAAAAGGTGCAATATTTGCCTAAGTGTTGAAACACTATGTAGTGACAAAGTGTTGCAACTTTTTTAACATACAATTTAGTGGCGTGCGGTGACCTCTGAGATTGGTCATGCAGTTGGTATGCCAAAGCTGGTCATGCAATTAGGTATTTTATGAGTAGTTAATCGGTACGACATGCAATATTCTCTGGGTAGGACAAAAAATTGTGTGGGATTCTAAGACATAGACCAATTTTTGTCGCAAAATCATGGTGCTCTAAAAAAAGGTCTTCACTTGAAATTAGACTCAGATTTCTCACCGTTTCTTCGAAAATCATGGTGTTCTCTAAAAAAAAAGCTCATCGCTTTGGATCAGCCTCACATTTCTCTAATTTCGTTTCAAAACAGTGATGTTCTTCATTAAGTTAAAAAATAATGGTTATCACGCAAAAGTTCGTTGTTCATGTAACGCATGACTTGCATGCGCTGACCACACGCCACTGATACAATCTTTGTTTTTTATTCAGGTGTTTCTATTGTATTGTTGTAATAAATCGCACTTATGATGATTAAATCTATTCATGAATGGGAAGAAACACAAGCAACCATCGAATACGATTTTTTTTAAAAGACTGTTTCCTCCTGAAAAAAGGTTAGCCTTTACAACATGGCCGATCCTTTCAACACTGCGGGATACTCCTTGCAGAATGACCAACGATTTGAAGACTTTCGAGCTCCGACTCCAACATTCTGGTCAAGGCCTCTTTCAAAATCGGATATTTTGACATTAAAAACTTATAGCTTCACGAGCCTTTTGGGTAAAGCATTTCCCTCGCAACTGTTAAAGCAAATCAACCTAGTTTGTGATTCAATGACTGATCGAAAAAGATCGCGACTTACGTCACGTTTTAATTTTACTTTTTCTTTAGTCTGTTTTAGAAAGAAACGGTCTACAATCCGTATTTCTTTTTGTCCATTTTTGAATGTTTCCGGATTTCATTTGAAGTACAGCGTTTTCTTTTTACTTTATTTCTTGTTTATTGCGTTTTCTTTTTTTCCAACCTGCAATGCTTTTGATTACGGAATACCAACTATCAAATCTGATGGTAAGAATAAACTAAACATTTTCGAAATGTAAAAACTAGCACAAAATTAAATGACTTGAAAACAACAAATTTACAAATTTCAAGATCCACAGATTCAATTTTTTCGAAATTGTCGGCAACGTGATCAAGAGCGCCGTGATTGATAGAGAACATGATCGACACGGCTTACTCGCGCCATTTTGTTGTGTCCTTGAGAAAGACACTCTACGCCAATATCCTCTACTTGGCGGTTTTTCTTGGCAAGCAGTTGCAAATTTCTGTCATATCTCCTAATAAAAACCTAAAAAAACCAAATAAGAATTTCAACCGGACAGCAATATCTTGGGCTTTCAGGAAGCAGGTCGGAAGAATTGCTTGACAGTTGTCCTTCCGACGCTTTCTTGCGAGTCAGGAAGATAAACAAATAAAATAAATTTTGTTTCAGACATCCAGTTAACTGCTATGTAGTGAGACAGGGGCGACAAACTTTTTTGTAGACTTGCAGAAATATTTCAAACGATATTTAGTTAATGCAATGGCACTTACGAAGAGCAGGATGTACAGCATAAATTTATTGTCATAAATACATATCGATGAGATTTTTGTTGTTGTAGTTTGGTTGCCAAAACGTGTATATTTAGCTCATACTTTGTCGCTTAAAGTAATACGCAGTCAGATAGCCGCTTTTAGCAAATTTTAATCCCATTCTTATTTCTCTAAAAACAACATATGGACTAAAAGTAGACTTATGGTTTTATTGAATTTTATTCATATTGACTTAGCAACTGTCGCTCATATCTATTGCAACGAATTTTTAGCAAAAAAAACACAACAATAACGAATTATCAGATTTCGGTCATGTGGCGTCACACAACGTAATAAATAGTTTTGATTTACGGCATCATCAGACGAAAGTAATGTACAGCGATTTTATAGAGCACAGTTAAACGAAATCGAGAATACTGTTACCACTACCCGTTTCCACTACGAGCGTGGAATAAATTATTCTTTGTTTGTTTTATTGATTTGTTTACTTCTTCCCGCGTTTAAGCGTCAAGCGAAGCAAAAAAATCAATATAAGAAACAAAAAATACTCCATTCCACGCTCGTAGCGGAAACGGACCTTAATGTAGAATCTAGATAAGAGCCATTGTTTTTTGCCATTGTCGCTTCATTAATTTTTGTTAATCAATCCGAATGATTAAATAAAACACATAAAGTTTAAATGTTTCTATTTTAAAGCAACATTTAAGTGAAATGCCGTGCCATTTGCCACCCCTGATTAAAATATCATTTTGCCAATGGACTTTTTAACTCGGTCCTGTAACTTGTTTCAGTTACCGTTTTTTTTAATATTTAAGTATAAATACTGCTACTATTGCCTGCGTGATGCAGTCGTGAGAAATGTTATGTATACATATTGTACCTTTATTCTCCTAACTTTGTCTAAACAAACAGTGTTTACTCAATCGATTGGTAAATTTGACCTTGAAGAATTTTCGACAATGATTAACAAAAGAAACTTGATCCGAAACATTTTATAATTGCCTTGTGTTGTATATAAAAACCAGGCCGGTTAATTTTAAAAACTTTAACGGACACATTTAGTTTTGTTTGATTAAAAATTAATGTGCAAATTGCGAACTGTCTAACTCGGAGGTTTTCAACCTATGGGCCATGGCCCAGAAGTGGGCCACAGTGGTTTTTTTAGTGGGCCATGGAGCATAAATCAAAATGAAAGCAATATGTATAATATATATGTATAATTAGGCTTGCCATCCGTCCCATTTTTTAGGCATTTTTCTGGCGTCCTGTGCAGTCAACCACATGAAGACCTTTTTTTTTTTAGAGAACACTATGATTTTGGGATGAGAATTTAATTTTGTTGACCAAAGTGGGTTGTGAAGTTAACTTGGGTTGAAAAATAGGCCACGGTACAGAAAAGGTTGAAAACCACTGGTCTAACTGATTTAGCTTTAAAATCATGTTCGATTTTTGTGCTATTTTCCAAACGTTTCTAGTAAGTAATACTTTTATTCTCTTTCGTAATATATCAATCAACGAAATAGCTTTGTATGCTAACGAGTTTCGGCTTTTCACACTTAATACTTCTACGCTTCGCAAACCGAGACTTTACGACAAAGCGTTTTTGTGTTTAGCCTCCACTCACGAGAATTTCAGTGTGTTCACCGGTTCTGCCGGTATTGCTCCCTCGTCTACGCCATTTCAAAACTTGCAATTTCAAATTTTGACTTTTATTGAGGAATGGGGGGACACAAGAAATGTCTTCTTGGTCGGTGGGCGGTAAGTCAAGCGTACTAATGATTGTCGTTATTTAACATTTTAAAAGTTCTAACTAACGTTATGATTTGAACCAACTATAACGTTATTAAATAACAAAACATCCGTTTTAAAATCATGTATTTTATTACAATTCCTGTATAGGATCTTATTTAGCTTTGATTCGTTTAGCCTTGATATGGGTGCTAGCTCTATTTATTAGTTTTGTTCGGTTCATTATGTCAATTAATATTTTGTTATATCGAGGCTGATTAGATTTCAACCAGATCAATGGTTGTACTCTGCACTTCTTTAACTTTTAAAAAACTTTGCTACGTTTTCGTATCCCTTACAAAGCTTATGCTCTGCACTTCTTTAAAGCTTTGCTTCGTTTTGGAATCCCTTACAAAACAATTCCGGTAAACCTAATTTTGGAATATTGATTCAAACTGTTTATATATGCTAAATAACCGTTGTTTTTATGCGCTTCAATATACCCACAGAAAATAGGTATTTGCAAAGTTTTCCCAACAAAACGTTGAAACCAGTTTTTCACCCTGTTCTTGCATTATCTCACACCCCAGGTTGAAAAATCTCGTGCTAAATAAACAAAAACAACAAAATTTTTTTTCAAAAGCCAGTTTGTATTTTTCTAAGATACTACATGATCTACTGTACAATGGGAAAAAAAGAGTTTACTAAGGATGTCGCAGTTTTTTTGTGAACCCACTTTTTGCTCGAGTCTTGTTACAAAAAACTCACTCGCAACGCGTTAATTCAAAAAAGAGAGAAAATGTCTTTAAAAACAGAAGTGAATTTTTAATGATAACGATCAGTTGGAAGAAGATTAAAAATGTAACTTGAGAACGGAAATGGCTTTTAGAATCAATACAAAACCTGCTGTAAAATGCTTCTGCGAGTTGTTTAACATCGTTACGAAAGAAGATTTTTGTGTTGCTGCTTAATTTTAATCTTTTTATTGCTCTTGTTGAGCTAGCTTGCAGCAAAATGCACTTTATGCTGAAAGCATGCTATGGTGATATTGGTTTACGTATAGTCATTTTCACGGGAAGCATAAAATTAATTTTATTTTTTTTTTGAAAATTGACGCGAAAAAACAATCAAAAACTTTCGCAGTCTGTAATCACGTGCATGCAATAAACATTTTTTGTTTATTGCTCAAACACCTCACTTTTACTCTGAACAACTGATTTGGCTTATTTTCGTAAAACATTATTTGTTTCAATTTAGTACTATATTTATTTCAATTTAGTACAGTGATTATGGTAGTGACGCCACCAAAAACTTTAATTATTAATGCTGTTATGGTGTTGGTATTTAATTACTAATGCTGTTGCTGGCGTTTTAACTCTAATTATTAAAAATTTGTGTCATCATTATTAAACAATTCTAATCTTGTTTTACAATCAAATTCTTATATCCTTCAAGAGTTATGACTCCTATGTGTGTGATATTGTTTTACTGCCGTTAATCTAAAACAAAAAATGTTCTTGTTTATCACTAATATTAACAATATCAAGAAATTGATGAACTGTTTAGTTAAAACTTGTTCACTTAAGCAATTTTGGGTCATTTCTTACGGCTTATGACCTTTTTTTGCTTTTAAGACAAATAGGCAATTGGCTAAATTGGCAGTCTTAAGTCACAAATTGCTGGTATTAACACGCTTTATTCGACACTTAACTCGATTTGGTAATTTTAAACCACCTGGTTCAGGCAAAATGACCCCTAAGTTTAAAGTGTTTCGCGAGAATTCCGCTTACCCCTGCTTAACTGATGCAGTTATTTGCTCTATTGTAAACTCGTCCGTTAATACTGTATATATAGTTTCTATTAATTCTGGTCCCTAGAGCCAGTGGTGGATATTCAAATTTAAGGGCCCGAGGCAAGGATTTTCAAAAATTGATGTTCTCTAAAAAAGAAAAAGAGCTTTGATCTCGTCTTTCACTTTTTCTCCAAAAATCATGGTGTTCTCTAAAAAAAAAGGTCTTCACTTCGGTTTCATCTCTGATCTCTTTATTTTCCTCCCAAAATCAAGGTGTTCTCTAAAAAAATAAAAAAAAGTCTTCACCTAGAATCGATCTCTATATTTCCCACTTTTCGTCCCGACTTCATCATAACCTCTAAAAAACATCTGCAGCGAATTGAAACTGCATGTGCTATTTTCGAGGGGGAACCCGAGGCAATTGCCTCATTCGCCTCACCCAATATCCACCACTGCCTAGAGCTCAGCCAGACTTGATATCTTTTCTGAATGTAGACCTGGTCTTTTGTTTATTTCGCTGTTGCTTACATCCAAAAGTTTTTTTCAGTAAACGATGGTTTTATTAATTGAATTAGCGATGTGTTGTAAAAATGTGAATTCGCATGTTTTATTCTTTGAGACAAGCTTATAACTGTAGCCATGAATTCCCACAATAGTTCTAATTATCTGTATTGTATATACAATTAATAAAGCTCGACAAGGGTACCTTACGTTAAACTGGCCACCTATTATAAATAATTACAAACATATTTGTTTGATTTTATTAAAAACTTAAATTTTTTATTTTGTGTTAAAATAAACTCACGTCATCCTTTTTTTGCGCAATCTAAAGTGTAATATACACTTATTGTTATGGTTTATTTAATTTCTACCCTTTGAAAGTTTAATAGGTAATTTTTATTTGCTTTTCGTGTCAATAAGCTCATATATCATGCGTCTTGTGTTGTTTGTAGAATGAGTTTGTGAAGTGTTAGATAGTGCAATATAGGTTTATTAAGTTTACCTAAGCTTTGTCATCAGACTATTTTTCGGTTTAAAATTGGAGAATCAACCAATTTTTTTAAGTTCCTCCTTTTAGTCAAATTTTATTGCTTTAATTGAATGAAAAAACAAACAATAAAATCGCACTTAAAATGGATTATGCTGGAAAAAGCTCTTCATAATATTTGTCAAGATTACTCAGAAAATAAAGGAGTTACGTCAATTTTTTAAAATTTGTTTGAAAAAGGAAACAAAAATTTTGACTTGAGTAAGCAGAACTTTTGTTAAGATGACGTAATATATTAAGTGTTGGAATAAAAGCTAAGGCCAAATTCCCGTTTTCTCTAAAATTTCCTAAGGCAGAAATGTTGAAAAACTAGAGCATTTTGTGTCAGTATGAAATAGTATAAAATTTTCTGTTAGGTATAAGTTCTGTGATGTTTTTTAAAATGCACGTAATAGTTCCGTTTGAAGACTAAAGGCCCGTTTCCACTACGAGCGTGGAAAAGAGCATTCTTTGTTTGTTTTATTGATTTTTTTGCGCTCGCTTCAATTCTAACCTCTCGCTTCAATCGAAGATCAATAACAGAAACAAAGAATGCTCTTTTCCACGCTCGTAGTGGAAACAGGCCTTAATTTATTTTGAAGACTAAAGGCCCGTTTCCGCTACGAGCGTGGAAAAGAGCCTTCTTTGTTTGTTTTATTAATTTTTTTTTGCGCTCGCTTCAATTTTAACCGCTCGCTTCAATCGAAGATCAATAAAAGAAACAAAGAATGCTCTTTTCCACGCTCGTAGTGGAAACGGGCCTTAATTTATATCCCCGTTTGAAGACTAATTTATGGAATGGCAACTTGATGCTAACTCTGATTCTCGTCAATTTTTTCTCAACAAATGTTCTTTGTCTCTTCCGTATATTTTATTGAAACTATATTTGTAATATAAATAACCTTGTCCTAAACAAAGTCGAAATCCAGTTATGTGGTAGGTTGGTCGTTTTTGCATTAACAATAATTTGTTCCCCTAAGACGTACATGTAAAACACAAAGAAATGTTTTCAAATAACTGTGATTTTTGACTTGAGGTTCTGGAGAATGTTTATTTAGTTTAGATCTCTTAGTTTTTATTTGCAGAAATGATAAAATGTTACTACGAGCTCCGGAAAAACTTAATTTTATTCTTTTTCAATTCTTCGCATACCAAACGTTTTATGTGCAGGACTACAAAAGCAAAAAATAAAAAATGCTTTTTCAAGTCAATGACCTTCAAAATCCACTTTGCGCCTTAAAACTTAGAATTGTAAAGATTAAGGAATTTGTTCTTCACAGTGTATGATATTAATTCTTTTTCGGATCCCAGACTTCGCTGAAGTATTGTCTCGTGGCAAACTCGTTTTTCTAGGTCAAAGTTACCTCCAACAAAACTAAAACATTTGCCTGCCGTGAAACATCGTGATCATCGTTCACCAATGATTTAATCACTTCGACCAAATCATCGTTACCAAAGGTGACATTTGTCGTCATCGGTTTGATCTGCATTTATATTTATAGCCGAAGCATGGGAACCGATAGCACGTCAAATATCAAGTTTCCGTAGAACTTTTTTCTCGGTTTTAGTTTTATATTTGCTAGCTGTCACTCCTATATTTAATCTCATGAAAGTGGATTGTTTTGCGTTGCCACTTTTTAATCCTTTTTTTTGCCTGGCCACGATTTCGAGACAAGATATTTTAGTTAGCAAGAAAAATATTTAAGGAACAGAAGTTTTAAAGCTTCGTGTTATGATCGACCGTATGATTTTGTGCTCTGCATTTACTTGTTAAACTCTAGTTATTTGTTGAAACATAAGGATGATGATTTGGGATATCATCTAGTTTTTCCAAAATTTTGTCCAGCTTTTCAAGACAGTAAGCATGTTTTTTACAGTAACTCTCTGATTTTTTTAATTTACAACCTAATATAACATCGCGAAACCAATATTGAACTTCAAAGAGTCATACTCTTTTCAACCATGAATCTTAACCGAATGCACACACAGTTGTTGTGATAGTGATCTTTGCAAAAAGATTTTTACTAATTCTATTTTCACTGTCTTTTGACTTGAAAAATATTTTGATTCAATATTTTTACCACTAATCTAATGAACACTGAATAAGCTGTAAACATAATTTTCAAACGCTGTATAAACTGTAATTTTCAAGTATTTTGAATACTTTAAAACATACCTAACCCTCAATAAAGGCAAAGGCGCACGAATTTTTCTTTTTTTTTGACGTACTCTTTGTAGCGAACTCATCGCCAAACCGCTCACGCTAGAACTCTTTATTGGAAATTGATTTAAAATAAAAATTTATCAAATTTCGTATTTAATAATTCGTTTTGAACTTTATCAAAAATTTTGTCATAAGCAATCGCATCAGAAAGCTACGCTATTTATTTGGGGGAAGATAACTCCATATTCGCGCATTCATTTAGCATTTGCAATAGCTTTTGTCGGTTATCTACAGCCTGTTGCTAGTTTGTTTAAGGTATATTTCATCAAAGCTGGTCAGCAACTAGTTTGACTTGATTAAAATCACGATGTAGTTTCTTATTTCGAGGACACACAAGCGCAAGGTTTAAGTAAGAATCGAACCTGCGATCTATTCTTAGTTGCTCTTTAAACGCACCTTAGAAGTTTTTCGTTTACTCCTGGAGACACGTGCATTTAGTCTATTACATTACTTTGCAAAGACTGAAGGTTTGTCCCAGAGAGAACGTTCACTTGCGCCGCGTGGTCAAATCAATGCAATTTAAATGGGTCAAAACCATTGTTATAAACGAATACATGAGGTCGTGAGAAAAGCGTGGATCGCTGAAATGAAAGGAATTGACCTTTTGTGGTTATGCAATTGTGACCGCAAGAATATAAAGGTTTATTAAAATGCGTCAAAAAGCTGTAAGTATACTCTCGTGGGTACTCTGCGACCTCTCTTAACCTTTTGACCCCTCACTTTTTTCAGACATGCACCGCTGTGGTAAACAAACACCGAACCCTTGCCCGACACCTGTGTTTTTCGCGAGGCTTCTCTTTAAAATGGCTCTCGGCACGAGCAAGATTGTCTGATATGATTCGCTTTGGTCCGTCACAAATGGCCCAGTTTAAGTTTTGTCGAAGGACACTCGATCGCGTGTTCAAGAATTAATAACCATGGGTGGCCTTTTAATAATGCCTGCGTATGCTCAACGAATAACTCAAGCGTGACATGCGGCAACAAAATCTTCAGTTTAAATATTAAACAAATGATTGAGAAAAGTCTACTGTTTAAGTGGCCATCTAACAATTAAATAGCCCATTTTAAACGATTGATTTAACTCTTATGTGACTTATCTATCTTTATAAAGCTTTTCGAGAAAGTCTTAAGTTTATCAAGCAATATTAGTAATTTCCTGGTCGTACTTTCGAAGTGCCTAATGAATCAAAAACACGTTTGTTCTTGAAAATTCTTGCTTTTATGTTAAATCTTCATGTTTATTTTTTATTGCTGGTTGTTTGAATATCACTTTGGAAATCACGAATGTTGCATATTTGCCAAACATTAATTCACTTTATTACGTAAGTCAGACATTAGCTATTGTGTGTACTGTACAGTTAAAAGCACAACAATGAAAGGAATTTTGCGTTGAGTTAGGTGTATTGTTGTTTATTTTTGAATAAAAGCGTTCATTGATGATTATCTTAAAAGATTTAAAGCCGGAAATGCTTGATAATATTCTTGAAGTTACCTTGATCAGACGTTAGCGGGTGGTTTGATAAGAAATCAACAAATAAATTATGCTGGAGACCGATATTTTTTCTATTTTTTTGACTAAATAATATTTTAATCTCTTTAGTATCGACTTCATAGAAAAATGAAGCTTTTCAGTTTGTGATGATATATATGGTTTTATCGCACTTTTTTTGGTACTTGGGCGAAAAGCGCTTAATAGCTGTTTTTTTGCACTTCTACGTTAGTTACTAGTTGCTCTAGTATTTACACAGTTATAGTCATAGACAAGTTCGGATAAACTTTTAAATGTTTAATGTTCGGAACTGTATCTGTGTTACACTTAAACGAAGGAAACGAAACAATTTTTGATGTTTAACACTTCAACTTAATTTTAAATACTTATCAATTCGCCTTTTAAAGCTTTAATGTATACACAAGTTGGAGGTCCTGCCACTTTTCTGTGGCCGTCCGTTGGTATAGTGATGTTCATATGTAATCTGCACTTTGTCTTATCTAGCCCGGTAATTTGGCTTGTTTTTTGCGTAGTTTGCTACGCTTTTGTATTTATTTTCAATTTTTTGTGACTAAATTACTTTGTTCAAAATACAGAGCAAATGAAATTAGTCAAGTTTGCTTGAAAAAAAAAACTCTGCTTTTGCTATAGATGGCGTAGGTGAAATAAAGATAAATAATACTCTTAACAGATTAGTATCTTGAATCTACGTGTACACAAATAAACTTGAAAAAATGCCTATAGGGCTGTACGTGTTGTGATGGCCGTGTGTGTTATTTCACAATCTTTGTTGGTACAACACGCTGTAAATCCGGTCCATGCTTGGTTGCTGCGGTAATCGCCACTTCATCGAGTTTTAATACTTACGAAAGCGTCATCGTCTGCATTGAGCGCAAGCAGACTAAAGGCAAATTGCTTTAAAACTTTATGAATGAAATTCCGTTAATCGTCTGGATAGCGTGGTCCATCTACAGGCCCGCGGAACAATTTTGCACAATTCAAGTCTTGTCGATCGCAAGCAGCGGCAACCTTCTATAACAAGGCATGGTGAGCTTATGGGACAGAGTCTAGCGTTGAGACCGATTCCAAGCGAAGGCTTTTTTGTGTCCAGAGAACATCACGATTTTGGGACGAAAATAGGAAAATCGGAGATCGATTCCAAGTGAAGACCTCTTTTTTTTTTTTAGAGAACACTATGGTTTTGGGACGAAAATAGGAAAATCGGAGATCGATTCCAAGTGAAGACCTCTTTTTTTTTTTTAGAGAACACTATGGTTTTGGGACGAAAATCGGAAAATCGGAGATTGATTCCAAGTGAAGACCTCTTTTTTTTTTTAGAGAACACTATGGTTTTGGGACGAAAATAGGAAAATCGGAGATTGATTCCAAGTGAAGACCTCTTTTTTTTTTTTAGAGAACACTATGGTTTTGGGACGAAAATCGGAAAATCGGAGATCGATTCCAAGTGAAGACCTCTTTTTTTTTTTTAGAGAACACTATGGTTTTGGGACGAAAATAGGAAAATCAGAGATCGATTCCAAGTGAAGACCTCTTTTTTTTTTTTAGAGAACACGATGATTTCCAACAATTTCTAGCCGCCTGAGGCCCGCAAGCTCGAACAAATTTGAAAAGTGGCCCGCAAAAGTGAAGAAGTTGGACCACCCTGGTTTAGAATACCAAAAGGACTGCAAATTGTAAAGCAAACTGCTTGTGAACAAAAAGTTGTCTTTTTAATATGTCGCTGGCAAACCTTTCGGTACATGGTTGCTTTCTGTTAAAACGAATGTGTTTCTATACAAAGGCTCGTCGTCGTCGTCATCGTCGTTTGGAAGGGCATCCACTCCTGGTCAGATAAAAACAGAACTTTGGCTCAGGGTTTATCTTTTTTTGAGTTCGCCATCCAATATCCTTTTCGAGCAGGTCATAAACGCTCTGTAAACCAAAGTACAATAAAATCACTTTTACGTCTTTGAAGACTTTAATCCTTAATTCTTCTTTAACCCTCTTCAATTTTTAATTCTTTCCATCCTTACCTAAAATTCACTCATGAAAAAGAAACCGCCACTTGTTTCTTAGACGTTGAACAGAAAAGTAATAATTTGAATTTGTGACTTTGGTATGCAGAAAACCTACTTTCACTGGTCAATACATAAACTGGAATTCTTTTAGCTCCCATAGACTCATAACCAAAAGGGAGCTTTTTTCTTTACTTTATGATTCAGTTCGACTCGCTTCTTAATTCTGAAGATTTTTCCCGAAAAGTATCAGACAAAAAGGCTTGGATGACTGCATTTTGCTTGGTATTTTCAAATTTTGAACAACAAACAATCACTTCAAATTTTATTTTTAGTCTTCATTAAGTTTTTCATTAAAAAAGTTTTCTCAAATACGTTAAAATTTGCGTTTGCAGAGAGTGCTTTCTCAACGAAAAGGTGCTCTTTTTTAAGTTTTTTACTCCCGCCCAAAAAATATTTGGTGTCCCTAGTCGTCGTCGTTGTTTCGTCGTTTGGAAGGGCATCCACTTTGGGTCAGTCACAAGCAGGACTGTGGCCGAAGGTTTATTCTTTTCTACTCCAAGCTGCTGTACAACCCGGATCAGATGCTGGCAATGATGGTGTTGAACCAACACCATCACTGCATCAGCTGCATCACTGGCATCGGCTTTCTTCATCCAAAAATGTCCGGCCTTATGCTTCATGTGGTGCCCGATCTATGGGGAAAGTTATTAGGACGTGGTCTGCGGTTTGTTCTGAGGCGCCGCACTCACAATTCGGTAAAGGAGTGAAGCTCTATATCAATGGTTCTCAAACTTTGGTGGTTCATAGCCCCTTTTCATAGACTCTTAATCAGCCCTGACACCTGCTTACAGTATTGTCCCAAAAGTCAATTCTACTGCAAAAAAAGGATTCTGCTCGTGGCCCCTTTGAGAACCCCCTGCCCTATACAAAGGTTAACAAGGTCATACAAACCCGCGAAAACTTTGTTTTTATTCTTAAGATGTATTTTCTATAACTATGTTCGTAAATCGACTAAGTTATATTTTGCTTTACTGAATCTATTAAGATCATCAACTGTGGTGGATTTTAAAACACTTTACAAAAAAATTTGGAATGAAAATAATTCGTCTCTAATTGAGTGAGACACGTTTCATTTTAATGAAATCAAAATTATTTAATCGATAAAATAAATTTAACTAATTTCTGATCGGTCAGTTTACAGCTTCCACTTTATATACATGTACTAAAACTACTAATAATGAAAATAGTACCTTTTGGCTATCGATTAAAGTCCTCATAAAAAATTAATGAGATGTAGTTTCATTCAAATGCTGTTGTCGAAGTATATAGATTGTTTTCATGCTAATACTGTATATTCGGAGAAAACACCGGTTTTCAACAAAAATTTTGCTTACTACAGAAAGTTATGTTGTGAATTTGGTTGCCTGTTCAAATTTTTTATTTTACCTTTTCATTGCTTTTATATTTTAAATGTTTACGAAATATTTATTATTATTTTATCTTCTTTGGGATAAACGCGAAGCAACAGCACGTAAATCAGGAGGTGAAAGTTAGGTGAAATGATTGACTGTACCTAGTATGAATTATTGGCTAGCAATAATTTTTAAACGTCAGTTTTACTCGTTTTTTTCATTAAAGGTACAATAACTCAACGATTCCATTCTGATCTCATATTTTGCTTTGCTTTTGCTTTTACTTAAAAAATTTTTCATATATTTTGTGGATGGAAAGTCTTTTTAAAACAATTTTAAATTTGGTTTTGAATTATTAGACCTCATCTCCAGGCATCCAAATGGAAGTTCTAAGCTTGACTTTGTCTTTTTTTTATTATAAAGTTAACGAGGAAAGTAGTAGAAATGGAAGTGGCAACTTTTATGGGTTATAATATTTGACTTTAATAATTATTTATACTCTTTAAATCAGTGGTTAAAAGTCCTGCATTTTCATAGTTGTCAATGTGGAAAAAATCCATAAATCTATTTTGTTATAGGAAGTATTAACTTAGGAAAGAATTGCACCAAAGAATGGTTCTATTTTTAGTTTTTCATTACCTGTATTTTCTAAACGAGTATATTTTAATTCATTACTTGGAATATGGCTCATTAGCGACCGTACAGTTAGCATTTCTATTATGTCGTTGTTTTTGTTGCTGCGTGATTCAAGCGCAAGCAAAACAACAATGGCTTTACGTGAATTAGTAAGTAAATTCGCTAAATTGGAAAGAACTAGATTTACCAATTGCTGAATTCATATTTTTTAGAATTTGTTCGAATAAGAATTTACTTGAAGAATGCATTTCTTTCACAAAAAAATGTGCAATGAATACCCACCTTGTTTTTTTACTTCTCTGTTTGACTTTTATGTTACGTCACAATGCATTTGTGATCAAATAATTAATCTTTCTCACCAATACTTTGGTAGTTTTAAAGCTAATAGCCCATTGCAACCATTGCCCTTTGGTCGATCATTTTGTTTTATTTGCTCTTCTTATCGCTAACTGGATTTTTGTTTTATTAGAGTTTATTGTGTATTATGCATGTTTATTTTGCAAAATTTCTACAATCTAATAAAAAAATAAATATTAAGTACGTAGTCGCACATATTTATACCTTAACAATTAGCGTTCGTGCGTCGGACGCGAAAAGTCGGGATTCAACTCCCGACCAACTCGTATCTGAAATACTGTTCGTAACAGCTCGCCACGCTGCGATAAAAAACTTAAGTGGCTGTGTTATGCAGGTGTAATGTTTGAAATCGTTCGCGTGTGACGTATGAAACGAGTCAAATAAAAGGTTTGCTGTATTTTCAGATCATCTTGAAACGCTTAGCCTATTATTTTCAACCTTTTTGATAAACTGCTTTGTCATAATCTCTTCAAAATTTCAACATCCTCTTTTTTGTTTTGATTGCACCTTGTTCAGAAACGATTGATCTAACTTCTTGTACTGGTCTTCACGTGCCCTTTTTCATGTAGGAAAAGTCGGGCACCTCCTTGGTGGTCAACCACTGGCTTGTACCAACCTTATATGGTATCAAATCTCTTTTGCATTGTTCATGCATTGTCGTGTACTTTTTGTATAAACAATATCTAAAGAAGCTCAGACGTTTTTTTTTAATTTTTTAATTTCAAAACAACAGTTGTACGATGCGAGGGGATGGAAAGCAATCGCCCTACAAGCTGATTTATCTGCAAAATATTTCAGGCAAAATCAGATTTTTCGGGCACTGAGTATCTTTTTAAGGCATAAAATGCAACTATAAAAATTTTTTGGCAAAAGCTGTTATTTTGTGCGTTATTTGTTTATTTCAATGTGCACACTAGATTCAACAATAAAAATGTCTTTTTTGATCTCTGATGATTATTTTAATGCATAAGATTTATTTGTAAATTGAGTTTTGGAGCACCAAGAAGATTTTCGGACGCATAGAAGAGCTAACGTGCTTTTCGTAATATATTTGCTATTCTATGAAATTCCTATGGAAAGCAGCCATATTGGTTATAGCATTTCCTTCCCTAATTATTTACCTAATTTATCGTCATAATTGTATTGATGGATAAATCAAATAAATAAGTAGAGAAAGAAATCCTAATTCTAATATGGCTTGCCTTCTATAGCAATTTTATTGTATAAAAAATATGGTTTTCCTTTCGAAGCTACAGTATATATTTTGTTGTATTAGGACTTTGTGAAATCAGGCAAAATTATGATTTGGCAATCATCTCATAAAATTCAAGCAAATTTGTTTTGTCTCTCTCTAAATATGTATCTCTCCGGTTGGATTAAAATTAAAGTAAAAGCTATTCGAAAATATCCTATCTGATTGAGATAGAAAGTGAAAGTTTTAAGTGGTCAGTGAAGCGCGTAAAACAAGGCACCTGTGACTAGTGGATGCTTTGAAGAATTTGGTTTGTTTGCATTAACCAAAGACTCGCTTAATTACAACTAAGTTATTCTTTTCAAGTTGCCGCAATGCCGCGTTCGTTTTATCTCGACGTTTAGAGAAGGCTGCTGTTTTTTCTCTATGGCTGCTGCAGTAACATCATTTTACCGCCGTCTACGGTTTAATTAACTTCAAAATCAATTATGTAAAGCTCTATGCCTTTCTAGCTCGCCGGTGGACCTGTCCCTTGAGTTTTAATGCTTAACGTTTTGGAAAATTCAAGCGTTTGCATCGAAGCGTTCGCACTGTCTGCATTCATCTGATGTTGCTATGGATTATTATTTGCTTGCTTCGAATCGAGATTAATCACTGTCCTTTTGCCGATGTTTACCCTGACATAACTTTAATTCGTACTGGCGTAATTTTATTGCGAATTGAATTTAAAAAAATAAAAATTAACGAATACCGCGTCATCATCGAGTTTTTCTTGAAATCGAATCGCAAAATCTTCAGCTTCTTAATTTTTATTGATAAGATTTGTTTCTATATCAATAAATACAATTCTTATTTCCATTTTTATCATACTGGTTTGTATGTACTTCTGACTAAAAACATGAATGTAAAAATGCTAGATGTGTATAGATTATTTTTCAAATTCATCTTTACACCGCACATTATTTCTTGGTCAACCCGCGATCTCCTATATGTTTGATTGTTGCATAATGCTATTGCACCTCGAAGCTGCAAGTAGAATCTTCTAGACAATGTACTTTGATTTATGTCTTTTCCGAGATTATAGACTTGGTTGAAATCGTTTGCTTTGGCAAAGCGTTTTCAGCATCTTATTTAGATGAAAGAGGTTTAAAGACTTTCTTGGTGGTTATATTAATGAATTTATCAATGTTTGTTTTTTGATCACTTGCGCAAAAACCCGCCTGGTTTTGATTGTCCTCGAAAAACTGAAACTGATTTCTCATATCAGATTTCTTCGTATCAGATTTCTCATTGTAGGGTAATTTGGCCCTTCAATAGGTGTTTTGTATTACGCTTAAGTCGATCAAACCTATCTTTTAAAATCTCGCCACACAGAAGACTTGAGTGCTAAACATTTTTGGTAAACCAAAAATAGTGTGATTGTAGTTTTTGAATTTGCCAGTTTTTTGTGTTTACGAATGTTGTTCATGACGCAGAGTGTTGTAAAATTGTCGTGACAAAAAAAAATGGCACAAATTCACTTTTATGCGTGTTTAAACCTAGTGAAAAAACTTGAAGTAGATTTATTTGTTGATTAAAACTCGTGTGCTCAACGTATGCGCTCGGCGTACGAAATTCAATGAACAAAGAAAGGTATGCCAAGTATAAATCAGGCCGTTTTCTGCCATTAAACGATTCAACACTGATTCTTTCATTTTTCTTCGAAGTGCTACTCGCAAGATGCATTAAGGGCTCCTTTCTACTACGAGCGTAGAATGGAATATTCTTTGTTTATTTTATTGATTTTTGCCTCTTCGCTTAGGGCTCGCTTAGATTTTAAAGCGAGGAAAGATCAATAAAAAAACAAAGAATGCTCCATTCCACCCTCGTAGTGGAAACGAGCCCTTACGAAAAAAAGTCTTCTCTTGAATTAAACCACCTTTTTTTATTATCAAAGACAAGTGTGAAAACCAATAAAAAAAAGGTTTTCACTTTATTGAAAAACTTCTTTTCAAAAAAAAAATCGTACATATATGAAAAAAAAGTATGACTTGCATATAAAACCCACGGCGGAACGTCCCTATTGCAAAGCTCTCATGATGTAACTATTTAGGAAAGGCCACTTTTGCTGCGTTCTTTAGAGGGGAACTGAAATGGCTGCTACACTCGCTTCATTCTAAAGCCTTTACTGGTTGCACGAATGTTCAGTACGAACAAGACCGTTAATGCGTCAGTAACCCAGAATCGTTAGCTCATTTTAATTGCTTGGTTTGACTTTTTAACTAATTGGTTTAGTTTGTGATTTTTAACAATATCCTTCTCCATTAGCTTATCGAAAAGTTTTTGAGATGAAAGTGTTCAAGACTAATTATCCATTTTTTAGGTTTATCAAAAATTTTAACTCAAGTATGCTTTCGTAGGCGACCGTTTCAATATTTTACAGAAATCTTTAGGCAAGTCAATACTTGTTAATCATTTTTTAATTTGCCGTACGTCAAAATTTATTTTTTTCCTTTTTCAATGATTTTGTCGATGCTTTTCGACTTTATCAAGACTTTTTTCTGTCTCGGCTTTCAAGCAATATGTGTAACCTTGAGTTAGCTTTGTCTCAGGGGTTTAAGTTCAATTCCCAGGCTAGCCATACCCAAAACAGTGTTGCCAACATCCCGCCAGCAATGTCTTATTATATTTATAAAGTTATTTATCAAAGACATACATAAATTTTCAATTTATTTGAAAACAAACTTAAAAAATAGTGCCGCTTTTATTCTCATCCCTTATTTAAAAAATCGTATCTCGTCAATCTTTTTGCTATCAAAGATCGTCTGAATCGTCATCAAAACTGTGCTTGCATTATCTTTTACAGAACTTTTTCAGAAGGTTCAAGTGCTATATAAATTTTTAGAAAGGACTAATACAAAAAAGGGAAGATAAATTTTCAACGACGTCTCTGTTGAAACCACATTTCCAGTACTTAACTTTGATTGAAACGCTATTTTTGCATCTTTGCTCTTGGATAAGGTGACTGAAAAGCCTTTTGTTCAAGTTAAAGTGGTCATTGAAATAATTTCGTTTTTGAAATCCTTTTTTTGAAAGTTTTGAACAATGACTTTGTTGTATCAGAGATGAGATTAGAAGTATTTTATCAGTTAATTTAGTAAATCTGAATTAACTGATAAATCTAAATCTGAATTCAGCATCAATTGATCATACCATTTGACTGCTTCCTATGCTTTCTTTTTTCTGGAGTCTCCAGCTTATCTTAGCATTTCTTTTTTCCCATATTCGCTAGTCGCCGCGTGTGTGAGTGCTTAGTCGTATGTTCAATTATCTGATAGAAACAACTGATAATAATAGCCAATAAAAAGTTCATTAGAAACTTATTTTTAATGCCTTAATTGTTATATTTCGTGAAATGCTGTTGTAAATCCAGGGTTTACCTGCTGATTTTTATCTGCGTACTTAAAGTTTAATTTAATTAAAAGCACGGATTTGAAGAGGTTATTGTAAAGATTTTTTTTGCATCGCTAACTGATGACAAATTGTATGGAATTTTTCTTTGTTCATTTTAAAACTTAAAAAAATCAACTTTTATAGTTTCTTACGAAGAATTATCGACTAAAACTGCCACGATACAAGAGTAATGTTATTGTTATTGCGATCAAATATCTTTTCGAACGGTTTTCATGCATTTGAAGAACTTCTTAACATCTATAACAAACTGGAATTTTCTTTTTCATTAAGTCACTAACATACGAGAGTTCTATGTCACGTCGCAAACGGAAGAGAAAGACCACGTTATTTAGTTTTTTGCAATTTAAATGGATTTAGACAGTGTGAATGCACCTTGACCACAGAAAGATATGATTGGTGGCCAGTAGTTCCATTGCCGTAATTTTATTGCACGATAATTTCATTGCGATTTATGAATTCAATTTTTAATGAAAATAGGCCCCCAGTCTCGTGAATATTTTGCACGGCGTCCAGGCCAGTAGCGCCGTGATTGCGATGTAATTGCCACGCGTTGAAATAATAAAATGACAACGCGATGAAATCATCATGTGATAAAAGTACTGTGAATCGGTTTTATTATTAAGGAAAAAAAAAAAGAAAAAATTTGATACCCGAGAAGTAATAAATGTTCTATGCTCTTATTTAAATTTAGACTCGAAGATTCCTGATAAAAATTCTAAATTTTCAAAAGATGTACTTTCAAGAATGCTATTCACCCCTCTGGCCTTCCCCGATGACTGGCTAAACTCGGTGGAGAAATAGCCTGGCACCATTTCCTGGAATAATTTGCGGCTGATTTTTTGATTTCTTGAAACTTTTTGATTATCTGAAAAAAAGCAACTCGAATTATTTGGTTTTCCACCTTATTTCAAACTTCTAACAGTACTTATTTTAGTTAGCGCAGATAGTTTCCCATGCTTGTTCTTAGTATTGAGTCAGGCAAGTATAATGTCATTAGAGTTGTTGTCACCCTTGTCTTTGCTCTTGATATTGCTGTTGAAAAATGAAGATTATTGAATATAATTGTTTTTTAAATTTTCAATTTAGTATTAAGTTTATTAAACTACTGGCCATTCTCGTTAGAGCGTGAACTCTTATTTCAAGGTATTGTCTCTGCACTTAAAGCAGTGTTTGTACAAGTTTTATTTAAGTGGGCCTTTGAGTGCCCATCAAAACATCGCCATCCTTTTCATTATCACGGTTTCCTGCGTGGTGTGTTTTCACTGCTGTGCGTTTCTCTTATTATAACATCAAACTTTTTCAAATCATCTTTGAAATTGAAATAGCTAAAACAGTATTTCCGCTAAAGATATTCAAATACCAGTTAAAAATAAATTCCAGTTTATATAAAGTGGAAAAATGAAACAGGTCTAGAAATCCATTGAGAAAAATATTGTGTTGATAATTTGCTGTTGTTTTTATCAGTATATATGTCCCAGGTTTTTGGGTTTAATCTTCAAGAAGCTATTAACTTTTTATTAGGTAAAAAGTTTTATATATTTCTGTCATTCTTTAAAATTAAAAACTAATTAAAACACTTAACTGTAGAATTTTTTTCCGTTCTTTCTGTAAGCAGAAAATTTATTAGCGAGTTTTTTTAAGAGAAAAAATACAGATGGTAAACGAATATTGGCGATTTGATTATAAATTTAATTTAACAAAAACATTCAGTGCCCGAAGCATACAAGAAATAACAAGAATTATTGTTTTTCCAGAGATTACATTTACATGTTGAACCCGTCCAGTAAAGCAATTAACAAGACCTTACCATTCGTGGAACGATTGAAATGGACAGCAGACAACCTCCATGTCCGCTCTTGCCAGGAACTCGCCAGACCACCGGTAGATAGACAAATAGTCATTTCGAAATCTTTCCCACCGTGCAGTTTCACTTTAAATCTTTTAAGACATTCAGCAATATTGCAAGAAGTTTCTTGTTTTAGGAGGAGTGTCACAACTATATTATGATTGTGCAAAAGTTTGACAACGACACGTTGTTCGTTTGTGGGACCAACGCGTACGCCCCTCGTTGTCGATATTACACGGTAAGCAACGAATGAATAGAAAAACGATAAAAACTTCTTTTTTGTTTTGATTTTGTGCAATGTGGAAAATAAACCGTAACGAATTATCTAGAAGAAGAAAATTGGCTTTATCTTTTCAGAGGGAAGAATTTCGTTCCAAACTGAATCAGGACTCTTTATATTATTACGAGGATCCTTGCAAGAGATCATGTGACGTACCTTACACACCAAAAGCGACCGCTGTGCTTCTCTACACTAATACGAGTAAGTTTTTTATATTTTTGGTTGGATTGTCTGAGCGTGACATTTGGAAATTCTTACAGGAAAATTACGATTAGATTTGGCAATTTTTATCATTTTTATTGAACTTAAGAATATTTTTTTTTCATTTTCTATGTTTATTCTCCTGACACGCAATAAAGCGACGCAGGCGCTATGCATAAGGAAAACGATTACCCCCACCTGCTTCCGGAGATGCCAAGATATTGCTGTCAGGTGGAAATTTTTGTTTTTTAGTTTTATAGAGATATGACTGAAATTTAGAACTGCTTGCTAAGACTACCAAGCAGAGGAAAGTGTCGTAAAGCGTCTTTCTCAAAGACCCAACACAATGGCGCGACTAGGTTTTGAACCGAAACCATGTCGATCACAATCACGGCCCTTTAACCACTCTACCACGTTGCCGCTGGGCCACGCTTTAACCTCTTGACCGCGTTCTTAATAAGGCATGGCATCTTGTCTTTATTTTTAATTCTGCTTCATTTATAACTAACTGCAAGTTTAGAGCTTGACTTGGGCTACTATTTTGAGGGTCACATGCAAAGCTATGACTGCAAAAGTAATCTTAACGCTGAACAATGGTCTTATTCATGTTTTAACGCCTTCGTAATTTCTTAGCTCAGGGTTTCAGGCGCATCCTTGCTTTCAACGGCCAGTTTCATGGAAGAGACTCGAAACTTTTAAAGACTGGGGCTTTTCCGATCGTTTTTTCCGAAGATTCATGGTTTAATGGTGAGTTAGTTGTTTGCTTGAATGAGTTAGCGGTCTTTGTTAGTCGAAAAGTGATTTTGCTGCTCTTTGTTGCGTTATGACATTTGCTGCAGACGTTATAACAAATAATTTTACAGTTGCTATTTTAGTAATTTTGCTGTTTTTAAGCACAGTTGTTAAAGGGACTTTTAATTTTAATATGATTTTTTAAAATGTTTTTCTATAAAGTTAATTGGACTTGGTGTTTGTAGAGCCGAGGTTTATCAAGCTAATCAAATACAAGAGTAAAGCTTATTTATTCTTCCGCGAGATGGCGACAGGCGTTGAGACAGGTGGTCAAGCGGTAAGTAAAGTTTTTTTTCTTGTCTGACCCACGCGACTGCATAGTGATTACAAAAAAAGACTTTTAATTTTTATTTGCAGTATCGCTATTTGCAAATTTGCCTGGACGTTAGCTTTTGTCTCTTTTTGGCATTCATTACATTTTAATCTGATTTACACGAGGTATAAAATGCTTTTCTTGAAGGACAATCGCTGGGTTATAATTGAGATAGTGATCTTTGGTAACTATTGAAATTTTCATCAGTTAGGCTATGATCGAGATCGTCTCGTCTCAAAGTCTTATTTCTATAACTTTATCTCACTTTTCTATACTTGGTGGTCTTTCCAAACATTTTTAACCTGCAGTTATTTCAATTTATAAAAACTAAAAAAAAAACAAACAAAACGAAAATTTCAACTGTACAGCAATATCTTGCTACTTTAAAAGCAGTTCTGGGTAATTGTTTGACCATTACTCTAAGCACGTGACGCTTTTCCACTGGTCGGTGGAAAATAGTAAAATTTGAAAGAACAAAAACACCTGTTTTCAGTTTTACTTCTTAGATAGTATGTCACTTTGCTGAAGTTGTTGCTTGGATTTTTATTGACGTAATTGAAACTCTTCGATTCGTGTTTTGTCGAAAAAACTTGGTAAAGGATAATCAAGCGCAAAATTTAAATAATTTATATTGTTTTATAAACATTTGATTTTAAAACTTAAGGTTCAAAACATTAATTTTTAACGGCAACTAAACAAAATTTTATTTACCCTAAAGCAAATCTATTGAACAAAAGTTATGTCTTGAGCTTGAGTGCTTTGTTTGGAGTTAGCCTGCAATATTTTTGTTTTCTAGGATTATGCGCTGCCCTTTAAATCGTACTTTGTGAGGTGATGAATTAATAACGAAAAGCGAGTTCTATGGCATTGTAAAAAATGTCAAAAAAAAAAAACAGCCAATCACATTTTACCACATAGGATTTATTTTTTTGCGTAACTTCACAGACCACTTACGGGCGCGTCGCTCAAGTTTGCCTGAACGACACGGGAGGAGACAGAATGCTACGGAACGAGTGGACGTCATTCTTGAAAGCGAGGCTTAAGTGTTCGGTCCCTCGCTCGGGCCCAGGGCAAGAAGAACTTACTTTTAACAATCTGACTTCGGTTTCCGAAGTCGTGAATATTACCGTTGGCGGTCGAAAAATCGAAGCCATTTTTGCCACATTTACAACACCACGGTGAATATTGGTTTTAAACAAGCAAATATTACTACTGACCTGACAGTAACTTCGAATTGGAATGTCGTTTTGTTTGAAGTGGGAAAGTTTTTGTAAAGGCTTTATATAAATCATAAGTTATTAAATTATACGACTGTTTGAATGCCCTACCTTCGTCAAAGCTTAAAAACATAGCGGTAAAACGTAAATTTAGAACTTTTATAGAACTGTTAAATATCACGTCGTTTTTTTACGCAATAAACTTGTTGAGTTATTGTTCAAAAAAAAGTTTAACCTTTCGACTCATCACAAGTATTTAGTAGCCGTAAACACAGTATTTATGGTTTTATTAAAATCGTAGTTTTTTTTATTGATTTTTTGTTAATGAAGACGTAGCAGTGGACATTCTAACCTCTCACGTTAAAAATGATAATTGTGTAGACCAGGGGTGGCCAACCTGCGGCGCATTGGACGGTTAGTGGTGGCGCATTGCAGTTGGGGAAAATATTTCAAATGAAAAATGTTGCACAACTTATATCTAGGATATACACCTGATATGTAGGAAAAGTAAAAATTATAAATTTGTTCCAGCGATGACCTTTTTTTTTTTTTAGAGAACAGCGTGATTTTAGTCGTAAAGTAAAAATTTAGAGAAGATATTCTAGCGATAACCTTTTTTTTTTTTTTTTTGGAGAACAGCTTGATTTCACTATGAAATTTTGAAGTCTTTTGTTTGTGTGGCGAATATGAACTGGACTTGTACAAAATTGGCGCTTGAGAACAAAAAGGTTGGCCATCCCTGGTGTAGACAGAATATTGCGTTTTTAAGCAAACACTTTTACTGTGACCGGTATTATAGGCCTATCAACATTTTAAAATCTCGGTCTTTGAACTTTTAGGAGTTGGACTCCCGTTTCCTTGTCCGCTGTTTGTATCTTCACGATGAAGTCGATCGAGAAGTTGTTCGCAACTGGTAATCTGCTCGGCCAGAGACGTCTACAAAGCTCAACTGGATCGTGCGTTTGATTGGTTAATCGATTACTTTCGTATTAAAAAGGTCTTACGTCATCGCTAATTCAGGGACGCCCTTGGTACGTTCGAGACTTATATAAAGATCCCGGTCCAAGCCCAAACTGTTCCAACACCGAGGCCCGGGACGTGAGTTAAGTTTTTCGTTGCTTTTGATAATTTTTGTAATTTTATTTTTGTTACTTTGAAGAAAACATTGCTTTTTTTAGTTAGTTTTTTAAAAGGAAAGGTCTAGAATGTGCTAACCGGTCACCGAGGGAAACTGCTGCTGATAATATGCCTTTAAGTCGAGACGAGACACGTCGCTTTCTACACTAAACAATTTTACTTTTCTATCAAACGTGGTTTTATATGAAAAAACAATTTGGGAACACTAATGTCGCGATGCTTGTTTAGCTGCACACAACCAGAACAAAGAAGACAAGCCAGCGCTTTGTATTTTATTCGAAATCATTTTCACATGTACGAACCGGTAATGGCGTTTCAAGGAAGACCGTTATTCGTTACCGAATTGAAGTGAGTCATAAAGATTTTCGGATGCGAAAAGTATCGCGGTTATGATTTAGATGCTCCAATGTTTACGCTAATTAAATTTAAATGCTTTATTGAAAATAGTATGAACTTATGAGTGGATTTTTTAAGCGAGAACTTTCGATTTAAAAAAACTTAATTTTAAATGAATTATTGATGCGACAAACGCGACTTCATGCGTTGCATTCTTCAAACCGATGCTTTGCCTCGAAAATACGTCTTTTTTTGAATAAGTTAAGTTGTTACCGATGTGAATGAAAATAACATTGGTCGTGAGGCATTGAAAGTGATGAAATACTTTTCACGAGGCGCGTAGTTGAATTGAGTCAAGGTAAACACGTAATCTCATACTTCCTTATGTGTTGGTTACCTACCAAGGTGGTCTAATCTAAATGAGAAAGTGAAGTTAGAATATTGTTTTGGTGTACTATACACTCGTTTCTATCGAACTTATCCTTGTAAGATATAAATAGAAAGAAGTTGTCATTATACAAAGATCAAACTTCTATATCATATTGTTTTTGATTGTTTATAGAAAGTTGTATGAACATACAATCTCAATTAGTTTCTTGTGAAATGAACCCATGATTTTGAATTGGTTTCAAAGTTTTTACCAGAACCTCAATATTCGCTTGCTTTTACACCCAGTTTTTTTTTTTTTTCTTGTAGTCATTCGTCAGAATGACAAGATTTCAAGACTTAGTCCCAAAGCGTAATGTTGTGTAAGTTGACCGAAAAAAAGAACTTTTTCAAAAATCTATTTGGTTGTTTATCATCACAATCGCCTCGCTAAACTTAGAATTTCTTCGATGGAAAACCTGCTATTATGGCTTTTAAATCTAAAATATTTACGTTTTTTTGAAGGACGAAAATGACCGAAGTCACCGTTGACGAACGAGCCGGCAACACCAACCGATCAGTTGTGTACATCGGTACCGAAGATGGTCGCGTACTTCGATTGCGACCGCGGTTTGGGGAGGATTCTGGATCAGAAACGGTATGTCGGGCCGAATATGCAGTTGACTTCTAAATTTTTTTGTGTGATTTGAGCTATTTTGAAACGCATGGCCTATCGCATATCAGGATTACGTAGAAAGCATGTGATTATAAAGACATCAACAGCTTATGCACATAGTAGATACTATCATTGCGTCAAGCCTACTGAATATTTACGCAAAAAATTCTCAATGCTTAAAATCAATTTAGTTTATATTTTGTCTTGACACATTTTTTTTTATAAAAAGTAACACTTAAATAGATAAACATTTACACCTACTGGTAGAATTTGCAATTTACATGCTTAAAAAAGTAACTACTTAACTTGCGATTTGTTGAAATAAATTTACGAATATTTAAAATCCCAATAGATGAGAACAACATTTAAAAATAAAATATTTTTAAAATCAAGTTTAAAATTGAAATAATCGATTAATGATCGCAGGTTCATAAGCCTCCATTGTTTCTTGAAGAAATGCGAGTGATGAAGCTGAACAAATGCCAGAGCCTTTCATGTCCGGTCCGAGCTCTTCGGGTTTACAGACCTCAGGCTGTCGGCGAGAAGCCATTTCTTTTTGTTGCCTTTACATCAGAATTAGTTCGAGTTCCACTCAGCATATGCGAACGCTATCGCAGGGAAATGTACGTTTCTGTTACGAATTTGCAGTATATACTGAGGAGGATAAAAGTTAATCGCAAACGATCTTTTCTGTTGTCAATTGCTTTAGCTTTTTATGATGAAGTGTGAAATACTTTTTTTGATTAGATAAAACGGATGAAAACTACATTATTATTAAAACAGACAAAAATTTAACATTAATATTATTTCTTCAATTAGTTTTAGCTCTGAATTGTTGAATTAGGATATATTACTTCCATGATGTACTAAATCTTGTATTCTGGATTCGATTGTATTACAGCTTCATTGCATCTCTTGTTTGATTAATAAATATCCACTCTTTTCCGTTATTAAAATCAACACTTTACGGTAATTTCTCTAACATCGTACTGATTCCACACACCATGAAGTTTTCTGTCATTGTTAACTTCCCCGTTTTTACTTTTTCAGATGCTGCAATTTTGACCCCGAATGCGGTTGGAAAAATGGGAAATGCGTGGAGAGAACAAGCGCTAATTGGTAAGTCGACTTTTTTACTATGTAACTAAAAAAAAAACTTGCTATTTTTTAAAATAAAACTTTGCTTAATTCTGCGAAGAAGCCTGAAACTGACTCTCTGATGCGACAGACGCCACAATTTTTGATCGCTTTATTATCAGTTACATTAAATGTTAACCATGCGAGAAACCTGAGTTTTAAAAACATCTTTTATCAAAAGCTTTTGTTTAATCTCGGTTTAGTTGCTTCTCGCCGCGTCACGTGGTCAATCGGGACGCGCAAACGCAAGGTTATGGGTTATGCGCTTGTCGCTATCTTAATGAAGCACATAACGATGAGTATTTTAAGTGATAGTCTTATGGTCAAGTCTACAGTCAAAAAAAAAAAAAAACAAGAAAACAAAACAAAAAATAGAATGGAGAAAAAACGAATTAACTTTGAAGGTTGGTTTTGTTTATGACTTCGCAATTTCTAAAAGCTTCAAAGCTTTCAGTGTCGTCTTGCCAACCGCATCACAATTGCTGATCTTGCACACAATACAATATCGTCCAGCATCTGCCATAGTGGGCAGCAAATTCTTTTCCTTCTGATCACAGACTGATTGTTCGTGTAACTGACAAGTATGCTACGGATTTGCTCGTTTTTTTGTTTCAAAACTTTCCATTTCTTTTTAGTCCTCTGCCGGACATACAAGACTCCGGAGAAATACCAGAATCTTGTCAAGATAGAATAGAAGGTTAGTTGATTGTTTTTATGTTTGTCCAATGAAAATTTGATACTTGATATTGAATTGTTTTTTTTCTAAAGCTTTTTAGTAATTGTATTTTTGTTCGTTTGTTTTAAAAAAATTATTATACAAAGAGGAGTAAGGAATCACTCTCAATTGGCATTTTGATCCGGAGTTAGAAGTGATTCCCTACTGCATTTTTATTATTGTTTATTATGTGAAATAACTCGGAGGGTCCCTGCTTTTTGTTAGAAACTTTTAAAAATTTAAGTGCCGTTTGTTCGGTGTGAATTTTTCTATGAAAATGTAATCTCACGCAAGCATTCGACGTGCTGGGTTAATGAAGAAACTCGTATTAGAAAAATGGTTTGGTTGATTTAGTTCGTTTAAACTTTTTAAGGATGATTTTCGTTCTTACTCAACGAATAGTTTAATTGCAATCAGTATAGCTTCTTTTTTTTCTAATTTCATGGAGTCATTTTTTGCCGCAAACATTTTTTCTTAGTAATTATTTTATGTAGAGAAGTTGTTATCTTATCGGTTTACAAATATGCGTAAAAAGACGAAGCAATTTCTCGTGAATGAATGGCTTTTATCTTCCTGTTCCTAAACGCACAAAAAATGTTTCATCAATATTTTAATATTTTCGACTCCGCTGCAGCAATTATTGTAAATAAAGATACATAGATAAATGAAGTGTGGACAGAACAGAAAAAGGAATGAGAAAAAACACGGTGAAAGTCGCAGCATTTAGTCAAATTTTAAAGAAAATATTTCTTAAACGATTTGTTAACATGCCTGCTACTCCTTAAAATACAGATAGATTTATAAAGTAACGTAAAAAAAAGCGGGTCATATGTGCTAGCCGCCGTTGTGTGGCGGCAAAAACATCTATCTATCAATCAATTGAAGACTTTTGACTTTCTCACCTGTAAAAAAACTTTAGTGAAAATTTTGTTACTACTACTGTACTCCGATAAAAAACGTCCGTTAGAAATTGGTATTGTTAAGATAAAAAGCCATCAATAAAAACTTTAAAGTGATCTGAACTACTGGTGACCCTCTAGATATTTGCGATTTGCATATTTATATTTATCAAGAAATATGTTAATAATAATTAAATTTAAATTTATTAGTATTAATAGTATGTATGACGCCTCATTACAGTCAGAAAAAGTATTCAACCGATTTGCAATTGTTCAGTTAAAATGCGGCCTATGCGAAAAAAGTTTTTATTTTAGGCATTCTACAGCTTTAAGTTGTGCAGACCGTTTTTAACCTTTTTAGAAAACCTTATCAATGCTCATCATTAATGATAGAAAAGTAAAAATGTGTTCTGTTGCGGATCGTATTTAGGTTGAATTCAGTTTAATTAGACTTAATGAATTAGTTCAGTATTGAAAATTTGTCACTAAGCTAATATCACTTCAAAAACCATGTAGTGTTCGCGCCACACTTACAGTAGCACAGACATAGCAGGGAAGCAAATTTTTCTGTGTGCATTTATGATTATTATTGACAAAAGGTTGTAGTTTTACGAGCATTCACATAATGGCGTTCTTAATTACTTTTATGCGCCCATTTTCCTTTCCTTTGCTTCGTTCGCTTTCAGGTGTCTCTTAACTTTGACTTTTGTCACTGACTTGAGTTATAGGCCTATTTAAATGATTGTATAATTTTTAAGTAATTTGCCTTTTGCAATTTTTTACTGTTGATGAAATAAAGAATTTTTATATTCAGTTCAGTTGAACTAAAATTTTTTAAAAAATTTGTTTGATTTTTAGCAAATTTTAAACAAACAGGAAACTGTTCGACCAAAGTTAACTTTGTAGAGTTTGCTTGTCAAAACAGCTTTAAATTTTAACGAACAGGCTTTAATTGTAGTATTTCACCTTGTCAATAAGATTTATTTTTGACTTTGCTGAAAATCTTTTTAGAATCGTAGGTCAGTAGAATTAAGAATTCTTATTTGTCGCTTATCGCTGTGTGGCAAACTCGGAAATCTGTGTTTGTTTCCTAATAGAAGTATCCTGTTTACATTAAACTCCGATGACGAAATCTCGTTTGTTAATTACAAAATAATTGATCCCCTTTTTCCTTAAACGATATACAGTCAAAATAGTGTTAGCCTATATGATTGACAGCTTAAGGCGGATCGATCTTCAAATTTGTTTGCTTATTTCACGAGTGGCCAAAAATGAAAACTTATCGATATTTTTGTATAATGCAAGGGTATCCGGTCAAAATATCAACTACAAAATATCAACAAACCAAAATACCAACTTATGGTATCCAGGAGCCTCCATAATCTATCAATCAATTTTATTTAGTGCAATAAATAAGTGACAATTGAAAAGAAACACATATGAAATAATGATGCACAAGGAGACATTGGAAATGACCAAGCAGTCTTCAATGTCCAAAGCCACCTTAATTTTTGGAAATAACAATATAATATGTACCAAAATAGTAGAAACAATAAAAACGTAAGGTTGAATAATGGGAGGTTAGTTGGAACTCAAAGCCTCTAGGTCATTCTTCGACGGAGTAAGCCTGCGAGACTTAATTTTGATCAATTGATCAATTTTTGATCAGTTTAATTTTGATCAAATGTTAATATTTTGGTCAGGTTGATATTCAGGTCAGTTGATATTTTGATCAGTGGATGTTTTGGTCAGTTGATATTTTCATTATTGATGTTTTGTAGCTGATATTTTGACACTAAACCTAATGCAAGCCTCTTTTTTACTTACTAATCGTTTTGTTTATAACTTTATAATTTAATGTTCTTTCGCTAGGTTATGTAATAAATATAAGCTGTAGTCTGGTTTTCTCAAAAAGAAGTTTTTTTCTCAAATCAATGAGATGTTATGAAATTAGTTTTAACAAGCGATCATCTTTTGATTCTTTCAATCAATTTTATTGATCTGACAGTTTTTTGTTGAATTATCTATAACAGAAATTTTGATAATTTAAGTTTCTTTTTGGTAATATTGTTTACCAAATTTAATGTATTGGTAAATAAAAAATTTTTTTTGTAGTCTGACATGTTTTTGAATAGATATTTTACAAACAAGAGTAGAATTTATATGTGTATTTATAATTTTCATGGAGTGATAATTTTAGGAATTCACGTTTTAGATTTTTCATCAATAACAAGCTTTTTTTTACATATTGCTAAAACTTTAAAAACAGTTTTTACGTAATTTTGGTTTAAATTAATGATTTTATAAAGATTTCTGCGCAATCAACTTCGCAACTACCACTCAGCCCCTTACACAATCTAAAAAACTTGCTGACAAAGGTGTATATCAAATTACCGAAATAGAGCTTCATTATTTTTTATAATGATTTAATAGTTATGCAAACTGAAATCCATATGTTAACAAGATTGATTTTGTAATATTAAGCGATATTTTGTTTGAAAAATCGCTGCTTTGTACTTCCAAGTTTTTCTTTGAATTTTATTTTTAACTGTTACTGTAATTGAAATTTTTAACTTTAAATTTATTAGAATAATATTTCAAATAGACGATATGCAAAACAAATTTCTGTTTAACTGCATTTGCTTTCTAAAAAAAAATTAAAGAGAAAGCAATGACTAGCCGACTATTTACGTACGTTGGACCTTGCCTAATTAAACGGAGTAGTTGTTGTTGATTTTATTTTGTCAAACCCGTGTATAGCTACGATTTTAATAATATTTTAACCTGTTTTTATTTAAAGTTTTATTAATTATGCTTTTACTGTTTGAATTTCTTTGAATTCATGACATCTTTTGCATGATACCCTCATCATAAGCGAAGGCATGATCATCATTTGATCGTTGATGTGTTTAATGCACGTTAATTGCTGATAGCATTTTTCTCGACGTTTTTTTCGCGTTTAAACGCGCGACATTGTTCCACCGCGTGTGCATGTTTAAAAACCCGAGCTGCGTGATGGTAGTTGCGATGCATGCTGCATGTTCCAATAGACCGCGTCTGAAGATTTGCTCCATGCCCGTGCGTCACGTGATCGAAACGCTCTTCTAACACGGTTGGTCTGGGGTTGAAGCGGTCAGGCTGCTACTCGCACATTCGTTTGACCGCACTGGTTAAAATGCGCGCAAAACCCTTTTCCGATTGATATATTCAGATACCACTCACTTCAGTATTTTGTCAATGAAAAAATCGAACATTTGGGGGAGAGAAAATACAAAAAATGTACTTTGAAACCTTGTTTTTTTTCTTAAAATCAGTTCATGGAAAAGCGACAACAACCCGTTTATGTTTGGCATGTTAAAGCCTCTTGATTGAAAACAGGCTCCCAACCCCATCTCGAACTCCCTGTGCAAGCTACAGGTATGCATTAACAAAGTTTTTACTCGTTCTGTGTCCTTTGAGTAGTGAAATCAGTAGTGAACAGATACCATTGCTTTTTTAAATGCTCGTCGTTTTGAGCGACAATATTGAACAGATTTTTTTAACCAAATATCGGTACATATTTTACGTTTAAAGAAACGGCAAAATTCAAATTTTTACGATTATTATTTTCGATTGGTTACTGCTGTCGATAAAAGTATGATCTAAATAACCTCACAACTAACATCTTCATAAACGTAGGTTGTAGATGTGCCAAAAAATGCAGAATATTTGTGATTACAAGTATTCCAACTCTTCACGTAATATTCACGAGAATTTTGCAACTTCTTACATATACCTACCACTTGTGTTTTATAGGGTTTCAAATTTAGAGACCCGCGATAGGTTGCTGAGGTGTGTTTGCATAAATAAATGTAAATATTACACAAAGTTTAGAATTGCCCACTCTTCAAAGCAGGTCGATTTATTTTTTAGTTTTATAGGGTTTTAAAAATACTTCGGACTGTACTTAAACCAAAAACTATGTCCAACTCAATGCACTTTTGGTTGATTTTATGTCAAACTAAAGATAAATGAATTATGAGCAAAAGCTGTTTTTAAAGTAAATTTTTTGCTAGAGGAGTTTAGAAACTAAAACCTGGCACTTTGTATCTGTTCACTTTTCAATCAAAACGATTTCATTTTTTAACTTAGTCGTAGAAGCTGTTTTTACATCCTATGCTAACACATAAAAACACCATTTTCAATTAATCATATCAGTTTGATTTTAATTTATCGACGCATGTTACTTCAGTTTAACCATAATATTGTGCTTGAGAGGTGACCTTATACTCTGTAAAATGTTAATGAACGTAATAGCTATTTACAAATTTAAAAAATATTCTTTATAGTTTATCAATGTCTTTATAAATTTTTTTTTTAAATCTGAGATTTCGTTAAAAACATTGCCAATATATTTCCATGGATTAACATCTTGTCTAAATTATTAATTTAATTTACATTCTTGACTGCTTCGGTGTGCAAAGCTGTTGTTTTCCGAAAATCTTTTACTACACACTATTTCTATTCCAAATGTTATACATACAGTACAGGATGGGCCATAAGTCGCGCACCAAAGAATTACGTGAAGTGTAGTGAGAAACAATGTAAAAAAACTGGAATAAAACATCTTTTCCTTTCCTTGAATGTGTCAGTTATTATAACTTTCAGATTTGGTTCCAATCAAAGTTTATTTTCAGTTGTAATTTGCCTTAAAATTGTTTTAAATGCTTTGGTGCGCGACTTACGGCCACCCTGTATATTATTGACTTGACTTGATCATGTTATCAAAGTAACTGACTCACAAAACTAAAGATATTATATTTTCTTCCACTTCGAAGAATTTTGGGAATTTAATTATAGCCTAATTTGCATTTCAACAAAAATAATAAAAAAACTATTGGCGCAACAAAAAATGATCAAAATAAATTTCTTTCTCAGCAACAGAACGGACTCCGATTTAGCCCCTGTTCATTTATAACAAAAAGATGAATTGTTAAAGACAAAGTTTTTTTGTAGGAGCGTGTTTGATAAAAAAGCACCCTGCCTTCTAAACCTTTCGGTATTTAAATTGCCGACAGTTTACTTATAGTAAATGGAGGCTTTATATATGATTAATCAAACCGACCAATATGTGGTAATGGCTGTATCTTTTATGCAAATTAACAGCGGGTTACTTGCTTGCTGAATCACAATCTAAGAGTAGAAAATACCCTTTTTTATTGCAGCGTTATGGTTTTTCGATGAGAATCTAATTTTCAAGGGCACATGACGTGTGGACGTCTATAGTAAAAGTCATACAAGAATTGCCAATACATCATCTGCGTACTTTACTGGTTTTATAATTTTTGATCATCAGTAAAATGAGAATTCAACTGCTCTTTTATTGGGTTGTTGCCCCCTTGTATCTACTTTCCAGAGAATTGGTTTTCTTGTGTCTTTTAAGGATACGTCCAGAATATTAAAAGCAGAAAAAAAAAAGAATCAGTTGTGCGAAACGAGGCTGCAAAGTCTCTTGTATTCTAATTGTTATACTGCATACTTGTAAACTAACTTTAAAATCTTTTGCAAGATCTCATTAAAGACATTGTTCTTGATATTTTAATTGCTTCAATAAAAGGATAATTCCTCTTTGTAATAGTTTAAGTTATCAGAAGAACCTTGTTTACCAACAGCTCTTCTCCCAAAACACATTAAAACGAAGGTTCACCATCTTTTGTATAAAAATTTACACTAGGATTTTCTGACTATAACCATCTGGGACGTTCACCAGGTGTTTTGCCAATAAGTTGTTAGCTGCAGAAATAATGAACCAAAGATCTTGGAAACTATTTAAACCCATTAGCTATCGATTTGTTTGGAAAGCTAATTCTAAAGCATTTTCTTTTTACTATTCAATATTGGAGCTATACTGTTATTGCAAATTCGCTTTTCTTTGCACCATGAAATAAACTAACAAGTACAGAATTACAACGATTGGTTTTGATTTTTTGATTTATTTTGAGCAGATATCTTTACTTGCCAAGCCTTAAAATATCTTTGATTCTTCTTGAAAAGTCCCTTTTTAGAATTCAAAATTACTGTTTAATTAACCAGAAGAAAAAGAATAGTATTTACTCCTTGTTAAGCCAGTTTAAGATAATTTTTTGCAATTTGTAGCAAAGTAATTTCAATTTTGTCAACAAGCAGCAATGGTTAAGTTAAGTAGGTCACAAAACAAACGAGAAAAATTTAACTGTAAAGTTGTTTATGCTACTGCAGGTTGCTATATTGACCACATTGAATATGAGAATCGATAAATTTTTAATAGCGTAAAGACTAAAACATGTAGGCCTAAAAGCAGGATTTTTTTACAATTAATTTCGCATTTAAACTAAATTTTTTTGACTTTAGCTAGCTGTTTTTTTGAATAATAACATTATTCGCCAATAAAATTTTTTATTTTAGACCATAAAGATACGGTTTCGAAACGACTTCTGAATTTGTTTATGGAAGACGTTCTACCGGAAATTTTGTCGAATTACAACGAAACAACTCGTCGCCTCGACACGCTAAAGAAGAATCGAGAACTTGACTATCAGCTTCGCGAGACTCTTGTCGGAACGTCGCAGCTGGTAATGCGCAACCACAGAAAGGAGTACTGCCTCAAATCTCGGTCAATTAGCAGCGTGGTTCCTGTTTATCCTCTGCTGTTGCACGAAGCAACTGAGTGGCACGCCAGGGCTATGACCAAGTTCAAAGTGGGCGCTTTCGAGCCCAGCTGCTGGGACGTGGACCGGCACAACCCGTGCTTCAGGCGAATAAGCTTCAACCTTCCATTTGCTATCAGTCTCTGGGAGCCCATGATCCATCTCTTGCAAGAATTTGATGCCAACTGTCGAGTTTCTGCAAAAGTTTTATTAGAAAACGCTCGAATCAATGCATCTGATCGTTGTGTCGCTCCTGCATGGATCATGTCCGAGTCGCGATGTCGCGACGCAAGTCATTGTTTTCCGAAAAAGTGCTCCTTCGCTAACTACACAATCGACGTCAGGTCGTTTTTTCGGCACGTCAACGAATCGCAGAAGTTTCTTGGTCCTCACGATAACCCTTTGTCAAAGAAGCTTGATCGTACGCGGTCTCAGCACGAGATTATTAGGGGCAATTTGGTTTTGAACGTCTCAAAAGACAGACCTTTCAGAGTGACTTTTGATCCCGTTCGGGAAATTGTCAAACTCAGCTTTCACATAGAAGCAGTGCGAAATTGCTCGTTGTGTAAAAAGCGCTTGAAGGGAAAGTGCAACGAAACGCTTTCCGTCATCTTGCAATTGTGGTTCTCTTCGATCCACAGACGCTTGAAGTTTACGCGAAAACGCCAGCGAAATTGCGCAAATGAAGTCAACAAAGCGAACCCGTTCTATTGGCAAAGCGGCGATTTCGGCAGCCGAAAGAAGCGATCGGGTTATTATTCGGATCGAACCCGCAACGCCCTCCCCAGGATTCCAAAACACTGCGTCTTCTTGAACGTGAAAGGTCACATGCCGACCGATGTAGTGTGGTCGCAAGTCATCAAAGCGGCGGTCAACAGCGGCGGGTACATCGAGTCCTCGAACCGAATCACTTTTCGTGCTCTTGGTGACGTCATGAGGTTTCTACGCGCCGACCAATGTCCGAGTATTCATGTGTCCGAGTTGTCAAGCTGTTTTTTCAAAAAAACTGGCAAAAGACCAAAAACGTATTTGACCAGAGTAATTGTGAGCGAACAGACTCCATTCATGATCGAACGAAGCCCTTTGTTGGTCAAGTTTGTAAGATTTAAATTTTTTACTCAAAGGCTAAGAAGTGACACAAAAAAGTGTTGATCTGACCTTGCAGTTGCTGGATTCGGATACTTTTAGATGAGGAGGATTAAGGGAGCGAATTGGAAATGAGCGATCTGCTATTATTTGTTTGGCCAAGCAAGCGCATCACCGCAACATGCATCGAATTGGTTCGCTGCATGTAGTGAACAAAAATATGAAAACGTGGTTGAAATTTGATGATTTTTCTAAGATAATTTTCAGCTTCAATATTTTGAACAAATGCTGTAGATTTTTGATTTTACCTTGGGGTTCGTTGACATGACTGTAATAACCTATTTCAGTGTGTCGCCTCACTGCAATAATTTTTTTCTGAAATGTCTAAATTTTATAACTTTTGACTTTTTTTGCTGCTTCCGTGAATGTTGGTGCTTTTTACAATTTTCTATGCCGATGACAAATTTTGTTTATTTTAAAAGAGTTCACTGTGAATTTTTTGCTTTTTTGTAAATATTGCTTCGATTTCATAGGGTGTGTAAAGTGTTATTTTGCGTGCATTTGTGTGTGTATGTATTTTGAAACAAATAGTTTATATGTTTTATTGAGTTGTAATTTAGCCCTATATAGAATTTGTTTTGCATTAAATATTAAAGTTCTTATTGTGCTTTGTTATTTTTATCTCGTAAGGGCTTACGAAACAATAAATTATAATTTATGCTGTTATCGTACACTATTCTCGAAGTTTAAAAGGTGTGTGATCTGACAAGCTGACTTGAGTGTCCAATCGTGTTGTTCTTCGACTTTTATACCAATTCATTTCACGTATTCATATTTGCATTGATATTTTACGACTGTTGATTTGTATCAATTGTTGATTGCTCATTTCGCCGTTATTTAACCATTTCATCACAAGCCAACGTATTTTTACCATTTCTATAAGTACAATAATTCTATTTAAACTCTATTAATTAAAAGTTTTATGCTATATTTCACAATTTTCAATTTTTTATTGATTTATTAAAAATTATTCTAATACGTATCAATAAAAAACCAAAAAAATATTTGTATATAAAAAAAAAAAATGTAAGAGTTTTTCAAAATTTTTGGTCGGCGATTATCAGGAAAGGGCTTAATAACGTCAAGTCAGAGCGCTTAAATTAATTAAATTTCAGACCATAAAAATTTAAATCAACATTAATTTTATTTGCCCCAACTGACTGTTTTGCCTGCCTGGGCCCGTCAGGGGCGGTTAGAAATCTTATTGAAATAAAATTTCTAGTAAGATTTATTTAATAATATGGAATTCAATATAGTAAAACCTATTCATATAGAATTTATAGATTCTTTTTGAATAAGATTTCTAACGGTCCCCTGACATGCCCGGACAGGCAAAACAATCAGTTGGGGCAAATAAAATTAATGTTTAATTAAATTGGTGGTCTGAAATTTAATTAATTTTTATATAAATTTTCTATATAAACGCTTCACTACAATATAAACTTAAAGCATTCTTAACTCTTATTCAAATTTTGTTCAAAAACTCAGTGGATTAGTGAAAACTTTTTAGATAACAATTTTATGTCAATTGGTCGTCAGACCTATCTCAATTCAAGTTTTTCATTTTAACACGCGAAAATCAGTCTACAAAAAATTGGTTTAGTAATTTTAAAATTGGTTTCGACTGTATACTAATCAATCATTTTCAGTTGAATCTTATTAAGCAGGATCAAAAAGCCTGGACGCTATTTGAATGGCTGGCATTCTATTTAAATAAGATTTAAATATAGATGGCTTGTATGTAATAGAAATTGATTTTAAATTAATTTAATAAGCAATTTTTTTAACATGTTGTAGACCAGGGGTGGCCAACCTTTTTTCCTCAACCGCCAATTTTATTCAAGTCCAGTTTATATGCGCCACACAAACGAAAGACTTCAAAATTTCATAGTGAAACCAAGCTGATTTCTAAAAAAAAAAAAGGTCAACGCTGCAAAAAGTTCTTTAATTTTTTACTTTTCCTACTGAAACCAAGCTGTTCTCTAAAAAAAAAAGTCATCGCTGGAAAAACTTATCTGAATTTTTGCTTTTCCTACTCAAACCAAGCTGATCTCTAAAAAAAAGTCATCGCTTTTTGCAATAAAAAAAAGACTTTAGCATCGAAAATATTGATGGCATTATTATCAAAAGATTAGAGTTTGACAGTTTTGTCGGTTACACTTTTAATTTTACTACTAGAAAATTTGCAGTTTTGTTTCTCTTTTTCGCCTTAAACTTACTGAAGTTATTGCTTATTTGAATTTTATCGTGTAGTCTAAGTATGAATATCTCGCCAAATTGTACACATTTGCCATCTTGATGTCAAAAAGTTGATTGTCAAAGTTTTTAATATTTTGTGGATTTCTTCATTTTTCTTATTAACATTAAACGTCATTGAAATTTATTGTGTCAATTTGCAAGTTTAGCATATTAAGTGGTTGGCAAACTATAGGCTGCAGCTGTTTGTGGGCTTAACTGTAATCCAATCGTGTCGGTCACACAATGTGTAAAGTCGAACAAAATATCGCACAAAAATTGCGGGATTATGTTTGTGATAAATAGAATATTTGAACGCAACTTCACTAACAATGACAAAGCAAAATCACAGAGTGGTATTTGATCCAGTGAAAGCGGCATTTGATCCAATGAACTTACACAAGCTTATACAGACACACTAACAAACATTCTAAATATCATCATCACTTTTCGTGGTAATTTGCATATAAAGACTTCGATACAACCTCACACTTTCTCAATTAAAACGAATCAACATCAGAGTACCACAAATTGAGTTCTGTCTTTTACCCTTATTCAACAATAATCTCTAACTGCAAATTTATCTGGCATGGGTATGCCTAACAGGAGAGATAAAATCTCCAACCAATACAGCCTTGTAGGTCATTGAAACACGCAAACGATCCCACCACGGTGAGTTAGTAGTTCACGGGAAAGTCATTTATCACATGAATGTTAGCATCATTAAAGCAAAACAAACATATACAGTAATATTCTCAAAGCACTTCCACTAAATGAGGTAAACAAAGGAACTAATCGTCTCTACATTAAAAGTCATCACTTGTCCTATTTTGGAATATGGAGTATATGAAGCATCACATGGAGTCCAATCATATCAAACAGCAACATCAATAAACTGCAAACTATTTATAGCACAGCTTTGTGTATTGCCACTTGCTGCACACGAGACACAGACACTCAACACCTAGGTAACGAAACCAGTGTCCACCTTATAAAAGACCCATCTTAAGCTTCTTGCTACTCAACTTAAACAACTAACTCAAACACAAACACACCCTTTACATAATCTCAATGCACATTCAGATTGACCAAGAAACATCAAAGCCACATTTTTTCTCAACAAGAATCACGCTAACATCATCGTCTCGGTTTTAGAAAAATATAGTTCGTCACAACACACCGTACGACATTTATTTATAAGAACAAGCATTACCACGTCACATGAATACAAAACTGCACAGTGCAAAGCCAACAAAGCACAACTTTTGTAAAGGTATCTACACAAAGTATATGCTGATACTTATACACTACAATGCCCACTATGCTTTACCCCCCCCCCACACACATAACGCTAATCACCTCTTTAATTGTAGCCAAGTACCAACACAACACCAAGCCGCTCTGTCAAAAAAGCCTTCACAAGCAGCGGTGGTCGACCAGGAATGGGAGTTTAGATTAGCTTCTTTACAGAGTTAAGTTACTTCGAGGTGTCCTTGGAGAAGGGGCAACAACAACAGCAACAACAATTTCCATATATACTCGTATATAACTGTGCGTTATTCAAAGTGCAAGACTTTTTCAATGCAAATCAAGGGTTCTGCTTTTTTAAGTTGGCTTTATAAATAAAGTAAAAGATATCAAAATCATTTAACTGGTAACATTAATTTTTTTTCGTGGCAGTAAAAATTTAAATTTCTTGTAATTTTGTGCTAAAAAGGTATCTCGTAATGTTCTGACTATCATAAAGATATTTTGTTAAAAGTAGCCTATTAACCGCTGCGTTGTTTGCAAACTTAACTTATGCATGCAATGTCTTTCCTTTAGCATCAAACTTTGATAGAAATGCATTGATGAAACGCAAAGATTCAAACTACGTTCTTTCAGCCATGCATAACATTGGTGAGATTTTTAACCTGTTTGTTTTATTACACTTGTTTCTCAAACTGCATGTACTCGGTATTGTTCATATTAACAGCAGAACTGAAACTTTGTAGAAGTAGGCCTATTGAATGTAATCTTGTGTAAACTTATTAATCAGTCGTTATCTATTTGTTTTTTGTTTAAAAGTTAAAAAGTTGCTAATCACTTAACTTTAATCAGCTTATAATAATGGTTTTTAGCCTTCTTGCATCGACTGTAAAATTAACATTAAAATCGTAAACTTCAACCGGATAATTTGTTTTTTAGCTCCGGATCTATTGTTCATCTCTATTTTTAACTTAGCAGCTTCTATAACCATTCTTAAACTTATAAATTTTTTTATTCTATGTAAATAAAAAAAACTGATTTAGAAAGTACACTGGACTTGAGTAGTTTTGCAGTTGTTGCAAATGGTTTACCCCAAAAAATCAAAAAAATTTATCTGGAAAGAAATTCTAGCCAAGGAAGAATTAAAGTTTTGTAATAAAAAACACAAACACTTGACACGAATAGAATTTCTAACATGATTAAGGTCCAATTAGAATCACTTTTTAAAACGTTTCACCCAGGTTTTCATTATTTTGAGTGGTTTTAAGGTCGGTTCTTTACAACCAGTTAAAAAATCTTTTTTTAAAGCATCGATTTTTTAAAAAATAAGTTTCATTTTGAAGACTTTTTAAAAAATATCTAGCAAATGGACTATTTTTCCCAGTGAAAATAGTTGGTCGACTTTTTGGTTTACTGTGTTACGTTTTTTTAAAGATGGCGATGGAACGGACGGAGAAAGTTCGGTTTTGCAGCCAGTTCAGGCCAGTTTCCATCCATTAGGTGCTGGATTCATCGGGGCTTTTGTGGCTGTGATTTTGACATTGTCCGTTGTCTTTATGATTTACAAAAGAAAACAACAAAAGTAAGACAAATTTTTGAGAAAAGCAACTTAAAGGTAGAATCCGTATGGGAAGGTTGGAAAATATTTTTAAAAAGTCTAGAAAAGATACAGTATTTGGATAGGATACAACCACTACCTGAAAAAAACTTATCAAAGTTGCCGAAACTTTAATCCTGAAACCCAATATTTTGACAAAAAGGCTTTAAGAATAATCAACAAAAACCATTGTTAACTGTGCGCTACAAAGCATTTTACAAGGAAATGTTAGAAGTATGAAACTTGGTTTGCAGATAACAAATATGAACCCCATGCCAGTGCTAAACTCAGTTGTTTTTTTTTGAAGCTAAAAATGAATTTATGTTAAAACAGCATAATTATTATTTTTGCCAATTGATTATTTTGGCATATTTTTTAAAAGCAACCGCTAACTTAAGATTTGCGAGTAGATCAACTTAAAAAAGAGTAGGGGAGAGCCTCCAACAGTGCGCTACTTTTCGGATTTTTTTTAAAATTTCGGAAACTGAAAAGCTATAAATGAAAAATTTTTATGAGAATTTAATTTCATTTAATTGATATTTAAAAGTGCATAATTAGGCTTTTTGTTGAAAGTCTTTATCTCCCAAAAAAATTGATTTTAAAATGAAGTAAAAAAATGGCGCACTGTTGGAGCATAGGTCATTTGTTGTAACAGCAAAATACGTGGAACTCTTACGTCAAAAAAATTTTTTTATTTTTATATAAAAAGACAAAACAACTTTAAAACCAATTTAAACAACAAATGAAAAATTAACCATTAAAAACATACCATACAACACATAACAAGTAACTTAGGAATAAAACACAAAAACATAAAAAATCAAACTATTTTAATTCGCAAATAATAAAAAAAAACAAATAAACAACTTTAACTTTTTTGAAATTAAAAAAATAATATACATTTTAACTTGTGGGTATCCTACAGCAGTGGCGTGCGGTCAGGGCATGCAAGCCATGCGTTGCATGACAAGCGAATTCTTGTACGGTGACCTTTATTTCTAACGACGACGACGACCTTTATTTCTGAACAAAATAAAGAGCAGCGCTGCTTTGGGACGAAATTGGGAAAGGTAAGCTGGTTTGAGACAAAAAGTAGAAAATTAGGGAGAGATTTCAGGTGAAGACCTTTTTTTTTAGAGAGCACCATGAATTTTGGACAAACAGTAAGAAAAATGGGACTTATTTCAAGTGATGATCTTTTGTTTTTTTTGGAAAAAACATGATTATCGGACAAAAATTGGTCTATGTCTTAGAATCTCACACAGAGTTCTTTCTGCTGCTCATGAAATATTGCATGCCCTACCCATTAACTACCTATAAAATACCTAATTGCATGACCAGTTTTTGGCGAACCAGTTGCATGATCAATCTCAGAGGTCACCACACGCCACTGTCCTCCAGTGTGACAAGTCGAAAGGAAATCGATATTGGTTTTCACATCGAGAAGAAGTGCCAAGGGAGTAAGCTCTTGGTAGAATCATAGCCACGTCGTCTTTATCAACGCCAGCAACGTCATCTTCAGATGGAAAAGAAAATATCTGAGCGTCCACATTATTTGTCGTAATTCTTTTCAAAAACTTTACTTCAAATTTATTATCTTCGTTGTCTTCATCCAGAATTTTTCCACGGTAGTAATGAAAAATTGAATGAGACTTTTCATTTCGAATTTGACTTTTTTATTTTATCTCTATATTTATCCTCCCGACTCGCAAGAAAGCGACGGAGGTGCTAATACATAGGGTAAGCAATTACCCCGACTTGCTTCCGGAGATACCAAGATATTGCTGTCCGCTTGTAATTTAATAGAGATATGATTGAAATTTAGAACTGCTTGCCAGGACCACCAAGCAGGAGAAAGTGCCGTAAAGTGTCTTTCCCAAGGACGCAACAGAATGGCGCGAGCGGGTTTTGAGGTGAGACTGTGTTGGTCACGAGACGGCGCTTTAACCACTCGACCACGCTGCCGACTACCACAAAATCACTAATATTCGGTAACTATTTTTCGTTTAGTTCATCTTATTCTGAACTAAGGTCACAATAGCTCTCATCACGTATCGTTTTAAAATTTTCTTTGAAAGAAAACGTTCTCTTGCTCTGAATAGCAATACAAGCACAAAAGAAAAAGCTGAATATATGAAGATTCTGTTGTGTATGTGTTGTATCTTTGCACGAATACACAGGTTTATTAAAAAAACAATAGTAAATATTCACAAAAGTACTTAGCCAAAAAACAACCGTATTGAAATATAATGCTATTAGTTAGTTTGCTGTAGTAGCTTGATAACTCTGAACTGACTGCTAAACCAAAATAAAGGCGCATATTTAAATTGTAACAATTATGCTTGGAGATGCGCGCGTCCAATAATTGTTTGAACAGAAGGCGCTGATTAAGATTAGAGCGTTTAAGAAAAACACTACGTCATCTATTGCACAATATCACAACACCTCCCCAAATAAACTACGACAAAAAAAAATATACATTTTAGCAACAATATTTTTTTGGAGGTCTCTTTGTTCTCGCTGATCGTCGTAGATTGTGTCGCCCGTACTCGTCTCCGGTTGGTAGTCTCTGTCTTCTCCAAGTTGGTCCTCGAGGAATGACTCGTACATTGACGCTTCGTGTACCATGGACTTTCGTAACTATCGCAGGTACCCATCGTGGGTCACGATCTCTTCTAGGGCCGAAGTACAGTGCGTAACAAGGGTCTCCTAGTGAGTAATGATGTTCGACTTTCGAAACCACTTCCGAGTCTTCAGCATTTGAATACTTGCTCGCTTGTTTTGACTGTCTTCCCTGCAGGAGATGCGGAATGGATGGAACCAAAGTGTCAATTTTGGTGCGTATTCTTCTTCCATTCAACAATTCGCTTGGTGACAGTCCCGATGCAAAAGGAATTCTTCTATATTGCGTTAGAAATTCTTGCGAAGCTTCCTTTGGAGGTAACGAGGATTTTCTCAATGCCTGTTTGAACGATTGTATCAAACGCTCGGCAGCACCGTTTGTTGCTGGATGATAAGGTGCTCCGGTGAGATGTACAATGCCTCGTTGTTTGCACCAAGCTTGGAACTCTTGAGACATGAATGTTGTGGCATTATCGGTCACCAACGTGTGGGGATATCCGAAATGAGCAAATTCTTGTTCAAGTATAGCAGTAGTACTTTTCGAAGACGTTGAGGTTGTTGGATGAATGCAAGGATATTTTGAATAAGCGTCTACAAGGACTAACCAGTTTCTTCCCAGAAAGTTGATCGCATGGTCCAAGTGGAGTCTTGACCATGGTTTTTCTGGCATCATCCACGGATGGATTGAAGGTTTATCCGGCTTATTTTGAAATTGGCCACAGGAAGTGCATTTGCGACATAAATCCTCAATGTCAAAGTCAATTCTAGGCCAATAGACAGTTGACCTGGCAAGTTGTTTCATCCGTTGCATGCCGAAATGTCCAAGGTGTAATAATTTAAGAATATGATTACGTAGGGTTGAAGGAATTATAACCCGTAAGCCGTAAAAAACGAAACCATTCTCTGTTGACAACGACCATCCTTCCTTCACAAATCGCATTAGTTGGGAAAGAATTGGATCCTTGGCAGTCTCTCTGACCACAAGCAATGGATTGTCAGGATTGATTTGACGACTGATTGTTCGAACTAAACAAACGCTATCGACATCATCTTCCATCTCCTCCCCATCAAAACTTGTGTCTCCACCGTGTAGTCATATTGATGGACTAGTAATGCCCATCGTGCAAGTCGATTCGCGGCCATTGCAGGAGTACCTTTATCAGGGGCAAACAAGGTCACTAAAGGTTTGTGATCGGTAACCACAATGAACTTACGACCGTAGAGAAACTGATGAAATTTCTTCAAAGCGTACACTAAGGATAGTGCTTCTTTCTGTATTTGGCTGTAGCGTCTTTGTGTTGCCGATAGAATTTTAGAAATATTGAGAATCGGACGCTCGCTTCCGTCTGCAAAGCGATGAAATAATACCGCTCCAATTCCGCATTCCGAGGCGTCACAAGATAAACCCAACGGAAGAGATGGGTCATAGTGCGCAAGTACAGTCTCTGTGCATAGTAACCGTTTGATCTTTTTGAAAGATGTCGCTTCTTCTTCACCCCACTTCCACTGTTGTCCTTTGCGTGTAAGCTTGTACAACGGCTCGGTGATTTCCGAAAAATATGGAGGTAAGAATTTAGAATAAAACTGCACAGATGCTAAAAAAGATTTTAACGTAGAAATGTTCTTGGGTGTAGGCATTTCTAGTATGGCATCAACTTTGGACCCTTTTGCAATTCCTCGACTTGATAAAGTGTGACCCAGGTAATCAATTGATACTTGGGCGAAAACATATTTCTCACGGTTGCAGCGAAGACCTTTTTCTTCTAGTCTTTTGAACAAAGCTCGCAGGTTCATCAAATGATCTTTTGCGTTGTCACCACTTACCAAAATATCATCGAAATACACGGCAACTCCTCGCAAATTTTGCATTAACTGTTCCATGATTTCTTGGAAATACCCTGGTGCGGATTTAATTCCGAAAGGAAGTCTTTTCTGCAGTAAAACCCCTTTGTGAGTGCCGAGAGCCAGCTTCTTCTGGCTGTCAGGAGAAAGACAGATTTGATTATATGCATTAGCTAGATCAATCTTACTAAAGCAATAACCACGTCCTAGCTTGCGAGTTTACAGTCACCGAATAATCTCCACAAACTCGGATGCTTGCTTTTGCTTGACCTGGCAAAGGAGACTTTCGAATAGGAACCACGGGGGTGCCGTACGAATTAAAATCTGTAAGCTCCCATACACCTCTCTTAATTCCTGCTTCGTATGCTTATGTCCAGTGAAAAATCTTTTAGACAACCCAATGTAGATTCAAATAAAGTAGGAAACTCTCCACATAATTGAATACATGCCGCATCTAAAGAGTTTTCTGGACCAGTTGTAGTGACGTGCTCTATCGTTGCAGTAGATTCAGCACAACTTAGGTTTTCTCTGAAGTGATCAGTTAAGTTGGTGAGTTTCAACTTCATCATCGCCAGACGACCTAGTAAATTTAGATTGGGCACCTTAGTGACAATTACAGGAAAGGTCACGTCAGGTGATTTTCCATCAATACTTGCGGTTGATTGGAATTGTCCCACGACGGGTAGCGGGCTACCTTCAGCAACTTGATATTGAACTGATACAGGTTGTAGAATGGGTTTACCCAGCGTTTGCCACGTCGCTTCACAGCAAAATGTGTCACTGGCTCCGCTATCAATTTCAAACTTAATTCTGTGGTCATTAAGTTTAATAGTTTGATAGATGGGTGAAACAGAACATTGGACTTTGTGCAATACAGATTGCAGATGACCTGTTTTCTTGCAGAAGCTGCAAATAGCTTTAATGTGGGGACAAGCTTTGCTAAAATGTCCAGAATTTCCACACCTGAAGCAGGCGGTTTTCTTTTCTTGCGTTTTGGAAGTTTTGGACTTCCACCGACGTAGAAGGTTGACCGTGTACGGTTTCCTTTGCTACCTTGGCTGCTTCTTCCACTTCTTGAGCCACTCTGATGGCGTTGCTAAACTTCAGTTCATCGTCCTTGAGCTTGAAGAGTGTCTTCAAAACTGCTTCGTTGTCGACTGAACAGATAAATTTAGTTCGCAAGGCTTCATCTAAAGGATCTTTAATGGATTGAAAATCACATGTAGCTGCATCTTGCCGTATTCTGCTTGCCAGTTCAGGAATAGTTTCGCCAGGTTTGCGTTTCATGTCAGACCACAACTTGAAACGTTCTCCGACAACAAACCGTTTTGGATCAAACTGCTCTGCCATAAACGTCTGAATATCATTCATCGTTAGCTCATGTATGCTTTTGACAGGTTGTTGCTGAGCCGCTAAGTTGCTAAGCATTTTGTAAACGGAGTTAGATTGGTTGGTAAGAAAAATTTGTGCTTGCTTGTTGTCGGGAATAGAGTTAGCAGTGACGAATGTTCGGAACCTTGCCAAATAATCAGTCCATAACTCAGATGTGGAATCGAATGGTTGAAAACTTGCCATCGGTGTTGGAACATTTTCTCGCGGGTTGTTCAAGCTGCTTTGTAAAGTTTTCAGCTGCTCTTGAAGCATTGTCATTTGCTCTTGGTGTTGCTTGTTCTGCTCGCGATGCTCGTCGCGTAAAACTGCCATTTGCTCTTGGTGTTGGTTGTTCTGCTCTTGGTATTGCTTATTCTGCTCGCGATGCTCGTCGCGTAAAACTGCCATTTGCTCTTGGTGTTGCTTATTTAACAACAAAATCAGTTCAGAAATTTCACTCATTTTGACAATTCAAGCTTTAATGCAGATTCAACAAATTTTCTTTTTTCTTTCTTGACGCAGTTGAGTTCCTTGAATCCTCGTCGCCACTTTTGCCTGTTGTATCTTTGCACGAATACACAGGTTTATTAAAAAAACAATAGTAAATATTCACAAAAGTACTTAGCCAAAAAACAACCGTATTGAAATATAATGCTATTAGTTAGTTTGCTGTAGTAGCTTGATAACTCTGAACTGACTGCTAAACCAAAATAAAGGCGCATATTTAAATTGTAACAATTATGCTTGGAGATGCGCGCGTCCAATAATTGTTTGAGCAGAAAGCGCTGATTAAGATTAGAGCGTTTAAGAAAAACACTACGTCATCTATTGCACAATATCACAACAGTATGTTTCTTTAGTAATAGAATAATATGTAAAATGTATGTTCCAACAGTGCGCCAGGGGGCTGAGTGGCGCACTGTAGGAACACCTGCCATTTTGACTTTAACTCTTGATTTCAGAGAAAAGCTACAATAATCGATTATAATCTTTTACCAGGCTTTATTTCACGCTATGAAGAAACTGATGTCATTTTTACTTAATTCCAAGTGTTTTTATGCAATGAAAAAAAATAATTTTTTTTATCAACAAAAACTAACTTTACTTCCAAAAAAATTGAAAAACCTTTTTAAAAAATTTTCTGTTTTTTAGCATTTCTGAAAATGCAAAGAAAAACTGATATTTTAATACAATTTTTGATAATGCAATTATAATGTTATTTTACGCAACAATAAAAAAATAAAACGCAAAGGCGCACTGTTTGCACCGGCGCACTGTTGGAGGCTCTCCCCTACTTTATTTAAAAAGTGACTCTAAATTTGGAAAAGGCTTTACAAATGTGTCTTTAGAGTAGAAGTGCATGATTGAACTGTAGAAAAATAAAGGTACATTTTACTATTTTTGATATTTGAAATGTGGCGACGATTTTTCCACAATTGCGTTGTTTCTTGCAAAAACAGCGTAAATCAAGTTTTTACACGATTAGGAAGAAAAATGGCTACGCCGAACAATTGGTGAAACGAGGTCCGGGGGAAAGCAGGCATGCTGAGTCGACCAAAGTATCTTCAAGCTACTTTGATATGGAATGTTCTAGCTCCATCTTGTCGGTAAATAAAAGTGTTTTAAAATAAATAATTGTTTGTGATGAAACAATGAGATGATTTTTGACATTGTATATCGTTTAGCATACGTATTAATAACGTATATCGTTTGGCCGCTGTTTCCTATTTCGCAATCACTTTGTCAATAACAACTTCGAAACGTAATACTTTGATTGCAAATGAAATTAAACTGTATTTGTGCTAACTAGCATACTTTAACTTTAGTTTTTCTAACATAGGCAACCCTAAGTCAACTTTTTTGGGCACCATTTTTTTTACTGGAATTCGTGTATACTCTCATGTAAATTCTCCTTTGCTCCGTTTCAACACAGTTATTTTAGGGAATCATTTTCACACTTTTTATTTAGCAAAAGCGACAAGGTGAGCAAAAGATTGGAGCTTAGGGTGTTTCTTTTTCACCACTTTTGACTTTCAAAATGCCTGGGGTCCCTACCGGTGGTTTTTTGGGTAAAAAGTTTACACCCCAAATTTTTTTCAATTATGACATCATATTGAGGTGGTCCACGACGTTTGAAATTTTGTGGGTCCGATTTTTCGTGATTTGGCCATATCTCCCCAAAAACTTATTGTAGATCAACAAAGTTGGTGTCAAAATGCGCAGAATAGTCGGTTTCCTTTATCTGATCTAGAGAAAACTTTTGTCTACTTCAGAAAAAAAATTATTTCAAAAAAACTAAATTTTGTCATCCTAAAGCAAAATTTTGAATAGTATATGTGCTGTTCTTCTGCTTTATGTTTAAGCTTGTTAAAAAAAAGCATATTTTTCTACTGCCGATCAAAACATATTGTCTACTACATCTAACGTGCTTGAATAGCATAAATTTACAATTTACACACACAAAACAACCAGCACAACTTGCAAGCTTTTATTGCTACTCATTCACTAATTTCCATATTACAAAAATGAGAGCATGCAAACGCAAATCAAAATGGGTAAGTTGAGTTGGCTCATCTCGGATTTTTTTGTTGATCAGTGCTTTCAATCTTCCAATTCTTCCTTCGGTCGAGCGATTGTGGTTATCAATCGACTTTCAAAAAGATGGTTGAACACGAGTCATTGATATACATAGGGCTTCTTTACTCCTGTTTGTGAAGAAATTCTTTAAACGACTTCTTTGGTCTTGAAGAGTGATCGCACATCTACTTCTTCAGACAAAGCCTTTTAACTTTTAACTGCTTCAGCAGTGTATGGTGCAACTTTGGCATGCACACTTAAAGCAACATTTTTCCAAGAAAGCCATTGTGATGCATGAGCCAAGAAATATTTCATAACAACATCAGTGGTATTTGGGTCGATTTCAACAAAACAACTAAGCAGATCGCGGTGAAATATGAAAAGAAAAGGACCCTCTGGAGCTTTGGGGTTTAAATGTATCATCAGAAATGATGATTTATAACACAAACGATGTATGAAACTATCTTCTGAAGCTTGTTTTTCTGAGTATTACTGAAATTTTTTGAGTTAAAAATAAGCGTTCTCTATACCCAATTGCAATAGTAATCCATCGATGCAATTTGTTCTTGGTTATAAAAAAGCAGGTTCTTTAAATTTTGTGGAATATCGGTGATGATATAGCATGCCAAGACCAGCATGCATAGCTAATCATTTCTAACACTGTGGTCTTCTACTTCATTGCTTTTTTGTTAAAAAAAACCACTCGATCTTGGCTTTCAAGAGCACAGCAGCAATTCTGGATACCGGAGCGTCCAACTGATCCCTTGTTATTAACGTTTCATTACTTGACTTGTCTAGCACTAATATTCTGTTCAACAAAGCTCCATCTTGCATTGCTCCAGGACCTTTTCTTTTGCCATCAGCATAGGAGATTACATGGGCAAGATAAATTTTTTTTTGTGGAACAAGCATTCCAAAGTATGGATATCATGACCAATTAGCTACCTCGCAGCTGCACACTAATATTTATTGTTAATCAAGGGGTTTTCGGGGGTTGAGCACTTGCATATATCAAATAACTTATGTAACCACTCCTCATCCACTTTATTACCTCCATGCTTCATTTTTTTCATAAAGCATTATATCTATCTATTAAATCTTTCAACATTGCTTCTATCCTCTATTTTCTAAGTACAGGAAGACTAGCTTTTGTCCATATACTTAACACGTCTAACAACAGTTGATCTTTCACATCTTTGTAATAGGGTAGTTTGTTAAAATACTTAGGATTAGTTACAGTTAACTGATTTCTCAAGTAAAAGTAATATCCAACTACATTGGAATTAAGAGGGAGCCTGTTTTTCTCAAGTTCTTTGAAGGTTTGCATCGACTTGGTTATAGGCCTACTACTTCTCAAAGCCATGGCTAAACAACTGGAATCTGTTCTTTTTTTTGGACAAATTTATAAAATAATCTCAATTTAAGACAGCTTGTAGGCTTTCCTACGCAATAAAAGTGAAAACAGAAAAATTTTCCATTGGAATGCTCCAGCATGATGAAAATAGGTGTAAATTTAGTTTTTTTGAAATAACTTTTTTTCTGAAGGAGATAGACAAAAATTTTCTCTAGATCAGATAAAGGAAACCGACTATTCTGCGCATTTTGACACCAACTTTGTTGATCTACAATAAGATGTTGGGGAGATACGGCCAAATCGCGAGAAATCGGACCGTCGAAATTTTAAACGTCGTGGACCACCTCAATATGATGTCATAATTGAAAAAAATTTGGGGTGTAAACTTTTTACTCAAAAAACCACCGGTAGGGACCCCAGGCATTTTGAAATTCAAAAGTGGTGAAAAAATGAACACCCTATTGGAGTTATTCAAGAATAGAATAATGTTTTTTAGAAACTTGAAAATCCAGATGTTTCTGACCAAAGTACCAAATATAAGAAAGCAAATGTGTACTCGCCGACTAAACAAAAAAATATTGATGGTGAGTTAACTAATACATGTTTTTATCGCTTTGAGATTTAGGGCCAAGAAAAAGTATTTAGTAAAAATACGTAGTTTAAAACAGTTTGTTTTGTTGGACATGATCAAGCCTGTATGATCGACGGCAAACTTAATTTAAGAAAAAGTATTTTCTGTGGATGCTCTTTGAATTATTTCTGTTTTTTAATTTTAAATAAGTTGAATAATTTTGCAAGCATTTGGTGTGTTTCGTTTATACCGATTATAATTACTTTCTAACAGTTTGACTTTTTTGTCTTTAATTTTTGTTGGAGATAGAGCTGTCTTACGCATGGTTTACAGAATAAGTTCTTTTAAGGTGCTATTTCTAAAAATACAGCAATGCACCCTGCACGGTATAGGTCAGAGGTGGGGAATCTTTTTATTATTAGAGGTCAGATTTATATTAGGCAGTAACAAAGGAGGCCGCTTACGTTTAAGTACCCATGAAAACAGCGTCAACACTTTGATTCTGTCTCATATTACTGATTTTCGTCGCCAAAAACTAGTGGTCTCTGAAAAGGTCTTCCTTTATCACCAGCAGTAATCGACACATGCCTTTATACCTTTCTTTATTTAATTTTATTGATTTTTAAATGGCCATTTTAAATATATTTTTAAATACAAGGGCTAGCTTTTATAGAGGCCGCACAAAATACTCACCAAGGTCGCCGGTTTCCTACCTCTGGATAGGTGTTGACGTGCACTTTGCTATTACGCAATTTCATTTTCGACAAACTCACTCTTTGATGAATTTATGATTGAAGTCGAGCCCCTGCTTTTAACGCAATGAGGTGTAGAACAGTGACAAATTGTTAATGAAGTCTTATAATGTCAGAGCGTTGCTTTTCTGAAGTAATATGTGTTGGCTCAGGTTAGCTGTACAGCCATAGTTTATGCCAGGCATGAACACGTGTTTTGCTGGCTGACCAAGTAGTGTTTACACGGACTACTTCAATCTTTTTAAGATTAAATATAGTTAGAAAGTATTTAGGCATTGCTGACTGCTGATAAATTTAGTTAAGACATTTTATTGCCCTCTACTGCTTGTCTAAGGTAAAAACTCAATTAAAAAAATGTAGAGGTTTTCTAAATCTTGATGCATCAACAATTCTACTAACAATGAGGTAGAGTTTGCAATGTACAATTTACTAAGTTGTGGATGTCTGCACTGGGGTAAGATATTGAAAATATTGAAAGACAGCTATAAAATTCTTGAATTTAACATTAACACAAGCCTTCTTCTCCAGAAAAAGAGAACTTACTGGCAATCGAAAAGAAAAACGAAGACTCGACATTAGAGAGGTAGGCTAGTAACAGTTGAGGTATAAAAAAAACTGTTATTAAATTTCATAAAACATTTTTAGAACTTCAGAAAAAGAAAATTTAACTTTGAGGTTGCATTCTTCACCAAAACAAAATGACTCTTCAACTTCGTTATTCAACAACCGTTGCGGTAAGAAGCTGCGATATTGTCATGAATTTCAAATATTCCAGCTTACATGCTTGATACAGCAATATCTGAATTTTTTCTCAAATAATTACCCCCATTCAAACAATGCTGAGCAATTAAATTTCTGTTTTTCAACCGATTTAACTGTGTATTGATAAAGTGTAATTCTTCCGGTAAAGAGTAACTCTTGATGATTGCCTCAAGTATAACGCCTGCAACGTTGTCCTGCAAGTCAGGAGCAGAAAAGAGACGATGATTATGATTATGATAAACTCTGTCCTACTTCACAATATATTTGCTTTAGTTTTAATATATGTAGGAATTTAGATTGGCAGTATGAAAATGTTTCACATTTTGTAAAATATAGTGACGTTTGAAGAAGTCCTACTTCATTTCTACAATATTTTCAGATCAAGAGTCGGAGCCACCGAAATTACCTCCGAAGCTTGGAAGTTTAAAAAAAGGTTCAAATTCTAATACTTCTCTTAATGAAAATAAAAACAATTCTACCTGTTCTTTTGCAAATACAAACAATCTTAACAATCTAGAACTTCCTCAATCTAAATACCCTCGAGATTGCAATGGGAGTGAAACAGGCAGTCTCTTTCTTAATCCTTTCCAAGTTAAACCATTTTGTGCTAAAAAAACAAAAATCGAAAAGCATGAAACGTTTTCAGAGCCACGAAGCCGATTAAACAAACCTCCTGTTCTTCCCAAATCGGACGCACTCGCCCGCTCTTCCTCCATGCGACTTCCAACCACCCATCCTCCAGCATCCGAGCAGCACTCAACTCCGGACGACCAGCAATTGTCAAGATTACCTGGAGAAAGTTTGAGGTCATCTGGAAGGCTTTTTCCGACACCTAAGAATGACAAAACGCTGGACTCAAGGAATACTGATATCAGTTCAAGTAGCAGAAATCCTGTGAAAGGAGGAGTCGCTGTTCTTCCCCCGATTGCAACTACCAAAAAAATGTAGTCAACTCCATGAATTGATGCAATTGCACAATTACTTGGTGTGGATTCACGAAATTCAAATAAAAGACAAATTGGATAACTTAAGTAGATGTTGAAATAAAAGGATCACCCTGATTCTACCGCTGCAGTATTCGCCCGCACCATCAAGGATAAAAAAATTTGCTTCGATTCAACGCAAACACGTTTTCGTTTCTTTATCAAAGTATTGCTAACTTAATGTTTGCGTATGGTCTACTGCATGGTAATTTCACTACATTTTTACGAGTATAAACAAAAAATGAATTAACTTTACTGTATTACATGAGTATGCTTAGACCTTCAGAACAAAATATCTCCTTCGATATTGTTATAAAACGTTTATCCTACGAAGTATTTCAACAACCCAATTTTGAAATCGTTAAATTAAAACTGTTAAGAATACAATTGGTGCAAAATTTAAGTTATTGATAAATTTTAGTTTTATTTCTTGTCTTTTTTGTTTTGTCTTCATTGACTGTGTAATATTTTTAGCGTAGTTATATTTCAAACCAAACTCTCTACTATTCCAACGATTCCAAATCGGAAAACTGCTGCATCCTTGCTTGTAGTTTTCAACTGCCGAAAGCGCTTTTAGCATTTTCATTTAAAGTTCAAAGATTTTGTTTATATTTTAAATGAAAACCTAAAATAACCTACTTTGCTTAAGACGCCGCAAAAAATAGGCCTATAATGACTTTATTGAAAAAGATTAGAAACCATATCTTTTATCCATTCATAGCATTGCAGCAATTACAAAACGAATCGTATGTAATTTACTGAAAATAAAAGATTTACCGGTACTGTTTTTAATATGAAGCTAAAAGCTTATAAAAGTTTTACAAGCGAAGATACCAGATAGCCAAGAACTGCAAGATACATTTTTTTTTTTGAAGAAAAAATATAAAGTCACTTTAGTCGGAAAAATGGCTTTTTACAAAAAATAGATGTACTCCAGTAGAGTAACATGTAATTTGACCTCCATTGTGACATGTTTTTTTGTATCGTGGCAAAACAAACGACAAGAAATTGTGTTGGAAAGCTGGCTTTGAATTATTTCATTAAATTAGCATTTGAAAAAGTTAAAAATTTTTCCTACCAAAAAACCAAAGAAAAAATTAAACACAGATAATGACAATTTTGTACAGCTGTAGTTTGGTAGCCTACTTATATGGTAAAGTACATTGTCGCTGTAGTTTAGCGACAATGTACTGTACTTTACCATATAAGTAGGCTACCAAATTTATATTTAACAAAGTTTGTTATGGAAACTCTAATCCGAAATATAAACAAATTTTTTTACTATTGTTTACAAAGTGATACATTTTATTATCCGTCAGTTGCTGAAATTGAAAAGTTAAAAGGTAGAAATATCGGTTTATTGAAAAAAATGTCTCGTTGCTACCGCATTGTGCAAATCCACAAACACTCCGTTAAATATCCCTATATCATACGCCAAAAATGATTGTAGTCATTAATCTTTGAAGTGAATCAGAGTTTTGAAAGATTCCTACTAATTTTTTCATAACACTAGCAGTTTGCTTGTAATGTTACTTTTTTAAAAATAAATTGAATTAGGGACGCCCAAAGTTTTATGACGGGAGGAAAAAATTTAGAAAAAGAGCACTGTTTTTTTTTAAAAAGCAGTCTCTGCAAATGCAAATTTTAGCGCATTAGAGAATATTTTTTTATAAAAAAAAAACTTCATAAAAACTAAAAAAAGTTTAAGAGACTGTTGTTGTACAGAATTTGAAAATAGCAAGCAAATCGCAGTCATTCCCAAGGCTTTTGGTCTGATACTTTTAAAGAGAAATTGTCAGAATAAAGAAGCAAGCCAAACTAAGTTGTAAAGTAAAGAAAAAAGTTCCCTTTCGCTTATATGCAAGGTTGTGGAGTCGGAGAATTTTTTTCCGAATCCGACTCTATCTATTTAAAATTTTCCAACTCCACTTGTTTGAAATTTTTTGACCCCAACTTCGACTTTAGAACATGTGAAAAACGACTCCGACTACAGTACATTTGCAAAACCGACTCCAACTCCGATTCCGACTCCACCCAAACACGTACAATTCCAACGACTCCAACTCCACAACCTTAATTAAGTCACTTTTAAACATTTGAAAAAAAGGGAAAAACAGCTCTTTTTTTAAAATCTGTTGCCTGAGCTGTATAATGTTAAGATTTAATATCAGTTCTTCAAAAACGCGCTTGATAAAAATATCTGAGTGAATTATTTTGAATAACAAGTCACAAAATAAAACCAAAAAATTTTAATGATTTAAAGCCCGACAGATTGTATCCAAACTTAGAGTACAAAATTGAATACAGAAGCTCAAAAAACGAAAAATAAGAAATGAAAATAAAATTGTTCTTTTTTATCTATTATTATATTTATGCCGGCCCGCAACCAGGAAGAAACCAATAAAAGCGACCCAGTCCGTAGAATTTTCAAAATCGCTATAGTTTTCACATCAATTCAAAGGTTATTTTATCATCGAATTAATGTAAAACTAATTTTTTAATCTTCAGTAGAATTTTGAAAAACAGTCGCTGAACCGAAGATAAGTTAACATTTTTCAAAGAAAATCTACCCTTTGGTCCGTCGATTTAAAGCGAAAATCGTTTTTTATTCATTTCAAAGTTAGGGCCAAAAAGCGACACTGTCTTTGGAAAAGTATTCACCATATATGCACATGCTTGATTATTGGTTTAGTACATTTGATTAGTTGTATTAGCTGTAGTGAATACGTAAAAGAACAATAACGGTGTCGTAAAAGAACAATAGCAACTCCTATTCCGACTCCGACTCCTACACATCTAAAAAATGACTCCGAGTCTTGAATTCGACTCCAATAAATCTACAAAAAGGACTCCAGCTTCGACTCTAACTCTGGCAAAACTAAAAAAACGACTCCAGCTTCGATTCCACCCTTAAACATATGACTCCACAACTCCGACTCCCGACTCTGCTCCACAACCCTGGTTATGAGTCTATGGAAGCTAAAAAATTCCAGCTATGTACTGACCAGTGAAAGTAGGTTTTGTATATACAAAGGTTACAAACTCGAATTATTGCTTTTCTATAAAAACGTTTTAAAAAGGAAGAGAGTGGTTGGAATTTTTTTCAGGAGTAAATTTTAGGCAAGGATGAAAAAAATTGAAAATTGAAGAGAGTGAAAGAAGAATTGGGGATAGGTTCCCAAAGACATAAGATTAATTTTATTGTACTTTGGTTTCTAAAGCGTTTTTGACCTGCTTGAAAAGCAATTGCAAATGGAATTACGCGAAATTCGAACACATAATTAATTCTATTTTTATCAGAAAAATCAAAAAGATGCTCAGCAGTTTACAAAATGGAAAATGCATAATCTATCTTACGTTCCATGGATATAAACTGTTTCAACGAGGTTTGAAAAACAAATCTCCACACCGTCAAACAATGCAGTTTTCCATCAAACCATGGGCTGTTTTTACGAACCGGCAATTTTTGCCAACTCTAAGAAAGACATGATACTTTCCATCGTTGTCGTCATTTGGAAAGATACCCACCCCGAGTTAGACTCAAACAGGACCGGGGTCGAAGGTTTATCCTTTTACTGCCCTAGGCTGCTGTACTGCCCGGATCAGATGCTGGCAGTGATGGTGTTGCGCCACAATCGGATTTCTTCATCCAGAATTGTCAGAACTCGTGCTTCACGTGGTGCCCGATGTATGGAACACGTTGTTAGGACGTGGTCTGTGGTTTGTTAAGAGACCCCATTTATGCATAAGCCTTATCATCATTTCAGCAGTGTTATCTGCCAATTGACGAGGCTCAGTGATGATCGGTATTTTGGTCGCATGACCCAACGCTTGCGAGAGCATCTTAAACAACACAGTTCAAAGTTTGTCCTAATATTTGTGCTTCTCGAAGCAGCAACTGTTTTCCTCGCCCCTGCAAACCTGTTAGTAGTCTTTTTTACGAGTCTGCCTGTTACGTAATGCAAATCGCTTCTTTGTGAATTTTTGTGACCTATTAGAAAATTAGATTAATTTTTTGTGATCTATTAGAAATGCAATGAGTCGCAGCTGCCAACAGCAGGAAATGTGATAAAATTAACGCCTTAAAAGATCAATCAATTTATAGATTTTAAATTAACTGCATCCGTTCTAAATAACCTAAATGCATCGTCTTAATTACTTAATCCCAATGTGACCTCGTTTTGGCAGTAATCTGTATAAGAGCATAAAATCGAGTTTTATTGTTAATTTTGTCGTCTGAGCCACGTGACCCAATCCGGATTTATTACGAATAGAGTGAGAAATCGCTCTTGTCACACAGTAACTAGAATTTGGCTCAGAGAACGGTGAATGTTGTATTAATTTTTGCTGTATTGTGTCAAGTAACTGCATGTGTGAAACCGCAGATAAATAATAAGTTCAATCCTCTCTTAAGTTGCAACTATAATTTTCTGTATCGGGCGTCATAGAGTTATGCATATTTAAGCAAGGGTGGTTGTAACTTGGAGGAATTTCGCTGACCTTATTTAGACAAGTTCAGCATTTCAAGGATGGTTATAGTTATTGAATTCCATTTTTATCGTTGGACACGCCGGCACCTTTCGGCGGGGAGCGGAAACTGGGAGTCGCGAGTCTTTCCTTCAGTAACAAGAATTTGGTCTTCTCCAAATTTGAATTTACTCTCTTCATCAACAAAATTTGAATTTATAATTTGGTCTTTGAACCAAAAAAAAATTAAATTTATAAGTAGTGTTTCTACCACTGCCATTGGTCAGCATCTTTTAGACGTTACACAATTTGCTTTTTGTTACAGCAACAACAAATTTTTTATTCTTGTTTAGAGTGATTTATTTTTCACCTTTCCGCTCTAAAAGCTACTTTTATTAAGCCACTTAATTCTACTTTTTATAAAGAAAAAAAATTTCTCTGTGGTAACGTGGTCGAGAGGTTAATAACCCCGTGATTGTGATCGACATGGTCTTATTTCAAAACCTGATCGCGTCATTCTGTTGAATCTTTGGGGAAAACATTTTACGGCATTATCACCTGCTTAGCGGTTTTGGCAAGCAGGTTTAATTTTCAGTTATATCTCTATAAAAATATAAAATTTCAAGCGGACAGCAATGTCTTGACATGTCAGGAAGCAGGTTGGGGTAATTGCTTGCCCTATGAATTAGCGTCTCTGTTGCTTTACTGCGAGTCAGGGGAAAAATGTAAAAATAAAATTAAAAAAATAAATAAAAATAATGGCCTAAAGCTCCTCCAGCATATTTTCTTCTCATTGGTCAATCACTCTTCATTAAGAAGAGCTCTCTTTTTTACTTTATAACTTAGTTTGTCTAGCTTTTTCTTCAATCTGACACTTTCTCCTGAAAAGTGTCAGCAAAATGCTTTAGAAATAATTTTAATTTTACTTGCTACCGGTATTTAAAAAAAGGTTTTACGGTATAAAATTCGGCCTGCGATTACATTTGTTAAGCCAAAATGGTCTTCGGCTCAAAAAGTTTGAACGCTTCTTTTATTACTTTGGTCTTCACTCAGTGTTTAGTAAATATTCTTTTCAATACGCTAAAATTCACGCTTGTTGAGATTGTCTTTTTAATCAAAAAATTGCCTTCTTTTAAACTTTGATTACTGTTATTGCTATGCGGCTTTTTTGAAAAAATTTTGGTGACCCTTGCCTATAAATAGATATTTTAACAAACTTCTTGAATTTCATTTCGGTCGAGATTATATAATTCTAGAGCTAGGTGTAATCAAATGTTTTTGTTTTGCAAATTTTAAATCAAATGTTTTCGTTTTGCAAATTTTAAATCAAATGTTTTTGTTTTGCAAATTTCAATATCTGTCCCCTTGAGCCCCCGCGTTTTAAAATTATTGCAGGACAGGGGAAGGGCATTAATTACTCAGTAAAACTGAATGATTTGGTAATTAAATGAAAAATTTTAATCGTAAAAAATAAATTCTCTCAACAAAAGTAACTTTTGTAGAAGCTCTAAAAAACAGCCAACTAAAAGTGTATTTTAAAGGAACAAAGTATATAATGTTGCTATAGGCCAGGGGTGGGCAAAGTTTTTAATGGAAGAGCTACATGTGAAAATTTAAAACTGCCGAAGAGCCACCAATTCTGTTTGAGGTGTTAATGCAAATAGAGTAAATAAAGCAAGTTTTAATCAAATAATGAAAGCAAATACAACGTTACATGATTTACAATTTTTCCGAGATTTTGACAGCATTAAATCTACTGTCAGTTTTCGCTTTATTAGCTAGCTCAGTGTGGTCCAAGGCTAAGAACATGGAGGGCCGCATTAAGGTTTGAAAAAGCTTCGCGGGCCGCAAAGATAAAATCTAGGTCAGGGTGGTCTAACTTCTCCACTCTTGTGGGCCACATTTTTGAAAAATTATTTGAGTTTGCGCGCCTCAACCGGATAAAAACGCTTATTTTTGTCTCAAAATCAGGGTGTTCTGTAAAAAAAAAAAAAAAAAGGTCTTCACTTGGAATCGGTCTGCAAAATTCCTATTTTCGTTCCAAAATCAGGGTGTTCTCTAAAAAAAAAAAAGGTCTTCACTTGGAACCGGTCTGCAAAATTCCTATTTTCGCGCAAAATCATAGCGTTCTCCAAAAAGAATTACGGCTGCTTGTCATCGACAAGACTTGTGCAAAATTGTTCCGCGGGCCGCACAAATTTCTTCGGCGGGCCAGGGTTTGGACCACACTGAGCTAGCTTTTGAAAATCTGGGCGATATAAAGTTAAAGCAGGGTTGCCAGATGCAAAATTGGAAAATAAGCTAATTAAGATGAAAAAGTAGCCAAAATTATTAAAAATTAAGCCAGACAAAATTTTATTTTTGTCGCTAAAAAAATGAACTTTAAATGTTCTCTAAAAAAAAGGTCTGTTGTGTTCTCTAAAAAAAAAGAAAAAAGGTCTTCAGTTAAATATTAGGTTTTGTTTTGATTAAATTGAAGAAAGATCATTAATTGCTTATGCGCTTGAAGTTTTACATTATATAATTAATTCTATCATTTTTTATACGCCAGCGTCAGTCTATGTCATTCGACTCTGTGTTTTTCTTGAAACTTTATTCAAACTCCATTTTTTTGACCAATTTTAACAGAATAAAAAGAGGTTACTGAAATGAAATCAACCAATAAAATTCTTATTACCACAAAAAAATTACACAATCATTTTTCAGTGTTAATATTGAACTTAACGAAAAACGCAGCAACAGAGGTTATTGACTTGTTTTTATTCAAGCAGATGACACACAAATGTAGCACAGTTAAAAGATCCCTGGTCCAGTTTTTTTCTTATATTTTTGTTTGCAACAAGAACAGGCAGTGAAAAATATTTTACAACACTACGCACCGGTATTAAAATTTAGCATAAATGACTTGGCGTAAAAAGCTATTTTATTTTTATATGTTACTTTCTGTACAGTACAATATCTAGATAGGCGTGCGTTCGTTTTTCCTCCTTGTAAGTTTATGTTTGAAATAACTTTGAATAGAATAGCCTACTTTTCTTTGTCGCACTGAGTGTTTGATGAAAATGACCAAAAGATCGAACTATATAGATTCATTTAAAAAGTGAAGTTTTAAGAAATATTTGTCGCAGTTTGCTTAAGGTGATCGAAGATTATCAAAGGACTTCCGCCCTACTTTTGAATTATGCTGGGAACTGTATCGAACATTTACGTAAACAAAGTCAAAAGACATTCGAATAGCATACATATTGTGTTACGCTTGAGTGCAATATCATTAATTGGTTGCATAGGCGTCCAGCCAAAAAAATATGGGGGGCAATGAAGTTTTTTCCAAATTTTGTGACGTTTGCCCAAATCATAATTTTCTAGCACATTACGGATAGAACAAAAAATTGTCTGAGATTCGCAAACCAAGAACAAATTTTGTCCTAAAATCATTGTGATCTCTAAAAAAAAAAGAAAAGTCTTCACTTGAATTCAGTCTCATATTTTTCAATTTTCGACCCAAAAACAAGGTGTTCTCTACAAAAAAAAGTCTTCACCTAAATTTGGTAACTATTTTTTGCAGTATCATTGCCACTGTTCTAAAATTTTTGACTTTGCCCAAATATTTTCTTGTCACTGCCCGAAAAATTTCAATTTTGCCCAAATCTTAGAAACTTGGGTGAGCATTTGCCTTCCCTGCCCCCCCGGCAGGTACGGCTATGACTGGTTGTACCGATGTTATGATACCGATATTCTAATGTCAAAATTCGTACTATAAATTAAATAATTCTAAAAGAAACAATGTCGGTGTCGTAAGTTGTGACCAAATCAATATTAAAATCCCAAATTACTCTCGGTAGAAATTCATTTTGATGATAATGACTGTTTTAGAAAATGTTACGTTGTTTTATACTCTGACGCAGGGATGCTCAATCTTTTAACCATTATGGTCCAACTTTTGTCGAAAAATTTATTGCGAGTCGCAATCGATGCAGAAATCAAAGTATCTTCTTTTTTGTCTTTACTTATTTGTAATGTATTATTTTTGAATGAAACTCCTTGATAACAGGAATTCGGACTACAAATTTAGTTAAAGACCAAACAAAAAAGGTCACCAGTTTGATATATCCACTTCCACGTGTTTTATCTTATATAAAGCGAAAAATTTCTATGGGGACGAAAATTATCTTATTTATTCCGATTTTTCTGCGAGTCATTGGATTGATTCAAAGCATTACAATAATTTGATTGATTATGTAATTACAAATTCTTTGGTAGGCTTCAACAATAGACTTTTCGGGTCTCGCGTTGGGCAGTCCTGCTCTGACAAAATGTATTAATAAATAATTCAATATACGTTTAATTTAAAATCAAAAAATATACGCCAGAGCATTAGTCAAGTTCATCTATAAAATATCCTACTATGTAAGCTAGACTAACCTACTAAAAAAGAAAAAAGCTTGCAAAAATCCAAAAAAATTTATTTCACCAAAGTAATCAATCCTAACTAAAATTTTTAAATTAGGCTTATTATAACATTTTGAAATAATTATAAAAAAGTACGATGTGACACTTAAAATTTCAATTTTTTTCTTAGAATGAATTGTATTTCTTTTTATTATATGAAAAGTTCATTTCCAAAATTGTTTAAAAAGTCTAGTGAATTTTGAAAACATTTGTTGTTGCTAAGATCGAAGCATTTTAATAATGAAATCAGATTTTGCTGAAATAGAGGTTCTTCTTCTGTGAACTGCAATAACCTCCCTAAGGGGATTCCAACTGTGAAAGAATTTTACTTTTAATCATACGATCAATTAAACCCCCGAAGTCGTTAACTTTCTGAAACCAATCTTTGATTTTCGGCCAATTTACGAAAGTTGACTACCTTTCGAAAACTTGCTTTTTCAATCCGAAATAATATTTTATTACAACCTTAAACAACATTTTTGTTGACCCCAGCTGATTTTAGCTGTAGTCAACAACAAGTTGTAGTGTCCTGATGAGTCCTAATAAGGACGAAACAGGTCTGTCGGCAATTACTTGTTGATTGACTTGACCATTCTTACTTAATGCTAGCAATGGAACTGCAGGGTTTAGCTTGACTTTACCCGATTCGTGTTAGCTGACTCGATGTGGTCAGCATATTGAAGCCACCGTCAATATGCCCTTGCGGCTTAGCCGTACTTATCGTAGTTACGCTGGTAGTGCATTGTTTTCATTAAACTATATACGTTATAACATGTACAAAAAAAATTGTGCATGGTCACCGCACCAGTTGTGCAAAAAAAAAGTGATTATCGTGTTTAATGTGCATATAGTAATTATTGTGCAAAAAGACATTGTAGCTTTGGAAAAAGTAGCATTTTTGCGTGCAATTATGTCAAATCTTTAGCGCTTTCGGCGCTAAATATGGTATATCAGAAATTATAGGACTCAATCTTAGTGTAGTAAATATTTTCTGAAGGTATTGCATTTGCAAAGAACATTCTAGTTGTCTAATTATAAAAATGAAAATATTTTGCATAAAATCAAAAATCCACTAAACACCAGATTTCATATTCATATCAATGCAAAAAGGACTTGATGAAATTTTAATTTTGTTGCTTTGCAAGCAAAAATATAAAAAATTATCATAACAGTTAACGGCCAGCGAAGGTTGAGTAATTGTACTAAATTACCAAAACCAGAGTTTCCCAAAATGAGGTCCGTGATGAGCGCACAAGGGGTCCGCGACGATATGACAAAATTGGTCAACATATATACCTGGTAAAGTAATCCATACCATGAAATCCAAGACAGATTCAAAGTGAAGACCTTTTTTTTATAGAACACTTTTTTAGGGACGAATTTTTGTCTATAAACGAGCGTCCCGGTTTGCCCCTACGGAAATATGGTATGCCTGTTTATAAGCATTTACTTTTTAACGGATTTTGTGTTATTTATTTTTGGGTTTGTTTTATCTTTCCTCGTTGGTTGGGCAGAAAATTGATGTGACATAAGATTGGGGTCCATGATAAAAAAAGATTTGCAAATAGAGGTTCGTGACCCAAAAAGTCTGAGAATAACTTTGACTAAACCACTGTAATAGGTTATATGAAAATTAGTACGATTTTTGACAAACTTTTTTTAATATAAAAAACAAAGCAGAAGCAACGTATTCATTAGGCTTTTCATATATCCGAGGCATATTTTATGCGAAAAATTAAGTTAAAAACATATTCACGCATGTTTTTATATCCAAAGCATAATTGATTTTTGAAAGTGAGTAGTTGGATACGTACGATATTGTTTTCGCTTTGTTAAATACAATTTTTAAATGTCAAATAAAATCCAATGTATGAGAGTTTTAGTTATTACCATTAATTCGTATTATTCAAAAGTACTGAGTACCGCGGTACTTTTAAGAAGTACCGTGCCCACCTATGCCTATAGTGTCCAAAGGGTAACGATGAACTAAAAGTTTGGGAAACCCTGATTTGTATGTATTATACTCTATAGAAAATTAAAACTTTTATCTAGTCTTTTCCATTTAAAGATATTAAGCTGTACTATTCTGTTGCGTCCTTGGAAAAGACACTTTAGCCTACGGCATTTTCCCTGCTTGGTGTATTGGCGAGCAGATCTAATTTCAGTAATATCTCTATAAAACTAAAACGAAAAATTTAAAGTGGACAGCAATATCTTGGCATCTCCAGAAGCAGGTCCGGGTAATTGCTTGCCCTAAAAGCGCTCCATCGCTTTCCTGCAAGTCAGGGGGATAAATACAATGATAAAATGAATAAATAAAATCACACATTCTTTTTAAGATAATTTTGTGTAAATTTATTTCATTACTACGCGAAGAGAAGAAACAACACGATAACACAATGCATCGGTAGACATACATAATTCTATAAAATGTACTAACTTTGACGTATAACTTACAGTGAACAAAAAATAAAAATAAACACGCGATAAACGTTTTTATAATAAAACAAAAGATGGGAACTATTGCGAAATGCTGCACTTTAGCGATAACTGTTTGCTTTAAAAACGACTTCAACATTTTAAAGTTAAATGCAAACATCATCGCAGTAATTACAGGAAAAAAGAACAACAGATTTTCAGCGAACACAGATGTGTGTTTAAGCTTTAATCTGTTCGATAAAGAAGCAAAATCGATGATCATAATTTTGAGAAAAGTCAAAAAAAGCCTTACGTCACGTCAGGTGATGACATGACACTTACTCTAATGCAACAGCAAACTATTTCGTCACATTCAGGAAATTCACAGTTGATAGTAGGACAACTTAGACAAGACGAATCCAGGCAAACAGGAGTAGACGGCATCTAGAAATATACGGATTACTGTTAGTTGTATAATCAAAAGCAAATAAAGTATGCGATAAAAACTTCAACAAAGAATTTAGCGTGAATGAAAATCTGTTGTTCGGTTACTTTCCTTTTTTTATTTTTGGTCTTCCCACAAGTTTCAGGATCTTGCCAAATCTTTTAACTGCTTTAGTTAACAATAAAACACCAGAATCAAGCCATACAACACTACCAAACTTGTATGCGACAGGAGGCTGGGTCAATGTAAACGGTCAACGCACGCATGATGGTTACGTTACAACTTCACGCACGGTGGTTACAACTTAAAGCAGTAGCTCTCTACAACTTCTTTCCACTATGTCTTTGGTAGGTATTAGTGGTTTAGTATCAATAGCTATTACAAAATATCAACAACCAAAAAAAAAATCTCGCAAGCACTAATCCGTCGAGGGGTGGCACAGAGGCTTTGAGCTCCAACTAACCTCCCACCGCAGAGTTGTAAACGGGCCGACTAGTTCAGGCCCGAAAATTAAGTTTAATCAAAAACACATTTAAGTTTTGTGTTTTTGTGTCTTTGATTCAACACTTTTGTGTTTTTGATTGAATCGCTGTCCAGCGATTCAATTTATTTACTTAAGTTTTGGGCTTTTTCGGGCCTGAACTAGTGGGCCCGTTTACAACTCTGTCCCACAGCCCACCTTATGGAGGCTCCTGGACACCAAAAGTTAATATTTTGGTTTGTTGATATTTTGTATTCGATATTTTGATTGGATACTAATGTTAGTCCATCTCTTCATACCTTAAAAAAGTTCAAATAGCGTTTACATCAGTGATAAAAGTAGGACAATTTTTACTGAAGGAACAACAAAAACAAGTTTTATTATAACATAGATTCTAGACAAAAATTTCTTTTGAACTAGGCAAGGAAAAGATGATTTTTAATGCTTGTGTCTGCCTTAACAAATTTTTATCCACGACTGGAAAACAATATTTAAAAATTTCCTTCAAAAGTAGAAAAAGCAGTTACTTAAAATCAAGTTTGCTAACAACAACCAATAAAATCAAAGGCATGCAAATCATCGATCTCGAACAACATAGTTTTCAATCGTAAGGCGATATAAGTTTGGGCGAAAACAAAACATCTTTTTTACCACTGTCAAACGATCGGATTATACCCATGCCAGGTCGGATCAAAACACAAATGGTAATTATTACAATAACTGGTTATGGTTGTAAATACTACAAGAACAACCCTAAGAGGGTATTAATGTATGTAGGCAAACACATTTTCGAAAACAACAACTCTTTTGTTTCAGTAACAATAAAAACTTTTTAAGCTAGTTTGTACAAGATAAAAAGACAGCCAATTTAAAAAGTAGAACCTCAATTTATTTTCGTCATTCCCTCAAAATGAGCATAACTACTGTAACAGGAACATAGAGAATTTTGCTGTCTTGTGTTGCAGGCTTGTACTTAGCAGCCTTCTGCGATATATTGTTTGGTTACATTTAGGTGAGAAATAGAACGTAGATTTTTAAGACCATTGACACAAGTGGTTTTCAAAAATCAAATGACAAGTGCCATGAAGGTCTGAAAGAGAGACAAGGTTTTCTAGCTGGACTGTCTCACTAATTGAAAAGGTTGCTAGCTGTAAGTATTACGCTTGTTTTTTGATGCAAATTACTTATAAAACTTAGAAATTTAAAGGTTAAAAACATGCAAAATCAACACTTTCTTTATCTGCAAGAACAGTTATTGAAAATAAAGTGCCACTTCAAGAATTAATAAAGAAATGTTACAAAAAAATAAAAATGAAAAACCGACATACAAACTTTTCAATACAAAAATGAATTAGAATCATTAAAATTAAGTTGTTAAATAACTAAACTACCATCAGGACTAATGAGCTACACTACAATAAATCAAAAGCACAATACTACATAAATTGACTTTCTTTTACATTTAATAAGTTCAAAGCTAACTAGATGATACTCGTATATGTGAGTTATGACAACATGCTTTAAAACTAAACCTTGTTAAAACAGTCACTAATATTACAATCAGGCACTCAACACATTAAAACACACTTAAACACTCAATGTAATAAATTTAAACAAAAAAATAATAAACTGAAGTTGTAACACAGCAATTTCAGAAAAATTATTCTGCAGACACTTTCAAAAGCAAGTTTTGCATTTATGTGTTGATAATATATAAACATACTATTTGTCAAATTTAATATATGTTTTAAATGTAAATTTAAGAATTGCAAAGTATTTTGTCTAAAAGCATTCACTAATTTGTCTACATATGTAAAACAAAGTGAAATATACAAATACCTTGAAGTCTGAACATTTTAAAGTCCCTTAATAGAAAAATATAAAATAGGTATTTTAAGTAAGATTAATTTTTGAACTAAAAATATGCTTATGTATTAATAAATATTTACTTAATTATATTAAAATTTAGAAATGATATTTATGAATAATTAGAAGCATATTTAAGTATGACCAAATAAATTATAAAAACTCTAATTAACCAAAACTGTAGATTGTTAGAGTGAATTAAAAAAATACAGGGTGTCCATAAATTATCGTTACAATTTCAAAAATTCACCATAGTCTTATTTTTTCAATTGGTTTGTTTTATAGTAAATGGAAATGCTTCAAGTTTACATTAGATGCTTTACATGTACATGTACACCACAGACACATGTACGATATCCAACCGATATTCAATTTCTTGCCATGTTCTTACTAACATATCTAGAGTAACTGCATAAATTGCTTCAATTATTTGATGTTGCAAATCATTAATGTCTCTGACTTTCTTCCATACTTGCACTTTACTGTGCTTGGATGTCTGACTTTGTCTCTATAAACGAGGAAATACACTGGGCTTTTTCCTGCAGAGTGCTCATTTTCATAAACTATACTTTCAACTAAATTCAAAAATATTCTGCTTAATCACTAAATAAATTGTAATTTTAAACCTAATTATTTCCACAAGTACCTATTAAGAAAGAAAAAACTTGAAGCATTTTCCTTCATTATAAAACAAATCAATGAAAATATCTTAAAAAATAAAATTTTGACAAACTGTGAAAATCATAATCATAATTTACGGACATCCTGTATATAGTAATTGCAACATTAAATTAATAAAATTTAAAAAAATACCTCACAACATCCATGTTGACCATTAAAACAGACGAAGCAATAATCAAAATCACATTTCTGTAATTTTACAAAAATAAAAAAAAACTGCATTAAATTTATTGCATAAAATAGTAAATAATTAAAAGAAAATCACAAAAATAATATCTATTAATATATATATATAATTGCAAAGACAAATAATGCTAGGTATAGCAATAAATCAGTTCAGTTCAGTTCAGTTTTCTTTTATTTCTGCTCCACCACATGAACAAAATAACAAAATGTTGAAAAGTTTGTGAGTTGTTAAAAGACGGGGTTAGAAAAAGAAGAAGCAACAAAACGAGTAGACGTTGTGACTTGCTAATTAGCAATAAAAAGTGTGACCTATTGTATCATATAGAAGCAAGATTGCTTCACCTCATTATAAAGTTGTTTAAAGAAATAGAAAGAAAATATAAGACCGAGGTTATTTGCTTAATAAAACGTTGCTATGGAGGCGGTGCATTGGTGGGACTATAGCAGAGTTTGGCTGGAAGAATATGATCAGTTCTTAAAATATATGTAAAAGCATGAACACATTCTACCAGCCCAACTGGAAAACAAACCCATCGAAGGAAATCCTGTTGTGGATCAAAAGATAAATGCTGATTAATGCTAGCACCCTAAAATAACAAGAAAAAAATTTTTATAATAAAATTGGAAACATAAAATTAAAAGCAAAAGTTTTTATGTATAGTCATTTTATTGAAAATCAATTCAACATATATGCAATGTACCTCTAAGATGGTTTCTTTGCATATATGTATAGATTTTGTGCTTTAGCATTGATTAATCATGATCATGATTAAATCAATTATTTAATCTTTTGATTTGCAAATTAATGTCAGAGGTGGTAATTAAACTTAGAACAACCATCAAGTGACTATTTTAAAATTTTTGAATTTGCCAAAGAGTATTGTTGTCTGATTAAAACTTACTTGATTTTTTTAAAATAGTATTTATATATATTGCAATATGACATAAATTTATAACTTCTTGTTAAGACTGTCAGCAAAAAAAAATAACAAAAAGTGCTTTTTTCAAAGATACAGCAACACAGCAAGAGCAAGTCATAATCCAGGGCTTTCTTGATCTAAACCACCATCAAAATATAGCTTTTTTCAATTTAACCACACTAAGTAATAATGAATTATTTAATAACAAGAAAATTTAAAAGTACAAATTATAAAACAAGTGAACAAAAATTATATTTAATATTACATAAATCACTAAATTGATAAAAATTGTATCATAATTAAATGCTTATTAATTAAATAACAAAGAAAGTTTGCCTAAAAAAATTAGCAAGTTTGAGCCAGAAAGTAATGGTCAAGTGATTAAAGCACCATGCTTATGATCAACATAGTCTTGGTTCAAAACCCACTTGCGCCCTTCTTTTGCGTTCTTGGGAAAGACACTTTACAGCATTTTCCCCTGCTTGGTGGTCTCAGCAAGCAGTTCTACATTACTGCCATATCTCTATTGAATTACAAGTGGACAGCAATATCTTGGCATCTCTGGAAGCAGGTAGGGGTGATTGCTTACCTTATGTATTAGTGCCTCTGTCACTTTCCTGTGATTCTGGAGGATAAATATAAAGATAAAAAAAATTTAAAAACAACAACCATTTTTTAAATTTAAGAAGTGTAACTAATGGCTACAAAAAGGTTTTTTAGTGCCATGCAAAGTACATTTTTGCAAATACATGTTTGAAGCAGATGATGTACCTAAGAGTTTTAATACTCATTAGTACCTTGAATGACCAATAAAAGTTTTTTTAACTGTGTTTATTTGCAGCCAGTCCAACCCAAGACTAAATGTGACTCTTTCCTTAAAAAGGTTGACACCTCGGCTGTATAGTAATTAAATACTAATTAATACATAGATACTTAAAAAAATCTAAAAGATTTATGAAAAGAAACAACATCACTAGTGATCAGAAACAGAAGTAAACAGAAAAAATTGCAAACAGAAAAATAATCCCACCTTTCTAGGACCACATACTGCATCAAAACAAGATGTTAAGTTTGGAGTAGAACAATTGCACATCTGTGCACATTCATAGCAACCAGCACAACAGTCATTTGGATCATTTGCTTTTCCACAACAATTACATTCTGCACAAAATCCTCGGGACTAAATAAATCATTTTGTAGTTAATATTTGAAGAAAAAAACTTAAAAAAGCTAAAAAAAATGAAACTATTGAAAAAGTCACTGTGAGCAATTTTTTTCAATGAAACTAACCCAAAATCCCCCTTTCAGCACCAAGATAGAATAAAAAAGAAATCAAGAGAAAAAGGATCTCTCAAGAAGCAATAGTAATTGCAGGGGGATCCAGGTTAGTTCTACAAACAAAAATCACATACGGTGACTTCTTGAAGAGACCCAAAAAAGCTGCAACAACAAGTAAAATTATAAAACAACTAAGTTTGAATTAAAAAAAAGGTTATAGCTTCAAAATGTAGTACTTTATTTTTAGAAACTTATTTACATACCACAAAACATTGGCGAATTATAATTAGTAATGTTAAAACAACCAAATAAACACCCGTTCCACCAAGTATCCAAGCAGCAAGTATCAGCTGATTATCAACTGGAGTAACTGTGGTTGGAAGAAAAATAGGCTGTAAATAAAAACAAAAAATATTTAAGTTTTCAAATCATTAAGTTTTATGATTATTTGGGTATGTTTATAGATAAGGTCCAGCACGATTTTATGCTTCAAACCTTGACTTTCTATTTGTAATTTTGCCTGTTGAATAATATGGTGATACTTAAATTTGTCGCAAATTAATCATCCCTTTTTCAGCACCAGGATAGATTAAAGAAGAAACCAAGAGAAAAAAAATCTCTCAAAAAGTGATAGAAAATGCAGGGGGATCCGAGTTTGTTTCATGAACAAAAATATTGTCAAAATCGACGAAACTTTACTTGTTCAGAGAAAACACGAAAAAGGTCACATTTTGAACCAAATTTGGCTGTTCAGAGAGATCAAGAAGTGATAGAAAACACAGGAAATCCGAGTTAGTTTTATTAACAAAAATATTGTCGAAATGGACAAAACTTTTCTTGTTTAAAGAAAACATAAAAAAAGGTCACATTTTGAACCAAATTTGGCTGTTCAAAGAGATAGAGTGAGTGTCCAGGAAAAACAGTAAAAAAGTGATTTTTAGGTTTTTCTAAAATTTGGGGTGGGGGTTCAGGGGGGTTTCTCCTTTGAAACACTCCTAAAAAATGATTTGCAATGCTTCTAAGTGCCAAAATCATTTTCAGCACGCAAAAAAATGATAAATTAGTCTTGAAAAATGGCCTAAAGTAGTGCTGGATCTTATTTATAAATTTACCATTATTTGTTCAACAAAGTCTATTCCAATATCTTAAAGCATAAGTGCAAAGAAACAAAAGACAGTCAACTAAATAAAATTACACAATTTTACAAAAATAAATATAAGTGTATTAACTTTATTAGATCTTTTCAAAAAATCACTGAAAGCAATTTTTTTTAGTGAAACTAATATGGAATTCCCCCCTACAGCACTAGGACAAAATAAAAAAAAAATTAAAAAAAGGATCTTGTCAAAATGCAATGGTAACCACAGGAGGGATATGGGTTAATTTCACAAACAAAAGTCGCTTACGGTGAGTTCTTGAAGAGACCCAGTTTATTGATGTATCTAAAGCTTTTATACCAATAATTCACAAAGGCCCAAATTAAAAAAAATTTTTTATGATATACAGTAGCGCTTTAAAATGGTTTTCAAAAACTTTTCATGCACTTGAATTATGTCAAAACTAGTGATTTCTTAATTTCTTAAGAATAAAATTTGTAAAAAATTTTTTTCAAACATTTGACACATTTATCAAGTTTTATTTTTAAACAGTGAAATGAACAACTTACAGCCATTTCCAAAAATAAATTTGACAAAAAATCAGGTCACAGTTTACACAAAAAATTAAAAATAGTGTTTTGAGCCTAGTTATACTATCACTCTAGAGCACGCATAACATATAATATTTAATAATAATTTAATAAAAAAAAAGAAAAATTAAACTCAATTTTGTAAAAATATTTTTAAGCGTTACTTTGCAACGCTTGATTGACCACAAATTTCAGCAAGTTTGAGGGAGTCGATTCCAATCAGAGTCGAAATTTTGCTAACCAAATTTGGACTCATTCTGCCATAATTTTCACCAAATCTTATTATTAAAATCCTGAGAAGCTAAATTGGAATTAAACATTAAGTTTTTTTGAATCCGAACTGAACACAGTGATATCTTGCATCTCAGAAAGCAGGTCATGGTAATTGCTTGATAGTTGCCGTCCCTAAGTAATATAGCGCTTCGGATACTTTCATCCAAGTCAGATAGATAAGGATAATGAGATAATAATAAAAACCCGAACTTGTAGGAAAAAAAACCTTAATAGTGTTGGATTTAGTGGTGTGCATTTTTACTTTCTTTAGGAAAGCGCAGCGCAACTTGCGCAATACGTTTTTTAGACCATGTAAAACACAGCGCAATAAGCAAAATGTGTTTTGGAAATTACGTAAAGCGCAGCGCAACCTGCGCATTGTGATTTTAAAATCATGTAAAGCGCAATGTACTTTTGATTTTCTGTCAAGCGCAATGCGCTTTTAAAATTCATGTAAAGCGCAATGTAAACTGTTTTAAAAACTTTATTAACCGCGGCGCAACGTGGTTTTTAAACCAATTAAAACGTAATGTTCCTATAGTAGCCTACTGTACGCCGTGGCGACCGATATATTCCACCCGTTAAATTCCACCCCAATTAATTTCAGGTAAAGGAGTTAGAGTTAGGGTTAGGTTAGGGTTAAGGTTAGCTTCTTGGATTTTGTTGACAAAGAGAAACTCCACAGTTTCCGATAAACGTTTGAATGTACGTGACCGGGATGCAATTTACTGGAGTGGAATTAACCGGGGTAAAATATGCCTAGAGCCATTTGCCGTTTGATCAAAACTTCCAAGATACTGGCTCAGTTGTTAACCGTGAAACGTATAGCCAACGAAAGAGTGCAACTGATGAAGAAACATCTAGCATGAGTTTAACGAATGTTGTGAAAGCCCCGCGAAATCGGTTGATGGCGAACGATCAGCAAACCATCAGTGCATCGTACTGCTATGACACACAAATTTCATCTGTATAAAATGCTTCTTGTATAAAGCTCGACGTGGTGATGAAACCCATAGACAACATTGATTTTTCAATAATTTTTAGTGATAAAGCACTTGAACGGTCAAATAAACTGGGACAATATGCACTAATGATCAGAAATAAATCCAAGCTGGAATGACGAGGTACATCAACAAAATAACCTTAAGATCATGGTCTAGACTGGAATGTGAGAAGAAAAAATTGTTGGCCCTTACTTTTTCAATAATAGCGATGTCACCGGTAAAATTTATTTAGAATTTCTACAGATCTTCTTGTTTGCTTATCATGAAGATGTTGTTATAACTCGATAACAAAAGTTGTTTTTTTCAACAAGATGGAGCTCTACGACTCTTTGCAATTTGTGTCGAGAACCATTCAAACCAAACCTTTGCTAGAAAATGGATTGGAAAATTGGTTCCGTGGAATGGCTACCCCGATCACCAGATTCGTCTTCCTCGACTATTTCCTTTGAGACATTTGATATCTATTGTGTAACAGAATTATTTACACACTGTTGATGATTTGAAGAATGCGAAAACAACTGAGTGTCAAAGGATGAACACTGAAACCCTCAGAAGAGTGAAAGACAGTTTTATAAAGAGAATCAATGAATGTATCAATGTAAGAGGTAAACAATTTGAGCATCTTTTATGATTATAATTATGATCAATAAAATTGTTATTTAGGCCTATATGCATTTTTATAAAAACCTGGATAGTGCGCGAGTTTGGAACACTCTGTACATCCAGTTTACTTAATTATGCATCGGCTGCAAGCAACGTTCCCTCTAAGCTGTGTGCGTGGGCGCGAGCACATATGTGCTAAGACTAGCAAATGTGATCAATGATCTTTACAGAATAGAGCACGATAGTGATAGTCACCAAAGAAAGATATGTTGAGGTCCTCAATGCCTTCAAAAGTGAGCTACAAACTTTGTATCCGTTGCTTATGAGAAAGTTCTAATTTCAGAAAGATGGAGCAAGTTCTCACACATCCAAGCTTTCCCGGGACTGGTTAAAACAGAACTTTGGGTGCCGTGTGATTAGCCTTAGGACTGATTTTAGGTGGGCATCTTACAGCCCAGATCTTAACCCTCAGATTTTTCCTTTGTGGCTACTGAAGGACATCACTGAACTGAAGGAAACCAGCAGAGAGCAGATAGAAGCCATTTCTCGATCTGCTTGTAAGAATGTCTTTTACAACTTTGTGCTGCGCCTAAAGAAACGTACGGAGCTGAAAATGTTGTCATCTCGAGTCCGTGCTATAGAATAAAAAAGAAAAGGCCAATGACATCCATTTTTCAATATTATGTTTGAACAAATTAAACTACTTATAGTTGCCGCCTCTTTTTATTCCAACAAAAAATCAAGAAATAACGCTTATCAAAAGTTGGGGACCGTGTTTTTTAGGTCACCCGATGCGTGCTGCTAAATCAAGTAACAAAGGAACTAGAAAATTCATTTTGCAATGATCCCGCAGATGAAGGGAGGAAACGAGAGCGGCGAAAATAGAAATAAAACAAGTTTTCTTGGTAAAATAACATCTTAGAATTAATGTTCTTGGAATAGAAATTTCGCAGTTGCTTGCGAGCTAAGCATAGAATGTACAATGCAGCGAGCGAAAACTCTGCACAAGTTGTTACACAAGGCAGTACAAAAGCAGTAAATGAATCAACTTTGTACAACATTTTACAAATTCAACACAAGTGAATGCTTGAAAGACTGCATGCAAACGATCAGATTGCTACAAGGTATAAAAGCAGTTATCTGGAATACACAAATCATGGATAAAATTTGAAAGTTGTTGGACTTAGATTAATTTGAGTCATTTTAGTGGAATTTTTACAACTCTGATTTTTTTGCAGACCCTTAAAAATTTTCCATCGACAAAAAGAGGGAGCTGATGGTTTTATCGCACTAAATTTTTATTTCCACTGATTAATAATCAGAGGTGTTTCCATATCCAACTGCAATATTTTCTCTTTTTTTATACCGTATTTATCTACAACATAGTGAGGCAAGGTTATCAGCATACCCATATTGTAAAGACATGGCCTGGGATAAAGTCGCTCGTAAAGATGTTGAACAGAAAAAATAATAGGTTAATAAAACACGCATTTTCTAGGTTCATTGGCTACTAGTAAGACCATCATTTTTTTAAAAAGTAAACTGTCGACTTGAAATCAAATTGCAAAGTAAACGCATCATCTGCCGATTAGGGATTAACTAGAGCATTTTCAGAGCAAGCTTATTGCGCGTACAACAGCGTTTATGTCGAATAGCACTGCGCTTGCTTTTCTTTACGCTCGTTGAATTATCTTTCAACTTCATCAGTATTTGACGTCTTGTTGAGCTCAAGCCAATGTATCGGCTGCGCAGAAATTTGTTAAAAGAAATCAAAATCAATTCATTTAATGAAATGGAAAAGGTTATGCTAGTTATTAACAGTAAATTCTGCAAAGCAATAAATGCGTTTATACCAGTGGCGTGCGGTCAGGGCATGCAAGTCATGCGTTGTATGACCAAATTTTTAGGAATTGCATGACGAACTTTTGCGCGATGAGGTAGATATCATTGAATTCTGTCAGAAATATTACTTATTTTGGATGAAATCTGAGGCCGATCCGAGACGAAGACCTTTTTTGCGTTATTTTAAGAGAATATTGTGAATTTAGGACGAAAAGTAAGAAATCGGAGACTAATTAGCAGTGATGACCTTTTCTGTTTTGATCACTGCATTTCTAGGACGAAAAGTGCATTACCAGGAAATGATTTCAAGTGATGACCTTTTTTTTACAGGTCATATTGAATCTTGGACGAAAATTAGTCTTGAATATACCCAATTGTATGATTTGGTTTTGGCATGCTAATTGCATGACCAGTCTCAGAGGTCACAGCACGCCATTGGTTTATACCAATATTTACTTAAACACAGTAAAGTAAATATTTTGTGATTAATGTAACAATATTTAAGAATAAAAGTTTAAAATCGTAACCTAGCAAACTCTGCTCAAATTTAAGAGTTCTTGTATAACAAAAAGTGGAGACAAAAACAAATTTTTGAGGCCTGTCGACAGCATTATTAAGGACAAGAAGATATGAATAATGTGGATTGCAAAAAAAAGTTTCAAATCAATAAATCAATCATTCTTATTTTAACCACTAGTCGTAAAATATTTCAAATATTATTACGAAATAAAGAGCAATTAAAAAAGAGATGACAGGGAAGATGCAAACAGACTTCACCGTTATCAAGTCAAGCAATCGCCCAAAATTATTAAAAATTCAGTTCAAAGGAAAAATTTAAAGCATATATGTTTTGGTGCAAGAGATAGTTAATTCATTCATTTTAAATAAAGTTTATTAAGATAAAAAGTTTTATAATTTCAAAGAGAGCTAACTAATTACTATAATTTTTATTAAAATCCTGATAGATTGTTAAATTATTAAATTATTAAGTATTAAATACAGTATATAAAAGCTTTTATAGTAAAAAGATTAGCCGAAAAGTTTTAGCTGTAAAATTCACAAGGTTAACTTGTTGGCAAAAGCGTATTTTCAACGTTTAATTTTTTCTTTTTACTGGTTAGTGCAGAGGTTAAGACATGCTCCCTTTCGTCACGCAAACAAAGCTCGCGCCCCCTTTGATGATGCTAACAGAACCCACGCTCTATCATATTTAAAAATCTAACAGCATTGAACAGAACAACAACAACAATTAAGTTTTGTTAATGCGAAGGATGCAACTGTTTTTCAGAAACTAAAAGTTTAGTTCGTGACTTTGTCGCAGATAACGCCCTTTAGATGAGCTTCACAAGTTTTTTACTGTGTTTTGTCTCTATACCCAGGAAGAAAAACCACTTTTACAAATGCAAGTTGATGAAAATGGTGAGAGTGTACGTACCTACCTTCTTGTATATGTGCACATATTTCGCCCAGAATTCAGTCAGTGTCAGAGTTTCAAATTTTTTTTGCAGTGGACTTACATTTTTTTCCCGAAAGTCTCCTGCAAATCTTCGGAAAGAATATCATTGTCATCTTTCATTTTGGAAGTGCAGTGTCGCTCAAATCTGGGTAGCAGCGTATTGATTCTTTTTTGAAAGTCGCAGGTAACACTCCATCGCCACTTTAAGCTCGCTCTTAAGTTTAATTTGGTTTTTCCCATGGGCAATATAGAGCTTTGATTTCCTTTCCTTTTTTCTGCTGCATTTCCTTTTTGAATTCGACGATACCCAGCCTCAATTTTGCCATAAAAGCGTCGATGGCATCGTAGTTATTGATACAATTGATATTCTTGCCTGCAAAAACAAAAGCTTCAAAAAACAGTAAATAATTTTTCATCTTAAACACACAGGCTATCATGTCAACTTTAAATAACCATCGAATGGATTTATGAAAAAGCAGAGTCTCATGATTGGAATTCCTGTCCTTGCAAAGCTTGGTGAACAGTTTGACGTAGTTCACGGTTTGTATGATTGGTGCAAGCTTGTCTTCCATGGAAATAGAAAAAGTCCTGGAGCTCAAAGCCTCTAAAATGAGATCCGATCGCATTGGGATTTTCTCTTTTATGTTCGCAATGAATTCACTTTGAGACCCAAGCTTTGTCAGACCACCATCAATGCAGGCATCCAGAAATTTTTTCCAAGGTATACCAATGTTGCAATAAACATGGAGACAACTTTAAATACATCTTCTGCTTTACACATGGTTTCTGGGGGTCTGTTAAACAGCATATTCTCTTTAATTAAAGCGAACGCAGACTAACAACTGCGACAATTGAGTAATATCAATTGTTTCATAAGATTAAATCGAAAAAAAAGTGAGCTTGTAATTTTTTGTGAACTTGGAACCCAATGTCTTTTGCAAGCTCATTAATGGGTGTTTTGATCGTAGAATCCGAGAGTGAAATTTTCTCCATTTTCTTGCTGTATGTTTGTCTCGAAACAAAGCCAACTGCTTTTAACATGCACGGTTTATTTTTCTCAATGTTTCACCAATGTTGTAAAATTTCTTCTCTTTCGCAGTCAAGTGAGCAATTTTGAATGGTGTTTTTACTATTTCTACAACTAAAATTGGCTAAAGGACTTACTTAATTGTTCTCATCTTTTCAGACAGTCTTACTTGTTTCGAAAAAAGGTAAAATCTTATTTTTATTGCCAGAGCATTTTGTCTGAAGATGACGCTGCCAAGGACTTGGTCACATTGCCTCATTGGTGCAATTTTCATAGCATATCGCGCATTGTGGTACCACTTGACTATTTCCCGGGAAATCTACAGGGGTGCCCATAAGTAACTTTGCACTTGATATCACCAAAGCAAGAGATTACAACTTCAGTTAGAAATTACGATACATTACTGTGACACTAGCATAGTCACAGCGGTAGATAGAAAGGCATTTTGACTTAGTGTCACAGTAATATACCGTAATTTCTAACTGAAGTTATAATCCCTTGCTTTGGTGATATCAAGTGTAAGGTTACTTATGGGCACCCCTGTATAAAACTAAATTTTAAATGATCGCTATCATATCTTCTCGTTTTTCCAGTTATTTTATGTCAATGCAGTTATCCATTCAGTTTGGACCCAGTGGCTCGCGCCTCTCTTGCAAATCTTCCTCGCCCCACAAGGAGGCACCTATCCCAGTTTAAGAGTCCCTGGTTCAGTAAATCTGTAAGTTAATAATGATTTATTCAAATTGACAATAAAATTTTACAATTAACATTGAATTGTTTATGAAAATTATTATGATTGATATGAGTAATAGAATAGTAACAATTTATGTTTATTTTCCTCTTTTTTTCATCGTATGTTTAAACTGCTGATTGACAAAACAAAGTTGCAGGCTTTAGAATCAAGGAAACCCTCAAGTAAATACCTTGACCTGCTTCCTGAAACGCAAAGATATTTCTGTTCGCTTGAAATTTTTAATTGTGTTATCTAGTTTTAATTCAATTATATGGCTGAAAGTTACAGCTGCTTGCTAAGATGGTTAAGCAGAAGAAAGTTTGTAAATTTATTTTTTTAAGAACACAGCTGAATGAAGCGAGTAGGTTTTGAACAACGATTGTGACAATTGCGTGCGCCATGAATACGGCTCTTAACCACTTGGACACCTTACCGACGACTGCAACAAATTTTTTTAAATTATAAATTAACATTTTATAATATCGTCAAAAAGATGTCTTTTGAAATCAAATGTGAACCTTATATACAAGCCCAACTATAAATCAAAATTTTTGATTTAGAAACTTTTTAGTCTCATAACATGAGCTGCTTTCAATTGAATGTCTATAGTTTTTTCGCTCTCTCAGTAATTTTTCTTTTATCAAACGCGGAAAACAACTTGGGCTTGCGCTCAAGATGGCCGCTTACTCCACGTCTGGGACGTCTTTTTTCTCCATCCAAGATAAAGCAAAGATTATCAAATCTCACAGAGGAGCAAGTCCGAAGAGAGGCGAGTTTGGCTTTTAAAAATCTGAAATCGATTAGAAGAAACTTATCTGAAGTATTGGCCATGATCGAAAGGTGAGAAAATATTTCTGGTTTGTTCAAGCAATCAATGCCGTTGTCAATCATTTACTTTTCAAAAAAGTTAACAAACTTATGTAACTGCTGAGTTATAGGCTATGTCTATTTCAACTAATGCATTAACAAACTTGTCCAACTTGTGCAACTGCTGAGTCATAGACAATGTTTAAAAAAATTTACAAAATTGTTTGAAAAAGTAATTTTTAAAGTAATGAAAACACTAATGGCTGTTTGATATTATTGAAGAACCTTGAATTACGTTTTAAGTAAATAACAATTTTATTTTTTTATGACTACTTTATTAACTTGAACTTAAATATTTTCGTTAAGTTAAATATTTTCGAATCACGTAAGTTTTTCTTTATGCACAAATAATTCCAGCGATAAATCGCGTTGTCCGACGTTTTTTCTTAAATTTTGTAAAACTTTTACAAAATCGATTACGCTTTCCACTATTGGTTATTTTAGAGTGGGTAAAGTTTTTAAACTATATCAGTGATGGCGAAGAAAAAGCTTTAAATTTGTTTCAAATCAATATCACTGGCTGACTAAAGAAAGAGCATCATTTGAGCAAAGCTATCTAAATTTGTTTGATTTAGCTCGAGTTGACAAAAACTAATTTGGCCAAGATTAAGAGAGGATGCTCGAAATTGTTTAGCTGGCCACTGATAACATATCGAGGGTGGCGATTTGGAGTATTTTGTCTTAAAATATTATTGTAAAATATCAATATTGTTAAAAAATTACTAAAAATGGACCTTTTTATTTGTATAGCTTTGTAAAAGTGTCAGCTACAATACTTTTTCTTTTAACTAGGGATTTGAAAAGAGCTGAAATGGGAGACTTGGAGCAAAAAAAATATGAAAACGTCGAATGCATGGAACATGTTCAAAGAATGATAATAGAAAATGAAACTGAATTCTATGCCATGAGAAGCAAGTTAAAAAAAATTACTTTACTTTTTTCATATACAGAGAATCATTAGAAATGTGAAAACTTTGCTTTGATAAAACGGGAATTTTATTCATGTTTAGTTACAGTAATTGAAAAAAATTTACAATGCATTAAACTAACACAAACTTATACACAAAAAAAAGTGATAGATGTTGTCTAATTACTGTGATGCCAGTGTTTTGTTTTTCAAGATTAAAAACCACATATTGATTTGCAGTGTGGGATTCATGGGGAACACCCGAAGGAGGGTTTTGGGAAGGAAACACGAGATGGCCTGGACATTATTATGAATGCAAAATTGCTGAAAACGATGAATTTAGTGGAAAATGGTGTTTATCTTATTACGGATTACTTTTTTCTGTTAGTTTGACTTCAATGACTTATTTTATGCGGTTATGTATTTTTCTTCTGAAAATTTTTAGTTTTTACACTTACTTTAAAAAGTAAACTTTTTGCTTTTTCTTTAAAAAAAAATAACATCAATATAACATCTAACAAAAGGTGGCGAAAAATACTGTTTGATAAAATTAATGACACAATTTTTATTTATTGTAAAATGTAATTCAAAATGTTGAACTTGCTGACGCTACTTTTAGTGCTTTTATTGCTATTTTTAGTTTTATTGTTATTTGATCACCCTTCGATTTTGCAATATAGACAATTCTGTTAATAGTTTTCATGTGTTGCACAACTATATTTTTATAATGTCAAGTCTATTGAACACAGTTTGTTGATAAGAGATTTTACACTTACAAGAAGTTGCCAACCATATACAAATTGCTGCTATATATTCAATAAAATATTTTAAATCTAAATTAAAAACATGTTAAATGACAATTTTTTAACTTCCAAAACTGTTACATAACAATTTTTTGTTTATCTATCTATTTAACACTAGAAGTACCGTAGGGGTCATTTTGACCCATAGCATCATGTTATTTGCGTATATCTGCAAGGTTGATTCGAATAGAGACCTGAAACTTCCTGACTTTTCCTAAATTTAGTAGTTGTACATGCTAATGGCAGCTTCGGAAAAAAATATGTTTTGAATAAGCTTGTAGGTGGTGATATACCTAGAAGTACCAGCAGGGGTCATTTTGACCCAAATGATTTTCTTTGGTTTCTGTGAACCCAACCGTTTTGCAAAGCAATCTTGCAATCAACAGTTTTGTCTGAACAGAATTTTTAAAATGTTTCTACTGCAATGATATCTGCAAGAGACTAATGCTTTTGTTTTGAAGGGAGCTTTGAACTTTGTTAAATAGCGTTTGCGAAAACTATAGAGTCTAAATAATTTGCTCTTACGAAAAATTTGTCTAATTGTTCGAGCACTTGTGCAATGCCAGCTTCCATCTTTTTTTTCTTTTGCTTCTAACAATTCACATCGAATGCAAACGCTGCTTGCATTTCAACAAAGATTTGATGCAAATAGTTTTTCTCTGAAAAGTGTGGTTGCAATTTTTGTCATAAGCTATACAGTATGTTTGCTTTTTCTTTGGAAACCAAAAGGTGTACGTTTGTTGCATTCATAGCTGGCAATCCATTTTTTAGAAATGCTCAGCAGCAGCAAAGATATTGAGAGTAAGTGCGATAAATTATAAGCCTATTGTAGAAGTTTTGATAGTGTAAACTTAACTTATCAGTAGGCCTAGTACTAGCACAAGCAAGTAATTTACAGCAACAAGAACCTATTGCGTTGTATTGATTTTGCAGATGAAATCACATTGCATAACTGCATGCAACCTGTGAATATGCAATTGAATTTTTAGGTCATAGATCTAGGCCAATCTAACCTGATTTCATAACAAATTAATGGCAGGTAGAAAAAGAGTAACGGTGTTAAAAGCTTTGGAGTTGTTACAAAGCATCCAGGAAGATGATTCGGATGCAGAAATTGTTATTGAATCAGATACAGATGTTTATGATCTACATGAGGACAATCGTGATGATTCAGAAGGTGAATCTTCATCTGATAATGAATCGCTAGTTTCAGAATCGTCAAACTCAGAAATTTCGGATTTTGAAGACAACGAAACAACTTCTAAAACAGATGAAGATCACGTTTTTCAAAATAATACAACAAGTTTTGCAACTGCAGACAGAATTACCTGGGATCTTTTGAACCCTAATCAAAAAAATTCCGGAAGACGATCTTGCCACAATGTTATCACACAAGCTTCTGGGCCATCTGCTCAAGCACATCGTAGTATTATCAAAGAATCGGTTTGCAGTGCATGGGATCTATTCATTGATGAAAGTATGTTGCGTCATATACAAAGATGTACCGAAGAAGAAGCTCAAAGAGTTTTACAAACAGACGATTGGTGCTTGTCGTTACATGAACTAGATGCATTTCTAGCGATTATTTACGCACGTGGCGCTCACAAGGCAACTAAGATAAAAATACGTGAATTATGGAATAGATTATGGGGAATTGCAATTATTTTTGAAACTATGGCGGGCAACAGATTCATTGAAATGATGAGATTTCTGCGCTTTGACTATAAACAAACACGATCTCATAGACTAGCTACAGATAAACTGGCTCTGATATCAACGATTTGGAATACCTTTGTCGAAAATTGTCTTAAGCATTATAGACCGGGTACCAACATTACCGTGGATGAGCAACTTTTTCCTATCAAAGCTCGATGCAGATTTACCCAGTACATGCCAAATAAGCCCGACCAATTCGGCATCAAATTTTGGATGGCCGCTGATGTGAAAACTAAGTATATCCTGAGTAGCTTTCCTTTTATGGGGAAAGATGATTCACGTCCGGCAGGAGTAACATTAGGTGAGCACGTTGTTTTGCGATTACTTGAACCTTACAGAAAGACAGGTTAAAACGTGACCACAGACAATTTTTTTACGTCGGTAAATCTCGCTAAAACTTTGAGGCAGCAAGGAATCAGCATTGTCGGAACTGTAAATCGCATCCAAAAAGAAATTCCGAAAGAAATCAAAAAAATAAACGAGGATCTCTACACAACAAAAGTTTTCAAACACGATGGCTGCTCCTTGACAGTTTATCAAGCCAAAACAACAAAAAACGTTTTGTTGCTTAGTACAATGCACTCTACCGTTGATATAGATGACGACCAAAAATCTAAGCCTGAAACCGTAAACTTTTATAACTCTACAAAACTTGGAGTTGATGTGGTTGACCAAATGGCCAGAAAGTACACTGTAAATGCAGTTTCTCGAAGGTGGCCAGTGCAATTTTTTTTACAACATATTAGATTTGGCTGCCATCAATGCCCACATTTTATATAAGTTGGTTACCGGCTAACAATCTCACGGCAAAGGTATCTTTTGCGATTATCCGAAAAGTTTCGTTCAAGATTTGTCGAAGAAGGAAAAGTTAACTCACACGAGTCTAGTATCACCAACAGCAGTATGCAGAAAAGCCGCAAACGAAAGCACTGCCAAAGTAAAAGTTGCACTATCAAAAACACGTGAAACGTGCAGCAGTTGCTCTAAGTTTGTTTTCGGTAAATGCATTGGAAAACAAGAAAAACTTATTTATTGTAAAATTTGCTGCCAATAAATATTGCTTATGATGCGTTTTGTCATGTTTTTTTGTAGCAATACATGCAGTATTACTTTAAAAGCTTTGCCAAAATTTTGAAATTTGACTCACTCAAGAATCGAACCTAAGTCTGATTTTTTCATGAAATAGATGGCACATGTCCATTGAGTCTACAGTTGAGTTAATTGAAATTTATAAAATGTAAAAAGCGTCAATAAAAAGAAGGGTCAATTTGACCCCACTTGGTACTTCTAGGTAGAGCAAAATCTCTGGTACTTCTAGTGTTAAAAGTGAAAATAAATGATTTCTATAATCTCGTCATCCATTATCAGGTTAAACTTAAACAAGAAAGAACACCGCAAAACAGGCCTGTCGAAATGTAAGCAATAAATTTTCAATCAATTCGTATCAGCTATTTGGTTTATTTTTTAAATTGATGTTGAACCGAACATAAGCAAAAAGTGATCAAAGGATTTAATTTTTACCTTTAAATAAACAATTCACAAAATGTAAAATCGTAATTTTACGTATTTAAAAAAAATTTTAGGCTTTTAAAGTTCCATGAAATGACCATTTTTGGATTTATTTTAATTTAACACACAACTGGCGAGAAACACAAAAAACTTTTTGAAGTTTTTAACAAGAATGAATTTTAAAAATTTACCACTTTGTTTTTAAGTGTTATATTTATGGCATTGTTTATCAAAAAATGACTTTATGTAATTGTTTTATGGAAAAATGTGTATTCGAATACTACTACTACGTCTGTGTTAAAATAATATAATAAATTAAGAGTTTAAAATCAAATTTTTGTTTAATAACAAACTTTTATAAATGTAATACTTTATTTAACAGCAAATTCAATATGGAATTCCATTTGACTTGACCCTTGGAATTTGCTTTCCATCTACCTGTTCAAACGAAGCTATCGAATCCATTTATAGGACCTATTTTATTGCGATGGAATTTCCTCCGTTGTTGGAAGTACAATGTCCACCAGAAGCGCAATGGATGGACATTGACACAGTTTGTTCGTAGGTGTAAAAATGTTTTATTTAGGTTGGTTTTGTTTTTTTCGACGAACAATATCTGTAACAGCTGTATTAATTGAATGTTAGTAGTAATGCAGTGATTGAGGATAATAGCAATAGCTTTTTTACTTGGGCGTGTAACAGGAAGGTCAAAAAGAAAACATTAAATAAACGTAAAGACTTTATTGATAAAGTTTTCTATCCAGCTATTATTTCATCGGTTTAATGCTAAATCTCATAAAAAATGTAAAAAACAAATTAATGTACTTCGGAGCAAGGTGTCTGGAACGTGGTAGAACTTTCAACAAAAAGCAAAGAGCCAATTCAATTGAAAACATTTTATTCACACGCAGACGTTTCGAGAGTTAACTTTTCTCATTATCAAAGCAAAATACAGTTTTTTTAAAAAACAAAACTTAAAACTTTAAAACACTCTTACATCACAAGAAGGAAAAAATACAAATTTAATTACATGTTAAATAAATGTAAAGGGACAGAATTTTGATCAATGTTTGGCGATGGTTTTTGATTTTGTATTAATAATGTTTCTTTAATCAATAATTTAGGTCAATTGACCAAATGTGCTGAAATGTTAACGTTATTAAATTCAATCCGATGCTTCGGGTTTTCGATTAAATGTTTGGAGACGTCCGTATCGTTTTGGGAAAGTCCGGGTTTGTGTTCTTTTATTCTGAATTTGAGGTTTCTTTCTGTCTGTTTATTGTAGCTATCGCCACAACTACAAGTAATCTTGTACACAACATTTGATCGACGAAAAACTGATTGTTTACCTTTGAAAGTAGAATATTTTCCAATGTTGAAAGTCTCTTCCACAAGAATGAATTTAAAATTAGGATTTATTTTTCTTAAAAAGAAAATAATTTGTTGTGGAATGTTTTCAAGAAAAAGCAATTTAAAAAAAAAAAGTTTTGATGAATCCTTTTGAGTAGGTTGGCTGATAGTTTTTATTTAGTTTGAAAACTTTTTGTTGAGATAATTTGAAATTTGTTTCTCGAGAAAATAATTTAGAAATCCGTTTTTTTGAAGTGCAGTTGAAATATTTTAAAATTCTTTATGAATTAATTTATAGTTCTGCAGATTTTAAATGCTCTATCAAGTAGTGTCAAAACTAAGTTTGGTTGTATTTGTATGGAATATAGCTGTCCCATTTCGTATATAATCCTGTGTGAATTTGTTTCTTAAAACAGTAGTTTCAATATTGTCTTGTGCTTTCGTAATATTAACATTCAGGAAAGGAAGATAATTATTTTATTCTAATTATTTAGTAAAAGTAATATTTTTATGATTTGAGTTGATTAAATTAAAAATAATATCAATTTTAATTTGATTATCGAAAGCCAAAAATCGGTCATCTACGTATTAATAAATGCTGAGAGAATTTATAATAGGTCATCTACGTAAAGAATTCTTTCAGCATTTGTCTACTACGCGAACAAACTATTAAGAATAATATTAATTGGCCATCGGGGTATTAATTCAGTCTTATATCTCGCTGCTACAAAGTTCTTGAAGTGATTATTAGCAGTTTTTGGCGCTGGAATTCTTTTAAAGTTTTGGTGAAGCTAGCAAGCCAAGATTTTGAGAATCGATCAAGTTTTGTGAATTTTGTAAATATATTTTTCCTGGTTAGAGACAATGGTTTCTGTCTGTCTGCGGAAAGAAATTTTTCAAGGAATTAATTTGAGCTTAGCCGAAACTAACTGTACAAAAAACTTTAGTCCCGCGGCAAACTATTTCTTGAGCCGGAATAAATAAAAAAGTCCGAAAGTTAAGCCCTATACAGGCCCGAAGAAGTCCAAAAGTTAAGTTTGGTCTAAAACACTTGGTGCTAAACAAAGGTGGTCATTTATCTGTAAACTTTGCACTGGGACCGAATTAGGGTCTAAATGTTTCTTAAAATTAGGCCCAAAGCCGAACCTGACCCAAAAAGTTCTGCCCGACTTACAACTCTGAAGTGATTGCGAATAAGGAAACAGCGGCTAAAGGATATAAGTTATTAAACGCCAAACCTTAATTGTGTGTGTTTGCTGTACCTTAAAACAAAATAGCTCAGTTAACTAAAGAAAGACAAAACAATTGAGATAAATCGAGAGAATAAAATTAAATAAATTATATCAATTAATAGTGAGTGCAATTACCGGGAAAGAGAAAAAGAGGGAGACCAAAGAGAAAATTTTTAGATGTAGTGAAAGGAGATATGGGGGAAGTTGGTACGAAGGAGACGGACATTGAAATCAGGACGGTTTGGAGAAAGATGATACGCTGTGGTTATCCCTCATTAAAGGGAAAGGCCGAAAGGAGAAGAAGAAGAAGATTTGTGAGTGCAAAATAAGGAGGATGCTTTAACTATTAAATGCACACTTACGGGCCGAGCTATATTCTTGATAGAGAGTGTAAATTTATTTGAAGGAGGGTTTGTCTTAAAGGTACGAAATAATATAAAAAAGTTTTTTATTTGTATTTATATTTAATCGATTTGCTTGGAGCCAATTACCAATATTTATCAATCTTTTTTGGTGATTTTATAAAGTCTTTTAGAGCAATTATTTTTTAAGAAAATATTTGTGTCATTTGCCTACATGATACAAGTACATGAGATTAAACCTACATAAAAATTATTAACATAAATTTAGAAGAGAAAGATACCTAATGATGAATTTTGAGTTACCACGAATTCTATCATTTTACTATTGGAGCAAATACAATTGACCTCAACTAATTGTTTTCTGTTGCTCAGATGACAATCGAACAACTGATTTTTTACACTTAGAATTCGATAATGCCAAAATTTTGCAAGTAAAATTTCATGATCTATAGCAGGGTTGGGGGGAGTCTTATTGCACTAGCAGGCCAGATCCAAAAATTAAAAAATGGTGCGGACAACACCAAAGATTCTGAAACAATATAACTTTCTGTCCCAAAAACATTGTGATTTCTAAAAAAAAGTCATCGCTCAAAATCTGTCTCCGATTTCTCGATTCCCGTCACAAAAAATAGTAAATTCGAAAAAAAGGTCATCACTTAGAATCTGTCTCTGATTTCTCTATTTTCGTTACGGAAAACTACCTCTGCATGCCAGCCGCATTGGAAACGCTCGCGAGCCGTGGGTTCCCCACTAATGATTTATAGTGTCAACTGCTTTTGACAGGTTAAGAAATATAGCCTACTTCTTGTTTTTAAAAGGACCAGCAATATTTTGAGTTAATAAAGAGATTTGGTGAAGAGTCAAGTTATTTTTTCTGAAGCCAATTGATATTTATAATAAAATTTTGATTGTTTAGGAATGAGATTACTCGATAATATACACTTTTTATAGAATATGAAATAAAAACTTAGATAAAGAGCAGCAAAATTCTATTTGCTGCTGAAAATTTTTACTTCATTAAAAATACTCCGGTAGCAGCTCATGTAAACTCAAAGTCTTACGTAAAGCTTGATCTTACAATTATTTAAAAATTAATATAGGCAAATATACTGCAGATCTGATTTACACACACCAACACCATTCTGCTGCACTCGCTTTGTAAGTTTTATCGTTTCAAGACGTTGACGAGTTTACTTACTATATTATATAAAAACAAAAGCACAAACTGAAATATTTTTGTATCAAGAATGCAAAAATATTATTTTTATGTAGAGTAGCCTATTGTTAATCATAAAACAAACCAAAAATAACTTGTTTTCTTTCTATTTGATGGTGTGATTTTCGTTTTCCTTCAAATGTACCGATAATTCTTAAATAAATTGCTTCTAATTACATATAAAATTGTTAATTTTTTAGAGTAATTATTGGTGTATTGCTGAGTTTGCTTATTGCTGGAACAGCTTATGATATAATAATGAGGAACACAAAAAATTATTCAAAAGCAAAAGCAATTTCTACTTTATCGAGTAAGGATTATAGAAATAAAGTTAATATTTTTTGACTGATTCTTTCTTAGATTATCTTTTACTTCGAAGCTTCATCTCTTACCAAACTTATGTATAATACAATTATTTGCAGGCTTTTTTATTGGTAGGATATGTGTATCGTAATATACATTTTTTTACTGATCAGCCAGTTAAGCTAACGCAGTTCAAAATCTTGTCTCAATCGTAAATACTATAAATAGTTTTAAAGCCAAAAGAAGGTGATTTGCTCATGAATTCGATTCATCCACTAATCGTTTTTTGATTTAAATTATGGATATTGTTGCTGCAATGGAAAAGTTACCACATGGTTAATATTGCTGCAGTTTATTGCATGTGAATTTGATTTTTTAACTTTTTCTTTTTCCAACTTACAAGCTTCTTTAGAACAACAACGAAAAAAATGTTTATATCTTAATATGATGCCCTCCTAAAGTTCTAAAACTGTTATAAATAAACAAATAATTTTCACAGAAAAACTGTTGATGTCTTTTTCTATTATTTCGAACACTGAACAAATCATTGACATGAAGAAGAAACCAGGAAATCTTCCAGCTCTTGATGGAATTCGAGTGATTACAACCACTTGGGTTATTATGGGTCACGTAGTGCAGATGCTCATTATTTCTGTGGGTTGGTAAAGTTTTAAAAAAGTTTCTTATGCAGTCAAAATGTTTTTTCTATTTTGTAGTGATAAATAAATTTATTCATGTACACTTATTTATAAACGAACAAAATAACGTTGTATCAAATTTTGACAAAAACGCTTGGGATCGAAAAAATTGCGATTCTGTAAAAAGGATAAAAGCTGGGAGTCTTAAAGTTTCAAGTTTGATAGAACCTAGTGCTTTTCAACCCTTGTTTCGCGATCCAATTTGCAGTTTGGTTTACTTTGGATTTCTGAATTCAGTTTGGTTTACTTTACTTGGATTTGCAGAAGTTTTGAAAACCTTCATTTTCCAATTGAATTTTGATGGGAAGTTAAGAACTTTATATAGTTTCATGTTATAATTCATTTTCCAAAGTTTTATTGATTTTTTATATTAACATTTGCGTTTGCCAAAAAATTTGGAAAACACCAATCAAGCTTTAATCATCAACTACAGATTATTCCAATAAAGTTTTTAGATCTTTCTAACCTTTTATTTTGTTATACTACAATTTGACTGTTCAGTTCAGTAATTCGGTACTTTTTTAAATGCATTTCCCCTTTTGCTCATTTTGAAACTTTCATTGCGCCCCTCGATAAAACAAAATAACAAGTTTCGGGTGGGACAGTTTCTGTTCAATTATTATTTTTTCTAAAAAGTCAAGTAAAGACCAAAAAAAAGATCATCGACTGGAGTTTAAGTGCAAATTTTTGTCAAATGTAAAGAGAATATCTTTTTGGGTTTCAGTTTTGTCTTGACTAGAAAAAAATTTAACGTCAAATCTAGGCCCCAGTTTAGAAAGTCTGTTATGCATTGGAAGACCCATTTTAGCAATTTTTGCTGGTATGAATTCCTTTCCTGAACTCAAGAGAATTTTCATAAAATTTCAACTGAGGAGAAATTTTCCACCGGTTGGGAACCAATAATTTAGTTTATTTTTGATTTTTAAACTTGAATAATTAGGTTTTCCGATAAATAATTATTCAAACATAAAAACTAACTTCTTTCAGACAACGTTGTGTTTGGAAGAAGACAAATCACCAAGGATCCAGGATACATGGTTATAGTCAACGCTTTCTACTCCGTGGACACTTTCTTCTTTATCAGTGGTTTGCTGGTTACTTATCTTGGATTAAAACATCTTGATAAAACTAAGGGATATTTAAATGTCCCGTTTATGTATTTACAGAGATATCTCAGGTTTGTTAAAAAATTTTTCAAAAACATTTTATTAAAAGGTTTAGATAATTAATTAAGAAGGGAAAAATTATGCTTTTTGTATTTCTTTAATAAAAAAAGTTTAAAAATAATTTCAAGCAAACATAATTTAACCACATAAAACAAAAATTATACTTTTACGTTATCGTATTGATTTTCGAAAAATGTGTTTTACGTTCTACCAAAAAAAAAAAAAAAAAAAAAAAAGAAACAAAAATCCATCAATAGCTATTTTTTCGGAGTAATAATCCAAAAACTTTGTTACTTAACTCCTATGTACAAAAATTTGGACAAAATCAAAATTTTTCTGGAAGCGACATAAAATATTTGGACAAAACAAATTTTTTTGTGCACCGAAAACGAACTACTCCTTCAAGACAAAGTTTCCAAATGCAGAACAACTAAGAAGATTTGAGGTGGAGACCTTTTCTTTCTTACTCTTTACCTTAATTTGGTGACAAAAACAAAAAATTGGGCACGTTTTTAGAGTGATAACTTTTTTTGTCTTTACCTAAATTTTAAAAGAAAGTTTTTCTCATATGCGTGAAATACCAAAAATTTATGATTCGGGAAAACGTCAATAAAATTTGGGCAAAACTGTATTGTTTCACAACATTTTTTCGGATGACACGATTATGGTTACGTCAATTAGAACTTTTAACTGATTTAATGTTGAAATATGTACGTATATACAATGCAATTTGCTTTTTAAATAAGTTGGAAAACAAGTATTTTTTAAATTATGTTTTACTCCTGAATGGTAGTTTCGTCAGGCTTCGAATTTTTAAAATTGAAATACCCTTTTTTTTATAAATAACATATGCTTCTTAACTAAAGATATTCAACTTCATAAACGGTTAGGAAATAGAAAATACGTAATTAAACTAGTAAAAAGATTGTTTGTTTTATGGCAAGATAAAAACTATTATAGAAATATAAGTAGGGGATCACTCCTAACTTTGCAAATGCTTTGAAATGAATATGACCAAAATCACTTTTGGCCTGTAATATATTTAACCGATCGAGCAAATGCACACACAGGGATAATTTGACCACTAACTATCCAGGCAAATGACACATTACTGAGCAAAAGTACAAAGACTGATTGGATTTCGTTGGTAGTTTGCTGTTTATAACCGTACTAGGCTGATTTTCAAGAGCCAAGACAATTACTGATGAAAATTAACTCGGTAAAGGACAATCAATCATCAAACTAATTTGAAAAAAGAAAAAAAGATAATCTTGTCATAAAAATTAAAAGAACCTAGACATACATAGCCTAAATAAAAAATAAAAAAAATACTTTAGGGAGCAAAATTCTCCTCCAGACATTTGTTTCAATAGAGGAGTCTCGTCAGTGACGGTTTTATTCTGCAAAATCCAAAAAAACTTTGAAAAGAAAAGACCAAAAGAATAAAGTAAAAATTTAATTTAGCGGAATGTCAAAACATTTGATATTTCTTAAAAAATTCAAATTCAAATTATCAAAATCAAAAACCAAAATTAAACAGAAGAATTGTAGACGCCAGCAAAGTAACTGAATGAAGTAGCTTACGTAGCCTACATCGAAGTACTGTATTACTAAAATTTGCTATATTTATAGTGCTGAGTACTATATCAAAGTACTGTACTACATACTAGCAAGAATATAAAACAAAAAGAACTGTATTACAGGCCGTTTTGTCTACATGACCTGTAGTGATATTGTTTCTTTTGGTCTGCTTACTCACACAACATAAATACGTTTTTCAGCCCGTCTTGACCACCACAATCGTAAAAATGTTCAGGTTTTGCAAAAAGTTCAAACGCAGTTATATTTTTATGTCTGGACAAGTTTTTTTAAAAATCGGGTTGATTATTGATTGCAATTTATTGAGTCAATTTTCATCAGTAATTCGCGCAATGCGGTCGTAAACAGCAAACTACCACTGTGATATTGGTCGAAGTAGAATAAGTTTTTGTACTCTCGCACTGTAATGTGTGATTTTTTCCAATAGCAAGAGGTCAAATTACACCTGTGTGTGCATTCGCTTGATCAATGAAATACATTACAGGCCAAAAGTGGTCTCAGTCATTTTCATTAAACTTTAAATGAATGATTATGAAATGATTAATGAATAAAGCATTGGCAGAGTTAGGAGTGATTCACTGTTCATCTTCATATAGTAAAAAATATTTTTAATTTTGGCGCAATTTACCGTGTAGATTAAAATCAGTATTATGATTTTATAAATACAATAAGATTTTGGTTATTATTTTATCATTGTTTTTAGACTGACTCCGTTGTATGCTTTTGCCTTATTATTTCACATGAGCTTATATAAATTCCTGGGTGATGGACCAGCTTGGGTTACTTATGCAAATAACAACTATGAAAATTGTAAAGACAACTGGTGGACGAATTTGTTGTACATCAGCAATTTGTATCCGATGGAAAATAGTGTACGTAATTAATTACTAAAATTAAAGCAAAACTTACTTCAGAATCACAGCTGATCATTTATATTTAATTATTTTTTTCTATAAAATTTAATTTTGTGTCAAGAAGAGTGGATTTAAAATAATTGAAGTTTCTTGCTAAACAATTTTTCGTAAAGAGTTTTTTCGCAAGAGGCAATTCGACAAACTTGTGCAATTTGTCGAACATTTTCTCACGCCTTCACATTTCTCCTACACGTATTTTCATATTATTTTCTTTGTTTCACCTGCGCAAAGCACCTTAAGAATGTTTTTCAGTCCGTCTTGACCATAAGAGTCGTAAAACTTTTTAGGTTTCACAAAAAGTTCAAAAGCAGTAATATTTTTTGTAATCAAAAATATAAATTTTAAAAATAAATTTTTTAGTTAACAGCTGAACAATGCTTCTTTAAACGTTTGGAAAAAATAAGTAGGACTTGTGCAAAATTTTTTTCAAGGAAAACGTGGACCTTGTGTAGAAAGCCCCCGCCACTAATGCAAAAATGTGAGATTTGAGAAAAACAATCCGCCACGCACTCATCGTTCAGCGGTGACGGGGGTGTTTTTTTGGCGGGGGCTTTCTGCAAAAGATCCGAAAACGTATATAGATATCGTTATTATTATTTAAATTGCATATTGATTGCATATCAACATTTACGGTACAATGACTCATTTAAGACACATTCCTTTACTTAGACTTGAAATTTTTTATTGAATTACCAAGATGAGCCAGTTTAAGTAAACATATAAGCTTTGATTTTAAAAAAAATTTAAATTACTTTTTAAACTTTAAACACACTTTCAGTGTTTTTTTTTATATCAAACTAAGTTAAAATGTAATCTAACTTACTGGAGTAGTTCAATTTGAGTGTAAAATTGCGAGCAATCAATATTTTGTAAGATTTCCATTGCCATCCATAACTCCTCTTCTTTAAATTCACAAAGTTAAGCTTTTATGGCGCACCAGCAGTCAATTTAAAACGAATGCATTTTTCTTGAAAAAGTGAAGTCAATGTCCCCTACAGGCTGCTTTGAAAACACATAATATAAAATAAGTTTGTCTGCGTGCTCTGAAACCCGGAACAAAATTTCAAATTATTGTAAAAACTTGTTGCTAAATCACATTTTTTTCTTTTAAAATTAAAATAAATTACATTTCTTGTATTTCGCAGATCATTTTAATATTAAATGATTCAGGATTCAGGAATTCAGGAAAATATTTTACACTCTTTGCTGTGGACTTTGCTGTGGATCTTCTTAAACTTTTTGAGGCGTGCCCCCCTTTTATTTTGCAAACAAAACTCGCGCCCCCTTGATGATACCAACAAAACTCAACCCCTATCATATTAAAAAATCTAACACCATTGAACAAAACAACAATACTACTTTTTGTTAATAAGAAGGATGTACTGTTTTATGGAAACCAAAAGTTAAATTCGTGTCTTTGTAGCAGATAACGTACTTCAAATCGGCTTCACAATTAAGTTTATTTCTGTGTTTTGTCTTTATACCTTGAAAGGAAAGAACTTTCGCACATGTAACTTGATAAAAATGGTAGGAGTGTACGTATAGCTAGAGAACCAACACTTTTGCATATGTACACATATTTCGCACAGACGTCAGTCAGTGAGATAGCTTCAAAGTTGTTTTCGCAGTTGAGTTAAAATTCCTTTCCAAAAATTCCTCCTGCAAATTATCGAAAAGAATATTGTAGTTCAGATAAAAAAAATTTCTTGTCATCTTCCATTCTGGAAGTTCAGTGTCACTCAAATTTGGAAAGTAGCGTTTGAATTTTTGTTTTAAAAGTCGTAGGTGACTTTCTGTCTCGACTTAAGCTCCCCCTTAATTTGGTTTTTCTCGAGAGCAATAGTTTCGGAAAGAGAGCTGGATTTCCTTTTTGAATTCGTAGATGCCACAGCCCCAGATTTGCCACGAAAGCGTCGAGAGGATCGTAGTCATTAATACAGTTGATATTTTTGTCCTGCAAAATCAAGTTTTAATCATTTAACGCTTCAAAATATTCAGGCTTGCCAACGTCAGATGGAACTCGTCGTCGTTTGAAGAGGTATCCACTCTAGGTCAGACACAAACATGAGCGGGGCCGAGGTTTTATCCTTTTACTACCCCAGACTGCTGCACTGCCTGAATCAGATGCTGGCAGTGGTGTTATTAAGCCAGCATCGAGTTTCGTCATCCAAAACCGTCAGACTTCGTGCTCATGTGGTGCCCGATGTATAGGGCACGCTGTTAGAACATGGTCTGCGGTTTGCTCAGAGGTGCCACACTCGCAATTCGGTAAAGGAGCGAGACCCCATTTGTGCATGGACGAATGGAATCGCCCAACACCAGTCCGCAGGCGGTTGAGCTTAACCCAAACTGCTCGGGGTAAGTCCATCCCAACAGGCCTGGCACCGGTCTCGGGCACAAAAGCACGGAGCCTGGAAGCACATTCTCAGTACTCCGCGTTCCATTTGTGATTTGTCCATTCAGATGCCAAGTCTGGCAAGGTTGTCCAAAAGATTCCGCGCAGCTGACACAAACGGGCGTCTGGATCTTAGTCTCACTTGGCGATTATCTGAGGACCCACTTAAAAGACCATACAAGATATGATCGGGGTCCAGAGATCCAAAGTATACCTTGGAAAAAGTATGGAACTCTTTTGCTTTGATTGACAAATCCAAAACAAAAAGATCCTGTTTTTCATAAGCTTTAAAAAAACAGGATAAGTTCATCTTTTATTTCATACGCACGGGCTAACATATTTTCTTTCAATAACCACCGAAAGAATGTATGAAAAACAGAGTCTCATATTTGGAATCCATGTCATTGCAAAGCTTGGTAAACAGTTTTGTATTGACATTACTTGCTTTAACGTAGTTGACGGCTCGTACAATTGTTGCAAATTATCTTTCATGGCAATAGGTAAAGTCTGGAGCTCAGAGCCTCTCCGTGAATCATGCAATGAGATTCAACCGCATTGGGGTTTTTCTCTTTTATCTTTGCGATGAATTCACTTTGAGACAAAAACATTCTCAGACCACCATCGATGTAGACACCCACAAACTTTTTCCAAGGTATACTATTGTAAAGTATTTTTGAGAATTTGACACTTAATTTCTTTTTTCAAAAGTGAAAACAAGATCAGCTGCTTTTAACAAGAACGGTTTAATCAATGTTTCACCAATGTTGTGAGGTTTCTTCTCTTTAACAGTCATGTGAGCGATTTCGGATGACGCTTCTACTATTTCTGCAGACGAAAATTGGCGAAATTATTTATTTCTAATTTTTAATTTTTTCAGATAGTTTTTCTTGCTTTGAAAAAAGATAAAACTTATCTTTATGGCCAGGGTGCTTTGTATGAAGTTGACGCTGCAAACAAATTGGCTACATTGCGTGATTGCTTACTACGCATTGTGGTAGCACTGAAATATTTACCATGGAATCTATATAACCATATTTATAAATAATCACTGCCAACTTCTTTTTCTATTTATTTCATGCAATTATTTATTCAGTTTGCAGACAGTTGCTCGCTCCCCCCTTATGAACCTTTCACGCCCCATAAGGGGGGCGCGCCCCCCAGTTTAAGAACCCAGGCTAAGGAAAATTACAAAGTGCATTTCGTACACTTAAATGAAGTAAAATCTATTCATGTCTGATATTATTTTTTCCACGACGTACTTATTAGATGAACCTGCTTTTTTTTATAATTTTAATCAAAAACAAGAAAAGATTCCGACTAAAAATTGTGGAGACTGTATCAAAAAAATTGTGCACTTAATTTGGCTCACCCTCCTCATAAATATTGCTGATGTAATATATAAAATGTTGATGATTTTATTAGTATTTGTAATTTAAATGTAGATTTGAAAAGTGTTATAAGCATGTTTAACTTTTCGTGCTTATTTTTGAGATTTGACCATACTATCTGAGAAAATTTTAATGCGTTTATTTTTAGGAAGCCGGCTTTATTTTACTGGCAATGCCAAGTAAAAATTATAAAAAAATTTTTAAAAATAAAAGTAGTTTTTTGGTTAAACATAAGTAAAGAAATTTTTTCGGTCTTTCCTTGACTTTGTCAGTAAAAATAATTTCAAAACAACTACAGCTTGCAAGTTGTTGACCCCGCACATTTTGGGTAATTATTCATGGTTAATTTTTGGTCAATTTGATTATAAGTAGCTTTTATAGAAAGGTTTATAAAGAGTAGGCTTTTGCTTATTATGTGTGCCGCAAACAAATCCAATATTCATAAAGGTGCAAAAAAAAAAGAAAAATAAAATTGAAAGCACTGCTGTTAACCAAGGTTGTACATAGACAAGGACGGTTGGCGTACACCCCAGAAATAGGCCAAGTCCAAGCCAAGCCCAATTTGTACCTGTAATAATGTAGTGACGTCTTTTAAGAATGCAAAGTAAAAAGTTAAAGATCTTTTTACACCACTACATAAGCTACAAAAATAAATTAATTTTTGGCAAATTTTGTTTTCAGTTTTGAGCAAAATTGTCTCCATATCATATTTCAAAATACTGTTATATACTTTCCTACCCACTAGATTGCTACCTTAGCGTTATAAAGGGGTTTGTCTTTTCTGGGATTCTGAAAGCAATGCCGTCTGAAATTTTCAACTCCTTTTAGGGCTACCCACGGCGGTAAGTCCGAAGATGAGAAACAGATCAAAAGCAATCGAACAAATGTAGCAATATGAATAGTTCGAATGACAATATTTAAACTGCATGGGGCGTCGCACAGGATAAAAAGGTTCGCGTTCGCGCTTTAGGCAAAGGGACCCATTTGAAAGATAATCTATTTTCTAGATAAGCTCCATTTTCCTCCACAAGCTGATCGTAACTAGAAACCCATCAATGCATTCGCTAAGTGTTTGAAGAGACAAATGTAGTCAGCGCACAGTATCTGTACTCGAGTTGGTTCTGTTGCGACCAAATCAATTCTCTTTTTTTTTATGACCTAGTTTCGTGACTTAGTTTACGCTTGAATAATTAGGAAGGTATACGTCATTCTAATCGGGACCACGTTTCACACGCATAAGATTCCTTTCATTCAGTGAAGTAGCAGGTTTGATTGCGCACGGAAATTTTGGCTCGCTCGCTTAATGAAGAAAGTTTCCGCTATCTTGAATAATTTGGTAAGTCGCATCTAATTGGGTTTATGAACAGTTTTAATATATGACATTGCTTTAGGTGACCTATAAAATTTTTGAATCGCAACTATTTACATCGGCATGTGTTTTTGTTTTCTTTGCTCGTTGTTGGTGTGCTGGAGCAGGCTACATAGGGCTTCGCATTTCTCGTCTTTTATATTAAATTATTTAGTAATTTATTCGCTTGTGTAATAATTTCGCGCATTCGAAATTATTCGTAGTTTCTTAGATTTAAGATAGCGGTAGTCGGGCCATTCGTCCCTTCCCCCTGTAGGTTTCGGAGCCTACAGGTTTCCAGTACCGGGATCAACGCATGGACATCTGGAACGTCCCTTTACTCAATGAGAAAGAGCAGAAACTGGTTTGGGATGCAGAGCTGTATCATCTTGATATTGTTGGAGTTTCCTTTACTACGCATCGTTGCTCTGATTCTGTTGAGTTGAATCATGCTCATTTCCATTATCTACTCAGGTTTAGATGTAACCATGTCGGCTCAAGCAGGGGTAGGCATCTTTGCAAGCCCTCGCTTGGCTCACTGTGTCAGTGATTGGATCCCACTCGTAGGAAGGGTTTGTCTTTTTAAGCTTAGGCTACAGGAAGGGTCAACGTTTGTTTTTCAGGTGTACTCACCAAACGCTGAAGCACGACACTAGTCTTTCTTAGATGAAGTACGTAGATGTTGCTTTACAGAAAGTAACATTTGCAGAATTAATAGTCCAACTGGGTGATTTCAGTGCACACGTGGGTACTGGCAACAAGACATGGAAGGGTGTTATCGACGGACAAGGAGACTCTAACATTAACAGAAACGGAAGGTGCCCTCTACAGTCCTGTGCCACCAACAGTGCATAATGAACACCTTTTTTTGGCACAAAAAGATTTACAAATATACTTGGTACAGAGATTCGAAACAGCGTTCTATTGTTTATTTCTGTATTGTCTCAGAGGACTTGTTTTCTTCTGTGGTTAATGTTAGTATTAAAAGAGAGGCTGAAATGTCTACCGACCATCACTCAATTGTTTGCATTCTGAAAGGCCTGAATTATCTGAAAACAAGGAAACGATTCAGTACACGAAGAGCATACCAAATAAAGTGGGAGTTACTAGCCGACAAAAACGGAGAGATATACTTTTGCAAGTAAAGTTGCTTTCTTATTCAGAGAACTCCCTGACTTTACTGAAGATGTTAAGACTGAGTGTATTTTTATTTAAATTAGCAGTTATTATATTTGCGGCTACTAGTTGTGGTTGCAAACGTGTGGAAGGTCAAATAGGTAGTGAGAAAAGAACTGCTTGGTGGGACCAAGAAGTTGAAGCAACTATTCGTGCAAAGAAAACTGCGTTAAGAGCTTGGTTAACCGGCAAGTCATGTGAGCAGTTTTGATTGCTGTACTCCGCAGCACGTAAGACTGCCGCTACTATGGTTAAGCAGTCTAAAGAAAAGTCTTGGGAAGAATTCGGGCAAAAGTTAGATACAGATTACAGATCGCCAAGCAAAGTATTTTAAAAACCGTATGTCGTTTGCGTGGCAAACAAGCACCAGTTCCCATCTTCATCCCGGATGCTAATAGTGTGCTTCGGAATGGTCAAAAGGGTATCCTAAATTGCTGGAAAAAATACATTTGTGAGCTTTTAAATCTAGTAACAGTTCAACATTTGGAAACATTCGAGAAACAAACTGGTAAATAAATTTATTTAACCGAAGCAGCGATGAGCACAGCAATCAAATCTTTGAAAGCTGGCAAGGTCCCTGGTAAAGATGATATTCAAACCAAAATGTAAAAAGCCATAAACAACTTTAGTGTTGATTGGCTAATTCGTGTGTTCCAAGTAGCTTGGAAAACTGGTTAGATACTGAGGCAATGGCAGACTAGTGTATTAATAGTGTAGCGAACTCATTGCCGCAAACTGTTTTTCGTGCATGCACTTGTTTGATATTGCAAAATTTTCCGCGAATGTATTTTTTTCACACGTTGTATTTCGCTCGCTGCAGACTCGGCTTGCAGCGCTCTTCCGCTGGCTGCACAGCGTTTATCTACTGCCATGACAACCATCAGGTAATAATTTTGCATTTCTTAGTATTATGTTTATGTACCGCTTTTCCGTTCTTCCCCCCCAACTGATCGTTGGCTGATCGCTCCATCAATGCCATTTGTGTAATTATTATCATTATTCCGCCTTTTGTGTGAGAAGTGCAGCAGGGTTGACTGAAGAATTTAAGGTAGGTGTTGGACTCCACCAAGGTTCAGCACTCAGCCCATTTCTTTTTGTTGTCATTATGGACAGGCTGACGGAGAACATCAGGAAGGACGCACCATTGGATATACTGTTTGCAGATGACATAGTTCTGTGTAGACAAAATCATAGGGAGCTAGAGGAGGACCTGGAGATTTGGAGAAATGCACTGGAGATAAGAGGCCTGAAAGTGAGCCGGAGCAAGACAGAATATATGATGGTTGGGGGTGTGGATGATGGAGAAGAGTTGAAGTTGCAAGAAGAAAAGGTAAAGAAAGCCAAAAACTTCAAATACCTGGGGTCAACAGTTAGTAATGATGGAAGATGTGAAGAAGAAGTAAGGAGAAGGATCCAAGCAGGATGGATGAGTTGGAGGAAGGTATCTGGAGTTCTGTGCGACAGGAAGCTATCAGCAAAGGTTAAGGGTAAAATATACAAGAGTGTTGTTAGATCAGCCATGCTTTATGGAATGGAAACGGTGGCAGTGACTGAACGGCAAATGGGAAAAATGGAAGTTGCAGAGTTGAAAATGGTGAGATGGGCACTGGGAGTGACAAGAAAGGACAAGATAAGAAATGAATATGTGAGAGGGACTGCAAAAATTGCAAAGCTGGGAGAAAAACTTCGGAATGTGAGGCTACGTTGGTATGGACATGTAAAAAGGAGAGAAGAAGACTACGTGGGGAAAAGGATGATGGAGATGGCGGTGCCAGGCAGAAGGAAAAGAGGAAGGCCAAGGAGAAGGTGGATGGATTTGGTGAGAGAAGACATGGAAAGGGTTGGAGCTAGGGAAGGAGATGAAGTAGACCGAGTGAAATGGAGATTACTATCGCGCTGTGGCGACCCCGAGTAGGGAGAAGCCGAAAGAAGAAGAAGATTCCGCCTTTTGTGTAATCATTATCAACACACCGCGAACAGCATATAGCCTAACCGTGTGATCTATCGCCTCGTGCTTTTACTTGTAAAAAAAGATCAGGCGTCATAATAGTAAATCTATAAAATTATTTTGACGTTATATATACTCACTGAACCGAATCGCCGCTCAGACCGAGACAGAGACGGAGCGAAATAGAGCGAGGCGGACTACTAGCAACCGAATTGATAGAACGACCTCTAAAGCTTAACTTAATTGATACTCATGTTCTGCAGCGTTGCTGAGCGAAAATTTGTATTTAAAATAGCTCCGGAATTTTAATACCGTTTTGTCTGTTTGTTTGAAATTCGTGCCCCTTTTGATAAAAGGTTTTATGGAGTTTACTGTGTGCTAATACCGCTCACGCTACAATAGCTGTTCACAAAAAAGCAGACAAGAAGAAATTCACTAACTACAGGGGCATTTCATTATTAAGTCTTACTGGAAAGGCTATGCAAAATGCTTTGATAAAAGATGTCGTGAAATAGTCAACTTCTAGTTCAGGATGTACAATATGGATTTCATCTTGGCAGATTCACCATGAATCGGATCTTTGCCCTTCAGCAAGTTTTTAAGAAATAATGGAAATATGCCAAAGAGGGTATGTATATGCTTTGACGATCCTGAAAAACCATATTACCATGTTCCAAGAGACAAGCTGTGAAGAGTACTGCTGGAGTATGATGTAAGAGGTCAGCTATTAGCTGCTATCAAATCGTTGTACAAACACTCGGAAATCTGTGTTTATGTCAATGGCATAAAAACAAAACCTTTTAATGTCAGTGTTGGACCACGACAGGGATATGTTATTTCTCCTTCCCTATATACATAAACAAGATAGATAGAAACAGTTTTTCCAGTAGTGGCGTCATATTTGGGGAGTGTACTGCTTGGCGCCTGTTGTTTGCAGATGGCTTTGCTTGCATTGTTAAGCTCGAACGAAAGTAATCTCCAATGACGCATGCTTGGATGCGAAGATGAAAAGTACTACGGTTAAAACTGAAATTATGTGTTTGTCAAAGCACCCTGTCCAGTGTTTTTTTTTCAAAAAATGGAGTAACACTTTAGCAGACAGAAAAGTTTAAGTATCTTGGAGTCACATTCTCGAGTGATGTTAGACAGAACAACGAATTGGATACTCGTATTGGAAAAGCAAGTGCAGTGATGCGCCAGCTTTACTGATTAGTTGTACTGAAAAGACAGTTGTGAACAAAAGCAAAGCTTTCTGTTTTCAGATTAATTTTGTTTTCATCTCACCTATGGTCATGAATGTTGAGTAATGACCAAAAGAGTGAGGTCCCGAGAGCAGGCGGCCAAAATCGGTTTCTTGCGAAAAGTCAAAGTTTTATCCCTATTTGGCAAGATTAAAAGCACTGACATATGTCAATCTCTCAACATCGAACCGCTGCTACTCCACATAAAAAGATCGCAACTGCACTGGTATAACCATGTGACACGAATGTCCCACAAAAGAAGAGTAAAGCAGCTAATGGATACTTTTCCGAGTGGCAAAAGCGGTAGAAACAACCCAAAACTAACTGGCGGGATTGTGCTGAAGACCTGGCCTGGTCACTGTCATGGCTGATCTTGCCTGTTTTTTTTTGTCCCTTTCTCCTTTTTTATATATGCAGTCATCCGGATATAGCTAGGTTTTTGTCGCGTGTTTAATCTAGCTGATTTAGTTTTTTCGCCAAAAGTCAAACTCGAGGCAGATCTAATTGTGATCCACTTTAATCAAGGTAATTGTCAGGGTTACAGATAATCTTTTTTCTTAAATCGTGTTTAACATGATCTTAAACCCGTAAAGTGATCGTGCTACTGGTTAATCTATCTTCTGGTTCGCTAGTGTTTTATTACTTACATTGGCAGAACCTGTAGCTGGTTTACCAAGGGTGAGCTTGTTACGTCACTACATAAGATGCACATTAAACCCGAACTGACTCTTGTTCAAATATTTATTATTTTTTATTTTTATCTCTATATTTATCCTCCTGACTCGCAGGAAAGCGACGGAGGCGCTATACATAGGGTAAGCAATTACCCCGACCTGCTTCCGGAGATGCCAAGATATTGCTGTCTGCTAGTAATTTAGTAGAGATATTACTGTAATTTAGAACTGCTTGTCAAGACCACCAAGCAGGGGAAAGTGCCGTAAAGTGTCTTTCCCAAGGACACAACAGAATGGCACAAGTGGGTTTTGAACCGAGACCATGTTGATCATCAGTCCGGTGCTTTAACCACTCGACCACGCTGCCGACTATATGATAATACGTCTATACGAGTTGTTGGCTTGCTCGTATAGTCGCGTCTTGGAAGTTCACCGGCGGAATTGTCGCTAGTAACAAAAGATCGGGATGCTTGGAGATCCCAACTCGAGCTGGTACCCCCTCAACTCCAAAGAACAAGCAAGCAAAGAAAAATATCACTGAACTAATTCACTCTTTTTCCCAAAAATGATGATAGTGATATATATACAGGGTGTTCCAAAATGGTTGACCCCATTCTAAATAACCATATCTCGGAAACTACTTGATGGATCATAATGAAACTAAATACATTTTATGTTGAAGGTCATAAGTTTTATTGGTTAAATTTACAAAGAAAAATACAAATATTTGTTGGTTCTATGACAGATTTTCATAAATGTTCAATATGAGCGCCGCCTGTGACTCTGCACACGTCGAGTCGTGCCAAACTCGCTGTATGTCTTCGGTAACAGTTTCCAGTGCAGCTGTAATTCTCTGTTTCATTTCTTCAATGTTAGCTGGAAGAGTAGGTACGAAGACTAATCTTTTCACATAACCCCAGAGGAAAAAATCACACGGAGAAAGGTCGGGTGATCGTGGTGGCCACTTCAGAACCAAATCGTCTTCTTCACTACCTCGACCAATCCATCTCTCTGGCAGAACCTCATTGAGGTAGGCTCGTATAGTGAGCTTCCAGTGAGGTGGCGGCGCTCATATTGAACATTTATTAAAATCTGTCATAGAACCAACAAATATTTGTATTTTTCTTTGTAAATTTAACCAATAAAACTTATGACCTTCAACATAAAATGTATTTAGTTTCATTATGATCCATCAAGTAGTTTCCGAGATATGGGTATTTAGAATGGGGTCAACCATTTTGGAATACCCTGTACTTTGGAAACCATCGAAAAATGTGCTTTTGCAAAAAAATTTTTATAACATAAATTTTTTAAATAATTGTTAGAATTATTTTTACCAAACTGCTAGAATTTCAAAGTTCAAGAAACGATTATGAGGAATTAATAACTTTTCAGTGATTAAAATATCATGAACTAAAAAAACCTTTCATATTCTTATAGTGCTATGGAGTTGCTTGGTACCTTTCAGATGATATGCAAATGTTTTTTCTATCTCCTATATTTATTTTACTTTTCTACCAGTAAGTGAAAAATATTTACTTTTTGTTCTGTCATTTATTAAGTAAATTTAGACTTTTAAAAACGTTTCTGCAGATTCATAATAAAGTACTTGAAGAACCGTTTTCATTGTTTATTGCAGTACTGCTTTTATATAAAAACTTTTTGTTTCTTAAAATGTGAAGCAATAATATAAGATTGGCATATAACTCACACGCATGTTAATTAGCAGATTTTGGTATGGTCTCCTTTGCTTACTTTGACTAAGAAAAATTTTGAGTTTTTTTAAATTGACACAAAGTATTTTCTTTAGTTTTCGTATAGCTGGAATTATATCATCATTTGGAGTTATAGGGTTTTCCACTATCTACAACGGACTTGTTACTTACTATCATGATCTTCAACCAATTCTTCTTACCATTCTGTTGCCATTGAGCTAGTAAGTGATAATACAACAAATATAGGCTAAAAAAGTTGGTGTATTTCAGGGGGTTTTATTAAGGGGAACTTTGATTAACGTAGTTTCGATTATGTTCCAATTTTCAAAATTTTTGGATTTTCTGTTTTTGACACGTGTAGAATTTTAATTCAATTTTTTAATTAAATCGTATAATTTTCTAGCGCGAAATCCTTGCACTAATCAATCCTATTATTCAAATTTTTTTTTGTTGTTCAAACAAACCGCCACAAGAAAGAACGAGAAAGTTAACAATATGCGCTATGTGATTGTTTTCAAACGAGAAAATATTTACTGCAACACTCGAAAAGTTTGTTTCCGACTTGAAGCTAAAAAAAGTTGCGGTTGCATTGCAACTAACAAAATCATCTTAAATTTCCAAGATAAAAAGAAAAGATTAATACGAATTTTTTATTGAATAATGTGGAAAAAAAACTTTACAAAAATTTGATAGCGGTTTCAATCAAGACATAATAACCGCATAATGATTGATATGACCTTGGATTAAGTTTTTCCCAAGTGTTTGCTATGCTGTTGTGTGCTGTGAAACGACACCTTATCTTAGTCTTATGTGCGTAAAGTCTTGTCGAGTAGCTCCAAATCAAAACGACCTGTCCTTATAGAGGCTAAGCAGCAAATGAAATTTTAACCGTGGGGTGGGGGACAATGGCGGCTCGTCCAAAGGAGCTGCAGAGCTGCACCACCCCCTGTCTAACAGTTTTAAATATTATCAGCAACAGTTAAAAAATTATTAATTTATTTTATATAATTTTTAATTTTTCTCAATTTTCTTTCATTAAATTTAAGTTTTGTTTGGTTTTCCAAAAACCTTTTTCGAATTGGCAACTTCGAAAAATTTCGAATTGGCAACTTCTTGAGCTGTTTTAAGTTCAGCTCAAAAATTTCAAGCAAAGTGACGGAAAATGACGCATTTCATTGACACTTTATAAGCAAGATTGGATCTACGTTTAAGCTGCAATAAGCGCAACTCACTCGACCTAATCATAGGCGTAACAAGTACAACGCTTCGTTTTCTTTGACATAAAATTTTTTTGGTACAATGCTTAGTTAGAAATAAATTTTAATATTCTTCAAATAAACACTATTTGTGTCTTACAGACTAAAGATTCAGGGACAGCAAAAGGGGGGGCTAGCGGCAATTGTTTTTGAAAGTCCTAAGATAAAAGCAATGTATTAGATTTGTCTCTACAATTATGAAATCTCGACCGAAATCTAATCAATAAAATTTCAAATTACCACTTTAAATAAGGAGCCACCTAATTTTTTCAAAAAGACCCACCTGATTTAACAGTAATTTAGCGGAAAGGGTCAAAAAGTGAAGACTTTTATTTATTTTTTTGGGTCTTCACTAAGTTTTTTTAGGAAAAATTTCTTCATTAGACCTGCGATTAAAATTTGCCTTTGTTGAGAGTGTCTTTTCGACCAAAAAAGTGACCTTTTTAAAATTTTTCTCTGCCTGCCAAAAAATTTCCAGCGCCTCCAATTGCAGCACCTCTTCGTCCTTTACTTGCCAGCCGCCATTGGGGTGGAGAGAGGCAGTAACTTGCAATCTTTTAAAAGATCTCAGGTTATTTGATTAAAGATTGGTTCAAGCAGAACGGCTTTTGCAAGAGTTGTTTCAGATAACTATCAAAAAGGTGTTTATAACGCAATGGTGTGAAGGAATTTTTTTGTAGGTTTGTCCAAAAAGCGGATTATATTTTAAACATATTAAAGAAATATCCAAATATATTACAGAAAATTTTCTTTATTTTTTAGTTACTTTAGATGGTTGATCGTTGTTTTGTTCTTAAATGGAGAACTTGAACAATCGTATAGTGAAACCCTGTTAACTGATCTTTACTTCATGCCTTGGGCTCGCATTCATGCTTATATGATCGGAATGCTGACTGGTTATATTCTTTACGCTAATAAAGGAAAAATAAAATTACATAAGGTACTTTTTTACAAATAATTCGTTGCTGTTTTTATTCTCTAGTCTTATCAACATATCGGTATTTGAAATAATCTGTGACATAACGTCTATATTGAAAAGCAAAAAAAAAAATTATTTAAACAGGTGGTTGTTCTAGTTGGTTCGATCGTTGCAGCTGGGTCAGCTTTAGCCGTGGTGTATGGACCATATCAGTACGTAAGAGACCTGGAATGGATGCCCATTGACTTGTCAGCTTTCTACAACGCGATGTCACGACCTGTGTTCGTTACTGCTTTGGCTTGGGTTGTTATTGTTTGCACCGCTGGTTATGGAGGTAATTTGACTAAAAAGAAATAGACCACGCCCGAAACTAAAATATTGTAATTTCCACTAAAAATCGTTCAGCTACGTGTGTTTCAAAGTTGACTACTTATATCAATAGTTTTTTCATGTTGCAGTACTTAATCAAAATAAAACAAACGACGATTCCATTTCTTTATGCTTTTGTTCAAACCATTTTTTATTGTATTTTAAATTATTAATTTTTATTAATAAAGCATTTTTTATTCAACTGTATTTTTTTGCAGGACCAGTGACTAAGTTTTTAGATTGGAAGGTTTTCAAACCTTTGAGTCGACTAACGTACAGCACATACATAGTGCATGTTTATGTATTGTATTACTTTGGATTTACCCAAGAACAACCAATTCACTATCTCACTATAAATATGATTTATATATTTTTAGGTGAGCTGTTATGTTACTAATAGAATTCAATTACATAGAAATGAAATTTAACTTCACATTTATGTTGTTGATAAGCTTATCACTTTTGCTTCTGTTGTCGTATAAAAGTTTCTACATTCTGTTCTTGGTTGTTTGCAAATCATATTAAAGCAAATTGAAACGAGTGGCTTATGTTAAACAAACAATTTTGCATGTGTTTCCTCGTTTTTTTACAATTTTGTTTGAAACGAATTAGTTGTTGGATAAAAAGTTTTCGGAAAGAACAGCACAGTAAAATACATAGTAAAAAATAAAAAAAAATTTAAAGTTAATGCTCAATATAATATACAGTTTTTTTCATTAAGCAAAAACAATAGACAAATTAAGGAAAAAGATACGGACGTATTAAGTGGATAAAGCATATTTTTCGATACGCAATCGTACGTTTTTGTATTACAAAAAATTCATCAACCATAAAATCATATTTGCATAAAAATTCTAGTGATACGTACGATAAAATTTTCAATAGATTAGTGATAGACTTTAAATAAAAAAAATATCATTCCTATGCAAGAGACAATCTTTATAAATTTACTATATTTGCTAAAAATTTTCTTGCAGCTACTGCTGTTCTATCATTCGGATGCGGATTTCTTCTTGCTATATTTGTCGAATGGCCGTTTACTGGGTTGTTCAAAGCGTTGTTGTCTCCAACTTCGTCCAAGTCAACATCGAAAACTGATTCATCTAGCTCGAAAACAAAAGATTCGTCATCAGAATTGAGTTCTTACTCTGACCATGTAAACCGTTTCGACCAACCATCATCGGAAACAAAAGAAGAGCATTCTGAATATGTCAACGAATCCTATTTTGATAACGACTTTCAAAAACATCAAAATACGAGTTTATAAAAAGATCAATATAATTCTTATTTTAACACCGTATGAAAATCAGTACTTCTAAAGTGCTCAATAACAAAGTTAGAGCTTAAATTAATTAATAGTTCCCGTGTTTTTGCTATTGTTAATTCTTATTTTAATTATTTTCAATTTTTAAAATAATGTTGCACAAATTTTTCATCTTAAAAAACTTTAAAGTATATACCGCAGTTTCTTCAATCATTTAAAACCAATCACCGTATTGAAGTGAATACATAAATTGAAAAGTGAAAAGTTGTTAATATTTTTTTTATTTAATCATTTTTGTAAATTTTAGCCGGCAGTTAAAGTTAACATGGACAGCGATGAGCTTACAAATAGGGGGAGCCCGGCGCAAGAAAAACAGGGGAACCACTTTTTGGTGTTCCAATTTTTTGTTTCCAAAAAATCGATCTCTAAAAAAATTGTCACTTTAGGGGGAGGGGGCACCGTCATACTCCTACTATGAAGAAATAGAGTAATATTTTAGGGAGGGCCACTTTTTGACGTTATTTAGGGGAGCCCGGTGCGGCCGGTGCAGTCCGGCCAGTGCAATCCGCGAACCGTACCAAAGCCATCACTGAACATGTAATATTTTTTGTTATACATACATAAGCTAGAAAGCGATATGAATGGTCCAGTTATGAGGTAGATCGTTGAGGTAAATAATAGAAATCCAAAAAAGTATTTTATTTGAAATTTAAGCTAAGGTGAAAAAACTTATATTAATCTCTTTCCTAGTAGGCTATAAGCAAAAGATTTAGCCAAAATTAAAAATGTCTTTATTTTTTGCTTAAACTAACTTTAACACTAGAAGCTCGGGGGGTCATTTTTGACTGTTTTTGAAGCTTGATTGTTCATAACTTTTTCGTGCGTACAATCAAATCGACTCCTTGTTTTGATTTTTTGTGATTCTACTTAGACTTTTAATTTTTGATAAAATAATTTGTTGAAACGTTTCATGGCGCACATAATTCATACACCTACCTAGAAGCCCGGACCGTTCAAAAACACCGATGTTTAGTAATCATATCGGTTTTATATAGTAATCATCACGAAGCAAAACGTTTTTTTCGCACCTTTCTCGTTGTTGACACAATAATTAGAGCTTGTCACTCACGAATTAAAAAAATGCTGAACAAACTGGTTGACGCTCTTTGGATAATTCTGTTATAAAATTGCTAATTTTCAGTTTTCGCTCCTATAGAACACAACAGAAAGTAAGCTATAGATCGAGTAATGCAGAAATATTGTGTTGAGAGAAGAAAAGTGAAATAATAAGTTTTGTTCGCACGGAGCTATTTGCAGTCTCAAATGCGATTTAGTTGACGATATAAGTAGCTACACAGTAAGCAATTTTTATTGGTTTTCTCAGATGGTAGGTGCTTTCTCGCAGCTTGGGCCGTGAGTAAGTCTGTTCATTGGTGTTAAAGGTGACAGACCGAAACCGAACCTACCAAAATGAAAGGGTATCCACCCATTCCGATGTTCAGTGTGGGTCTGCTAATCGGCAAACGTCCTTTTCAGGACCCGGAAATGCCAGGATAAAACTGCCCTTTTCAGGGCACATTGCCAACTAGTTTAGAAGACCCACTATTCTTCAGCTGAACATCGAAGGCCTTACTGCAAGCAAGATGAACGTTCTTCATCACCTCGCTATGCAGTTTGAGGCACTCGTCATCCTACTGCAGGAGACCCACTGCACTGATGCAGTGAAGTTGGTACTTCCAAACTACCAACTAGCTGGGTCTTCTTTAAGCAGGAAGCATGGCCTTGCCACGTTTGTCCACGAGCGACTAAGATACACGCTTTTGGACCGATCTCCACCGACATCGGAGATCGAATGACTGTGTGTGGACGTTGATGGCTATAAAGTAGTCAACGTCTACAAACCACCGCCAATGGGATTGCGATCCCTGGATCTCCCAGTGTTTCCTCACCCCTATCTTTACGCTGATGATTTTAACTGTCGTCATGCTGACTGGGGTTACGATGACAACAGTCCGGACGGTGAGTGCTTGGCTGGCTGGGTAAGTATTAATTGTCTTGCCCTCCTATATAATGCCAAGGACGCTGCCAGTTTTTATTCCGGCCACTGGAACACTGGCACCAATCCAGATCTAGCTTTCGATACCGTAGGTTCAAACAGTCGCTTACCGAATAGACGTGTTCTTGACAAGTTCTCCAGGTTACAATATCGACCTTCGCTTATTACACCACCAAGGTTTGCTATGGCAGTGCCAAACATGCCTGTTAAGCAATGGAACTTCCGCAGGGCCAAATGGAGTCACTACATTGCTTTGACGAATAAATTCGCAAAGACTTTGTTGCCGCCTGATTCACTTGATGCGGATGCAGCTGACCAGGACTTCTATAACACCATTAGGAAAGCAGCGAAAAAGACTATCCCACGCGGGTATCGAAATAACTATATTCCGTGTTGGGATGCAGAGTGTGAATCCCTCTATAAAACGTTCCTGCAGTCTCCTCAGGGAGACAACTTAATTTTGGCTGCTACAGCTCTGCTTGACAAGCTTGACAGGAAGCGGAGGGATTGATGGTCCGAGGCAGTTCGGAGCATTGACTTCTCACACTCTAGTCGAAAAGCGTGGAGTATTTTGAACAACCTTACTGGTAGGTCACGACACTCTCCTCGTCACTGTGCCGTTTCAGCCGATGCTATTGCATCTCAGCTGGTTAGAAATGGGAAATACGAGGCTTTTGATCGCAAGTCATTTTGACTTGTCTATCAAGAAGTGTCTGACCTTTGCAGGGCCACAACACCAGACGCAGTAAATATCTCTGATACTTTTTAACAGAGAGAATTCACTGCTGCCCTCCAACATTTAAAACCAGGTAAAGCTCCGGGACCTGATTTCATCTGCTCAGAGCTTATACTCCATGCTGGAGCTGCTTTAAAGTCCTGGTTAGGTGACTTCCTTTCTTCCTGTTTGCACCGACTCAAAATTCCCAAGATCTGGATAAGAGCGCTTGTGGTCGCGATCCTTAAACCAGCAAAGCCCGTGGGGGACCCAAAGAGTTATCAACCGATATCTCTGCTCTGTGTCTTCTACAAGATCCTCGAGAGATTTATCTACGCCCGCGTTGAACCATTAATCGGTCCAATGCTCTCTAAAGAACAGGCTGGGTTCCGACTTGGGAAGTCAACCGTAGATCAAGTTGTTCTGCTAACCCAGAACATAGAGGATTCTTTTGAGGCTAAAAAGAAGGCCGGTGCCGTATTTGTCGATCTGACAGCTGCTTATGACACTGTCTGGCACCGTGGCCTTACCTGCAAGCTGCTGAGACTACTTCCGGATAAGCACATGGTCAGAATGATTATGGAGCTTGTCCGAAAACGAAGTTTCACTCTTACCACCGGTGACAGCAAGCAAAGCAGGCTACGCCGTCTTAAAAACGGCGTTCCTCAGGGATCGGTCTTGGCTCCCCTCCTACTTAACGATTTTCCTTCCATGATTTCCGAAAAGTTTGCTTATGCTGATGATTTAGCATTGTTGCACTATTCTGGAAACTGGAAGGACTTGGAGGGAACTTTAAGCCAAGACATGTCTACACTTTCAGCGTATCTCCAGACTTGGAGGTTGAAGCTCAGTCACACTAAGACGGTAACGGCAGCCTTTCACTTAAATAACCGTGAGGCCAAACGTGAGCTAAAGGTGTACAACAACGGTAAACTTTTACCGTTCTGTCCAACCTCTACTTATCTTGGGGTAAAACTGGATAGATCGGTCACGTTTCGTCACCATTTAGTAGCATTGAGCAAAACACTATCCTCGCGCGTCAAACTGCTGAGGCAACTTGTGGGCTCGGGATGGGGTGCTGGTGCTAAAACACTACGCACAAGCCACCTTATCTATAGTCTACTCAACAGCTGAGTACTGTGCTCCAGTCTGGTGTCGCAGTGCGCACACTCGCCTCATCGACAGTGTCTTGAACGACGCCTTGCGCATAGTCACTGGATGCCTGCGTCCCACTCCAACGGACCACCTACCTGTACTCTCAGGCATCCAGCCAGCTGAGCTTCGCCAACTGGGAGCGACACTCTCCTTGGCTCACCGTGGATCTCTGGACCCCGATCATATGTTGTATGGTTTTTTAAGTAAGTCCTCAGATACTCGCCAAGTGAGACTAAGATCCAGACGCCCGTTTGTGCCAGCTGCGCGGAATCTCTTGGACAATCTTGCCAGACTTGGCATCCGCGCTTCTGAATGGACAAATCACAAATGGAAAACGGAGTACTATGAAAATGCTTCCAGGCTCTGTGCTTTTGTGCCCGAGACCGGTGCCAGGCCTGTTGGGATAGGCTTACCCCGAGCAGCTTGGGTTAAGCTCAACAGCCTGTGGACTGGTGTTGGGCGATTCCACAAATGGGGTCTCGCTCCTTCACCGAATTGCGAGTGTGGCGCCTCTGAGCAAACCGCAGACCATGTTCTAACAGCGTGCCCTATACATCGGGCACCACATGGAGCACGAGGTCTGACGGTTTTGGATGACGAAACTCGATGCTGGCTTAATAACACTACTGCCAGCATCTGATCCAGGCAGTGCAACAGTCTGGGGTAGTAAAAGGATAAACCCTCGGCCCCAGTCCTGTTTGTGTCTGACCTGGAGTGGATGCCCTTCAAACGACGACGACGACGACGATTGGTTTTCCAATCTAAATTTTATTGCTTGCCTTCTGTAAATTGAATCAAACTGTAATACTTAAGGTCAAAATTCGCTGCCTTGCCGATAGCCCATGTAAAGCAGCATACAGTAAAGAAGTGCTTGAGCGTTTACACACTGATTGATTTGACAAATCGTGTGACGAAGAAGAGCTTGAGGTAAAAGCTGAAGATATTATTCCTTATCATGAGATTGAAAAAGGCAGTTATTCTGATAGTGAAGTTGACAGCAATGTTAATCAATAAGGTGTCTGATCATCTGGTATAGATCAGCCTAACGTTTGTTTTGAAACTGTTTCTGCAAGGCAAGCAAGCCTGCAATAGGACAGGTAAGGTCACTTATTGTCACAGTGTGGCGCAATATTTTTGAAGCTCGTGGTGCAGGAAAAGCCTTTGCACATCCTACAAATTATTATTTTTAATTAGTTAAAAAATATTTTTCGGTTGAGCTCATATTATTTTTTTTATAGAATTTAACTATTTAAAAGAATTTCATTCTACTCAGTTGTTTGTGTCTGCTGCAACGCTCCATAAATTAAAAACTTAATAGCTCCATTTTTGTACTTAATCGTCAATGTTTATATTATTTTTAGTTTGTCAACAACTGTCGCGGTTGCGCTTTCTCTTTTCTCGCTTGCATGTTGGTCGGAGATAGCTTTGATTTTTGCTTCGTCTCCTGTCCAGATACTACTATTTAGAAGTCCAAGGATAAAATAACAACTCAGAATGAAAGGTCTGGAAACACAAAATCTGCGTTTGTCTGCCAGCTAAACATAAAATGTACAATGCAGCGAGCAAAAACTTTGCACTAGTTGTTAAACAAAGCAATACAAAAGCAATAAACGAATAAACTTTGCACAACATTTTACAACTTCAACACAATCAAATGCTTTAAAGATCGCATGCAAACGATGAAATTGCTACAAGGTATAAAAGCAATCACTTGGAATAAACTAACTTATGGATAAAACTTGAAGGCTGTTGGACGTGTCTTTATAGTGGACTGTTGACTTTTTACAATTTGATTTTTTTGAAGACTCCCAAAAAGTTTTCCATCGACAAATGGGAGAAACCAATTGTTTTATCGCATTAAGTTTCTATCTTCACTAATCAGTAATCGAAGATGTTTCCATCCACAACTGCAATATATATAACTTTTTTGTGTGGTCTTTATCTACATATAGTGAGGCAAGGTCGTCAGCATGCCCATCTCAAAATTTGTGGATGCTAGACAGAAAAAAAATAATAGGCTAAAAAAACACGTTATTTTCAAGGTTTGTTGGCTACTAGTACGACCATCATTTGTTTGAACAGTAAGTTGTCGACTTGAAATCAAATCGCAAAGTAAACGCACCATCTACCGTTCAGGGATCGCGTGGAGCATTTTTAGAGAAAGCTCTCTGTGCGTATAGCAGCGTTATATCTAATTATTTTATATTTATAGCAGTGCTATTATTTATATCTAATAGCACTAAGCTTGTTTTTCTTTACGTTTGTCAAATTATCTTTCAACTTCATCAGTATTTGATATCTTTTTGAGCTCAAGCCAGTTTATCGGCTACGCAGAAATTTATTAAAAGAAGTTGTGATGAAATTCTAATTCATCAGTGAAACCCGCGCGCCCGGAAGCGCGCACCAATTAATTGAAGTCTTCTGTTTGTCGTTCTATTTTCAGTTCCTTATCTGTCATGTTTGGAAGAAGCTTGCTGCGTTTTAGTTAACCTGATTTCTTGTTTAATTGTTTGTTACTTATATTCGTTTTTCGTTTCAGATTTTTAAGTGAATAAAAACCACCAGTTAGGTTTTCTTTGTAAACTCACGACAATTTTATTCACTTAAAAATGGATAAATTGCTTAAACCGAGAATTCTAGAAACCGAACCAAATAAACCTGAAGCTGAGCAAATATACAAACACTAACTCAAAACTTTCCAATGTTTTCTAACTTCAGCCGAAGCGACGAGAAGGAATGCTGACAATGAGCCGCAGCTTAATAAACTATCCCTTTTATTTAACTATGTTTCACATCGAATTTACTTATACATTGAAGACAGTACCACTTACGAAGATGCAAAACAAGTGCTAGATCGAATTTACCTTAAGCCCAAAAACGAAATAGTTGCCAATCATCTCTTAATGATAACTAAGCAAAAAACAATGAATACCTCGCTGGATTTGCTAGAACACTTAAAGAACGATTAAAAGATTGCAATTTTCAAGCAGTTACAGCCGAACAACACCGTGACAAAATGATGCGAGACGCCTTTATAGGAGGGCTGTCTAATTCTTCTATTAGACAAAGATTATTGGAAGAAGAAGAAGAATTACATTTTTAAGAAGCCCTTACCACGGCCGAGGTATTGGACCGAGCTCAACGGCAATCTCATAGTTTCTTTGACAGCAACACTGTCGACAATGAAGAAACTAAAATATTCTGTGCTTCTACTTCTCTAAGTCTCAAGTCTATTCGACAAAAATGTTTCTGCGGAGAAGAGTCTCACCCTAAAGGAAGAAGATTTTGCACTGCGAAAGACCAAACTTGTTTTAAATGCGGAAAGATGGTTATTTTAGGCGTGTCTGCCGAAGCTCACCACTTAAAAGAATGGCCACTGTACTCCCGCATGAGGACTATTTGAACACTAAAGAAGTTCGCGATCATCCAGAAGAATGCTCGTCTTCCTCAACCCCTCAATTGTTTTCCATTATTGCTAGTGCCCCTGATTCTTAAACATTTCATCATTCCATTCATGTTGAGAGGACACCCAATGGATAGTCTTCTTAACACAGGTGCCTCCGAAAACTTTATCAGCGACGGAATTGTGAATACAGTCGGGCTAATACCAAACGGGAAAAGTTCCAAAGTCAACATGGCTTCAAGTAAATTGAGTGCGACCGTTCTTGGTCGAGTTACAAGTGACCTTGACGTTCAAGGACGAACATATAAAAACCTTGTTTGGATTAATCTCTAACCTGTGTGCTGATGTAGTCCTGGGATAATCGTTTTTAAACAAACATTCCGAAGTCCTACTCAAGCTTGAAGGAACACAAAAGCGCTTAGTAATAGATAATAAATCCTATTGCGGAGTTTCAGCTTCAAATTTTGGAGGTCGCCAATTATTTCAAAATCTTCAACCCGATCACAAGCCAATAGCAACAAAGTCAAGAAAGTTCAACAACTCCGACAAAACCTTCATCAAAAATGAGGTAAGCCACTAAGAAGGAATTATTGAACCCTCACTTTCACCTTGGAGAGCTCAAGTTTTAGTTACGAAAGACGAGCGCCATAAGCGAAGAATGGTTGTGGACTAATCGCAGACCATAAACCGATACACTTTACGCGACGCCTACCCTCTACCAAAAATAGATAAAATAATTGCTCAAATAGCAAAGGGTTCTGTTTACAGCACTACTACCAAATACCGTTACCCCCGGAAGATCGCCCGTACATCGCCTTTGAAGCTTGCGGAAAGTTGTATCAATATACTAGACTACCTTTTGGCGTAACTAATGGTGTATTGTTTTTTCAACGACTTGTCGACGAACTTATCGAAAAATATAAACTTAGTGGTAAGTTTGCCTATTTTGACAACATAACTGTTTCTGGTGTAAATAAGAACAATCACGATATTAAATTAAACACGTTACTTAATGCTGCGAAATCTGAAGGTTTGACATTTAACGATTCAAAGTTTATTTATTGCCGTACTGAAATTGATTTGTTGGGCTATAGAGTCTCGCATAATGTCATACAACCTGACCCAGAACGTTTGCGACCTTTGCTCGAAATGAAATGCCCTAACAGTAAAAGCAAATTACGAAGAGTAATTGGCATGTTTTCGTATAGTGCCAAATGGGTGCACAATTTTTCACATAAAATTCGACCTTTGATTCAAGCTAATCTCTCGTCTAGCTTTCCCCTATCCGAAAAATCTCTGAATGCGTTTCACTTGCTTCGAAAAGAACTTTGCTCAGCTTGTTTAACTTGCATCAAAGAAGGATTACCATTCGTCGTCGAATGTGATGCTTCGAACCATACGTTAAGCGCGACACTCAATCAAGGAGGACAACCTGTAGCTTTTCATTCGCGAACATTTACACCCACAGAGTTTCGGTACTCTACAGTAGAAAAATAAGCGGTCGCAATAATTGATGCTGTAAGGAAATGGAGCCACTTTCTATACGGGAAGCGTTTTACCCTATTGACTGGTCAACAAGCAGTCTCTTATATGTTTAACCCTTCCAAAACAGGAAAAATAAAAAACAATAAGATTCAGTTTTGGCGCTCTGAACTAGGAAATTTTAACTACGAAATAAAGCATCGATCTGGGGCTCAAAACCTTGCAGCCGACGCTCTTTCAAGACTGTGTTCTATGTCACCCCATCCTCTTAATCTTGATGATATTCACAATCGATTAGGGCACCCCGGTGTCACTCGTCTTTCGCATTTATCCGATCAAAGAACCTTCCCTTCTCAGTTGAAGACGTTAAAAGAATATGTGCTAACTATCGAGTTTGCGCCGAACTAAAACCTCAATTTTTTGACAACCAACCGAGAATTTGATAAAGTCGATGCGTCCATGGGAAAGAATCAGCATAGATTTCAAAGGCCCTATGCAAAGTAAGAGACCTTACGTGCTTTTTGTCGTCAATGAATTTAGCCGATTTCCGTTTGCTTTCCCTTGTAACGATATGAAAACGGAAACTGTAATTAAGTGCTTGAGCACCTTGTTTCGTTTGTTTGGTCAACCGCTCTACGTCCACAGTGACAGAGGTGCTTCCTTCTTATCTAAAAAATTCAAGCAATTTCTGACCGAAAGAGGAATCACTTCGAGTAAAAGCACCCCCTATCACCCAACCGGCAATTCGCAATGCGAGAGAATAAATCAGATTGTATGGAAGACAGTACGTTTGTTACTTCGAACTTATCAACTACCGGAATCTACGTGGGAAGCAGTACTTTTCGAAGCCTTGCACTCGGTTCGATCCTTACTTTGCACAGCTACAAACGCTACATCGCACGAACGTTTTCTGGGTTTTGATAGACGCAGCATGATTGGTCGCACCCTTCCCAACTGGTTTATATAACCAGGACCGGTGTTGCTTCGGCGCTTTGTCAGGAATAAACACGATCCTTTGGTTGATGAAGTTGAGCTGCTTGATGCTAGCCCGAGTTTTGCAAACGTTCGACTTAGAAACGGTAATGAAGTGACAGTTTCTGTTTCAGACCTGGCTCCTTGTCCGTCTAATTTAATTCAGACATCAGAAGATAGTGAAAACATTAACAACGCAACTGAATCATTTCCAAATGAAAAGATACCAATTTCTGACGTCTCCACAACCAAAACTCTTTCGCTTCCTTCGCAAACCACTCTAAACCCATCTGCCGAATTATCTACGCCAAAAATTACACCTTCCATTTCACCTGTTTCTGAAAATGTCTCGCTAAGACGATCTTCAAGAATCAGAAAGGCACCAGACAGGTTCGGAAACAATATTTACGATACCTAACAAAATTTCTTTTATCATTTTTATCGTATTATTCTGTTTATCGTATTTGCGTGTTTATCGTAATAGCGTGTTCATCATATTTTACTTGTTTGGTCAATTTCAAATTTTAGGTGGGAAGATTGTGATGAAATTCTAATTCATCATTGATTGAACGTTGTGAAACTCGTGCGCCCTGAAGCGCGCACCAATTAATTGAAGTCCTCTGTTTGTCGTTCTATTTTCAGTTCATTATCAGTCGTGTTTGGAAGAAGCTTGCTACGTTTTAGTTAACCTGATTTCTTGTTTAATTGTTTGTTATTTATATTCGTTTTTCGTTTCAGATTTTTAAGTGAATAAAAACCACCTGTTTGGTTTTCTTTGTAAACTTATGGCAGAAGTCAAAATCAATTTATTTAGTTAGATGGAAAAGGTTATGTTAATTATTAACAGAATATGCCGCAAAGCAATGAATGCGTTTATACCAACATTTACTTAAACACAGAAAAGTAAATACATGTATTTTGTCATTAACACTTTGACTGCCATGTCGACAAATATTGTTGACGCGGCAGTTTTTAATGAGGCCGTGTCTGGTAGAATTTTTATTTCTGGTACAATTTCTATTTCATTACTTTGAAACAAAATAAATTCGGGTAAAAACGGGTTAAAGTCAAATGGAAATAGTTTTTTTGCATATATATTTTTAGTATTATGCAAATTTAGGAAAATCTTTTGTGGCATGACTCAGGTATTTCTAGAAAACCAGCTTGGCAGTCAAAGTATTTATGTGACAATATTTAAAAATAAAAGTTTAAAATCGTAACTTAGCAAACTCTGCTCAAATTTAAGGGTTCTTGTATGACAAAAAGTGGTGACAAAAACAAATCTTTTGAGGGCTGTCGACAACATTATTAAGGACAAGAAGATATGAATTATGTTGATTGCAAAAAAAAATGTTTCAAATCAATAAATCATTTTTATTATGCATCAATCAGCATCAATCAGCATGCAAGTCGTGCGTTGTATGACCAAATTTTTAGGAATTGCATTACGAACTTTTGCGCGATGAGGTAGATATTGTTGAATTCTATGAGAAATATTATTTGTTTCGGATGAAATCTGAGACCGATCCGAGACGAAGACCTTTTTTTGTGTTATTTTAGGAGAATATCGTAAATTTAGAATAAAACTTAAGAAATCGGAGACTGGTTAGCCTATTTTTTTAATTTCTAGGACAAAAAGTGCATTACCAGGAAATCATTTCAAATGATGACCTTTTTTTTACAGGTCATATTGAATCTAAGGTGAAAATTAGTCTTGAATATACCCAATTTTTTGACCTGGTTTTGGCATGCTAATTGCATGACTAGTCTCAGAGGTCACAGCACGCCACTGCTTTATACCAATATTTACTTAAACACAGTAAAGTAAATATTTAGTGATTAATGTGACAATATTTAAGAATAAAAGTTTAAAATCGTAGCTAGCAAACTCTACTCAAATTTAAGGGATCTTGTATAACAAAAAGTGGAGACAAAAACAAATTTTTGAGGGCTGTCGACAACATTATCAAGCACAAGAAGATATGAATTATGTTGATTGCAAAAAAAAAGTTTCAAATCAATAAATCAATCATTCTTATTTTAACAAGTCGTAAAATAATTGAAATGATATTATGAAATAAAGAGCAATTTAAAAAGAGATGACAGGGAAGATGCAAACAGACCTCACCGTCATCAAGTCAAGCAATCGCCCAAAATTATTAAAAGTTCAGTTCAAAGGAAAAATTTAAAGCATATATGTTTTGGTGCAAGAGATAGTTAATCTATTCATTTTAAGTGAAGTTTTTTTAAGATAAAAAGTTTTCTAATTTTAAAGAGAGGTAACTAATTACAATAATTTTTATTAAAATCCTGATAGGCTAGTAAATACAGTATATAAAAGCTTTTTTAGTAAAAAAATTAGCCGAAAATTTTAGTCGTAAAACTTTTAAGGTTAGCTTAAGAGCAAAAGCACATTTTCAAGGTTAAATTTTGGAGAAAGACAAGCATCTTTACGTGGTTTTTTCTGTACGTAGCATACTCAAAAACATTCGAAACAAAACTTGTTAATTTCGAGTCTCTATTCTCACTTCAGGGACTGGATCTAATGTTCAGTGCAAAGTGGATAGGGAAACGCCCTTTCTAGGGCGCGGCAGGGCTCCAATAGTCGAGAAGCACCGAGGACCCAGATCAGAGGAGATCAGGCTACCGCCCCCTCTCCTTGCTCTGCTTCCTCTTCAAATTCCTCAAGAGATTAACTTACACCCGTGTAGAGCGTATCATAGATCTCTTATTTCCTCAGGAGCAAGCTGGTTTTCGACACGGAATATCAACTTTGAACTAGGTCACACTCTTGACCCAGGACATAGAAAAAGCTTTTTTGTCAATTAGAAGTCCGGAATTGTATTTGCTTATCTCACAGCAGCCTATGATACCATTTGGCACCTACAAACTATTGCGCCTGCTGCCGGACAGGCACTTAGTCAACATGATTATGGAACGTGTCTGCAATCGAAGCTTTACGCTTTGCCGGTAATAGTCCAAAAAACAGGTTAGGACGCCCTAAATACAGCATGGCCCAGGGATCTTTTTTCGCTCCTCTTCTATTTAACATATGTACCTATGACTTACCTGACACAATCTGCAGGAAATATGCTTCTGCAGATAACCTGGCTATTAAGCATTCAGCTAGAGACTGGTTTTTGTTATGGAAGACATCAGATGACGACCTTGTTACTGTATTAAATTATCTGCCGAAATAGAAGTTAAAGATTAGAACAAAATAAGAAGTGTCAACAACCTTCTACCTCAACAACCGGGAGGCACGTCGCAAACTTCACGTTCAAATCAATGGAAAATCTTTGTCCTTTAGTGCCGAGCCTACTTACCCCTGGCATACCTCTGTACAGAACTCTCACTTACCGCCGACACAAGTTATCACTGCGCATAAAACTAACATCTCGTGTTGCACTCTTGAGCCGATTGGTGATTCAGGATGGGAGCTGATGTCAATACACTTCGTGTGACTATCATGGGCCTAGTCCACTCTACTGCTGTGTACTGCGCACCTATCTGATGTCATAGTATTCATAACCGCCTGATTAATTCCACCATCAACGACGCTTTGCGCATTGTCAATGGAGACCTACGTCCAGTTCGGATGGCTTACCTGTCTTTGCTGGCATCCAACCTGTTGGGCTTCGCCCCGAAGGAGCAACTCTAGCACTTTTGCGTCGTACTTTAAAGCCCTGTCACCTGCTCTATCTCAAACTGACTGACAACCTACCTTCACTTGCTCTCACTGGCAAACTACGGCGAGTTTAATCTGGACACCAATTTGTGCCTGCTGCAGAAGATCTGCTAAAACCTAACAATGATTTCAACATCAGTGCGGCAAAGTGGTTGGATTACGCTTAAAACAAAATGTGGAAAGATAATATCACCAGACGCCACACGTATATTACAAACGTCTTCCCTAAACCACTGGGATCCAAGCTACCAAGATCAGCTAGGGTCAGGTTTAATTGCATGCGAACTGGCGTCGGACAGTTCCGCTCAAATATGTACAAACGGGGTTTAGCTCCTTTTGCGGCCTGAGAGGGTGGCAAAAAACAGACTGCAGACCATATTATTAAAAACTTCCCCATCTACAATCCTTCGAATGGGGAACGCAGTCTTATAATCCTGAACGAGAAGAGAAATCTTGGTTGCTCACCGTTTGCCTGACATCCAGCCCAGGAGTGAGAAAACAGCATCTTGATCAAACGAAGAAGAAGAACGCTAAATTTTTTTCTTTCTATTAATTAGTAAATCTGCAGCTTTATAACGACATAAAAAACTGACAATAAATTTTTACGATTGACAGTAAATTGTTTTTAAAAAATATTAGGATTAATATGTACATTAAACTAGTAACATTTTATTTTTATTTTCATCTCTTTTTTATCTCTAAATTTAAACTCCTGAATAGCAAAACAATGTCGCGGGCTTTAGAATCAAGGAAACTGTCACGCAAATTCCCTGACCTGCTTCCCGAGATTGTTGTCCGGTTGAAATTTTTTGTTTGAATATCTAGTTTTTATTTAATTATACAGCTGATAGTTACAGCTGGTTCCGAGATGGTTAGAACAGAAGAAAGTTTGTAAATTTATCTTTTTTACTTAAGAACACAACAGCATGAAGCGAATAGGTTTTGAACAACGATTGTGACAATTGCGTGCGCTATCAATACGGCTCTTAATCACTTGGACACGTTAATTACCGACGACTGCAACAATTTTTTAAATTATAAATTAACATTTTATAATATTGTCAAAAAGATGTCTTTTGAAATCAAATGTGGACCTTATGTACAAGCCCAACTATAAATCAAAATTTTTGATTTAGAAGCTTTTTAGTCTCATAACATGAGCTGCTTTCAATTGATGATTTATAGTTTTCTGGCTCTCTCAGTGATTTTTCTTTTATCAAACGCGGAAAACAACTTGGACTTGCGTTCAAGATGGCCGCTTACTCCACGTCTGGGACGTCTTTTTTCTCCATCCAAGTTAAAGCAAAGATTATCAAATCTCACAGAGGAGCAAGTTCGAAGAGAGGCGAGTTTGGCTTTTAAAAATCTGAAATCGATAAGAAGAAGCTCATCTGAAGTATTGGCCATGATTGAAAGGTGAGAAAATCTTTTTGGTTTGTTCAAGCAATCAATGCCGTTGTCAATCATTTACTTTTTAAGAAAGTTAATAAACTTATGTAACTGCTGAGTCATAGGCTATGTTTATTTTAACTAATGCATTAACAAACTTGTCCAACTTGTGCAACTGCTGAGTCATAGACAACGTTAAAAAGATTTACAAAATTGTTTGAAAGAATAATTTTGAAAACAATGGAAAACAGTAATGGCTGCCTGATATTATTGAAGAACCAAATACCAGTTTTGCTGTTTTTATACTATTTTATTAACTTGAACAGAGTTAAATATTTCGAATTATGTAAGTTTTTCTTTATGCACAAATAATACCAACGATAAATTGCGTTTTTTGATGTTTTTTAAACTTTGAAAAACTTTTAAAAGGTTTACAAAAATTGATTAAGTTTTTCACTATTGGGTACCTTAGAATGGGTAAAATTGTTTAAACTGTATCACTGATGGCGAAGAAAAAGCCTTAAATTTGTTTTAAATCAATATCACTGGGTGACTAAAGAAACAGCTTCACTTGAGCAAGCTATTTAAATTTATTTGATTTACCTCGTGTTGACGAAAAACTGATGTGGACAAAATTAAGAAGGATGCTTGAAATTGTTTAGCTGACTACTGATAACATATCGAGGGTGGCGATTTGGAGCATTTTGTCTTAAAATATTATTGTAAAAATATCAATATTGTTAAAAAATTACTAAGAATGACTTTTAAGCGAAGATGAATCGTTTTATGTGTATAGCTTTGTAAAAGTGTCAGTTACAAAAACTTTTTCTTTTAACTAGGGATTTGAAAAGAGCTGAAACTGGAAACTTGGATCAAGAAATAGATGATTACGTTGAATGCATGGAACATGTCTTAAGAATGATAATAGAATATGAAACTGAATTTTATGCCATGAGAAGCAAGTTATAAAAACTTACTTTATTTTTGTGATATATTGAGAATTATTGGATATGTGAAAACTTTGCTTTGATAAAATGGGAATTTTATTCATTTTTAGTTAATTAAAAAATATTTAAAATACATTAGACCAGTACAAAATTTATTGACATTGAAAAGATTGATAGATTTTGTCTAATTACTGTGATGCCAGTGTTTTTTTCAAGATTAACAACCATATATTGATCTGCAGTGTGGGATTCGTGGGGAACACCCGAAGGAGGGTTTTGGGAAGGAAACACGAGATGGCCTGGACATTATTATGAATGCAAAATTGCTGAAAACGATGAATTTAGTGGAAAGTGGTGTTTATCTTATTACGGATTACTTTTTTCTGTTAGTTTGACTTCAATAATTTAGTTTACGCGGTTAACTTAATTTTTCTTCAAAGAATCTTTAGTCCTCACACTAATTTTAAAAATTAAAAATTTTTGCTTCTTCTTTTAAAAAAAGTAAATACAATAATATATTGTCAATAAACATATTGCTAACAAAAACGTTGCAAAAAAAATACTGTTTGATGAAATCAATAACACATTTTTTTCATAATGTCATAAAAATGGCGCTAAATATTCACTGTAAAATGTAATCTAAATAGTTGAATTTGCTGACGCTATCTGTAGTGCTTTTATTGCTATTTTTAGTTTCATTGTTATTTGGACCCATTTGATTTTTCAATATAAACACTTCTGTTAGTAGTTTTCATGTGTTGCTCAACTACTTTATTATAATGTCAACTCTATTTGACACAGTTTGTTGATAAGAGATTTTACACTTACAAGAAGTTGCCAACCATATACAAATTGTTGCTATATATTCAATAAAATATTTTAAATTTAAATGAAAAAAATGTTAAATGACAGTTTTTTAACTTCCAAAACTGTTACATAACAATTTTTTGTTTATCTATCTATTTAAAAGTGAAAATAAATGATTTCTATAATTTCGTTATTCATTATCAGGTTAAATTTAAACAAGAAAAAACACTGCAAAACAGGCCTGTCGAAATGTAAGCAATAAATTTTCAATCAATTCGTATCAGCTATTTGGTTTATTTTTTAAATTGATGTTGAACCGAACACAAGCAAAAAGTGATCAAAGGATTTGATTTTTACCTTTAAATAAACAATTCACAAAATGTAAAATCATAATTTTAGGTATTTAAAAAAATTTTTAGGCTTTTACAGTTCCCATGAGATGACCATTTTCAGATTTATTTTTATTTAACACATAACTGGGCGAGACATGCAAAAAACTTTTTGAAATTTTTAATAAGAATGAATTTTAAAAATTTACCACTTTGTTTTTAAGTGTTATATTTATGGCATTGTTTATCAAAAAATGACTTTATGTAATTGTTTTATGGAAAAATGTGTATTCAAATACTACTACTACGTCTATATTAAAATAATATAATAAATGAGGAGTTTAGAATCAGATTTTTGTTTAATAACAAACTTTTATAAATGTAATACTTTATTTAACAGCAAATTCAATATGGAATTCCATTTGACTTTACCCTTGGAATTTGCTTTCCATCTACCTGTTCAAACGAAGCTATCGAATCCATTTATAGGACCTATTTTATTGCGACGGAATTTCCTCCGTTGTTGGAAGTACAATGTCCACCAGAAGCGCAATGGATGGACATTGACACAATTTGCTCGTAAGTTTGAAAATATTTTATTTGGGTTGGTTGTGTTTTTTTTTGTACAAGCCATATCTAGTTTGTACAAACAAAGTATCCAAAAAATACAAGCAAATAATTTTGTACAAGCAAAGCATAAAAAAGTGTTACATAAGTATTTGATTGGTATTTGTAGTTAATTGATTTGCTTGGAGCCAATTATCGATACTTATCAATCCTTTTTGGTGATTTTGTAAAGTCTTTTAGAGCACTTATTTTTTAAGTACTTATTTGTGTCATTTGCCTACATGATACGAGTACATGAGGTTAAACCTACATAAAAATTACTAACATAAATTTAGAAGAGAAAGATTCTTAAATAAATTGTTTTTAATTCATGTAAAATTGTTAATTTTTTAGAGTAATTATTGGTGTATTGCTGAGTTTGCTTATTTGTGGAACTGCTTATGATATAATAATGAGGAACACAAAAAATTATTCAAAAGCAAAAGCAACTTCTACTTTATCGAGTAAGGATTATAGAAATTAAATTAATATTTTTTGACTGATTCTTCCTTAGGCTATCTTTTACTGCGAAGCTTCATCTCTTACCAAACTTACGTATAATACAATTATTAGCAGGCTTTTTTATTGGTAGGATATGTGTATCGTAATATAAATTTTTTTACTGACCGGACAGTTAAGGTAACGCAATTCAAAATCTTGTCTCAATCATAAATAGTAGTTTTAAAGCCAAAATAAGGTGATCTGCTCATCAATTCGATTCATCCACTAATCATTTTTGATTTAAGCTATTGATATTGTTGCTGCAATGGAAAAGTTATCACATGATTAATATTGTAGCAGTTTATTGCATGTGAATTTGTTTTTTTAGCTTTTTCTTTTTCAAACTTTTATTATTATTTTTTACAAGCTTCTTCTAGTTTTTTGGCTTTACGTGGTACAGCACAAAAATGGCTCATATCTAAATGTAGCATAAAACACAGAAGAAAAGCAATTTTTTATTATGATGCGCTCTAAAAGTTATAAGAATGCTATAAATCAGCAAGATATTTTCACAGAAAAACTGCTAATGTCTTTTTCTGTTATTTCGAACACTGAACAAATCATTGACATGAAGAAAAAACCAGGAAATCTTCCAGCTCTTGATGGAATTCGAGTGATTACAACAACTTGGGTTATTATGGGTCATGTACTGCTGATGTTGTTTACTTCTCTGGGTTAGTAAAGTTTTAAAAAAGTTTCTAATCATGCCAAAACGTTTTTTTCTATTTAGTAATAATAAATAAATTTATCCATGTAGACTTATCAATAAGTGAACAAAATAACGTTGAATCAAATATGGACAAAAACACTTAGAACTGAAAAAAAATCACGGTTCTGTAGAAAAGGATAAAAGCAACGAGTCTTAAAGTTTCTAGTTTGATATAGTCCAGTGCTTTTCAACTCTTAGTTTGATTTATTTGCTGTTTATTTGATTTACTTTTGTTATCAGCTGTGATAGTTGTTGAACCTTCATTTTCTAATTGAATATCGATGGGAAGTCAAAATTGTTTAAAGTTTTAACTTTTAACTTGAACTTTCACCGCAGTTTTATTGGTTGTTTATGTTAGCATTTGCCTTTGTCAAAAAAGTTAGAATCACTAATTTAGGTTTCAATCATAAACTACACAATATTCCTGTAAAGTTTTTAGATCTTTCTAACTTTTTATTTTGTTTTACTAAAATTTGACTGTTTAGTTCAATGGTTAAAAACTTTTTTATGGGCAATCTTTTTTTTCTGATTTTAAAGCTTTTCACTCTGTATCTCAATAAATGATTTGACAAGTTTCAGATGAAACTATCACTGTTGAACTAATTATTTTTTCTAAAAAGTCATGTGAAAACAAAAAAATCATCGACTGGAGTTTAAATGCTAATTTTTGTCTAATAAAAAGAGAATAACCTTTTTTTTGGTCTTCACTTTTGTTTTTACGGGAAAAAATAGTTATTTCAATGTCACATGTAGAAACCAGTTTAGAAAGCCTGTTATATTTTAGAAGACCCAGTTTAGAAATTCTTGCAAGTACAAATTCCTTTCCTGAACCCATAAAATTATCCCTTGGGGAGGAATTGCTCAAACCAATGACCAATGAATGGGAACCTATGATTTAGTTGGAAAACAATGATTTAGTTTATCTTTAATTTTTGAATATGCATTAATAACTATTCTAGCATAGAAAACTAAAAATCATTTTAACATAAAAACTAACTTCTTTCAGACAACGTTGTGTTTGGAAGAAGACAAATTACCAAGGATCCAGGATACATGGTTATAGTCAACGCTTTCTACTCGGTGGACACTTTCTTCTTTATCAGTGGTTTGCTGGTCACTTATCTTGGATTAAAGCACCTTGATAAAACCAAGGGATATTTAAATGTCCCGTTTATGTATTTACAGAGATATCTCAGGTTTGTTAAATGTTAAAATTTTTTTCAAAACATTTTATTAAAAACTTGATAATTAATCAAGATGGAAAAAATTATGCTTTTTGTACTTCTTTAATGAAAAAAGTTCAAAAATAGTTTCAAGCAAACATAATTTATCCACATACAACAAAAATTATACTTTTACGTTATCGTATTGATTTTGGAAAAGTGTGTTTTACGTTCTACCAATCAAAAAAAATCCACCAATAGTTTATTTTTTGTAATAATCCTCTAAACACTTTGTTGCTTAACTTCTACGTATTGTTTCAGTCGTTACTACCATGTAAACTTTTAACTGATTTAATGACTAAGCATGCACATACAATATAATTTACTTTTTTACTAATTGGAGAAAATAAATATTTTTTAAGTTATGTTTTACCCCTCAACAGTAGGTGCATCAGCATTAAAGTATTTTAAATTGAAATGCTAGTCTTTTATAAATAATATATGCTTCTTTACTGGAGATATTTAGTTTTATAAACGGCTAAGAAAAGGAAAAAATTAAACTAGTAAAAAGATCGTTAGGTTGATGGAAAGCAAAAAATTACTGTAAAAATATGCCGATGCTTTTATGAATAAAACCAAAATCACTTTTGGCCTGAAAATAATTCAATCTATGGAGAAAACGCACACATAAGGGTAATTTAGCCTCTTACTATCGATGCAAACGACACATTACTGAGCAAGAATACAAAGATTCATTTTATTTCGACCAATATCACATTGGTGATTCACTGTTTACGACCGCATTGGGCTAATTTTTAAAAACTAGGTCAATTCTTGTTAAAAATTGGTTTGGCAAAGTGCTATCAATCAAGCTAATTTTGAAAAAAGTTTATCTAGACATAAATTATGAAAAAAATAATTTGGGTGCTTTGGTGAATTGCTATCATCATCAAACTTATTTGAAAAATAAAAGAAAAAATAATTCTTTCATAAAAAATTATAGCTTAAATAAAGAATACAAAAAACTATTGGAAAGCAAAATTCTTCTCCAGACATCTGTTTCAATATTGGAGTCTTAGAAATAAGGTGGCTTGTGCGTAGTGTTTTAGAACCAGCACCCCATCCCAAGCCCACAATCCCGCCTCAGCAGTTTGACGCGCGAGGATAGTTTTTTGCTCATTGTCACTAAATGGTGACGAAACGTGAGCAATCTGTCCAGTTTTACCCCAAGATAAGTAGAGGTTGGACAGAACGGTAAAAGTCTACCGTTGCTGTAGACCTTTAGCTCACGTTTGGCCTCTCGGTTATTTAAGTGAAAGGCTGCCGATACCGTCTTAATGTGACTGAGCTTCAACCTCCAAGTCTGGAGATACGCTGAAAGTGTAGACATGTCTTGGCTTAAAGTTCCCTCCAAGTCCTTCCAGTTTCCAGAATAGTGAAACAATGCTAAATCATCAGCATAAGCAAACTTTTTGGAAATCATGGAAGGAAAATCATTAAATAGGAGGGGAGCCAAGACCGATCCCTGAGGAACGTCGTTTTTAAGACGGCGTAGCCTGCTTTGCTTGCTGTCACCGGTGGTAAGAGTGAAACTTCGATTTCGGACAAGCTCCATAATCATTCTGACCATGTGCTTATCCGGAAGTAGTCTCAGCAGCTTGCAGGTAAGGCCACGGTGCCAGACAGTGTCATAAGCAGCTGTCAGATCGACAAATACGGCACCGGCCTTCTTTTTAGCCTCAAAAGAATCCTCGATGTTCTGGGTTAGCAGAACAACTTGATCTACGATTGACTTCCCGCGTTGGAACCGAGCCTGCTCTTTAGGGAGCAGTGGATCGACTAATGGCTCAACGCGGGCGTATATAAGCCTCTCGAGGATCTTGTAGGGAACACAGAGCAGAGATATCGGTCGATAACTCTTTGGGTCCCCCACGGGCTTTGCTGGTTTTGGGATCGCGACCACAAGGGCTCTTCTCCAGATTTTGGGAATTTTGAGTCGGCGCAAACAGGAAGAAAGGAACTCACGTAACCAGGACTTCAAAGCAGCTCCGGCGTGGAGTATAAGCTCTGAGCAGATGAAATCAGGTCCCGGAGCTTTACCTGGTTTTAAATGTTGGAGGGCAGCAGTAAATTCTCTCTGTTAAAAAGTATCAGAGATATTTACTGCGTCTGGTGTTGTGGCCCTCCAAAGGTCAGACACTTCTTGAGAGACAAGTCGAAATGACTTGAGGTCAACAGCCTCGTATTTCCCATTTCTAATCAGCTGAGATGCAATAGCATCGACTGAAGCGGAACAGTGACGAGGAGAGTGTCGTGACCTACCAGTAAGGTTGTTCAAAATACTCCACGCTTTTCGACTAGAGTGTGAGAAGTCAATGCTCCGAACTGCCTCGAGCTATCGATCCCTCCGCTTCATGTCAAGCTTGTCAAGCAGAGCTGTAGCAGCCAAAATTGAGTTGTTTCCCTGAGGAGACTGCAAAAAGGTTTTATAGAGGGATTCACACTCTGCATCCCAACACGGAATATAGTTATTTCGATACCCGCGTGGGATAGTCTTTTTGGCTGCTTTCTTAATGGTGTTATAGAAGTCCTGGTCAGCTGCATCCGCATCAAGTGAATCAGGCGGCAACAAAGTCTTTGCGAATTTATTCGTCAAAGCAATGTAATGACTCCATTTGGCCTTGCGGAAGTTCCATCGCTTAACAGGCATGTTTGGCACTGCCATAGCAAACCTTGGTGGTGTAATACGCAAAGGTTGATGTTGTGACCTGGAGAACTTGTCAAGATCACGTCTATTCGGTAAGCGACTGTTTGAACCTACGGTATCGAAAGCTAGATCTGGATTGGTGCCAGTGTTCCAGTGGCCGGAATAAAAACTGACAGCGTCCTTGGCATTATATAGGAGGGCAAGGCAATTAATACTTACCCATCCAGCCAAGCACTCACCGTCCGGACTGTTGTCATCGTAACCCCAGTCAGCATGACGACAGTTAAAATCACCAGCATAAAGACAGGGGTGAGGAAACACTGGGAGATCCAGGGATCGCAATCGCATTGGCGGTGGTTTGTAGACGTTGACTACTTTATAGCCATCAACGTCCACACACAGTCATTCGATCTGCGATGTCAGTGGAGATTGGTCCAAAAGCGTGTATCTCAATCGCTCGTGGACAAACGTGGCAAAGCGATGCTTCCTGCTTAAAGAAGACCCAGCTAGTTGGTAGTTTGGAAGTACCAACTTTTCTGCATCAGTGCAGTGGGTCTCCTGCAGTAGGATGACGAGTGCCTCAAACTGCATAGAGAGGTGATGAAGAACGTTCATCTTGCTTGCAGTAAGGCCTTCGATGTTCAGCTGAAGAATAGTGGGTCTTCTAAACTAGTTGGCAATGTGACCTGAAAAGGGCAGTTTTATCCTGGCATTGCCCCGTCTTGAAAAGGACATTTGCCGACTAGCAGACCCACACTGAACATCGGAATGGGTGGATACCCTTTCATTTTGGTAGGTTCGGTTTCGGTCTGTCATTTAAACACCAATGAACAGACTTACTCACGGCCCAGGTTGCAAGAAAGCACCTACCATCTGGGTCATCGAAGTACTAAATTGCTAGAATTTATTATATTTATATTGCTAAGTACTATATCAAAGTATTACATCTTAGCAAGCATATAATACAAGCCAGGAATATATTACAGGCCATTTTCCTACATGTGGTGTAGTCAAATTATTTTCTTTTTCTCTGTGTCACAGACATAGTTCGGGAATCTTAAAGGACCAGTTGAGCTAGGTAACCCAAATACCTGCGCTGAAACAAAACTGTGTTTAATTTTATTTTATTCCGGTTCAAGAAATAGTCTGCTATGAGTCTGAAACTTTTTTTAACAGTTGGTTTAAACGAAAGCTCGGATTGGTTTCGTTGAAGACTCTTCTTCACAAACAGAGACCACTGTGTCTAATAAGAACGAATGTATTACAAAATTCACGACCGACAAAAATTCTATTCCACGCTTTGCCAAACTGCAAAGCGAAATCAACACTATAAGTTGATTCAATCAACACAAATAATTCTGCCTCTGCAGAACACAACTCCAAAACACTGGCGCAAAATAAATTTAACACTCGCCCCAAATAAATTCAACTTTCTCTCAAAGCGACGCTTTTCGTTTTATGCGTCTCTCTCGTTTTGTCTCTCTTTCGTCGTCGTTGTCCGCTTTCTCTTTTTCGTCTGTGTGATTGCGATTTAGCGAGCGTATATACGTATATATATATATATATATATATATATATATACATATATATATATATATATATATATATATATCTATATAGATAAAAGTCACGTGCCGACGAATTTTCTCGTATATGCGGGACTTAACTCGAATTCCCTGGAGAGAGTGCTACGCTTGAATGCGCCAGAACATTCCACTACCTTCGAGATAGCAAAGCTTGGACAAAAATATATTACGCCATTACTGTCGGGCGAAAAGAGAAAAAGGATACCTGCATCAAGCAGTAGAAAGCGAATCGGACGTTATATCACATAGTACGAGAGCAGCACCTCAAGGCGACGCAATTATTATTTCATAATAAAACTACGAATTACTTTTAACGGGAATAAACTACATCGTTATGATTAAAATTATTATGAATAAAATGTGACACTCTGCTTACTCCGAGCACCATAAGTAGGCTCTGTTTTTGAAGTCGTCTTGACCATCACAATCGTAAAAATGTTCAGGTTTCGCAAAAAATTCAAACGCAGTTATATTTTCATGCCTGGAAAAATTTTTTTAAAATTAGATTGTTTGTTGATTGCAATTTACCAAGTCAAGTTTTATCAGTAATTACTGCAATGCGGTCATAAACAGCAAACTATCACTATGATATTGGTCAAAGTAGAATAAGTTTTTGTACTCTCGCACAGTAATGTGTGATTTTCCCCGGTGCTAAGAGGTCAAATCACCAGTGTGTGTGCATTCGCTTGATCAATGAAATATATTACAGGTCCAAAGTAATTTTATTCATTTAATTAAATTTAAAATGACTGATCATGAAATGATTAATGATTAAAGAAAGCATTGGCAGAGTTAACAGTGATTCCCTATTCATCTTCATATAGTAAAAAATATTTTTAATTTCGGCGCAATTTACAGTGTAGATTAAATCAGTATTATGATTTTATAAATACAATAAGATTTTGGTTATTATTTTCTCGTTGTTTTTAGACTGACTCCGTCGTATGCTTTTGCCTTATTATTTCACATGAGCTTATATAAATTTCTGGGTGATGGACCAGCTTGGGTTAATTATGCAAATAACAATTATGAATATTGTAAAGACAACTGGTGGACGAATTTGTTGTATATCAGCAATTTGTATCCGATTAACAATAGTGTACGTAATCAATTTCTAAAATTAAAGCAAAACTTACTTCAGACTCACAGCTAATCATTTATATTTAATAATTTTTCTCTACAAAATTTAATTTTGTGTCAAGAAGAGTTGATTTAAAGCAATTAAAGTTTCTTGCTAAACTATTTTTTCGTAAAGAGTTTTTTCGCAAGAGGCAATTCGACAAACTCGTACAATTTGTCAAATTTTTCTCTTACCTTTACGTTTCGCCAACACGTGCAGTTATTTTAATTTTTTTTGTTCCACGTACGCAGAACACCTTAAAAATGTTTTTGAGTCCGTCTTGACCGTCAGAGTTGTAAAACTTTTTAGGTTTCACAAAAAGTTCAAAAACAGTCATATTTTTTGTAATCAAAAATATGAATTTTAAAAATAAATTTTTTAGTTAACAGCTGAACAATGCTTCTTTAAACGTTTGGATAAAGTAAGTAGGACTCGGGAAAATTTTTTTTGAAGAAAGCGTATGTAGGTACCGTTATTGTTGTCTAAATTGCCTATAGATCGGATATCAACATTTAGGGTACAGTAACTTCTTGAAGACACATTTGTTAACTTGCACTTAAAATTTTTTATTGAATAACCAAGATGAGCTAGTTTGAGTAAATATAAGCTTTGATTTTATGAAATAATTGTGCATTACTTTTTAAACTTTAAACACACTGTCAATGTTTTTTTTCTATCAAACTAAGTTAAACAGTAATCTAAATTATTAGAGTGGTTCTATTTGAGCATAAAACCGCAAGCAATTAATATTCAACAGATTTTCCAAAGAATTATTTAAGTTTTTAATTGCGACCGTTAACTCCTCTACTTTAATTCACAATTTACGTTAAGCTTTTAGGGGTTATCAGCAGCCAATTTATAATGAACGCGTTTTTCTTAAAAAAGCGAAGTCGATGTTCGCTAAAGGCTGCTTTAACACAAAAAAATTTGTATGCGTGCTCTGAAACCCGGTATCAAAGTTCAAATTATCGTAAAAACTTATTGTTAAATTACAATTTTTTTCGTGTAAAAATGAAACAAAGTACATTTTTTGTATTTCGCAGGTCATTTTAATATAAAATGATTTAAAATTCAGAAAAATATTTTGCAGTCTTTGCTGTGGACAATTACAGAGTGCGTTTCGCAGAACTCGAATGGAGTAAACCCTATTCATGTCTGCTATTAGTTTTTCCACAACGTACTTATTATATAAATCTGCTTTTTTCCTAAAATTTTGATCAAAAACAAGAAAAGATTCCCATTAAAAATTGTGGAGGCTGTATCAAAAAAATTTGTGCACGTACGTCAGTGTACCCTCCACATAAATATTGCTGTTTTTATATATAAAATATTAATGCTTTTTGTTAGTATTTATAATATAGATTTAAAAAGTGTTATAAACAGAGTTACCATTTTGTGCTTATTTCTTAAATTCAAGCTTATTACCTGAGAAAATTTTAATGCATTTATTTTTAGGAAGCATGCTTTATTTTATTGGCAATGCCAAGTAAAAACTATAAAAACATTTTTTAAAAATTAGGGTAATTTTTTGGTTGAACATAAATAAAGATCTTTTTTCGGTCTTTCCTTGACTTTGTCAGTAAAAATAGTTTCGAAACAACTACAGCTTGCAAACTTTGGTCCCCTCTCATTTCGGGTAATTACTCAGGGTTAATTTTTAATTAGTTTGGAAGATAATCCTGGTTATGAGTAACTTTAGCGGCAAAGTTTGTAAAGATTTGTTTTTTGTTTTATAAATTACGTGTTCCGCAATTAAATCCAATTTTAATAAGTGGGAAAAAAAGGTAAGCACTGCCGTAAGTCAAGGTCGCACGTAGGCAAGGACGATTGGCGTATTCGTTAGGAATGTGCCAGTTGCAAACTAAGCTCAACTTGTACCTGTAGTGATATAGTGACGCTTTTTAAAAATGGGAAGCAAACAGTTAAAAATCTTTTTACACCACTAAATAAGCTGCAAAAATAAAATAGTTTTTGGTAAATTTTGTTTTCAGTTTTGAACAAAATTGTCTTCATATCATATTTTAAAATACTTTTCTATACTGTACTTTTTCAGCCACTGAAAAGTGTACACTTGAGAATGAATATTCACAGGATGTAATATTTTCAATTTTTAAAGATAATAAAAAAACAGATTGCAATTAGCCTCGAGTTTGCTCATTATTACTTAAAAAAAAATCATATGCAAAAATGATTTTAATGATCAGTATTTAAAGTTTTTTTTGATAAGTTTTTCTTAAATTCAAATTTTGTTTCGATTATTAAATTGAATTAATCTATCTGCTTTGTTTTGAATAAGTTTTGTTTAAATAATTACTTGCAATATTTTCACCATATTGTTAGAATTTTAAAGCTCAAGAAACGATTATGCGGAGTGAATAAGTTTTTTGTGGTTAAAGTATTATGATCTAAGAATATCTTTAATATTCTTACAGTGCTATGAAGTTGCTTGGTACCTTTCAGATGATATGCAAATGTTCTTTCTATCTCCCATATTTATTTTACTTTTTTACCAGTAAGTGAGAAAGTTTGCTGATTTGTTCTGTTCTTTTTTAAGTAAAGTTAAACTTTTAAAAACGTTTTTGCAAGTTCATAAAAAAAAAATATTTTTTATTTTTTGGTGCTACTCGAACACGCAATCTCACAGTCATATAACTTCTCTGACGTGCAAGATCATTCATCGCGTGAGATCGCACGTTAGAGTAGCAGCCATTTTTTATTGTTGTACTGCTTTTATATAAAAATTTTTGTCTCGTGAAATGTGAAGCAATGATGCTGTCACACTTCATCGACAACTTAATCTTAACCGCATAAATCTATAGTTACTTTTCATGTCTTTTTCAATGATTTTAAATTTTAGTATAAAACAATTATTTCAGTAAATGCAAACAATGACCGAAATTTGTGTAGCAGACAAACTATTAAGAATAATATTAGCCATTGGGGAGCTGATTCATTCTCATAACATGCTAATACAAAGTTGCTGTGAACAACTATTGGCAGTTTTCAGCTCTGGAATCGTTTTGAAATTTGTAAAAGTTTGGAGAGACAAGTTTTCGTAAATTTGGTAGATGTATTCTTTATAGCTACAGACAGTGGTTTCTGTTTGTCTGCTGAGAGAAGGTTTCTAAGGAATCAAATCAGACTTAGTCGGAACTAACCGTATTAAGAAGTGCAGTCTCGCGGCAAACTACAGCATTTCTTGAATCGAAATAAATAAAAATAAACACAGCTTTATTTCAGCGCTGGTATTAGTGTTACCTAGTTCAACTGGTCCTTTTGGATTTCGCAGTAAAGCTTGTTGCTAATACAGCAACTGAGATTCAATTCACACGCATGTTTATTAGGAGCTTTTGCTATGGTATCCTTTGCTTACTTTGACTTAGAAAAATTCTGAGCTTCTTAAATTGACACAAAGTATTTTTGTTTAGTTTTCGTATAGCTGGAATTATATCATCATTTGGAGTCATAGCGTTTTCCACTATCTACAACGGACTCGTTACTTACTACCATGAACTTCAACCATTTCTTCTTGGCGTGCTGCTGCCATTGAGCTAGTAAGTGATATTGTCACAAATATAGGCTAAAAAAGTCGGTGTAATTATCTAGTTTGTAAGGTTTTATTGAGAGGAACTTTGATCCAAGTAGTTTTGATTTAGTTCCAATTTTCAAAATTTTTTGATTTTCTGTTCAGAGGCTTGTATAACTTAAAAATTCAATTGTATAATGAAATCGTATAATTTTCTAACGCAAAATCCTTACACTAATTACATTACTTAAATATTTTTTTGTCGTTCAAACAAAGCAGCCACAAGAAAGAACTAAAAATTTTACAATATGTGCAATGTGATTGTTTTCAAACGAGGAAATATTTACTGCAACACTCGAAAAGTTTGTTTCCGAATTGAAGCTAAAAAAAGGTGCGGTTGCATTGCAGCTAACAAAACTCATCTTAAATTTCAAAGATAAAAAGAAAAGATTAATACGAGTTTTTCATTAAATAATGTGGAAAAGAAACTTTACAAAAATGCGGTTGCGCTTCGATCAAGAGATACGAAATACCTATAATTGTTATGATCTTTGTTTAAATTTTTTCCAGGTGTTTGCAATGCTGTTGTGTGCTGTGAAAAGACACCTTATTTTGGTTTTATATACATAAAGTTTCATTGTGGAGCTTAAAATTAAAATGATCTATCCTTATAGAGGATAAGTAGCAAATAAAATTTCAAATGTCGGGGAGGGAGGAGCAGTAACTTGCAATCATCTAAAAGATGTCAAGTTATTTGATTAAAGATTGATTCAAGCAAAGCGGCTTAGCGTTTTATTCAGTATTTTGCAAGAATTGTTTCAGATAACTATCAAAAAGGTATTTAAACGCAATGGTGTGAAGGAATTTTTTTGTAGGTTATGGTTCATTTAAAAAGCGGATTAATCTTTAAACTTAAAGAAAAGTTTCTTTATTTTTTAGTTACTTCAGATGGTTTATCGTTGGTCTTTTGTTAAATGGAGAACTTGAACAATCATATAGTGAAACCCTGTTAACTGATCTTTACTTCATGCCTTGGGCTCGCATTCATGCTTATATGATTGGAATGCTGACTGGTTATATTCTTTACGCTAGTAAAGGAAAAATAAAATTACATAAGGTACTTTTTTACAAATAATTCGTTACTATTTTTAATCTCTAATCTTATCAATGTATCGGTATTTGAAATAATCTGTGACATAACGTCTGTATTTAAAAGCAAAAAAAAATTATTTAAACAGATGGTTGTTCTAGTTGGTTCGATGGTTGCAGCTGGGTCAGCTTTAGCCGTGGTGTATGGACCATATCCGTATGTAAGAGACCTGGAATGGATGCCCATTGACTTGTCAGCTTTCTACAACGCGATGTCACGACCTGTGTTCGTTACTGCTTTGGCTTGGGTTGTTATTGTTTGCACCGCTGGTTATGGAGGTAATTTGACATTAAAAAGAAATAGGCCACGCCCGAAACTAAAATATTGTAATTTCCACTAAAATGCGTTCAGCTACGTGTGTTTCAAAGTTGGCTACTTTTATTAATGGTTTGTTTTATGTTGCAGTACTTAATCAAAATAAAACAAACGACGATTCCATTTCTTTATGCTTTTGTTCAAACCATTTTTTATTGTCAACTGTATTTTTTGCAGGACCAGTAACTAAGTTTTTAGATTGGAAGGTTTTCAAACCTTTAAGTCGACTGACGTACAGCACATACATAGTGCATATCTATGTATTGTATTACTTTGGATTTACCCAAGAACAACCAATTCACTATCTCACTATAAATATGATTTATATATTTTTAGGTGAGCTGTTATGTTACTAATATAATTTAATTACGTACATAGAAATGAAATTTAACTTCACATTTATGTTGATAATAACCTTATAACTTTTGCTTCTGTTGTCGTGTAAAAGTTTCTACATTCTGTTCTTGGTTGTTTGTAAACCATAATAAAGCAAATTGAAACGAGTGGCTTATGTTAAACAAACAATTTCGCATGTGTTTGTTCGTTTTTTTTTACATTTTTGTTTGAAACAAATCAATTGTGAGATAAAATTTTTTTGGAAAGAACAGCATAAAGTCAAAACATAGTAAAAAATGAAAAAAATTTAAAGTTAATGCTCAATATAATTTAAGATAGCTTTGAAAAGCATGTTCATTCCTGGAAGACTTTTCATCTGACACTTATTGAGAGAAATTGTCAAAATGAACTGAGAGCAATCCGATCATGGTTATATAGGAAAGGATAATGAGTCTAATTGGTTAAAAAAGGCAACCAATCAGGAATAGAAAAGAAAACGAGAGTGCGTCTGATTGGTCAAGAAAAACAACCAATCAGAAATAAAACTAAATGAAATCTTTAACTTTTACTTCTGATTGGTTCTCTCTCTTGACCAATCAGACGCATGCTCGTTTTCTTTTCTTTTCTATTCCTGATTGGATGCCTTTTTCAACCAATCAGACTTATTCTTTTTTCCTATATAAGCACGATCAGATTGCTCTCAGTTAATTCTGACGATTCCTCCTAATATACGATGAAAAGTCTTTGAGAAATGAACACACTTTTCAAAACTATCTTAAGGTTTTGTACCGCCAATCGACTCTTCAATATACTTTATATTTTCTTCATAACGCAAAAACAATAAACAAATTAAAAAAAAGATACGGAAGTAAATTGATAGAACATATTTTTCCATACGCAGTCATACGTTTTGTATCACATAAACTTCTTCCACCCGTTTTTGCATGAAAATTCTATTGATATTATAAAATTTTTTGATAGATTAGTGAAAAAATTTAAATAAAAAAAAAATCATTCCTATGCAAAAGACAATCTTTATAAATTTACTATATTTGCTAAAAATTTTCTTGCAGCTACTGTTGTTCTATCATTCGGATGCGGATTTCTTCTTGCTATATTTGTTGAATGGCCGTTTACTGGGTTGTTCAAAGCGTTGTTGTCTCCAACTTCGTCCAAGTCAACATCGAAAACTGATTCATCTAGCTCGAAAACAAAAGATTCGTCATCAGAATCGAGTTCTTACTCTGACCATGTAAACCGTTTCGACCAACCATCATCGGAAACAAAAGAAGAACATTCTGAATATGTCAACAAATCCTATTTTGATAACGACTTTAAAAAACATCAAAATACAAGTTTATAAAAAGACCAATAATTTTTATTTCAATTATTTTCAATCTTTAAAACAATGTTGCACCAATTTTTCAACTTAAAAAACTTTTAAGTATATAACGCAGTTTATTCAATCATTTGAACGTATAATCACATTGAAGTAAAAGTATAAATTAAAAAGTTAAAAGCTATTAATTATTTTGTTTTTTATTTAATCATTTTTGTAAATTTTACTCCGCAATTAAAGTAAACATGGAATATTTTTGTCATATATATATAAGCTAGAAAACGATATGAATGGTCCAGTTATGTGATGAATTGTTGAGCTAACTAAAAGAAATTCGAAAAAATTTTCTGTTTAAAAATTAGAGAAAACATGAAAAAACTTAAATAAATCTCTTTGTTTGTATTACAAAAAGATTTATCCAGGTTTACAAACGCCCTTACTTTTTACTAAAACTAACTTTAAGCACCGAAACGTGACAAAGAAGTATAATACACGGTGATCTCTTTGTTGTTGGCTTCTGAAGTAAAAATTGATTATAACCAAAACAATAACAGTGAAAACATTCTCTCGTTGTCTTTGTACCAGAGATTGCGTCGCAATAGGATACTACAACAACACATAACCATATAACTTCATGACCGGTCAAAAATGACCAACCATATAACTTCATAACCGGTCAAAAATGACCGTTCTCGTCCGTCCTAGATAGTGCGAGTTTTCAGAGCTTCTAGTGTTCAGTACCAGTACGCGACAAAGAAGTACAATATACGGTGATCTCTATATTGTTGGTTTTAAAACTAATAATTGCTTACATTTTTCAGCTGTTCGTAAAATTTTTCAGCTTTTTGCACATGATTAAAAGTGTACTTTGATGTCGATATGAGGTAATCGTTGGCAGAAACTCCATCAAAATTCGGTCAACTACTTTTTTCTTAAACTGCAAAAACCAATGAATAGAAATTGTAAATTTTTTTTCATAAACCAATTTTTTAATTAATCCAATTTTCTGGTTGCTTTAATTACATTTTGAAAGAAAAATTACAATTGTAATGAATCGAAAACATGAAAAACACTGTTATTTAATTTTTATTTTGTTTTTTTATTGGCATTTTTTTGAAGGCATTCAGGTATATTTGAAAAAAACATTTAAATTATATTTCTAAAAAAAAAAAGAATTTTGAATCATAAAGTATGTCTTTGTTAAAACTCAATCACCAACTCGTAGCAATCGCACATATTACAAAATTTGTTTAGAACAATTTTGGTTTAAATGTTTTTAGTGTGCACCAGTTAAATTGACTTGAAGGGATACGGAATTTTAGCGCAGATCGATTCTTACGTCGTTCTTAGAGTTTAACTTATTTTGTTTTTTGTAAGAGTATTTTTCTGATTTTTATGAAATATTATATATATGCATAATAAATTTAAGTTCTTCCATTACACAAAAAAACGAAAATTTTAGAACATAACATCTACAATAAAAACTTTAACAAGTACATGAAAGAAAAAAATTAGTGAGAAAAAAATTTTTTAAAAATGTTTATTCTTATTAGCTTTTCTAAATCAATAAAGCTTTTCAAAACAGAGGCTCCCAACATTTTTTGCAGGATAGTATAATATCTCTCAAAGCCAGACAGGGCCTGCCAAATTTAAAAAAGAAGCACCAAGAAACTATTTTTCAATCAACGATATTCAATTAAATTTTTCTAGCATAAGAATCATTTGAATATTTGTATAAGGTTAGGTTTAACACTAACCTTAACTTAATCAGCATCAGTCTTTGTACCTTTTGTTTTAGCTCCACTGTAAAAATTAAACAAAAAAGAAAAATAATGTAATTTTTAAGTAATAGCAAGCAAAACAGAAAAATACAAAAAAATAAACTTTGTTACTAACTTTAAAATGCTCTTCTGGGGATAATATTAAACCAAAAAACAAACAGCATTTTTATTTAAATTCACCTTTCTATGTGTCGTAATTTAACCTAGATTTGAACAGCTCTATTGCTTACCTTGCTTATATGTTTATTACCTTGATTTATTTATTTTTTTGCTATCTTACTTTTCTACGTACTGCATTACCCTGTGCGAACTTCTCTAAGTTTAAGTAATAGGCAGGTTTTATTTAAACGAGTTTGATAGCGACTTTATTTTTAAACGCTTAGATTCTATTTCAATGTGAGATTAGTCATGATTTTGTACATAAAAGACTAGGTTTATAGTTTACTATATTACAATTTTATTCACAAAATTAAACTTTTAAGGATCGTTGAAGAGTCGATTGGCGGTACAAAACTTTAAGATAGCTTTGAAAAGCGTGTTCATTCCTCGAAGACTTTTCATCTGACACTCATCGGAAGGAATCATCAGAATGAACTGAGAGCAATCCGATCGTGCTTATATAAGAAAGTATTTGCTTATATAGAAAGCACGATCGGATTGCTCTCAGTTCATTCTGATGATTCCTTCCGATGAGTGTCAGATGACTTCGAGGAATGAATACGCTGTTAAAAGCTATTTTTTATAAATCGCTTGTTAAGACCTGATAAACTCGAAACGTTGCCAGAAGATCAAGCTGCAACTAAATTATTTGAATATTGGTTCAAACACGGCGAACTAAAGAATACGGCCAGACTTGTTACATTGAAGCAGAAAAATTAGCAGGCCAATGCGGTGAAATATTTCTGAAAAATTGGTGATGCATTTTCCTGTTGAATATACATTTCAATCATTGTTCAACAATATTAGACAAGACAAATAACGAGTAAGGTTGTTATTGTAGGAACTTTTATACTTAACTCTCATTTGAGTCAGTTTGAATAAAAACAATTCAAGCTAACAAGCACTTAGCCCAGGGTTTTAACCTTTTTCATATCCTGGCCCATTTTTCAACTCAAGATAACTTAATGACCCACTTCGGTCAACAAAATTTAATTCCCATCAAAATCACAGTGTTTTCTAAAAAAAAAAGTCTTCACTTCGAATTTTTTTTCCAAAATCGTGGCGATCTCTAAAAAAAAGGTCTTCGTTTATTTTGATCCTCCGATTTCTTAACTTTCGTCCCAAAACTCAGGTAAATTGTAAAATAGTAATTATAAATTTAATATTGCCTAAATGTTTTACGTTAGATATTGTTTATGAAAAACTTCTTGCGACCCCCAGAAAAAAGCAAAACAACCCACTTGGATTTCGTACCGTGGCCCATTTTTCAACCCAAAGTAACTTAACAACCCACTTCAGTCAACAAAATTAAATTACCGTCCCAAAACCATAGTGTTCTCTAAAAAATAAAAAAAGGTCTTTACTTGGAATCGCTCTCAAATTTCCCTGTTTTTGTCCCAAAATCATAGTGTTCTCTAAAAAAAAAAAACTTTCCTCTCCCGATTTCTTAACTTTTGTCCCAATCGTCCCAAGACTCAGGTAAATTCTAAAATAATAATTATGAATTTAATATTGCTTAAATATTTTACGTTATATATCATTTATAAAAAACTTCTTGCGACCTTAGAAAAAGCAAAACAATCCACTTGGGGGTCGCGACCCCCAGGTTGAAAACCACTGCACTTAGCATTGGTATATGAAAAAAATTCAATACCTTTAACATAAAACCAAAAACAATTGCAATGCATTTTGCCAAAACGTAATCAAATAAATAACGTACAGAAACAATGTAATAATAAAACAACAAAAGGTTACAGTAGTGTGCGATTAGATTATTTTTGCTCATTATTTAAAAAACATGATACAATGGTGTTCACAACAAACACCATTTTATTTTGATGTGCATAGCACAAAAAAAACCATTTTTGAATTGTTTGTACAAAACGTACAAAACTGCATCTCACACAGCAAAATAATTTGGTTGAGCGATAAACTGGTTGTAATAATATAGTAAAGTAAATGCAGAGCAGGTAAAATTCTGCCACAGCCTCGGACGGCAAAGTCAAGTTACTACGAGAAAGCAAGTGAAAATAGGGGGCGGTTGTACATTGACCAGCCAAAATTTACTTATCAAGTTGCAAACATTTATAATTCTTTTTTCAGTATAACTGGTTACAGCGACACTTTTTTTTGCATGAAGAAAGGTTTTTTGTTTCCTATTGATTAAAAACTTTATGAAATCTTTGGTTAAAGTCTTTATTTTCCGACCCTTTTTTGAGGAAAAATTTTTTCTTTTAGAAATTTTCAAATGCACACAATTTGTTGAGCAAAGATCAACCCCTAAGAATGCTTTCACTTTCTATGATTTCTCTGAAGTTGACAAAAAAATTGCCACCGCTCATCTTTCAATACTGGGAAAATCGTTTTTCTACCGAGTCACTTATAAATTTAGCTAGAGGAGATATTGATGCTCTCATTAAGAAGATTGAATGCTAAATAGGCTTGAGCCGGTAGCGTTTTTACCATGCCATCAAATGTTCGTTTGGATAAGTAGAATGTACTTTTCGACTTGCACCACAAAGACAGGTAATCTGCGAAAGTGATTAAAAACCCAAGTTTTTATCAATTTTAACTAAAGCATTTCCAAGTCGATTCGGAGCAAATTGTATTTTCGCTTTAAGAATCTTCAAACAAGTATGTATTAAAGTTAGGAAGCCGTGCATATCATTTTCTGTTCGTGCGTTACAATTTACTAGCAGCCACAGCTATAGTATAATGTTTTCAACTGGAGGAAGATTGTCGTGATTTAATCTACATTCAAACCGTTCTAGCACTTACCTTGTTCATACGTTACCTACCTTGGTTATTTGTTTCTTTTTTTATCCTTCTTTTCCACCTACTGGACTGCCTTGAACAATCTTTTTTAATTTAAATAATACTCTGGTTTTATTTAAAGTATTTCGATAGCTACTATATTGTCAAACGCTTAAAATTTATTTTAATAAAAGATTAGTCATAGTTTAGTGAATAAAAGCCTAGTTTATGGTTTACTTTTATTACACCATGCTAACCTTGCTAATTTTTGGTTTGGTACAATTCTTTTCAAACGGAAGCAATTTGTGTCCCTAAGGAGGAATTTGAAATCTCAAGGTAGGAAAACCCCTTGGAGAGGAGTTGGGGACGAATTTGAGAATTTTGGTACAATGTAAGTTGACCAAAACAAATCGATACGTCCTTTGTAATTATAGCGGTACCAGCCCGGGGGGCAGAACTTTTTTTGAGATCACTAGACTTCATAGACAAAAACCAAGATATCTGAGACAAATTAAAAGTGAAGACCATTTCTTTTTTTACTTTTATTATTAAGGTATTTTTTTGGAGGGGGAGGATGATGGTACTTGAGTCCTGAAAGGGAGGAATGCGGCAGAAACTTTGTGAATTATTGGTTGGGTATTATCGCCGGAAAAACATTTTAAGTTACTAACAAGATTAATGCTTGGTTAAGCAATTTTATAGCACTATTGAAAAGAAAAACGTTATTACATGCCATCACGATAAAAACAAACGTTTGAAAATAAATAAAACTATTAATTCTGATATAAGTTCTAGTTCGGTGGTAGGGGGGAATTGGGGGTGTGAGATTAAGTCATGTGATGTAAAAAACAACTTTCTTTCTCTACCTAAAGGAATTTTGACGTGACGTAGACTGCCGTTAAATTGAAACTTTTTATCGTTTTGAGACCAAAAGGCTACAAGTTTGAATCTCGGCCTGCTATTGTTTGGTAATGTATCTATCGTGAGCGCATTGTTGTAATCTTTTTATCGCGATGATGAAAATGTACTGTAGATAATAAGCAAATAGCTTAACGAAAAAATTACAAGGAAAAGAAAAACAAACGCTTTTTGATTAATTGTTTTCCAGCTTAAAGTTAAGTAATAATTAAGTCTTGGAAATAAAAAGTTTAAATGAAGGAGGTATGAAGAAAGTATCAGCTTTGACTTCATGAGTATTTATATAAGAACTTAAATAAATTGTTTTTTCCCGAAAAATTCTAATTAAATTTTCATTTTTGCTTTAAAAAAATTTGAGCTATATCAATTTCCAGTCGAATCGTCAGCGTGGTCGAGTGGTTAGAGCGCCATGATTGTGATCGACATGGTTTCGATTCAAAACCTACTCGCGCTATTCGTTGTGTGCTTGGAAAAGACAGTTTACGGGAATTTTCTCTGCTTGGTGGTCTTGGCAAGCAGTTCTAAATTTCAGTCATATCTCTAATAAATTTCAAGTGGATGGCAATATCTGGGCATCTCCGGAAGCAGGTCTGGGTAAATGCTTGCCCTACGTAATAGCGCCTCCGTCGCTTTTTTGCAAGTCAAATAGAATAAATAAAGAGATTAAATTAAAATAAATAAATAATTTTTTTAACACTGTTTAATTTTGTCAAATTTATCTTATAAAACAATCTCAACCTTTATATGTGAAAATTAATAAAGATAATTACAAGAGTAAAATAAAATCAACAATGTGACAACAATGGTGAAATAAGTCAGACGAATTGAAAATTAAAAGATAATACGTCACAAGCCTAGCAGCACACAGTACTAATATTGATGTTTATAAATTTAAACTGGCTTTATATCCTAATTATCAACCTTTAAGTTTTGCGTGGATTTTTCCCGAGATTTTGAATCGATCAAATAAAAGGCTTTTGAAATAGAAAATAATTTATTGAAATTTAACCCGCAAGTTTTGGTTGCTGTAACCAAAAATTGATGGATTTTTTTAAATAAAAATAAATTAAAATGACCGCTTGTTTGTCTATAACAAGGTTTATTTATTTTAATTTTTACAGTATTACAATTTTTGCGGCTCTCGGTCATTTTAGTTTATTGAATATGGTTCATGTTTGAAACATTTCTATCCAAAATGTTTCAATCATGAGCCATATTCAATAAATTATTATTATTATTATTATTATTCGTTTATGAAAAAATGTTAAAAGTTTTTTGAGTTTTTTCCGTTCTTTCATTGTTTCTCTCTTTAAACTTGCAGAATGGAATATAGAATTTACTTTCGAAAACCAGATATCGAGTATTTTTAAAGACATTGCACTTAGTTATTTGTTAGAAGTTTTGAAAAAATGGCATTGCATTGTGTTGAGATACAATAAAAATGTTTTCTTCTATTCGACGATAAACTGCACAAAACATGATACAATGATCAAACAATTTTCTTGCTTTTTGATGTAAACTGGAGTTTAGTATTATTAAGTATTACATTTGGTGGCAGGTTGAAGCTCGACTTTGCTTTTGTAAGAAACGAAAAGAATTCTACTGCCGCAGCTTCCCGCGCTTCACTCGGTTTTTCCACGTGTGCGCCAAAGATTAGCAAAATCCGGAGTCCGAGCCGGAATAGAGTCGGATTATGGCATTTTTGGTCGGAGTCTATTTCTTAAACCTATTAATGACATTTTGGTTTGAGAAATAGACGCTTGAGCAAACTATTATATCAGACGCGAGTGAAATAGACTTGAATCAGACTTGAATTATTGAGAAATAGACTTGAATCAGACGCTTGTGCAAACTATTATATAAGAGCAAAAAAACCTTGTTTTGATTTGATCTGAATCAATGAAAACTTTTGTACGGTTTAAAAAAGAAATGATTTTTCTAGTTTGCAAGCTTTTCGGAAGCAAGTTTTAAAAAGAGTGAATTTACCGGTAGTTGACAAAACAAGAACTTTTTAAATTCTGAATTAGGGGATTTATTATAAAAAAAAATATATCCGAATTTTTTAACAAGTGCATAGTGTCTTTGGCGGCATTTAAACGTTTATCTGGGGGCCACGAGGTGGGCATAAACAATCAAAAGTAATTTTTGGTCAGGATTTGAATTGAAGACTGTTTTTCTTCTTGAATAAAGAGCAAAAATAAAAATTTAATCAAATACTGAAAAAGATTTATAAAAATTTGTTACGCTGTATTTGACATTGTCAGTTTATAGCAATAAAAAAATTCCTTCATATACTCGTACTATGAACTATAGAGAATACTTCAAAAATTTGATCTCAATAAAATTTTTGTACGGGTATTTTGTTTATTTGGTCTCAACTTTGCATTTATTTTTTTACAACTTATGTATTTTTCTTTTGAGGCACTTTCGGTGGGATTGTGAAAATTTAAGACTAACTGATTGAAATCGATAAAAAAATTACGAATATGGTGAAATTGCATATATGTTTTATATTTTTTATCTAATAAAAGCCTTTGCCAATACCGATTACGAATATGGTGAAATTGCATATATGTTTTATATTTTTTATCTAATAAAAGCCTTTGCCAATACCGATTTTCTCAAAAATTTAAGTCTAATTTGTTTAAGTTTGTCTCATCACATTAAGCTAATGCGGAAGTTTTTATGCAAAGCCTGGTTAAAACAATAATTATAAATATTTTAATTGGGCGTTTTATTCTTTTTAATTTTGAAAGAATGGAAATTTTTAGTACATTAATTGATGTTTTATTTAAAAGTGCAACTGATAATTGTCACCAAAAATTTGTTTACCTCGATTTTCTGGATGAAGTTTTACGAAAAAAAACAACAAACACCATATTTGAAAACAAAATTGTAGTTAAGGGTTGGATTTACATTTAAGGTTTAGAGTTAGGGATAAGTTTAAAACAGATTTTGATTGAAGATTTATTTTACAAATATTAGATATTGTGCATTATTTATGTAAACTATTTATTGTTTTCGCCCACCGAAGTAATAGCAACTGCGAAACCGAAATGAAAAAACAAGCTTTAAAATTAAATATGCAATTATGTTTCAGATATTACGCTACTTTATGACAAAAAAGGTAAGCTTTGCACTAGAATTTGTTTATTGGTAGATCCACTCAGTGTTTAACTATGTTTTAAACAATGAAAAAAATTGGGATTTAAACTCAAGTTGGCCACTCAGTCCTGAGCTGCAAGATTTTCCTTTTCCATCTAAGCTAAAGAAAGTTATCATTTAATCTTACACAGGAGCAAGTTTGAAAAGAGGAAAGTTGGGCTTTGAAAAATTTAAAATCAATTGGGAGAAAATTACTTAAAGTATTAGCCGTAATCAAAAGATGAGAAAGTTTTGTTGGTTTGTTTAAGTAGTCAATATATCTGTCAATTATTTACATTAAATAATGTTGAGGATCTTACATAACAGTTGGATCGGTGTTGCCATGTTTACTTTAAAAATAGAGATCAAGAAATTGTTGCAAAAATTGAAATGGCCACACTTAAGCATTATGCAATATTAAAAAAAGAAGTAAAAAATTGAATAAAGATTCGATACCGGACGGAAACCTTAACATAAAACTTATGTCAGAATTCTGCAAAAATTGCTCGTTGTTTAAATTAAGGATTTGGAAAAAGCTGGAATAGGAGGCTTAGAGGAAAAAATATAATTACATCGAATGCATGAAACATTTGCAAAGAAAGATAATAGATAGTGAAAGTGAATTCTATGCCAAGAAAAGCAAATTAAAAAATCTTATTTTAGTAAAAAAATTTTTTAATTTTAGTTGAAAAATAAACTAATATTGCTCACAAACAAGATTAAACTGTTTTAATGTATAAAAGTATATCGAATTACAACGTCAATTATATGTATCAGTGTACTTTTGTATTAAAATTGTTTTGACTAACGAAAGATTCTGTTGATATAATTCAATCTTAAAATATCATTCAATAAATTTTTGTGCAATATAACAATAGTTAAAAATTAATATTCTTGCTAACACTAAATGAAATGGGGTTTGTAAAATCTATTTGATATTTGTAAAAAATCTTTTTTCTGTTTTTAACAGATAGTGAATGCATTTTAATTTTTATTGACAAATTTTACTAAAATCAAAAACAGCTTATAAAAATTTGAGATATTTCTGCAAATACATCAAGGCAACATTCAAAAATCCTAACGTTTTATTGAGATGTTTTAATCTACGATAAGTGACCAGTAAACCATTGATAAAAAAGAACATGTCAACCGAATAAACAGCGTTGACTACAACCACGTACCCTGTATCGTTAACAATTTATTTTCTTCCAAAAACAGGATTGTCTAGAAATATTTTATAAAATTGTTTTGGATTTTATGATAAAATTTTCTTTGAAAAATTCTGAATCCTAAAATCGGGTACAGATTTTTTTTACGTTAAGAAAAAATTCTTAAATTTTAACATTTGCATTGAAGTAATGATTGTGTTTGTGACAAGAAGTGTTGTTGTCAGATTGTCAAGCACATTGCAACAACTTGTTTGTGTTAGTCTACAAACTGGGTACCAAAAAAAAAAGCGTCTGCATCGTTTTCCTGCGAGTCAGGGGATAAATATAAAGATTAAAAAAAATTAATATACTGTAGTAACTTCCTGAAAAAGTCATTACATCACATTTTTTGGTCAAAATATCCTGTCTGAGGCTTAGGTTACAATATTTTAAGTTTAAATGATCCTAAAACACTTGGAAGCAGATGTTTAGAAGTCTACACAGCTTTTTGAACCTAAAACTGTGAGTTCAATTAAATAACATAATCTTGTTAAAGCATTTATTAAAGTTCTAAATATGACAAAAAGCAACACAAATTTGGTTGGATTTTAAAGTTTGTTTTAATATTTAAAAATCTGTACCCGATTTTGGGATTCAGAATTTTTCAAAGAAAATTTTATTATAAAATCCAAAACAATTTTATAAAATATTTCTAGACAATCCTGTTTTTGGAAGAAAATAAATTGTTAACGATACAGGGTACATGGTTGTAGTCAACGCTGTTTATTCGGTTGACATGTTCTTTTTTATCAGTGGTTTACTGGTCACTTATCGTAGATTAAAACATCTCAATAAAACGTTAGGATTTTTGTATTTGCAGAAATATCTCAAATTTTTATAAGCTGTTTTTGATTTTAGTGAAATTTGTCAATAAAAATTAAAATGCATTCACTATCTGTTAAAAACAGAAAAAAGATTTTTTACAAATAGATGTGGTTGTTTATATATCGCTTTTTAATAATCTTCAATTTTCAATCACGTTCCAAATCTTTGTTTTGTTCACCTTTAGCTTCTTATTTCTCTCTTTAAATTCTGCAACCAATATTTTCTCTTACACTGGTGTCTGTGGTTTTAATCATCGGTCTCCAATCTTTAGAACTTCATAGATCGCTATCATGAATTTAGAAAAAAGTTAATGCAAATATATTTGTACAATACTATTCGGTTGAAAATCAAGCAAAGACTAAAAAAGTCTTCTTTTTAAATTTACCAGCGATGTAAAAACTTATGAGTTCTTCAACAAGCGGAGTTGTTGTAACGATGATTTTTTTTCTGTGGATTACAAAAATGTTTCCAAGGACCACCGGTTGGTGCCACTGGACTAAATGACCTCAGTTCGCTCTATATACAATGCCTAGGGCGTATTGTCTTAATGATGGTTTAGTTTATCCATGTCCATTCGAGTCGTTAAAAATAACTTTAACATTATAAGTTGATCAACTCCAAGTTAAACTTGTATACTTTGCTTATTTTTTATTGTTTTAAAGCTATACGACAAATTTAGTTTCACAATCTTCTTGAAACTTTTATTATCTACCTTGTCTACAATTTTTCCTTCATGCATCATTTGCATTTTCACTCCTTTTTCCTTTTGGATTTTTTCGAAAAGTTAATTATAAATATTAAACTGTTGCACTTTTTTAACCTCTATTTTTTCAACAAAACTATTGTACTTGCTTCTTTTTTCTTTACAAGTATGAATTTTTTTTGATCAGCTTGCTCGCTCTAAGTTTTATTGTGCTTGTTTTATGGTTTCACTATAGATCACAATATAATCTTAAGCATTGGAGTTCTTTTTATATTTCTAACTGTTAATATACTCAATCTGCTACATTATCTCCTAATACAGCCTCATCCTAATTTTTTATCGTTCTTATGGTGCAACTTACTTCTGACATGAAGCTTTTGTACAAGTCCTGCGCCATTCAAAGATTTTAGCTTACGGCAATCTCTTCACTGCTTTTTTTGTTGTCTTTAGGTATTTTCAAGAGGTGGTGAAAATTTTCTGAACTTTTTTGTACTTCTTCATCAACCTTATCAGACCAAAAATTACATTTACACTGTTTTTCTTTAGCATGAATTTAAAATGATGTACTGTATACAAATTGTACTTTCTAAAGTCAAACTTCTGAAACTCTTTCTCAACAAATAAATACGTTTTACGTATAGACCAATGCTAATGGCTTTTAGATTGACTCTTGTATACACCTTTGCCATATTATTTCACATGAGTTTATATAAATGTTTGGGAGATGGACCTGCATGGGCCAATTATGGCAATAGAAATTATGAATACTACAAGCATTGTTGGTGGTAAAAATATTGACAAATGTGTACATCAATAATTTTATACCCTCTCAACAACAAAAATCAATTACGCATTAATTTCTAACTTTTTAAACCGGACAAAATACAATATCAAAATTATTTTTAATAAAATTGCCCCATTTTTAAAATTTATATTTATTGAATCACTTCAAACCTAAATTTATGTTTGAAGTTTGTAATAAAAAAAAAAAATTAAAACAGTTTTCGACACGTAATCAGAAAGACCTTTTTAGAAATAAATTGGATTTACATAAAAGTTTTATCAGTATATTTTGGCAAGGGTTAAATTATTTCTTATTGATACGATAAAATTTTCAATAAAAGAATTTAATTTAAAAAAAATTATTCCTATACCAGAGAAATTTTTTTACATTTACTTTATTTCCTAAAATTTTCTCGCTGCTACTGTTACTCTATCGTTCCGAAGCGGATATCTTTTCGCTATATACGTTCAATGACCATTTACTGGGTTGTTCAAAGCTTTGTTGCTTCCAACTTTGTCCAAGTGAACAACGAATATCGAACCGTCTAGTTCAAAATCAAAAGACTCGTCTTCAGAAAGGAGTTCTTACTCTAATCACGTAAACTGTTTTGACGAATCATCATCGGGAACAAAAAAGAGCAGTCGGAATAAGTCGACAAATCCTATTTCGAAATCATATTTAAAAGTATTAAAATACGAGTTTTGTAAAAAATAAAAATTTGTACAGAAAAGTTTGTTATCACAAGTAATTCTTATAAAGAATGCAATGAATTACTTAATGAAAAACACTGCATTTAGTTGAGTGGGCTCATGCTTCAATCTATGTACTGTATTTTTCTTAATAATTTAGTTTTAATTTATTTTTTGTGTAATAGCAAATTGTGAATCTGATATTGGGCAAGTGTTTTTGCAATAATATTTATTTTTATTTACTGTAACTATAAATACTGCGAAGATTATGATGAAAAAAAAAGTTTTAAATATAAATTTCCACATAAATTTTATTTTGATTAGTTTTAAATACTTTAATAAAATAATGCTATCAAACATACAAAATATCACTAACACATTAATAATCACGTTTTATTCTAAGTCATAATTCTAAGTAAGAAGCCTTTTTTAACTCCTGACCAGTGATGGCTTTAATAGGGTGCGAACGGTGCGGCCGCACCGAGCCCCTCTTAAAATAGATCAAAAAGTGGTTCCCCTACACAAGAAATTGCTCTATTTCTTCATACTAGCACCAGGACGTCGATGGCATAGGGCATTTTTGGCTGATGACAGTTTATACCCCATATACTACCACAATTCAGAGTGAAGACCTTTTTTTTTAAAAAACACCATGATTTCGGTACAAAAATAGGAAAATCCAATATCGATTTGAAGTGAAGACCTTTTTTTGGTAATTACGTTGCTTTCATATACTAAAAATTGCTTCAGCTACCTTTTTTTAGTACACTAAATAGTGGCCCCCTTTACTTATCTTGCACTGGGCCCCCCTTTTGCAAGACCATCACTGATCCTGACTAATTGCCTTTTATGGCTTTAAAAAACCTTTTCAAGTTCTTTTAAGTTTTTGACATCTCAACGTAAACTTCCAAAATACTTAAAATTAGACAATTAATGACTCAAAAATTAGAGATGAGCATAATTGCTGGAACTATTAAAAAATATTTTTGAACCATTTTCAAATAGTAATAGAAGTAAAAAGTTGAAATCGTAAGAGAAAGAGGCCTAAAAGTTTTTCAAAAACTGCTGCAATCATTGTTTTGGCATTTTTCATGATGACTTAACTTATTATAAAAAACTTTTAAAATGCATTTCTTAAAATTTCAGTGTAAAGGAAAAAGAAGACTAAAAAAATACCTTGTTACGAAGTAAATAACTGCTCAATTTGGGCTTCTTGATTTTAGATATGTTTAACATTCAAAATTTTACCTAAGTAGAATTCAATTTTTGTCACAACAAAAACTTAAAACAATAACAAAAAAAGCATACAAATGTCAGTTTAGTAAATTCATTCTAGTCTTTTGGTTTAGACTCTTTATAAACAAGCTTGGAATTTTGCTGCTGCGGAGTAACAATATTAAAAAATATCAATTCAAAAACTTTTGAGCATTATAAAATAAAAATTAAGTTCTCTTTCTATTGCAATAAAAAAAGGCAATAGTGAAAATTTGTTAGATGGCAAGGCTATACGAAAGTATGTGAAGTAAAAAGTTTTTAGTTGTAATTCGATTTTTCTAAAGAAAAATTAATAAAAAAAATTTCTCAAAACTATTTTGACTACAGGTTCGAAAAAAATTTTCATGTTTTACCTCACTTATGTTTTATTCTTAATTTTAATTAATATCTAACAAATAAAATGATAAACAATTAAGAAATTGCTCAATTAAATTAAACCAAAAATAAGTAAGGGGTAAAAAATATACCGAGAAAATTATACAATTACAAGACGTAAATGCGTCAGTGATTTAGAGAGGGTAGCAAATAGGTCGTAAATTTTGTTAATGTGAGAATGATAAAGATAAAAAGCTGCTTATTAAAGAAAAGTTCATCAACTGCTTTTGAACATCAAAAAAACTTTTTTATGCAATATCTGATTAAAAGCTTTAAAGCAGGAGTTCTCAACCGGTAAACAACAGCCAGCTTTTTAGGTATGGCGCACAATGATGGTATGAAAAAGTATTGAAATCATATATTTTGAGGCTGCTTTTTGTTGGTTTTGCTGCGAAGGAACGATTTAGTAAAATTGTGTTCATAATGACAGCGAAGACATCCTCTTTTGGTCTTCACCTAAAATTTGGAAAAATAACAAAAATTTGGGACACTAATTGACAGTAATTCCGTTTTTCTTAGTCATCACTAGATTTTTGCGGTGAAAACGGTTGCGATGCAAAATAGCAACTTTGTTAAAACAAAACGCTTTAAAGCAATCAATATTAACCTGATTGAAATACGATAGAATTAACAAAAAATACTTGATTGAAAGTAAGAAAAATTGTTTTAAATAAAGATTATAATACCATAGAGATGTACTCTTGCTTTTACACTAATTATCTTAAATTTGATTTCAAAAAAATATTAATCAGCCATTAATTTTTTTTTTTAAACAAATATTTTTTAACCTTTTTTCTTCACAAAAGGTTTATCTTGTAGACATGTTGTCCACACCCAAGCCTGTGGACAACATGTGGCTCCACGACACCATTATCTGGGTCCCCTTGAAAAATTTTAATTTTTATGCATCTCCTTGGTCAGAAGCAGACTTATTGTTAAAAACGGTTCAGATGATAATGCAAAAACTAAAAATAGTCTTCCTTTCCCCGTTCATACAACCCTATTATTATAAATTAAGTGAAGACAAAATTTTTTTACATTGTTAGATGATTTCCAGTCAACTATACCCCGCAAGTTTAATAAAGTTTTCAAAAGCTACTTGCAGGAATGACAAATTTGGAGCACCCTGTTATAGAGAAAGTAAATTTTGCTGTTTTTGCTGCTTTTAACAGAAGCTGTTTTGTTTTTTATTTGATAAGAATTTACAGAGTAAACTAGCTGATAACGCGACATCAGAAATAAAGAATGTCAGACAAAATGAAAACGAAAAAGCATAACTCTCAAACATAGCGACGTTAAGTCAACATTAATCAATCAAACAAGAAATTGCCTTTTGCACCTAAACTTGACCTTTGAACCTCGTGTGGTTTGGGTCAAATTTTGCTCTATTAAAACAACGGTTGGCAATCTTTTGAACTCAAGCATCACAGATTTTATACAGCACTCTCTGCAGTTATCAAGATCTTTTTCTTTTTTGTAAAATATTTTATCTCTTTGTATCAATGGTAGAAATTAGGGTCACTAAACTACGGTTTTCAAATTAGTATTTCATCAATTATTACTAATGTTTTTTTTGCTTAATATTATCAAGCAAAAATGTTTTTCGAATATTTTTTGTAAAGTACAATGATCTTTTTTATGTAATATTGTATAATTTGGTGCCGTAATAGTTTAAGTGTGAAAAGCAAAGAAAGGGAATTTACATTTACGTAAAAGCATAATCATTGACGGAGGTTTTTCAAGTGCTTGCTGATAAGACGACTGTAAATAAATCATAAGAATGTATAGTTCAAAAACATAATCAGTAAGCATTTAATCATTAGCAAGTCGTGCTGCCAGCAGTGACTTTTTTTCAAGAAAATGACGCCATTTCAAGACTAGATAAGAATTTCGTCTTGGCGGGCCTACCTGTTCAAGCCTTCAAACTAAAATCTTCGGTATTTGAAACAAATGTTTAAGTAGTTTGTTTAGATGTTTCGAGATATTTTTATATAAACAAAAAGTAGCTGAGTCAAACTGGTTTATTATCCACTGACGAGTATAGTTTGGGGTTCACTATTCTGCTAACGTAACTAAATAAATGTTTCTTGCACTTAGTTTCATAACTGTATACTTAACCACATTGAAAGTATATATTCAAGAGATTTTATTCTGAAATTAATACATTTTTGATATTTTATCTTGAACTAAATTTAAAAATTTTTTTTTAAATTATCAATTGATTAATTAAAGCAAACAAGGCTTGATCCCTGGTCAGATCGTGCTTAAACCTAAAATTCAAGCTTTTATTTAATAAGTTAGAAGAGGGGAGCACAACTAATTTACTCTTCCCGGCCGCATAGAGAATCAGATTTAACAGAAGGTCGCAGGGATACAAGTTTCAAAAAAAACTTACAAAAAAAGTCTTCACCGGAGATCAAAGCAAAAACATCCCTTGACGCTTTTGCTATAAAATGAATAGCTCTTTGCTTAGCTCTTTGTTGATAAATATTGTTTCTACTTTGTTTGGATATATATATTTCACAATCGGCATTAGTTATTATTTATGTGGTCCTTTTCAAAACAAGGCTGCGATGAAGAAAAAAATTTAAGTAAGCTGGTAATTAGTTGAGGGGTAAAATTTGTAAACAACCGCGGGTTTTTCATCGTAGAATAAAGAAGATAATCATTAAAACTATACTAAATATATTCAGCTAATTTTACATCTAGTTTAAACGTTTTCTGGAAAAAACGATTGTACAAGTTTTTAAACAAAGGATTTTCAACAGACGGCCCAGATAAAGATTTAGTTTTTTGCCCAGAGTAATTTACATTTTCATTCATTAGGTCAGATTTCTCAATGTTTTGAATTGCAACAAATTCTATAAGCCTGTGGTTCTCAACCAAGGGTCCTTGAAGCACTTTCAAGAGGTTGTGAAAGGATATAAATTTCCAACCGTTAAATTGAATTTTTTTAATGCTCTTTTTTAGAATGGCGTGTTGATAATCGTTTGCTTTTTTATATTTATGAAATTTAGAAATATTTGCTAAATTACTCTTTTTTGATATCGCCAAAAAACCTATTGCCATTATCCGCATTGTGATGTCATATTAATCAAAACTATTGCCACTTATACAATAGAACGCAGCTGGATACTATTACGCTAAATGATTTGAGAAAGCAAAATAGTCTTTTTCTCAGTTGGTAGCAGATAGTTGTTCTGAGAAAGGTTTAATATTTGAACTGAAACGGCATGATCAAATCTAGAAAGTTTTCAAAATGTTACCTTGAAATGGCATTTACCTCTGTGCTAGACAATGGCAATGAAAAACCGCAATGGGTTTTATATTTGTTCTGTCCTCAGGAACGAAGCAATAAAGCCATCAAAGCTTAAGCTTCACCTGCAGCAGAAGCACCAAGAGAGTGTAGAAAAAAACTTAGATTTTTCAAAGACAAAAACTCTTGTTGAAACGGCAAAAATTAGACGCCAGTGGACATTTTCAAGAACAGATCACTGCAAGCCTGACGGCGTTTTTTGAAGTGGCATTACATATAGCTAAGCAAAAAAAGCCCCATATCATCGGATTAACCCTTGTAAAACCATGTATGGTAGATATGGTGAAGTTGCTTTTAGGAGAAACATGTGCAAAAAAGATTCAACAAGTGCCTTTATCCAACGACATAATTAAGAGGCGTATTTCGCTTATGTCAACAGATGTCAACAGCAAGTTATAGCGGAAATCAGATCTTCTCCCATGTTCGCTGTGCAATTCGACAAATCAACAGATGTTGCATCATGCTCGCAGCTCTTGGTATTTGTTCGATACATACATAAGGAGGATGTTAAAGAAGAGTTTTTATATTGCAATTCTTTGGAAACTACAGCAACAACTTAGCTCAAGATATAATGAACATTGAACAGCATCTTAAAGCTTTTGAAACTCAAGGTTTGCAGTGGGAAAAGCTTTGTGGCGTATGTACGGATGGAGTCTTGGAAATGCTTGGATGCAAATCTGGTTTCCAAATGAAGGTCAAGGTCAAGGAAATGTGATGTATGGACCTCGGCACTGGGAGAGGGCAAGAAAAGGTCTTGCTGCTCCTGGAATCTGAATTTTTTATGTAAAATACAGCGTTTCGATAAGTTTTAACCATCTTGCCTCTTTCTAGATATACTTCACGTCTATATTGCTACTCTAAAATTGATTCAGCCGGTGCCCATGGCCAAGCGGTCCGTGATTGCTTGAAAGATAATTAAAGGGTCCGCAATAATAAAAAGGTTGAGAACCACTGCTATAAGCTTTGCTGAAATCAGAATGTTTAAGAGATAGCCGAAACAGAAGCAAAATAGACAAAAATTGGAGCAAGCTAATTGGCCAAAAGATATTTTTCCGCACAATCTATATACAATTTATAACAATTAAAAAAACTTTTCACTTAATAATAAAGCTAAAAATGCTTTTTAATATTATCTTAAACATGTGAAAGGCATATTTTCCTATTTTTAATGTGCTTGTACTCTTACATTCGATAATTTAAAGCAACTGCATGTTTTAATAAAATAATGATATCATTTTATCTAACTAAACAAAATAAACGCAAAGGATTCATTTCAAGGGTTACTGGTTTTCCAATTAGTATTAATTTACATTAGTGTAACAACTTGTTTTTATTCTGGAAAAACTAGCTGCAGTTTGGCTTTGGCATACTTTTTGCTCAATCAAACGAAAGCTTGAATTTAAAAAGAAATCTTTTAAAATTCTCAAACCCATATAAAAAAGAAAATCTTGATTTGACTTTTAGGTTAATATTAGCTTGCGCCAATTTATAAATCAAAAATCAGAGTAAATTATTTGCTAGGGTTTAATTTAAAAAATCTGTTTCATCCCTAACGTTTTCAATTTTTTTTGTAGAGATATTAAGCTGATAAACTGTTTACTATTTTGATTTTTTAAAGCTAGCAACACTGAATACGAAAAGTTGAAAACAACTCTCTCAAAAGCCAAGATACTGACTTTTAATTTTATAACAATGAAAACAAATTTTTTTATAAAGTTTTGTTTTTTGCTGGCTCTATCAGTAGTTGCGTTTTCTTCAAACCCTAAAAACAATTGGAATCCGCATTCGCAATGGCCTCTCACTCCCCATTTGGGACGACTACCTTCCCCATCTAAGATAAAACAGGAATTGTCTGGTATTACGGAAGAAGAAGTTTGGGAAGAAGTCAGTTTGGCTTTAAAAAATCTAAAATCAATTAGAAGAAACTCCTCTGCGATATTGGCCATTATCAAACGGTGGGAAGATATTAAGTTTTTTCTATGAATAAGACTGTTTACATTAACAGGTTTAAATTGTTTAAAATTGAGTAAGAAAAGTTTGCAAGAAAAATTTATAACATACAAACAAGATGCAAGCTACAAAATTATTTCAATTTAGTTATAGTGCTTTTTATGAATTTTTACGCAAATATACACAATAATTTGCATTTTTGTAGTAAACAAATTCTAAAAAGTGCTTGATTTTTGAAGTTAAACGTTTGTCTTTTTAAAAATTATGGCCAATTTTTGGTTCATTTTTAATTAAAAGTGTTTTCGCCCAACGTCATTCATCAAAAATAACATCAAAAACAAAGCAGACAATTTAAGTTATTTAAACTATAACAGCTATAAACACTTTTTTTTGAAGTATAGAAGTAATAGTGCCTACATCTGCAAGATCACTTTTGTACACAATAAATTTTCTTTATCTTATTATATTGAAAATTTAACTTGTTGATTTAAAAAAAACATACGTAGGTGCATGATGAAAATTGGGAACTTAATAGCGAAAATAACTAACTCTACTTATTTGGTTTAATTATCTTTATTTTTTGCTGAAAAGGCGTTCTTATTTTAGCATGGTACCAATCTAAAAGAAATTGAATGTCATTTAACACACAGTTTAAATAGGCTATTTTTATTTTACTTCTCTCTTTTTAGTTGTTTTAAAAATAATTATATCAAGTCTATTTTAGCTAAGTCAAAACAAAATTGAATGACAGTATTCATAAAATTAATGAAAAAGAAATCTTTTGGCAGAGATTTGGAAATGATAAGAAGTGCAAAACTACAATCTCGTGTAAACGAAATCTGCCTTGAGTCAGTGATGAATATGACGCAAGACAAAGAAACAAAGTTTTATGCAAGGAGAAGTAAGTTTTGAAAGAATTTCATAAACTTTGCAATGTTGTAACTTCCATAAATATTTAATTTTTGGAGACTTAATTCTAATCATAATAGAATCGGTAACGTTTTGTACGTAAATTTCTTAAGACTTCAAGGTTTTATGTTTTGTACTTTTTCGACTACCTACTGCTATTTTTGATATGTGAACATAAAAAGTAATCTCTTTGAAACATCCTGAAAAATTTGCAAACAGATAGAATTTTCAAGTTTAAACAGATGTGCTTTCAAAAAAATAGCTTAACAGGTGTTTGCAAAACACTCACAAGCGTAAAGAAGCTATAATCATGGCAAATTAATTTGTGCACCTTTAGAAAAAAAAATGTGGATGAAATCTTTATTAAAATAACTTTGATGAAGAAAGTGTAAAAAGCGTTTTTTCGAAAGTTGGGAGACAAATGCAATTTTTATTCAAATTAACAGTATTTTTCTAATAGATGTTGCATGGAACAACTTTCAAAACAATTCTATTCCTAATAGACTTTTAAATAAAGATATAATTTGCAGTGTGGGATTCGTGGGGAACACCCGAAGGAGGGATTTGGGAAGGAAACACGAGATGGCCTGGACATTATTACGAATGCAAAATTGCGGAAAATGATCAATTTAGTGGGAAATGGTGTTTGTCATATTATGGATTAATATTCAAGGTTCAATAGAATAAATTTCTTTTATCCAAATAATTTATTTTAACAACGATCTATGAAAATGGTATTTCCATTAAGCTTCTAAGTAAATTGGAATCTAGCCATTTTGAAACAGATTGAAATGACTCATTGCAGTGTTTTTACAAATGATACCAAAATTATAATCGCTTTTGAATTAAAAGAAGTGGTAAAAAGACAAAAGCGTCCTATTGTATATCCGTCGTTTAATCCGATAGACAAATTCTTTAAAAGCCATCGCTGTAAAGAATGTTGAGATTTACAGATACCGGTATCATATTTTTAAGCTTACTAAAAGATTTACTAAAGCATCGATTTAAGTATTCAACATTAACAACACTATGTAATGTAAAGTTTGTTTATTGTATTTTTTTGCAGCTGATTTTGAAAATGCAATGAGTTTTTATTTATCATTTTTACTTGTTTAATCAATAAAATTTTTTCTTTCCAGTTGTACTGAAATATTCTAAAATGGCTAATTACCTTGTATCACAAAACATTATGCTTTTATTTTTTTATATTTAACGATAAAAAAAGTTATCAACTAGCATTCTCGAAAACTACTCGCAGCAATGCGTTTAAAAGTGATTTATAAAACGGGTTTTTCTTTTTGTGCTGATGTAATCACGCCTCATGAGACACCAAACGTGACTTTGTTTGTCAGTGACTCTTTTTGTGTCTCGATGGAGCTGGAGCCACGAGATGGAGCAAAAAACTATATATATATATATGTGTGTGTGTGTATACCGTCAGTGGGAAACCTATTTACATGTATTATTAGAAGCCACATTACGCACACATTCAAACAAAGGATAAGTTTAAATATAACTTTTGTAAAAGAATTATAGTTTTTGTATACTTCTCTCAATTCATTGCATTATCTATAAATAACGAAAAAAAAAATTTTACACTTTTTACTTAGTACTAAAAAAAATTACAATATATTTTCCTATTCACATAATAACCTTAATAAAATATATATATACTGATATACATGTATACTTTATATGCGTTCCCGGCGGGTGCCGTTGGCGGACAAACCAAGCAAATTAAAAGGAAAACATTAAAGCTGAATCTCGATGTCCCGAAAACCAAAACAAGACACAAAGTTTAACGCAGTAGATAATGGAATCAGTTATAATTCCAAAACGTCCTAAATAAACTATATTTCCAATTAGTTTTTGTATTGGCTTTACTTTTTATTCTGAAATTAGTTAAGCGTTTCAAATTTTATGCTCCAAGAAACAAAGCAATTCATCAAATACAAATAACCATTCTCGGCGTAATCAAATCTCGTGCAATTAACCTTAATTTCGAGATACTTAAAACATTTATGAAAACAGAGGTGAGTACTTGTGACAATGAATCCACATAACTATAACCTAATAAGATATAAGTATGACGTTGACGCAAAATATAAAAATGGAGGAATGGAAGCTCAAATTAACGAAATGAGTTTGGGCTTAAATTTGTACAGTGATGATCGGACAACACTTAAGACGCGAAATGTGAGAAACCAAAGCGAAGCATCTATGTACAAGTAGGAAACGAAGTTAGTCACTGACATCGCAACATTCAATAGACCAATAACACTGCACAAATAGACAAAAAACTATACCCACAGCCTAACTAAGATTTTTATTGTGACAAGGTTTAAGAAGATTATATCACATTCGAAAAACTTAAAAATTAAAATTCTTATTTCGCTTTGTTTTTCGTTCAAGTTTTTTTAATTTTTTTTTTAATCTTTAATTTTTATTTTTTTCAAACATAAAGAAAATCCAACATGCAATTCCTTTTGACTTAACCCTGGGAATCTGTTTTCCGTCAAGTTGTACAGAGGAAGAGATCAGTTACATTTACCAGAATTACTTTGTAGAATATGATTTCCCTCCACTTTTGCAAGTAGAATGTCCTGCAGAACCAAAATGGAGAAGCATTGATTACATTTGTTCGTAAGTTCATGGCTTTCGATTAATCAAAATAATAAAAATAACGATTCAATAAATATTTATAAAATTACTTAATTCAACAAGAGTGCTGATAAAATATGATTTTGTATTGCCGTGATTTTATAGCGGCTGATTTTTTTATTTATTTTATTCGATTTTTTTGTAGTCATTTTGTTATAGTTATTTTGTTATAGTCATTTTGTTATAGTCGTTTTGTAGTCATTGTAATAACTTATTTCTGGATGCTCGATGGATCTGGAGATATTTTTATAAATGTGTGATAAAACTGCTTTGACAAAATCATATCGCAGGATATGCTCTGCTTTATAATTTTGTTAGACTTTTTACGATTGCAAAAAGTAAACAACTTTTAGAAGTTGGTGTTAAAACAAAAATAATCAACCTTGAAACGAAAATAATAAATAAACTACCTTTCGAGGTTGATTTTAAACAAACATATTCTCATTATAATTTATTAATATGAAAGAAAAAAAATTTAATTTTAATTTATATTTTATGTTTTAATTTTTTTAATAATAATTTTCAAATAATTTTTTGTTAATTTTTAACAAGTTTTATTTAATCAATAAAAAAACTAAATTTTTATGCTTTTTTCTTTATATTTTACTTTTCTGCTTTTTGAATAGATTTGAAGTAAATTTTTTCAAAAAAAAATATTTCTTAAATTTTGTTTTCATCCTAGTCTGAATTTAGAGTTGTCATTGGTATTATTATGATTTTCATTATTGCTGGAACAACATATGATTTAATGGAAAGGTACAAGAATAATTCAAAAAAATCTACATTTACGATTCAAAGTAAGTAAAAAATTTGTTTTCAATAGAATTTAAAGTACATTTTTAAAACGTCAAACCCGAACTTTTATAAAAAATGTGAAATTTTTGATTTAATGTATTGCGATACGTTTCAATTCCACATGACATCATTTTTGAGTTTCGCTTCGTTTTGCAAAAGAATTAGAAGTAAATCTTTTTTATTTTAAATTCAAGGTATGATGATTTGTGTAATTTAGCCAAAAATATTAAACATTTTTCCCTGAACCTAAAAAACATTTGTTCGCCGCTCTTTTTATTTATTCGATAACAAGTAGCCGTAAATTAATGTTTTTATTCCTTGCTGTAATATTGATAGTCAAAGACAGCTTTGATTGCGACGGGATTATGTTTTTTTTTAAATCAAAGTTGTTGCAAAACCGCTGATTTAGAATCACAAATGATCGCTGCTATTGTAGATTTTTCACTTTGAAAGTAATCTTTCTGGCACAAAATAGATTAATAGGTATTTTTCGTGGTAATATTATTACCTCAAGTTCAACAATAGCAATGAACAATAACACTGAAACGAATGAAGGGAATGTAATGTTGATATTGAGCACATTACATACATTGCAACCCCTGGCTGTAAAAATTTGAAATGTGTATTATATATTTCATTCCATGATATGTGCTGTTTACTATCAAGTAAATATGGCAATGTGGAAATGTTTTTTTGTTTGTACTGAGACCTTTTCTAAAAGATGTATTTATCCATATACCAAAAATGTTTATAAACTTAAAAAAATAAGATGACCACAAAAGTATAAACAGCTCAATTTTAATACCTAGCATTTTTCAAAGTATTCACGCCTCCATTTTGCTATTGATTTTATTTATTGATTATTTATAAATTAATAAAACACTTTTTATTTCTGATTTCAATAATTAATTCTCATTTATCTTAATAAAATCTTTTTTGAATTGCTTTCATCAAGATGATAAAATGTCGTGATCAATATGTAAAAACATTCAAATCCAATTTTTAAAATGTGCTTTGTTTTTATATATTGAAGAAAAATTGATGATGTGTTTCTCTGTAATAAAGAACACTGAACAAATCATTGGAATGAAGAAAAAACCTGGAGATCTTCCTGCTCTTGATGGTATTCGAGTGATCACTTGTACTTGGGTTATTTTGGGCCATTTGCTACAATTGCTTTTTTATACCATGGGTACGAGAAATAAAATTTTCTTTGTTTTTTCAAAGAAAAGGGTTTGTGGTGCCCTTAAAAACAAAAGGTTGTTTTGCTATGTGACCCGACAGTTCATCGAACGACAATTTCGAACAACTGTGGTCAAAATTGCATATAGCATCATGGCTTTTCACTGATATCCTCTGATACTAATAAATCGAATTAAAAAAGACAAAGAGATGGTTTAATAATAGAAACTTGTACAATTGAATCAACTGTTGTTTGATAAACTGTCGGTTCGATAGAATATCGTTCACTGAATTGTCGTTCGATAAATTAATTGTCATGGTACCGCTTTGTTAAGCTTTGAAAGCTAAACTGACAAAAAGCCTTAATTAAAAACGTTTATGATTTTAAAATTATTGCTTCAAATTGTCGCTAATTTTTTTTTACTTTTAAGGATTGTTAAAGATAATATTACAGAAAAAAAAATTACAAAACGATAATTATTCATTTTTTTTCAGACAATGCCGTATTTGCCAAGAGACAAATCTTAAAGGACCCTGCGTACATGGCTGTAATCAACCCCTTTTATTCCGTCGATACATTCTTCTTTCTCAGCGGTTTACTGGTTACTTATCTGGGATTGAAACATCTGGATAAAAGCAAAGGGTTTTTGAATGTTCCGATGATGTATCTGCAGAGATATCTTAGGTTTGTCAATTATAAGCGTAGGGTGCCTTCAAATTTTAAACAAAATTTAATTGGTCAACGACTACAAAAAAATTAACATAAGATTATAAACTTTTTATTTATATCAAACCTATAAAACAATATTGAGCTTGATACATTTAAGCTACTATGGTGACTTCGATAGAAAAATATTTTAAAACTCTAACTATTTATACTTCGTACTTTGGCTTATTAAAGAAAATAATATAGTTTTAAAAAAATTTTTTAAAAATCTGATGCTTCTTTTTTAGATAAACTTTATTTAAGGGCAAGATTTTTTTGTTAATTTTCAAGCGTTTGTATTTAGTTTAGTGCAATGTAATTTTGTAAGCCTATTTATTTAAAAAATTAAATTTTTTGAAACGATTTTCTGGTTACTTTTTTTTAGACGCATATAACACTTTAATATTTTACTTTATGTATTGAGACTCAAATGCACATTAAATCAAGATGAAATTAGAAAATCAATAAAAGCCGATTAATATAAAGGATGTTTAAAAAAATACGCCAAAATCATTACATGATATGTCAAAAACAAAGAACAACACATATATTTTATACATTCATTCAAGTTTTATTTCATGCTTTACAAGTGCTCAATATGACCACCACTGGCAGCACAAACGACATCAACTCGATATGAGAGTTTATCCCAAACGCGCCTCAGCATGTCACGATCCATCGTGTTGATGGCAGCTGTTATTCGATCTTTCATGTCATCGACGTTTTCTGGAAGCAATGGAGTATAAACTTTGTCTTTAACGTACCCACACAAAAAAAGATCACCCACAGTGAGGTCCGGTAATCTGGAAAGCCAAGCGCAGAGAGCAAGGTCTCTGGCACCTCTCCTATCAATCCGTCGTTAGGGCACGTTTTCATTTCGATGAGCTCCAACCCCTAGGTGCCAATTGGATGTTGCTTCGTCTTGTTCGCAAATGCAGTCATTTGAATCTTTATCAACTCTTATCATCTCCAGCATTGACTCTCAGAATGTACTTTACATCTCCTTGTCGTTATTAGTAAGTGCTTGGACGATGCTTAGTTTGTATAGTTTCATATGTAACCGTCTTGTTGACACACGTCAGACAGTGATATGCGGGATCTCAAGCAGACGACTTGCTTGGGCTTTTCTCAAATGCATTGTGAAACTTCTCCATCTGTTCCTCTGCAGCACTAAACGCTGATTCCTCTGCAGCACGTGGTCTTCCAGAACTTTTTCTTTTCCACGGGCATCCAGTCTCTTTAAACTATCTACCCCACCGTCGAATGCTCTCACGATGGGGCGCTTCAATGCAAAATTCTATTCTAAAAGCACGCTGAACCCTGACAATGAGTTTACTTTGGCAAACTCAAGCACACAAAATGCCTCCTGCTGAGGAGTCGCCGTTTTGAGTGTAAAAAACGGGATATTTCCGTAATTCAATGCTGTCGGAAGGATTACTATCCACAGTGGTGAAATTGACACCCAATGAAACTTAGACAACAACTCTATCAAACAATCATTGATTCAGTTCACCACAATGTTATAGACCTAAATAAATGCGTAATGATTTTGGCGTATTCTTTTTGTATATATATATAACAATTAAAAAAATAGTTGACGTAATCGTGAAGGTTGCTGATCTTGTCGATTTAAATGTTTCAAAGTATTTTTTACAATAAAGATTACTTTCACCAGGTTAACTCCGGTTTACGCATTCGCAATATTGTTTCACATGAGTCTTTACAAGTTTCTCGGCGACGGACCTGGATGGAGTCACTTTACAGAAGCTAATTACAATTCTTGTAAGAATGACTGGTGGACCAACCTGTTATATATAAACGATTTTTACCCGCTTACTAACAATGTGAGTGTTTTACGTTGACGTGTAACCTATTGCATTATGGTGTATATTTTAAGATGCTTTTTTAAGTAACAAATTCAATTCTATCAACACGCTGGTTCAATGGAGTGCAACTTGAAATGAGGAAATTTGCCAGTTTAGAATCAAAATACAGATTTATTCAGTTCTTTTTAACAATAGTCGCTATTTTTTCGCATAATCCTATTTTTTTTCTTTGCAATTTACATTTAATTATTTTAAAGCCTGCTCTTATTTTTTTGTTAAAAGTTATGAAGTTAAAGCAATAAAATATTAAATAACGTTAAAACACTCTACGACAAAGTGCAGTGTTAACAGTTTATAAAAACCTTTAAAACCTTTTTATTTCAATGCCAGGGAGATGTGTCAAGATGTAAAAAAGAGTTTAATATTGTTGAACGATTCCTGCCTAAGTACAGTATGATTTTTTAAACTCTTATGGGTAAAAAGTAGGCTGCTGAATTGTAAAGCATTTATGTTTGCTATCCATAAAGAGGTGTGTTATTGATCAATATCACTACGATATTTTTTACAAAATCATCTTGCTTATTTACATTTTACTAGGTAATATTTTACAGTGCTACGAAGTTGCTTGGTATCTTGCAAACGATATGCAGATGTTCCTATTGTCTCCAATATTCATTTTACTTCTTTATCAGTGAGTGAGAAATATTTTTAAAATATAGGCGACTAGGTTAGAACTAGTAAATCTATCTAATTACATGTAGAACCAATTAAAAGCTTTTGTGGACTTGTCCTAATGTTTCACCAATTAAATTTTTTTAAGTTTTCGTATTGTGGGAATCCTATCATCTTTCGGAGTTGTAATGTTTTCAACAATCTACAACGGTGTTGTGTCTTTCTACCATGATATTCAACCAACTGTTATCTACATTCTATTGCCGCTGAGTTAGTAAGTAATCTTTTATTTCAATGTTTTTACCATAAAAATTTGAGTTTTTTAAGCTCAATCACTTGTTGAATTGAAAACTGTGAACGGTTGATCAGAATGAGACGAATTTGTTTCTCACGTCATGCTGTGTCATCAAGAATGATTCGGCTGGCGATTTTCCACAAATTTTATAAAATTGCAATACAATTTGTCCAACAAAAAATTATAAAAATCCAAATTTAAAAATTCCTAAAACAGAACAAATATATAAAACCTAGCTATAAATTTAGTTTATAACTTACTTTAAGACGGGATCAGAAAAATGATCAACAAACAAAATGATCTTATAGCTTGTTAATTAAAGATAAAAAGATTGATTAAATGTAATAAATTAAAGCAAGCTTGCTACGATTAAATGTAATAAATTAAAGTTTGTTTACATAAAAATATATTACAAAATATGCTCTAATTAAAAGAAAAAATTTACAGCATCCAGTAAATTGAAATATAACATAAATGATTAAAAAAATAAATAAATAAAAAAGAATTTCATAATTCAATACTTTGATAAAATTGAGACAAAACGAAACTCTTTTATAAACATTATTAAACAACACATAAAAGTTTTTTGCATAAAAAAAAACGAAAAAAACAGATTTTTTAAGTCTTTTCAGAAGATTGACTTCAAAATTTTAAATGAACTGAAACTTATAAGTTTTTTTCATTTGGGTTTCCAGACTGGGACAAAAAAAAGACAGATTTTTTTTTCTTTCCAATTCTGCTGCGAAAGTCTATTTCTATTTACAGATAATGTGATGTTAAAAATTTAACGAAGTACGAGATAATTAACATTCCACAGTTTTTAAGCAAAAAAAAAAAAAAAAAACGAAAAAAACTTTACGTTTTATTTAAACTTAAGTTTAATTTGTTTTTAGTTTTTACAGATGGATCATAGCGAATGGCAGTAGTCGAACGTATGAAAACGTTTGGTTAACTGATCTTTACTTCATGCCTTGGGCTCGCATTCATGCTTATATGATTGGAATGTTGACTGGTTATTTTCTTTACGTTCGTAAAGGGAAAATAAAATTACATAAGGTGTATATATAATTAATATTTCTTCAATTAAAAAAGCAATATAAATATTTTAAGAAAAGAAATTTTTTAAAGCAATTTTATGCAAAATTACGCTTTTTTGTTGAAAGCATTAAAAAGATTTAATTATCAAATTTCATATCTTTTAATAGCGATAGTATAATTTAAGTATTGTTTAATGTGCATACGACGCAAAAAAATTTGCTTGCTAATCATCATTTTTCTCTTTTTTGCTCAATTAGAAATCAAAAATCTACCTCCTATTTTGTTTTTTAAACATTCCCGGGGCTATCTAAAGTTATAAACCCTGTTTTACTTATTGAAATTATGGTTTATATTTTTTCAAAATTTGAACAGTTTGTAATTAAAGGAATCGTTAAGAAATAAACAGTTTAAAAAATTTTGTTTTACCGTATTTACTTTCGGTCGGCCACTTTAAAAATCCTAACCAACACTGTTCTTTCCAATTGATGGCTATCCAGGATAGAATAGTTGCAGGTGGAAAACAGAACAAAAACAATCTAACAAATGTAACAAAATGAATAGTTCAAAATGACAATATTTATACTGCATCAGGCGTCGCGCAGGATAAAAAGATCCGCGTTTGGGTTTCAGGCAAAGAGACCCGTTCGAAAGGTAAGCTACATTCTCCTCCACAAGTTAACTGTAAATGGATACCCAACAATGCATTCGCTACTTGTTTGGGGAAGCAAACGGAGGCAACGCACAGTATCTGTACTCTAGTTGGTCCCACAGCGCTCGGTATCATACACCGGGATCAACTGGAACGTCTCTTCACTCAATGGGAAAGAGTAAGAATTGGTTTGGGAGGCAGAGCAATATTATCTTGATATTGTTGGAGTTTCCTCTACCAAGCGTCGTGGCTCTAAAATAGTTGAGTTGAATGAATGCTGGAAGCTTTTTTACTCAGGTGTGGATGTAATCATGTCTGCTTGGGCAGGGATGTTATAACGAATAAACGAATAAACATTAGCTTTATTCAACAGAAAGACGCTGCATCCACCAACTGTAATAACAACAACTGAAAACAGAGGAATTTTACCATGCGCGTAACTGCCAAGACAGCCGCAAGCACACCGCGAATTATGCAGAGAGATGACATGTGATTAGTACAGTATACGCGCGCGCAGTGCGGGTTTGATTACACGACATTGGCATTATTTACAGCCCTTGCTTGGCCCACTGTGTTACTGATTGGATCTCACTGGGAGGAAGGGTTTGTCTCTTTAAGCTTAGGCTACAGGAGCTGTCACTATGCATTTTGTAGGTGTACGCATCAAACTCTGAAACACAATAACAGATTTTTTTTGATGAATTAGTGTTGCACGAACATCAGTTGCCACCTACATCAAGAATGCTAATGGTGTGCTTCTGAAGCATCAAAAGAATATCCTAAATCATTGGAGAGAATAATTTTGTGAGCTCTTAAATCCAATAACAGTCCAACAATTGAAAACATCTAAAGCACAAATTGGTGGAGAAGTTTATCTAATCAAAGCAGAAGTGAACACAGCAATCAAATCTTTGAAAGCTGGGAAGGCCCCTGGTGAAGATGATATTCGACCCAAAATGTTAAAAGCCATAAACAACTTCGGTGTTCGTTGGCTGACTCGTGTATGTGCAGTGTTATTATTCAGGAATCAATGTGAGGGGAAAGCGGTGATGAAAGAAAAGGAGAAAGTCATTGATCAAGTTTAGAAATAACCTGAAAAATTACTAGGTTTTGCTAAGTATTACGGTGAGCTAGGCTTTGCAAATATTTGAGCAAGGTAAGTTTCAAAATTTTATTGGTTTAAAATATATAAATTAAACAAAAATGTAAATACAATGTGGGCCATAAATCCTACCCATTTACGTATAATTTATTATGTTTTGGGTAATTATTTTCATGAAAAACTCAAATATAAGACTTTTTATGTTACAATATGGGCAAAACTTATTGTACCTCATGTTGTGGAACTATATGTTTTTGATAGGCCAGTAGACCATACCTCATATCTGAACATGTAAAAACAATGGTTTATACTAGGGATGTCCATTGTCTGACCTGCAGGCCACTGCCTATTCCAAGTTTTTAGATATCTTTTCAAACCTGTGTAGCAGCGTTTCCCAGAATAAGTTCCGCGAGATCGGTTAGTACACATATGAGACAAAATTCGGCAAATCAGAGTCTGATTCAAAGTGAAGACCATTTTGCGGCCCTCCGACTTTAGCTCAATTTAAAATTTGGCCCATAAAGAAATAAGATTGGACATCCCTGGTTTATACCAAAACTCAATGAACTTGAAGTATTATCTTGTGGATAGTTTTGTTGAAAGTGGATAGGTTGTGGTTCAGTAACATCTTCAGCTTCTATAAAATAGTTTATTAGAAGAGCAGACTTTACGATGTGAGAGAACTTTTCTTGGGGATATAAAAAATATTGTGTCTAATAGCGTTATCGCTAGAATTACCATTTAAACGGATCCAAAAATAAGCTGGGTCAAATCTCCTTAAAAGTAAAAATAGTTTTAAAAATAGTTTTAAGCTTTACTTCACAATTAAAAACAAAAAGTCTCTACTTATATCAAATAAAAAGAATAAAAAAAAACAATTCTTTTTTTGGACATGAAGTAAAATCTTATAAATAAGCACGTTTCTAAAAATGTTATCCAAAACAAAAACAACAATAATAAAAACTAAGCCCTTGACTTTAAAATAAACACGTTTTTTGGAAATAAGCTCATTAAAATTGTCCAAAAAAATTCTTCATAAAAAAAGGCACCAGGACTAGAAACAAGTAAAAAATCGTAATCCTGGTTATCACTCTCATGACGCGTCAAATGCAGATCTTACCGGGCATTTGGAACAATAATCCCTGCTTTGTGAAGAAAAATGTCTCACAGAACGTGGCCTTGCATAATACTATGAGACAAGAATGATGGACTGCACATGTACAGAAATATACTGGATGCATAAAATATGTGGATGATTTTGGATTTATGAAACATACTCTCTAAAGAAAAGAAAATTTATAAACCCGTTAGTAAAAAGGATAAAACAAGAGACCACAGTTTATTATTAAGCACTGTTTACTACATTTAGCAAGGCTGAAATAATGTTCTTATTGATAGAAGAGTAAATAAAAGTGAGAAAGACGGAAGCTGTAATATGTTAGAAAGTATAATTTAAAATTTGAAAACAGTGAGTTTTATTTAAATGTGCTTGTTCTATTTTTTTGCTGCAAAGATCCTAATACAACTAAAACAGTTTTTATTTTTAACTTTCAGGCGGTGATTCTTGTGGGTTGGATACTTGCAGCTGGTTCAGCATTAGCAGTAATATACGGACCATATCCATATGTGAAAGACATGGAGTTGCTTCCTAACGACTTGTCAGCTTTATACAACGCGTTGTCGCGACCTGTGTTTGTTACTGCGGTAGCTTGGGTTGTTATTGTTTGCGCCGCTGGTTATGGAGGTAATTAGGCTCACTGCGAATAGTGTAGATTTAAAAATCTAATTTCAAAAATTGTTTCTGCAGAGGTTAATCTAAACTAAAATAGTTTTTATTATGAGATTATTATAAATTTGATATGTGGTGTCATACAAAATTAAAACAATGTTTTTTAAAACAGTTAATAACTTTTTAAAATCGAGAAATTGAAACAAATCCTAATCTTTAAAATTAATTTAAGCTTCTGCTATTTAGGACCAGTGACAAAATTTTTGGATTGGAAGGTCTTCAAACCATTGAGCCGCCTTTCCTACAGCACTTACATAGTGCACATCTATATTGTATATTACTATGGATCGACTCAAGAAAAACCAATTCATTTTCTTACAATAAATTACATCTTTGTATTTTTGTGTAAGTATCAATATCAGTATCTTTTATTTCCGTCCCGCCAGTAAAAAAAAAGACATAAATAACAACAAGAAATCACATAACACTAAGCAGAACAAGAAAAAGAAAGGAACAAAACGCTGAACGTTATAACATGCAATAAGAAAAGATTAAAATAGTAGTCAGAAAGGATATGCATGATTGCAGCACCTTTAATAGATGATGTAAAGAAAAAAGAAAGTAAACTATAATAAAAAAAAGAGAAAAGAATATATAAATAAATAAACAAGACATTTCATGTGTTAACGCATTGCTGTGTTGGCGGAAAATAATGGGATCACAACAAGCCAATTACCAAAAGGGTCTTGGCAGGCAAAGAAACCCATCTAAAGAAATCCTGCTTTGGGTGAAAAGGACCATTTCAAATACACATGACACAATAAAATAAATTGTTTACTTAAATAAGAACTATGTCATAGTTTAAATTATAATGAAAGAATAATAGATTAATTAAATTACAATGAAAGAATATAATAATTAACATCTTTCTCATTTATTGTAATTTATTAAATTAAGAAACACGGGATTATTTTTATTTTTCGTTTCAAATTTTTCTCCATTTTTTAAAACAGCGAACATTCTGTTCTTCAAATAAATTCAAATTTTATTAGTTAATTTTCAAGAAAGTAGAAATGTCTAAAAATTTTTTTTTTGCTTTTATATACTTCCGCGGAAATTTAAATAAGAAGGTAAATCGAGGAAATAATAAAAAATCTTTTCTTTTATTTATAAAAATTACTTGAAAAAATAAAAGTTTGCTTAAAATATGTACAGTACTTTGCTATATGTACAGTTTTGCTTTACAGTGTTTGAATTTCATCAAATTTGTCATTATAAACTTAAGTAAGGGGAGCTTAATATTGAAAGTTTTGGAAATTGAAAACGAGGTCCTCAAAGTTTTATGGTATGATAGTAAAAATTAAAAATAAAACTACTCTTTTTACTTTACTCGCAAAAAACCCCATATTTTCTTTCCTTAAAATTTAGTTTGCAACTTTTTTCAAAGTATCCTCAGTATTTTATTTTACTATAGTTGTCTTTACAAAAAACAAAAACTTTGAAAGAATTTTTACATCATATGCAAGTGTATTTACTACTTGATATAGCTTTGATGCACCCAGAAGCCGAACCAGGGGCAAGACATTTTAGTACACCAAAAATTAAACATAAATGAATAAAAAGCTTTAGAAATACTTAAATATAACTAAACATGTAAAGATACTTTTGTAGCCTACTTGATGATAATTTTAAAATTTCTTTACTTGTCAACTATACTTACCCCACCCAGGGGCACCGAACCAGGGGGGCTAGGGGGCAATTACCATGTCCTTCGCCCCAGATTGTAGGTGCTTTCTCGCAGCATGGGCCGTGAGTAAGTCGGTTCATTGCTGTTTAAATGACAGACCGAAACCGAACCTACCAAAAAGAAAGGGTATCCACCCATTCCGATGTTCAGTGTGGGTCTGCTAGTCAGCAAACGTCCTTTTCAGGACAGGGCATTGTCAGGATAAAACTGCCCTTTTCAGGTCACATTGCCAACAAGTTCCGAGGACCCACTATTCTTCAGTTGAACATCGAAGACCTCACTGCGAGCAAGATGTACGTTCTTCATCACCTCGCTATGCAGTCTGAGGCACTCGTCATCCTACTGCAGGAGACCCACTGCACTGATGCAGAGAAGTTGGTACTTCCAAACTACCAACTAGCTGGGTCTTCTTTAAGCAGGAAGCATGGCCTTGCCACGTTTGTCCACGAGCGATTGAGATACACGCTTTTGGACCAATCTCCACTGACATCGCAGATCGAATGACTGTGTGTGGACGTTGATGGTTATAAAATAGTCAACGTCTACAAACCACCGCCAATGTGATTGCGAACCCTGGATCTCCCAGTGTTTCCTCATCCCTGTCTTTACGCTGGCGATTTTAACTGTCGTCATGCTGACTGGGGTTACGACGACAACAGTCCGGACGGTGAGTGCTTGGGTGGTTGGGAAAGTATTAATTGTCTTGCCCTCCTATATAATGCCAAGGACGCTGCCAGTTTTTATTCCGGCCGCTGGACCAATCCCGATCTAACTTTCGATACCGTAGGTCCAAACAGTCGCTTATCGGATAGACGTGTCCTTGACAAGTTCCCCAGGTTACAACATCGACCCTCGCTTATTACACCACCAAGGTTTGCTCTGTCATTGCCAAGCATGCCTGTTAAGCGATGGAACTTCCGCAGGGCCAAATGGAGTCACTACATTGCTTTGACGAATAAATTCGCAAAGACTTTGTTGCCGCCTGATTCACTTGATGTGGATGCGGCTTACCAGGACTTCTGTAACACCATTAAGAAAGCAGCCAAAAAGACTATCCCACGCGGGTATCGAAATAACTATATTCCGTGTTGGGATGCAGAGTGTGAATCCCTCTATAAAATCTTTTTTCAGTCTTCTCAGGGAGACAACTCAATTTTGGCTGCTACAGCTCTGCTTGCCAAGTTTGACAGAAAGCGGAGGGATCGATGGTCCGAGGCAGTTCGAAGCATTGACTTCTCACACTCTAGTCGAAAAGCGTGGAGTATTTTGAACAACCTTACTGGCAGGTCACGACACTCTCCTCGTCACTGTCCCGTTTCAGCCGATGCTATTGCATCTCAGCTGGTTATAAATGGGAAATACGAGGCTGTTGACCTCAAGTCATTTCGACTTGTCTATCAAGGAGTGTCTGACCTTTGGAGAGCCACAACACCAGATGCAGTAAATATCTCTGACAATTTTTCACAAAAAGAATTTACTGTTGCCCTCCAACATTTAAAACCAGGTAAAGCTCCGGGTCCTGATTCCATCTGCTCAGAGCTTATACTCCATGCCAGAGCTGCTTTAAAGTCCTGGTTACGTGACTTCCTTTCTTCCTGTTTGCGCCGACTCAAAATTCCCAAGATCTGGAGAAGAGCACTTGTGGTCGCGATCTCAAAACCAGCAAAGCCCGTGGGGTACCCAAAGAGTTATCGACCGATATCTCTGCTCTGTGTCCCCTACATGATCCTCGAGAGGCTTATCTACGCCCGCGTAGAGCCATTAGTCGATCCAATGCTCCCTAAAGAGCAGGCTGGGTTCTGACGCGGGAAGTCAACCGTAGATCAAGTTGTTCTGCTAACCCAGAACATCGAAGATTCTTTTGAGGCTGAAAAGAAGCCCAGTGCCGTATTTGTCAATCTGACAGCTGCTTATGACACTGTCTGGCACCGTGGCCTTACCTGTAAGCTGCTGAGACTACTTCCGGATAAGCACATGGTCAGAATGATTATGGAGCTTGTCCGAAATCGAAGTTTCACTCTTACCACCGGTGACAGCAAGCAAACCAGACTACGCCGTCTTAAAAACGGCGTTCCTCAGGGATCGGTCTTGGCTCCCCTCCTATTTAACATCTATACGTACGATCTTCCTTCCATGATTTTCAGAAAGTTTGCTTATGCTGATGACTTAACATTGTTGCATTCTTTTGGAAGCTGCAAATAGTTGGAGGGAACTTTAAGCCAAGACATGTCTACACTTTTCAGCGTATTTCCAGACTTGGAGGTTGAAGCTCAGTCACACTAAGACGGTGACGGCAGCCTTTTACTTAAATAACCGAGAGGCTAAACGTGAGCTAAAGGTCTACAACAATGGTAGACTTTTACCGTTCTGTCCAACCTCTACTTATCTTGTGTAAAACTGGACAGATTGCTCACGTTTCGTCACCACTTAGTGGCATTGCGCAAAAAACTATCCTCGTGCGTCACACTGCTGAGGCAGGATCGTGGGCTTGGGATGGGGTGCTGGTGCTAAAACACTACGCATAGCCACTTTATCTCTATTCTACTCAACAGCTGAGTACTGTGCTCCAGTCTGGTGTCGCAGTGCTCACACTCGCCTCATCGACTGTGTCTTGAACGACGCCTTGCGCATAGTTACTGGATGCCTGCGTCCCACTCCAACGGACCACCTACCTGTACTCTCAGGCATCCAGCCAGCTGAGCTTCGCCGAATGGGAGCGACACTCTCCTTGGCTTACCGTGGATCTCTGGACCCTGATCATATTTTGTATGGTCTTTTAAGTGGGTCCTCAGATACTCGTCAAGTGAGACTAAGATCCAGACGCCCGTTTGTGTCAGCTGTGCGGAATTGTTTGGACAACTTTTCCAGACTTGGCATCCGCGCTTCTGAATGGACAAATCACAAATGGAAAACGGAGTACTGTGAAAATGCTTCCAGGCTCCGTGCTTTTGTGCTCCGGATCGGTGCCAGGCCTGTTGGGATAGGCTTATCCCGAGCAGCTTGGGTTAAGCTCAACCGCCTGCGGACTGGTGTTGGGCAATTCCATTCGTCCATGCACAAATAGGGTCTTGCTCCTTCACCGAATTGCGAGTGTGACGCCTCTGAGCAAACCGCAGACCATGTACTAACAATGTGCCCTATACATCGGGCACCACATGCAGCACGAGGTCTGACGGTTTTGAATGACGAAACTCGATGCTGGCTTAATGACACCACTGCCAGCATCTGATCCAGGCAGTGCAGCAGTCTGGGGAAGTAAAAGTATAAACCCTCGGCCCCAGTCCTTTTGTGTCTGACCTGGAGTGGATGCCCTTCAAACGATGACGACGACGACGACGACCATGTCTTTCCAGAATGCTTTTGCAGAGCATAGACATTAGCTTAAGTAGATTTTTTTCATTTTGAAAGTTTATTATTAGAAGTAACTTTTATTTATTCATTCACTTATTTATCATCTTTATTTATCCTCTGACTTGCAAGACAACGTTGAAGGTCATAAACTTAGGCAATTACCCAGACCTGCAGTCGAAAATCTTAAGATATTGCTCTTTAATTAAAATTTTTATTTAATTTTTTTAGTTTATATATAAATATGATTGTAGATTTACATTAATTTAAAGTTGCTAGTTTCTTTCCTGAGGAGACAACGAAGTGGCAAAAGGAAGTATGAAACAGCAACATATAGATTGTGTTTGCCATCAATATGACCTTCCAACGTTCCTGTTGAAACTTTCCAGACAAAATATTTAGACCACTACTTATGGGAAACAACAGACATGTATCTCTGTACTATTTAACATAATGCCACATAACTTTTTGCTTTGTGTTCAATCAACTCCAGTTTGATGTGACAAATTTTTTACTTATTATCGTAGGGTGCAATTAATGGACCACTATATGATTATGTATACTGCGAATCTCTGTTTAAACGTTAGTCTGTTCGCATTAATTAGATTTGCTTATTTGGGTGAAGCTTATTTTTATCTAATTTGTTTTGTTAGGTTTCTTACAAATCTATTTTTTGGCACATCTAAAGTGGTTTTGTGATATTTTTAAAGTCTCTTTTTGGCTTTAATTTACTAAATTATGCGACTTGGCTTTTTCATGAACCCCCTCCTAACTAATTAGCTTTTCCCTACCAATCTTTAATTCATAGTATATTAATCCAACATTCGATTCATCCAAATTCTTTTTTGGGATTGGGACTTTTCCCAAACCTTTTCTACTTTTCCTGAACCGTATTTGGTAAAAATCTCAAAAGTGTTCTCATCAAAGTTTCCAAAACTACACAACCTATAGTGCATCATTGTTGAAAAAATCTTTAAAAGATTTTAGTATGGATCAACTTGAGAATCTGCTTGATTTAAGTTAGATTTATGCTGCTGCATAAGTCAACCTTTAGCAAACAATTTATTGATTATTCCAGGCAAGCAAATTTTAAAGCAGGTAAAGAACTATTAAACATCTTTTGCTAGTCACATGCAATAAACTAATTGTATAGCAATTGGATTTTTGGGATCAATTCAAAACACCATTTTAATCAAAATGCCTTATACTTAAATACATCTCAATTAGATTAAGTCTAATCAGTGCACCCACTGCACAAAACACGATCAAGTAATCAATTTAGCTCAAACATGAAACAAAATAGCTATAGTCTAAACACTGAACTATGTATACCAATGTGTTTTAAGGTGCTCATAAGAATAAAAAAACGTTGGAACATCTTTAATGAAAACAATGAATTCACAATAGTAGGACCATTAAAACTTTCCCTTTTGAAACAACTGGCTGAATTTTTTCTCAAAAATAAATGAAGAAATTAGGGATGTGCCGAAGCCGAAGCTTCGGCAAAGATTTGTTGTTGTTGTCAATTTGTGAGAGTCCTTGCTCCTTCTTGATAAATTCTTTTTGCAAAGTATGCAGACAGCTATGCTTACATCCTCGTTACTTATTTTCAAGTAATCCCATAAGGGATTTTCATCTTGTTTAGGCATTATGAATAATGATTAGCTTAGTTCTTCATATCGTTAATGCTCAGATCTGAAACATCAATGATCAACAGGAGGATATTTATACATTTATTTAAAAAGATGCAATTGTTTATAACAATTATATAATACAGTATACACTTTAGATATAATTAATTAGCTACACACTAATTATAAAAACATCATAATTTACAACAAATGTTTTTTCAGCACTCAGACACACGAGAAGTTTTGCAATTTTATATTAAAACCATAGAAAGTTACAAATTGAAAGTTTAGACAGTGACAACATAGCACACACTGCTATCGATCTGAAGGTCGGGCATTTTACTGCGATAGTCCTTGCTTAATGCTAGCACAACAAAAAGAAAGATGGACAAAGTGGGGCTAACTGTAAGTCAGTGACGTGCAATGACCTCTGAGGCTGGACATGTAGTTGCCATGCAATACTTTATGGATAGAACAAAATATTGTCTGGGATTCTCAGACGAAGATCAAATTTGTCTCAAAATCATGGTGTTCTCCTAATAAAAAAAGTCTTCAATTGTAATCACTCTCAGATTTCTGACTTTTTGTTTCAAAAGCATAGTGTTGTCCAAAAAAAGTCTTCACTTAGTGTTCTCTAAAAAAAAGGTCTTCACCTCGGATAAGCCTCACATTTCTCTAATTTCGTCCCAAAACTGTAGTGTTCTTTATTAAGTAAAAAAATAAAGGTCATCATGCAAAAGTTTGTTGCTCATGCAAAGCATGACTTGCAGGCCCTGACCGCATGCCACTGCTGTAAGTCAGTGTAAACCAGAGATTCTTCAACTTTTTGAGACGCGCCTCTTTTTCGTCATGAAAATAAAACTTGCGCCCCCTTTGATAATACCAATAAAACAAAATAATTTTATTTTTTATTTCATACATGCGTGCTAACTTGTTAATTAAAAGAATAAAAAAACTTGGTAAACAGCACTTGCCGTAATTAGTTGGCGGCGGCTCGTATGATTGTTGCAAACCGGCTTTTTATCGCAATAGGTAAAGTTTTAGAGCCCTGAGCATTTCGGTGAATCACGCAATGAGATCTAACCGCATCGGGGTTCCTCCTGTATCTTTGCAATGAATTCCCTTCGAGATCCAAACATTGTCAGATGACCATCAGTGCAGACACCCACAATTTTTTTCCAAGGTACGAGTATTATTGTTGCAACAAACGTCAAGACCACTTTAAATACATCTTATGCTCTACATGTGTTCTCTAGGAGCCTGCAAAACGGGTACGCGACAATTTGCTGGGACCAATTTGGCGGGAGACTATTTGACAGGACAAATTTGTCGGCAAGCCAATTTGTCCGCAAGCCAATTTGTCAAGAAAATAAATAAATATAATTTACCTTCACTAGCGTTGAAGCGACAAAAAAAAGTTTTGTTATGTCACTAAGGCAATTGAAAAGGCAATTGCAATTGTTCAGCTGATAAAATTGAAAATTTGCATTTAACATTGTTAAATTTAGGTATGTTCCTAACCGAATATTTACAATAGATTAATTTCGAATATTTAAATTAAAAAAAGGTGCTTAAAAAGTTAAATTTTTCAATCAAGGTTGTTTAACACATATCTTTTACAAAATTGAAATTTGCCAGCGTACTAAAGTTGTGACGTCATAATAAGCATTATACTATATATGCCTGGTTTTTCTTGGTTTCATGCGGCTCTTATACAGTCTGGAATTTTTAGAACATGGTAATTCAAAAACCGAGACTGATTCCAAATGAAGACTTTTTTTTAGAGAACACCATGATTTCTTCAAAAAATCAGAAAAATTTGAGACTGATTCCAAATGAAGATTTTTTTTTTTAGAGAACAACATGAAGTCCATGTAAATCATGTGGCTCTTTACGGTAACAAAATAAGAAATGTGGCTCTTGGTCTTTGACTGCTTGGCCACCTCTGCTATATACAGTATAAACATTTTCCTGCTGATCGGCGTATTAAAAAAATACTGAATGACGGTTAAGTCACAGTGGTTATTATTTTAAACTATCAAACCATGAAACTTATTTTAACTATTTTTTATTAGCTCGTTTCGTTATTATATGGTTTGTTTCGTCTATAGGGTTCGTCAGAAGCAACCGAAAATCTGAAAAACAAATACGTACAAAAAGGAAAGCTTAACAAAACGATAAAAAGTCGAAAAAGAACTTAAAAACAAAAAAATACGACAGTGATTAAAAAGTTAAATCAGTTACGAATTTTTTGGATTAAATTTCAATGTGTAAAGTTTTTTTCAGTGCCTGCATCATTAATCATAATATTGGCCATAATAAATTCATATCTGAAAACATTAGCATAAGCAACAAAAAAAACTTAACACATTGAAACTTAATAAAAAAATTGTAACCGCTTTAGCTTTTTTGATCATTTTAACACTTTTCTTTTTGTTTTTAAGTTCTTTTACCAACTTTTTCTCGGTTTATAAGATATTTGATTGCTTTCTGACGCGCCCTATAAACCAGGGGTTCCCAAACTGGGGTACATGTACCCCTAGGGGTACATTTAGGCTTCTCAAGGGGTACATTATTATGTGAGAGAATGCCCTTATTTAAGTTAAATTCCGTATCCGGAAGAAATAATAGACTCAAATGTCTAGAATTTTCGAATCCGGTCGGTTGTTAATACGTCAAACAGGACAATTAAGAGGGAAGATTTTTTTACAGATCACCGTAATTTTGGGTTTGAATGGGGAAAATTAGTGGCTGCTGAAAAGGGAAGAGTTTTCATTGTTTAGAGATCACCTTAATTTTCGGCATGAATTGGGAAAATTTATATCTGATTCAAAGTGAACACTAGCGTACCGAGGGGGGAAGCCACTGTGCCATGGAGACGAAATGGCAGTGAAAATCTTTTTTCTTTTTAGAGATCACCATGATTTTGGGTGAAAAATGGAAAATTGTAGACGAAATGGAAGTGAAGACTTTTTTTTTTTAGAGATCACCATGATTTTGGGATGGAAATGGCAAAGTCGGAGACGAAATCAAACTTTGGCCTCCCCCTCGGAAACTTTCTGCGTACGCCACTGAAAGTGAAGACCTTTTTTTTCAGAGATCACCTTGATTTTGGGCATGAATTGGGGAAAAATTAGTGGCTTATTCTAACAAAATTTCGGGGGTACATGCAAACCTGCTACAGTGTCCAAAGGGTACCCATAAACTAGAAGTTTGGGAAACCCTGCTATAAACGAAACAAACTGTCAGAGCTAATAAAAAATAGTTAAAATAATTTTCATGGTTTGATAGTTTAATATAATAACCGCTGTGACTTAACAGTCATTCAGTATTTTTTTGATACGCCAATCTGCAGAAAAATGTTTATGCACGCCGACCAGAATAGATTTGCAGAAAAATGTGCACATATAGTATAATGCTTATTATGACGTCACAACTTTAGTACACCTGCATAACTTCAATTTCGTAAAAGATATGTGTTAAACGACCTTGGTTGAAAAATCTAAGTCTTTAAGTACCTTTTTTTAGTTTAAATATTCAAAATTAATCTATAGTAAATTCCATTAGATGCAGCCTATATTCGGCTAGGAACATACCTAAATTTAACGCATTTAACAATTTCAAATGCAAATTTTCATTCTTATCAGCTAAACAATTGCAATTGCCTTTTCAATTGCCTGAGTGACATAACAAAACTTTTTTGTTGTCGCTTCAACGCTGGTGCAGATAAATTATATTTATTTATTTTCCCGCCAAATTGGTTCGCCGACGAATTGGCTTGCCGACAAATTTGTCCTGTCAAATAGTCTCCCGCCAAATTGGTACCGCCAAATTGTCTTGCTTCGTGCAAAACAGCATATTCTTTTCACTCCAAGCGACCGTAGACTTACAACTTCGACAATTGGAAAATATCAGTTGTTTTACCACATTGAATTGAAAAAAAACCGGTAATTTTTTGAAAACTTGACACTCGATTTCTTTTGCGAGCTTATCAATAGGTGTTTCGATCATAAAATCCGAGAGTGAAATCTTTGCTATCTTCTCGTTGTATGTTTTTTACGACACAAAACCAGCTGCTTTTAACGTGCACGGTTTAATCAATGTTTCACTAATTAATGTTGTGAGATTTCTTCTTTACAGCAATCATGTGAGCAATTTCAAATGACGCTTCTACTATTTCTGCAGACGAAGATTAGCAAAAACACTCACTTTCAAATTTTTTCAGACCGTCTTTCTTTTTTTGAAAAAAAGCTAAAGGTTTATCTCTATGGCCAGGGTTTTTTTTGTCTAACATGACGGTGAAACGGCTTGGTCTTATTGCATGATTGCTGTGGTTTTCATAGCATATTACGCATTTGTCGTCGTCGTTATCGTTTGGGATCATCCGCTTGTTCTTCTTTTATCCGGTGATAGCAGTGATATTCTTGAGTCAGCGTTTGGTATCTAGGATTAACAGATCACGATGTCTTTTTGGTGCCTGGTGTGTAGAGCATGCAGAAATGATGTGGTCTGGAGTTTGTTTATGTGCACCATACTAGCAATTACAAAAGGTAGCAAAACCTTATACGAATATGACTGAAAACGCTCAATGCCAGTTCGCAAGCGTTTGAGTCTTACCTAAGCAGGCCCAGACCAAGAAGCCTGGAAGCAACTCTTGGAAGGAAATCATAAAGTTTAGGTGGACTATTTAAGTACTATATGTTCCATGTAAGGTCTGTCTACTGACCAACACGAATATCTAGTTTAGATGCACTATTTTATAGTTTCCGTGCGGCAGGCACAAATGGGCGTCTGAATTTTAATCTCTCTTGCCGCTCATATAATGGCCTGACCAAATAATTATGCAAGAGGTGCTCGAGGTCTAAAATGCTGCAGAGAAGAGTAGCTCCCAGACTATGAAGTTTAGCTGTTTGGATTGAATACGGCAAGAATGGGAAGGTTGACTGTTAGAGTGGGATGCAGGCATCTAGTTACAATCATTAAGAACACTGTCAATTTGACAAGTCTGTACATTGCCACATTAAACTGATGCACATATTCCGCTGTATTGTAGAGTAGAGTACAGATAAAGCGGCTACGCGGAGTGTTTACGTACCAAACCTCCATCTTAAACTGCTAGTCGTCTTAGAAATGTTACGCGCGAACCTGGGTGCGCCCGTCAATCAAGAGCGTTCATGTCGCCCGGGTCGTCAGTAATCGTGAGTAGTCGAAGCCGATCTTGCCAAAATGGAAAATCATTTATATTATGCAATTGGTACCGATTATTGTAAAATAGCTTCATAGCTTGTCGTTGCATTTACCAAAAAGCAAGAAGCTTGAGTAAATTTTATTAAGGTTAATGCTTCTTTCAATGTCAGAGAAAAATTTTAAACTTTTTTATAAACATTAAACAAAAATATATTGAAAATAAATATTTTTTCATGGGGTCTACTTTAAAGTCAATGGCAATGAAGTCATCATAACCTCAAATTTTCGTTCTTCAGGATCTGCATTTGATAATGAAATTTTCAAAACTATTTTTATTATTGACGCAGCACTTGTGCTGATAAAATACACAGCACAGTTGTTTTTTAACAAAGCTAAATTAGTGCAATTATTGCTCATTCTCAATGCTGATAAACTTCGGTATCTACCATTCATAATATTAGCATTTTACTGCTATATAAGAAATTAATTCATGTATCAATTTATAAATTAATTTATTTTGATGCTCTGTACATTTAAAAGTGCTTGGTAGTTTTAAATAAAATAAAATTCCTCTAAATTTAAATTTGTCGTTTTTTCATATTTTGCGCCCCCATTGAAATTTTCAATACCTATTATATTGTTTTTTTTAAATTTTTTTTACTATACACATGTTTATTTATATGGATATCATATTTTTTAAGGGCCTCATATAAATTTAAATTTTAAGCCTCTCCTTAACTTAAGTCAAATAATTATTTTTTTATTATAAATAACTCTTTTTTTAACCTATATTTATATTACTGTGCTTTTATTCTTGATTTACTTTTTTTGGTTTTGCAGCTTCTGTTGCTCTATCTTTCGGGTGTGGGTTTCTTCTTTCTGTATTTGTTGAATGGCCATTTGTCGGAATTTGTAAAATTTTATTTTTTCCAACTTCATCAAACACAAAAAAGAAAACAAATTTTCCACTTTCTGGCAATGACCATGAATCAAAATCAAAATGGACTCCCTCTGATGTTGATCAATTCGATGATGGCGATCAAGTGTCGTTAGAAAAAAGGGAAACAAAAACGGATTTTATTAACGAATCTTTTGACAGCAATGGGTCGAATTCCATTGAAAATACAGAATTTTAAAAATCAAAGCTTGTAAATTTTAGTTTTTACAATCCAACCCAAAATAACTTTTTTACAGATAGCTACAAAATGTTTTAAATTATTGAAGAGTAATTTTTTGTTGATTTTATTTGACTTGTATTTCTATTTCAGTTTCTTTCTCGAATAACGCTCAAAAATATTTTTTCATTATAAATTTTTACTTTCAACTTATGGAACTGAACAAGAAAAGCTAACTTTTTAAAAAAATTTAAAACCTGGTAATTAAAAAGGTTGAAAATCCACTTCATCTCACTTTTTCTCCGTGGTGTTTATCAAACTTGCAAACAAGAAACAAGATGCTTTTATAAGATTTCTTGCAAACGCGACGCAATATAAATAAAAAAACAAAATATTCAAACAAAAATTTAAAAAAGTTATAATTTTTGCAACAACACTGACATACGCTTTATGTTAGAATGAACTGCAACATATTCATTGAAATATATATCTGATTAAATCCATTAAAAACAACAAATTAAAAGTATAAGGATGCTCTTAAATTAAAGCCACAAACGAAAATATCGTAATGATGACTTTCAGAGGCACAGTTTTTATTCCATCAAACAACTAGAATTAAAAATTTTAATACAAATATACAGTATATTTTATTTTAATGAAATAACTCTAGTTAAAATGACGGCTTATCGTGAAGCAAACTTAGAAGAATGTTTTTTTTTTATTAAAACCAATATTTTTATACATGTTAATGTAATTGTTACACATCGAAACTATAATACGCATGTCTAATTGGGAGCTTGAAAACAATAAATTTGCTGTAAGTCAATGAATTGAAAATTTTGATATCGAGAAAGTATTAAAAGAAAAGTATAAGCAATTTTATCTATTCGTATATATAGCGTGAGTTTTCAATTTTTGCGGGCTTCCGAAATTCGTTATGTCATAAAATATGACGCCATAATGACTTGCAAGTAAATCATCGAATTCGTTATGTGACCATTTTTTGCATACTTTAGAACTTTTTTACAAGCGACATTAAAATGCATGTATGCTAAAACACACCACAGCTAGAATAAATATTCGCAAACCTCCCCCCAAAAAACAAAATAAAGCGTTTAAAAAATGTGTTTGATGCAAAAAATTTGCGTAAAAATTAAAAAAGTTGCAATGAAAACTTTAAAAGTTGCACAGCGTGTCGCACTTCTGTCGAAAAGTGTGAACAAGTGTGCGCTGAATCAAAAGGCCACTGCCTTAATTGCACTTCCTCTGATAAAGAAGCAGAACTTTCAGATAAAAAAAAAATTATAAAAAAGCGCATTTTTAAGCAATAATATTTATTACCATTTTTAGCCTTTAGACTTTGATTGATTTAAATATTAAAAAAACAATACAAACTCATATTTTATGATTTCGTAATTAATGGGTTTAATGGCTCATTGAAGATGAATATGTTCAATGTATTGCAGAAGTAAATGATGAAAAGGCTTCCGAGATTGATGATCGAAAATTCTTCTCTCTCACGTTATACACAATTACATTGATCAGACTGTTTAAAAAAAAATTAACATAAAATAAGCTGTAGTTTAAAATTTTATATTAAGGAACGGATGTCAAAAGAAATTTTGGTAATAAATGCATAATACTGCTACTTATGAAAACAATTTGGCTTGAAATAGAGCAAATTGTTGAAGACTTATTGAAACAAAATTATTTGAGATTTTTATTTTTCTTCAGCGAAACAGTTTAAGATTAGATTTGTACTTCACAAAAAAGCAAATTTTTTGGTTCATTAATTTGTAAAAAAAGCTTCAGTTAATTTAGTTTATATTCCATGATTGTTGATGATCAAATTAAGCATTAATATGTGAAACAACAACAACAAAATAAACTTTTCTAATAGTTTAATTGCAAAGGTAGCAAATAAAAAACTTAAAAATTGGAATTCTGATTCCTGTAGATTGGTGTTCTGGAATTTATAGTATAGAAACTTCTATGGTTATAAAATTAACTTTATTTAAAATATGATTTTATCAACTTAGATAAAAGGTGGCAGTGGGAAAATTTAAGCCATTTTTGATCTCATTCCCATTTCTAATGGATATAAATCATTGCTTAGTCAGAGAGACTAATTTTTGCATGAAATTATTACGTCAAAATGTCTCGCTTGAAATATAAATGCAATAACATATTGAACGAGTTTAATAGCTTTTTATCTCTTAAACTTGCAACTATACAAACAACCAAAAAGAAACCAACTAGTCAAATCACAAACTCAATTTTTATGCAAAAACTGTACATCATTATTTAGAAATTAAGTACCCATTGGAAATTGACGAATTTTTAGAAAACACAAGTACTTTTGAAAAAGATAAATTTTTTTCCATTAGTAATAATAATAATAATAAGATTTTTCTTGTTTTACTTATTTATTTGATATTTATTTAGTTTTTAAAAAAAGATTAAATTTTTTTATCCTAAAAAAGATAATCTGATATCAAATAAACTAGAATCATTTTTATAAAACAAACTACTAAAAGTTTTTCTTATTGTTTGACGCTTTTAGCATTAAAGTAATCATTAATTTCTTTTTAATAACGTTTACCTGTTAGTCATGCTGAGATAGAATGTGACCACATATGGAAGTGTCAAATTTCTACAAGTTAACTTCCGGTTGTAAAACATTATCAGGACCACAACCAAAGGAACTAAAAAATAAAAGAGAATTATCTGCCATAAAAAACTCATTGTTAGTATATGTAACAATCAAGATTATTATAAAAGTTGAGCAGGGAATCGTTCTTGACTCTGCCACATTTAAAAAAAATACTACTAAAATGACAAAACAATGCACTTGCATGGTAACGCCAAAAGTGGTTTTCGTGCTATTCTTAAACGCTGCAAAATTAACGAGGATTTCTAGCCGAACTTTAAATAAAAAAATAAATAAACAAAGATTCTTAAATGTTTTTTAATTTCACAAACTGAATTATATTTTGTAAATGTGAAATCGTGCTCAAATCACGTACGCTGTAAAAAAACCTGTAGCGGCTTTTTGAATTATTTCAGTCGTAGCTGTTGATGTTTGCAGAAATTTTCCAAGTTTTTAAAATTTTTGAGCAGATTTGTTTACAATGTTGATCATCATTATAATGTAATGATCGTAAACTATTTAAAGTAAGCCTAATTCAGTGGTTTTCAATGCTTTTTTGCTTGCAGAACTCCCGAAAAATTTTTTAAAACTTGGGACAAAGTATGAACTATAAAGTCCTATAGACATATGTACCGTGATGGGATTTGGGGGGTTTGCACGAATTCTCCCCAACCGGTTCTTGAATTGCAGCACGTTCAGCGAACCCAATCTTTAAATTTAACGCAATCCATGTATCTCTATATCTTTGTATAATGAGAGGAACTTGCCATTAGTAAGTTTTATAAAAAAAAAGAGCCTGTTTTTAAAATTTTAAATCTCAACCTTCATATGTACGTTTACTTCCTAAATAAAATATTTATTATAAGGTTAATAAAAAATTTAAAAACAAAAAAATCCATTATATACATAATTATGAGAGATAAATCCATCATATAAAAGAAATTATACAAACAAATCTATTATATAAAGATTTAAGAGCGCCCGAACATCTTTTACTAATACTTTCAGAAAATATCCATACATATGATTAAAGAAAACCAAGAACTTTTTAAACTAATTTGAGATAAGAAATTAAAGACTGAAGTAATGTTGAAAAAGCTTTAAAAGTATTCTATTAGCTTTATAAAAGACCTTAATATATTTTTCGTGGTATTCCAACAGTTTAGCTCAAGGTTTCTATATGGGGTTTCATAGCGACTTACCATCAAAATTTTTAAAATAATATTTTCTATCTATAATCAACTTTATTCAAAAGAATTGTTATTATCGAAAAACTAGACAATGATAAGTGTATTACCTAAAAATTCTTAACCCGTTCTTAAAGCATTAATTCTTTTAAAAGTTAAGTGAAGACCAAAAAAGGCATTGATTGAAATTCAAATAGGCCTACAGTTTTTCGTTAAACGTAAAGTAAAGACGTTTTTGTTTGATTTTGATTTTTGAAAAAAAATTAAACTTAATCTTATTGAGTTAGACAAAGTTAGCCTAAAGGTAGTTTGGAAACCTTAGCCTAACTGGTTTATTTTGTTTTTAGGATTGAGTATTAACTTTTTTAAAACCTTTTTGCTTCTACTTTAACTTATAAGGGAATTGCGAAAGATTAAATCAAGCCCTGCTGAGCAGATTTTTTCACGAAAACCTGCGTGGTCTAGTTAAGTATTGCCATTTACTAGTTGCAAACATATAAGTTTAAATTTTCTCCTTATGATTTTAAAACACAAACAGGCTTGATTACAATTACAAAAAAAAAGAACGTAATTACACAAAGTCACAGTGAATCCAAGTTGCATAATCGCAATAGTTGCAAACACTTTTTTTTCGGTTCTTTTTGTTTTGATTTGATGAGAATTATTTTCATCTTTCATGCGAAGTTTAAAAATAGCTACAATACCAACTCCCAGAGTGAGACAAGTCTAAATGAAGCAAAATAATGATAAAATAATTGTAGAAATTAAAATAAAGATTATTTTTGTGTATTTACGTATCATACTTTCTTTAAAAAAAGCAAGGCTAAATTTTTAAAGAGCCGCTTAACAAAAAAAGTTATTGACTTAGAGTCTTCAAATACTATTGGTTTGAAGTTAAAAGAGTTGTGTTATACAAATTATGTTGTTGGTTGAAATCTCTCGTGATTAGTAAAATGGACGTCTGATTATTTCAATAAATTTTTCAAGTAAAATTTATTTAAAAAAATTGTTATAAGTTTTTTTAAATTTTTGTTTGAACGTGTAATTGTATCAAAAACAGTTAAACAAATTCTTTTCAAAAAAATTATTAAATTGAATATAGTCTAGGGATCATACATAACAGATTGATTTTTTAAAAATAATCCAAAATATATTATCCAAAAACTGTTATCCAAAAACTAACGAAAACACATATAACTCACCATAATCACAAAAGGGAGAAGCCAGAATAATCCAAGTGTCCAATACAAGATGGTAAAATTACCAGATCCTATTTCTTTGACTACCGGAACATACGACATTAGGGATATGACGTAACCTCCTATCAATTGTTCTGGAAACCATACTAAAAACATGTACATTTGTAATTGCAAGCCTCGGTAATTGCATGCTTATTGTACAAAAGAGTAATTTTTTTAAATAGATGTTTGTAATAGAGATTAAAAGTTTGTAAATATAAAATTTTTGATCTTATATCTTACAGAATTTTTATTTTAAACTGTTTGCAACACGATTAGCTTGAAAATATGTCACTGAAAAACCGATTAAATTGACGAGAGTCAAATCATCCGTGTTTTATTATTGATCAAAAAATGTATCACAAAATTGTTATTTTATTACAAAGTATTAGTGTACACATTCATATACATACAAGCAGTTAGTTATAAAAGACAAAAATGCTAATCATTAAGGCTATTTGATTAACTAAAAAGTATTTTTTCACTTTATTTTTTCTAAAGTTTTAACTTTATTTTGACTTAACCGTTTTGGTTCTTTTGTAGAAGTTCTTACCAACAAATTTTGGTTAAAACGACAATTTTCATCAATTCAGAAAAGTATAATTGTACTTTTTTGTCTACAGTGAGATAAAAACTCAGTAATGGTTTGCGATTACAAATACCACAAAAGCATTTTTTTTTGTAGAAATTAGTGCGTATAAAAACTTCAACATACATTCAAAAAAATATTTTCATGAATCTACCATTACGATTTTGATGTAAATGTTTAAATAAAAAACATGCACAATAAGACATGATTTAATTTCAATTACATAAGAATCATATTATTTTTTTCTAATCTTAAATTGTTAAGACATTTTTCAAATCCATATAGATGAAAATTCGTAAACTAAAAATTGTGCTCACCAGAGCGGGCATGAAAAATATCCATAACAATGTTATCAAACTTTGGTGGTCCGTGATCCCTTTTCACAGACTCTCAAATATCCGTGGCCCACTGGTTATTATATTGTTCCAAAGGTGAAGTGAAGACAAAAAAAAAGGTCATGACTTTAAAACCGTCTCTGAGTTTTTCAATTTCGTCCCAAAAGTAAATTGGAGTCCAAAATGAGGATTCTTTCCGTAGCCCCCTCGGTAAAGATCCCGTTGCCCTCTTTGCCAAACCCTAGTGCAGGAGAAGCGCAATGCCGTTGAACGTTTGGAAAAAAGGTAAAATTGATAATTTTGGTTTAGAAGTTTTAAAAATTAGCAGAGAAAGAATTGGAAGAGTGACTCTAAGGGTTGCAGCCCTCAAAGTTTCAAAATACGTGGTATAAACTTGGTATAAACTATGGAAACAAAACATTCTATGCATTTAATAGGATCTCGAAAAATTGGAAAAATAAGCAAAAAATGAGCTTTTTTTATGTGAAATTTAATGAGGTAAAATTTTCAAAAATTTTGATTTTGCTTCGACCTATAAAAGTCATTAAAAAGAATTCAGAGCAACCAAAACTAAACTAAGCCATTTAATAAAATTTTGATACTAAGCTACTAAATAAAATTTTTAATTTATTTTTGTACAATTTAAAAAAATTTTTAAATACCTTTACAACTATTATATAAAAAAATTTTTTTAGTCTTAGTTTTCCAATTTTTAACTCAGTTTTTTTAAAATATCAAAAAGCTTACAATTTAAATAGATAAAAATAATGGAAGGATATTTTTTATTTGCAAATAAATTTGGCCTAAATTGATAGAAAGTAATAAATAAGAATTTCAACAATTGATTCAAAAGATTATTTTTAATCTGCAACGCACATAATGCACATACAATAACTTGACATGCAAAAATTTAAACTGACAAAACAAGAATTGTTGTGCAATAATTGGAAAATTAAAAAAACCTATTTCTTAGTTACCGGTACATCAAAATCAAATTTTCTATTTTCTATGTAGTTCAAAATAAACTCTCAAGCACGTGATACAATTTAGCCAGTAAAAATACTTACACGTTGTCGTAGAAGAAATGAGCGACAAAATCCAAACTATGAGAAGTCCTGGGATAACCTTTAATTTGTCTTGCAATCTGTAACTCATTGGTTTTGTGATTGCATACATTCGCTGCATGCCAATGTACATTAAATGATAGACAGAACTGGTGTAGCCAAAAGTTATAAAGATTACTCCGAAGTTAGGTAAGGCTGACCCTCGAAAATTGTAAGTCTGAATTGTAAGTTCCTCAAATGTTAAATTCATGGTCCAACTGAAATTGTAAGGGATGAAAGCCAGCAATTGTATACCTAAGAATGTAAATAAAAATATTGAAAACATTTTTATCTTCTTAATCGTAAAAAAGTGCTTATATCGTTTCAATTTTTTTTCATAACATACGTACAGTTTTACATAACAACCTCTAATCGATCTTTTGAAAGTGTCCCTCTGTTCAAACGTAATTAAAATTGTTCGGTAACAAACTTCACATTAAACCAGGGCTTTTTAACTTGTTTAATTACGTGAACCACCAAGCTAATATAGTAAACTCTGTAAACTCCCAGAGAAAGTGAGGGTACACCAAAATATCGAGCTGTAGTTATTTTAAAACTGTTTTTATTGCAAGGTCGGATCGCGATACATAATAAATCAAGCCTCTTCAAGAAACAACCCAAAGCAATCTGTGTTTTGTTAAGAAAACTAACCCGGAATTTTCCTGTGTTTACTATCGCTTCTTGAATATATATATTATATATATTTTTTTTTTATTCTCTCCTGATGCTGTAGGGGGATTCCCGGTTAATTTCATTTACAGAAAACAGATTGCTTATAGATTATTTCTTGAATCCATCTGTAACGTCAATGAAAAACCAAAAAAGTCTTCGTTTAATGTTTAACCGAAAAACAAACTTTTCTTCGACATACAAAAAAGACCTTTTTTGGTCTTTTTTACTTGACATTACTAGAATAATATGCACGTTTTTTAGACTTACTAAAAATAACTAAACTAATATTAGTGAAAACTAAACCCAGAATGGCGAAATAAGCACATTAAAATTGGTAAAGACAAGGTTTATGGACTTAGCACTAATCTAAGGATAAGACTAAAACGGTAACCTTTTAAATAGAATTCAATGTTGATTGCAAATAATTATTTTAAATTTTTGCTTTTTTGCAATTTCGCGAACCCCTCGTTAGTTCGCTACTTGGACCTTTAATTTACAAACTTTATTTTAGGCACTAAAAATGTAACAAAAACACTAAAAGAAATTCAAATATGTTAGGAAATCAAGCAACATATTGTTTCTTACACAAATTTTTTAACATTATTCAAATGCGGTGATTGCCAACGGCTATATATCAAAATAAATTATCAAATATTTTGCAAAAAGTATCGTGTCTTCGTTTCCTTCTTTTAAACTAAACTTTTCTTACTATAGTTTGACAACGTTTAACTGATGGTTAGGAAGGACTATGGCCCAGATGGTAGGTGCTTTCTCGTAGCCTGGGCCATTAGTACGTCTGTTCTCGTATTAGGCATGACAGACTGAAACCGAACCTGCCAAAACGGAAGGGTGTCCACTCATTCCGATGTTCAGCGTGGGTCTGCTAATCGGCAAACTTCCTTTTCAGGACCCGGCAATGCCTGGAAAAAACTTTCCTTTTCAGGGACATTGCCAACAAGTTCCGAAGACCCACTGTTCTGCAATTAAACATCGAAGGCCTCACTGCAAGCAAGATAAACATTCTTCATTACCTTGCTCTGCAATTTGAGGCACTCGTCATTCTTCTACAGAAGACCCACTGCACTGATGCAGAGAAGTTGGTACTTCCAAACTACCAACTAACTGGGTCTACTTTAAGCAGGAAGCATGGCCTTGCCACGTTTGTCCACGAGCGACTGAGATACATGATTTTGGACCAATCTCCACCGACATCGGAGATCGAGTGGTTGTGCGTGGATGTTGATGGTTACGAAATAGTCAACGTCTACAAACCACCACCAACACAATTGTAATCTCTGGATCTCCCAGTGTTTCCTCAACCCTATAATTATGCTGGCAATTTTAACTGTCGTTATGTTGATTGGGGTTACGATGACAACAGTCCGGACGGTGAGTGCTTGGGTGGCTGGGCAAGTATTAATTGTCTTGCCCTCCTATATAATGCCAAGAAAGCCGAAAGTTTTTACTCTGGCCACTGGAACACTGGCACCAATTTAGACCAAGCTTTCGTTAGCATAGGTCCTAACAGTTGCTTACCGGATAGACGAATCCTTGAAAAGTTCCCCAGGTCACAACATCGACCTTCGCTTATTACACCACCAAGGTTTGCTTTGTCATTGCCAAGCATGCCTGTTAAGCGGTGGAACTTCCGCAAGGCCAAATGAAGTCACTGAATGGACCTTATTGGTAGGTCACGACACTCTCCTCGTCACTGTCCCGTCTCAGTCGATGCTATTGCATCTCAACTGGTCAGAAACGGGAGATACGAGGTTGTTGACCGCAAGTCATCTCGACTTGTTTCTCAAGAAGTATCTGACCATTGGAGGGCCACAACACCAGACCCAGTAAATATCTCTGACATTTTCTCACAGAGAGAATTTACTCCTGCCCTCCAACAATTAAAACCAGGTAAAGCTCCGGGCCCTGATTCCATTTCCCGGAGATTATAATCCATGCTGGAGCTGCTTTGAAGTCTTGGTTAGGTGGCTTTTTTCCTGTTTGCGCCGACTCAAAATTTAAAAGATCTGGGGAAGAGCTCTTGTGGTCGCCAAACCAAAGCCAATGAAGCCCGTGCGGGACCCAAAGAATTATCAACCGATATCTCTACTCTGTGTCCCCTACATGATCCTCGAGGGGCTTATCTACGCACGCGTCAAGCCATTAATCGATCCACTGCTCCATAAAAAGCAGAATGGGTTTCGACGCAGGAAGTTAACCGTGGATCTAGTTGTTCTGCTAACCCAGAACATCGAGAATTCTTTTGAGACTAAGAAGAAGGTCGGTGCCGTATTTGTCGATCTGAAAGGTGCTTATGACACTGTCTGGCACCGTGGCCTTACCTGCAAGCTGTTGAGGCTTCTGCCGGATAAGCACATGGTCAAAATGATCATGAAGCTTGCAGGAAACCGACGTTTCACCCTTACTACCGGTGACAGCAAGCAAAGCAGGCTACGCCATGTTAAAAACGGCATTCCTCAGGTATCGGTCTTGGCTCCCCTCCTATGTAATATCTAAACGTACGATCTGCCTTTCCTGATTTTCAGAACGTTTGCTTATGCGGATGATTTAGCATTGTTGCACTCTTCTGGAAACTGGAAAGACTTGGAGGGGACTTTAAGTCAAGATATGTCTACACTTTCAGCGTATCTCCAGACTTGCAGGTTGAAGCTCAGTCATACTAAGACGTTAACGGCAGCCTTTCACTTAAATAACCGAGAGGCCAAACGTGAACTAAAAGTCTACAACAATGATAGAATTTTACCGTTCTGTCCAATCCCTACTTATCTTGGGGTAAAACTGGACAGATTGCTCACGTTTTGTCACCATTTAGTGGCATTGCGCAGAAAACTATCCTCGCGCGTCACACTGCTGAGACGACTCGTGGGCTCGGGATGGGGTGCTGGTGCTAAAACATCACGCATAGCCGCCTTATCTCTAGTCTACTCAACAGCTGAGTACTGCAAACCAGTCTGGTGTCGCAGTGCTCACACTCGTCTCATTGACAGTATCGTCTCAGTGTCTTGAACAACGTCTTGCACGTAGTTACTGGATGCTTGAGTCCCACTCCAACGAACCACTTACCCATACTTTCAGGCATCCAGCCAGCTGAGCTTCGCTGATTGGGAGCGACACTCTCCTTGGCCCAGCGTGCATCTCTAGAACCTGATAATATTTCATATGATTTTTTAAGTGGTTCCTCAGATGCTCGCCAAGAGAGACTAAGATCGAGATGCCCATTTGTGCCAGCTGCACGGAATCTTTTGGAAAACCTTGCCGGACTTGGCATCCGCGCTTCTGCGTGGACTAATCATAAATGAAATGCGGAATACTGTGAAAATACTTCCAGCCTCCGTGTTTTTGTCCTCAGGACCGGTGCCAGGCCTATTGGGATGGGCTTTTCCCGAGCAGCTTGGGTTAAGCTCAACCGCTTGAGATCTGGTGTTGGGCGATTCCATTCGTCTATGCACAAATGGGATCTCGCTCCTTCACCAAATTTCGCCGCTGAACAAACCACAGACCACGTTCTAATAGCGTGCCCCATACATCGGGCACCACATGGAGCACGAGGTCTGACGGTTTTGGATAACCAAACTCGATGCCAGTATCACTGCCAGCATCTGATCCGGGCAGCACTGCAGCCTGGGGTAGTAAAAGGATAAACCCTCGGTCCCAGTCCTGCTTGTGTTTGACCTGGAGTTGATTTCTTTCCAAACGACGACAACGAGGAAGGATTACTAAAGGTCTATTTAAAATTTTTAGTTGACTTTCAATAGACAATATTAGAAGCTTTATTTCATTTGACATAATGGTGAAATAGTTAAATCTTCCACAAATTGTTTTGCAAGAGTCAGAACTATGCCAAGGCTTTATAAAAACTATTTGTAAAAAAATGCAACTACCTTAATTTACATTGCTCGTTTACATTTAACAATTTTTTGTTTGGATTTGCTTATTATGTCATCTACTTGTCATCAAGCTAAGATTACTGCCGAATACTTGAGAAAATTGGAAAAATTCATTTAAGATGTTTTTGTAGGAAATGACCGTGAATAAGATAAACAAAAACAAAAATGCATTATAATTTTTTTATTTAAAGTTTAACTTGTCTAAATAAAAGTAGTCAAATATAATTTCAATAATTTTTAGATCAATCTTAAATATACAAGTACCTGTCAATAAATCAGCAAAGGCTAATGATACTTTTAAAATATCTAGTTTTTCCATTTTTTTTTTGCGGTATCGCAGATATCCAACTGTAATAATTAGCATATTGCCGATAAAAATAGTTAGACCAAGAAGCACTAAAAAGAATACAAAAAAACTTGCTTTTACTAGACTGCATTGTTCGCAACGATTTATCGTGATGTTTTTGCATAAAGTTTTGGCAGAATTATCACAAAATGGCAAAGTTCCACAAAGACCAATTTTTTTGTTGTTATAAAAACTTGCCATGTCTCTAGGTGTTGTGGCCAATTCTTCGTTGTATTTATTGGAAAAAAATGGAATAATATCTTTTTCAGTGATCGGTTTGGGAAAAACTGATGAAGGATTGTAAGTTGTTTCATCGAATTCTTGATTTTTATTTTCTAGTTCGTATTCATAAACATCGTAACTTTTTCTTCTTCTTCTTAAATAAGTCATAATTAGCAATATAATCTCTAAATCAGTTTCAAAATTGTTTGAAATAACAAGTACGGTTTTATAAAAAAAACTGTAATAAAGGTATTTATTTGAAATATTATTTTGATTAAATATTGATACTTAATATTTTTAAATCCCGGTGACTTTTACTATTCTCATAAAAATTTTAAGTCTTAGTAAAGCTTTGACAAAGATTAAAGAATTTTTAGTGGGCTTAGAATGTCGTTTTGAATTTAACCCATAATTTAAGCTGTTCTCGAAACAAAAAGAAAATATGTTGCCTAAGTCGATTACTTTTGTTTTGAATCGATCAGGTGACTTGTAGTAAAATAATTTATAATTATACCTTTCCTTTTATTTGATTTATTCTCAGCCGGTCATCTTACAGTACAGATAACAAAGCTCTTTATTTTTAACAAAAGTCTTTATAAAAAAACAGTTAAGATCAAATCAAAGAAATATAAAAAAGTTCGTATAAGCAAGAAATCATCAATATTATCTACAGAGAATATTACAAGAAGTAACTAATCTTAAGGCTTGCAAAACAGTTATAAGTACGTTTTTTTTATTCCAAATCAAGTAAAACATTAGTCCAGACAATTGATATATGAAGGCAAAGATAGCAACTATGACTCAATCCACATTTTCATTTAATTGACTTCCTATTTCTGACGTGAGTCAAAAGCTTCTGTTACTATTAAATATAATTTCTAAAAAACTTTGAAAATAGCCTTTCCATTTTTTAGTACTTTGCTGATAATTTGATAACTAAAAAATTTGTTGAGAAAAATGTTCTCAAGATTTTTACAAACAAAATTTATTTCATTTCAAAAATGATTTTATTTGAACCCACATATTTTTCACAAAACTGTTTCAAAAAATGAGATTTTTAATGAATTTTTTGCTTGGGTTGAAAAGGGATAAGCTTACGTACTTAAAGTTGACAATGAAATTGAAACTTCGACACTAGTGGAATCATACGCCAATGCGTATTACAAATTTGGGTGCTCTTCTTCGTTGCATTCGAAAAATTAGACAGTAGGCTACTGTGCAACAGTGGTTTATTTTGTAATTTAAGACGGTAGCAAGACTGCATAAGATATAGGTGGCTCGGAAATGGAATCCTGATTGCTCACGGTTCTGGAAAAATGTTTATTTCTAAGCGGAGATTTATCAAATTAGGGGCAGTTAGTTTGTCTGGCACATCATACTCTGCACAAATGAGCTTTTAAACAAAGTTATTGACTCATTTCCAAACTGCTTGACAATAAAAACAAAAACAACTCATTTTCCAAAAATTATTTTCTGGACACAATTTTCTATCGTGATTTTGAAATACTTATATATAAAGTGTTTTTATATGCTTACAATAATAGAGCTGTTATTTCTGACCATGCAAGTTGTTGTCAATGTTTTTTACGGCGCCTGAACGACACATTATTTCAGTTTTTTGAAACTGTCAACATTTAAAAAAAATCTGTCTCTCATTTCGTAATATGGCAAAAGCAACACTTGCGTAATATGACAAATTTGCAGCTTTACTTTCTAAACAATGCAGCGTAAAAAGAAAAAACAGCCCAAGCAAAATGATTAATATTTTATATATGATATTTACTTTATATAGTCAACAAAAATCGCACACACGCAAATATCATGAGTAGTTTTTGTTTTCATCAATTTTGTTGATTATGAAAATCATAAATATAAGCTTTTATATTTTTAAATTAATTAAATTTCAGACAACAAAATATAATTTAACATTAATTTTATTTGCCCCAACAGACTGTTTCGCCTACCTAGGCTCGTCAGGGGGCAGTTAAAAATCTTATTTACAGTCTACTAGAATAATATTTTAAATAGATATTTGAATAGAATTCTATTTGAATAAAACTTCTAACCGCCACTTGACAAGCCTAGGAAGGGAAACAGTCTGCTGGGGAAATATAATTAATGTTAAAGTAAATTTTGTCGTCTGAAATTTGTTTAATTTTAACCTCTCTGACTTGACGTCATTGAGCACTTTTCTGATAAATAACGACTAAAATAGTTCGAAAAAACTGCCAATTTTCATATTTTATATATCTGCAGATGTTTCACGTCATGCTATAAATAAATAATTGCTCCATGATCAAATTTATAAAAAATTGAAATACGTAAAAACTCTTTCATCATGCAAAAATTAGTTATACGTAAGATTGATTTTATGATTGATTCTTTGTGCTATTAGGACGAACGAAAGCAAAAGAAGGTTTAGAAAACTAATCAGCACTTTACTTGGTTCATGATTCTCAATAAATTTGAATATGGCGGGATATCGTGACAAGCTTTGTGAGATAGACGTACTTTGCCACAAAGCAATTCTATTAGTCAGCCAGAAGTGGGTGCGTTTCCATCTCTCTTTTTTATATAGATCAACTTTGTTGCGGAAATCTAACTCAGATTTTTTTGTGCCCTAATTAAGATAAATATTATAAGATCAGGCTGAAAATAAACCAAAATTAAGAATTTGATACACCCGTGATTTAGCATTTATTCAAACATAATTTTTTGACTATTTGATAAGCGACGCGGTAAAACAACTACGGTAGAAAGTTCTGGGACTACTTTTAAAAGTTATTTGTTTGTTATTTTGACTACACAAAAACGTTTAAGATTGAAAAAGTTGAACACTACAATTATTTCTATTTATCAACATTTGACAGTTTTTCTAAAGCATTATGAGGAACGATGAGCATTACATAAAACTTCTAGGTTGTTCCATCTAAATCTTCCATCTAAAAATATTCCCCTGCAGAGTTTACCTATTACCACCATACTCTTATAATTCGGTGTCATATCAGCCATACTTAAACTTGGTAGACTAAACACATTTTCTATTTTTATAGAATATCTCATATCACTTACAGTATTCGACAATAAACTAAACATAAACCCAATCTATAATTGAAAAGGAAAAAGTCAATCGATGTTCCGTACGGCTCGCTGCAAGCAATGGCTCAACTTTATTTCGTCATATTTTTAATAGACTTGTCAACTATTTTTTTTAAATAAGTAATTGTGGTTAATTATAAGTTATACCTTCGTTTTGGAAGTTTTGGTTTTTGTCTGTCATGTGTAGGAACAAGAGCAGACTTACTCACAACCCAGGCTGCCAGAAAGCAACTGCCATCTGGATCATGATTTGGCGAACAGCTTTATAGATATGTTAAAACGCAGTTTTCATTGCTAGAATTATTGCTGAGATAACACAAAAACTTTTGTATTTTCGGTGACGCAAAAAAAACTCTAAAAAAGCAAACTTTAGCATCGTTGTTCCATGACATTCAATCGGAGTTTATTAATCAATTGTTCGACTTTATTTCACAACTGATAACAAAGGCAGGCTAAAATCAATAAAACCATAAATTTTTTAAGGGTTTGTTACATCACAAACTTACATAATCTTAGTTTCGGTGACTTAGGAGTGTTTTTGAGAGTTTTATAAATCGAAATAAAGATAATATTTTTAAGAAAGTAAAAAATTTTCAAATATTTACCTCATCAAATTTCAAATACAAAAACTCTTTTTTTGCTTATATTTTTAATTTTTCGGGCAGCTCTTAATTGGTTTTAATATTTTGTTTCTGCGTTTTATACAAGGTATTCTGAAACATTTGGGATTGCAACCACTTGCGTCAATATTAAAGCCTTTTGTCTTCCTTTTTTTTGTAAGTTCTAATCAGCAGTATACATTTTACATATTTTACAATATTCACCAACTTTGAGCATCTTCTTATAGCGTGCTCCATCCCGAGATGCGCAATTTTGAGTTTAAGAATTCTTGGTCCATTATTCCATGTGGTAAAATGTAACAGTGTTCACCAATTTAAAATTTCGTAGAAAAATAAAAGGATTTTCCTCGTACAAGTGAAAAAAGTGTGTCTTATAATGTGTGTTTGTTGTAAAAATTTGGCAGCATGACCGAATGGTTTCGAGAACCGTAATTGATACGGTGGTAGTTCAAAACCTACTCGCCTCATTCTGTTTTGCCCTTGGCAAAGACCTTTTACAGCCTCTGCTTGACCGTTTTGGAAAGCAGTTTTAAATTTTATTTGTATCTTTAATAAAAACTAAAATATCAAACAAAAATTTGAATCGGACAGCAATACCTTGGCATCTTTGAAAGCAGGTCGAGGTAATCGCTTGTCGGTTGGCGGAAATTTAGCGCCTACGACGCTTTTTGCGAGTCTGTACAGTTAAAAGAGAGAAAAACAATTTAGATTAAATTTACAATTACTGAACCACGAGATTGTTTTCTGAATGTTTGTTGAAGTTTGTGTAAGAATTAATTCCTACTCGGAGAAGGCATTTTAGCAGTGTCCGCAATCGTGAATTACTAGTGCATGAGATAAACTGCGATTTTAACTTAGTCTTGAAAAAAAAATGCATTTATACTTTTCTAAACGGATGTAAATAGATTTCTGAAATAATTTAACAAAAATTTCTCCCTAAAAACTTTTAAAACAGGCCAAATTTTTAAGTCGAAATAAAAAAAGTTTCTACTTTGATAACCATTCAATTCAAACATGTATTTATTTTCTATCACTTGAGCAGGTGACTTTTGTAAAGGAAGAAATCGCTTTATGAGTCATATAACATTTATGTAGTAGACGCATCTTTCTGCATTCTGAAACCATTCTTGTGTAAAACTAATTCTTGTGTAAAACTAATTCTTATTGTCAGAAATATGTCTTTATTGTCTAGGTTTCCGAAAAACGTAAAACAGTTTGTGTTTCTTCTGATGTGCTTCGAAGTGTCAAAGTATGATTGGGTGAGATAAATACAGTTACAATTTCTATTCCGAGACAAAGAGAAATATTCCTTTATTTTGTTCATGTTGTCTAGTTTTATATCATCAAAAACTATTACTTTTTGTTGGGAATCAAGCTCTTCTACTGGAGGAGTTTCTTCAGGACTTAGTATTTCAATACCCTGTTCTTGCAGAAATTGGTATTTATTTTGGTCTGGATTAAGAGTATGCACACAACAAGTATTATAATTCATCCACTTAAGAATCATATTTTTAAGCAAATTTGTTTTTCCCGATCCTGTTGAACCAACTATCATGTAGTGACTAGTGGTGGGCACGGTACTTCTTAAAAGTACCGCGGTACCGGTGGTCTGTGGACACGATGAAGTTTGTTCTGTTTTGTTAAGCCGTATCCACAATGCTGTGCGCAGGGCTAGTAACTTAGCCCTGCCTATCCCTTGACTAGTCTCTTGAAATTCTAATTAATGTTTACTCAATTTTATTCCGATTTACTGTTTCAATTTTATTCCACTATTAAATGTGCGTGTCAGAGAAAATAATCTCAATCATTGGCCAAAGAATTTTAACGCAAATTTGCTCCGACCTTTTTGCCGTCACTACCAATCGAAATAGGGCGGATTCCAGCAAAACGCCGTTTATATATGCGTCTAGGCCACGTATTCCATGGTCCGCCAATTCTCAATGAAGCGTATGAAACAAACAAAACCAGAAACACAGGCGATTGGCGGAACATAGCGGCCCCTAATTACGACGCACCAGTGACGTACTTAAACAAACAAAAAGAGAGAGCCAATCGATAAAATACATTTGACATAATACACTGGGGCGGCAAGTGAATAATTTTAAGTCACATATTTGATAAAAAAAAAACATTTCAAAGTACACAAATTCAACAAAAAAAATTTGTCACACTTAAATCAGGCCACGGCAGCTGGTTGTGTGCATCATCATTTACGTATTTTCCACAGGGGCAATGCGAGAGACATCTCTCAAAACATACTGTACTTCCAACATAGGTCAGCAACTCAACAAACTTGGGCTTATGCATAGCGGTATCTAAATTGTTGGAAAAACAATCTTAAATTGTTTTACCATTGCCTCCCAAGAGCCTCCTTGCGCTGGAGCGTATGGTGGTATGAATTCGACGATAAGTTCATCCTACGCGCCGTTACTGCCACTTCACCATCCACCGATGGCAGCAATCGATGCTGTCGGAAAAACGACGAGCCCTTCAACCACAAAGCAAGCGCCTCAATTCTACTTATGCGATCCGGTCTAGAAACCACATCAGCCGCATTTAAATTGCTTGGGCAAAAACGCCATTCGGTCTAGCTAGATAACATTAAAATGTGATCAACTCTACGCGTAATGAATTTACTCAAACGTAAATCAAGATTCTTAAGCCATTGTAGTATTGTACAAGAGTCGCACCAGAAGAAATCACTGCAATTAGATATCTGCAGTCCCTCAGAAGCTTGCTTTAATAACTTTGTAGTGTTTAAAGCTGCGACAAGTTCTTTCCTAGCAATGGGCCACGAATTGTGGTTAGCCAAAATAACTTTACATTTACCAAAAACGAATGACACCGCTGGTACACCGTTTACTAATCTCCTTAAATAGATGACAGAAGAAAATGCTACATTTGAGGCATCACTGAATCCATGTAACTAATATTTAACATCGTCGCCAGGGCTGCTTAAGCCTGCGTTTAAAAAATACCATCTTGGTAACGAAAAATCTTTTAGCATTTCTAACGAGTGAAGCCACACATTCCACTCTTTCACGACACCTTCTGGCACCTCAGCGTCCTAATCAAACTTTTCTACAGCCAACCTTTGTAAGATCAATTGAGCTTTAAGAACAAATGGAGAGCCAAATCCTAAAGATCAAAATTTTGCCCAAGTTGACTCAGCATGCTTCTACCAGTGTATGTCGTCAAGTTTTTAGTGAACACTAAATGCGCAATTCGTCAGTTTCAGTTACCCATATACAGCCTAAAGTTTTCGTTGACGGCATAGTTACACTCTCCGACTCTAAATTGACTTCCCAAATGGAAGGTGCCAATAACTTACTATCTATTCCTGTTAGCACGTTCATAGATTCTCGATTCGCACTCCATTTTACTAATTTAAAACCGCGGCTACGGAACAATTCGATAGATTCATTTGCTATTAGTCGTGCATCATCAAAACTATCAATGGAAAAAAGAAAATCATCAACATACATGTTCTCCGAGGCAGTTCTAAGCGTTAAATTACTGGCTTTGCTAGGATTTTGATCTACCATTTTTTTAATAGCTAGACAGGCAATGTACGGACTGCTTTTTATCCCCCAAGGATGTACGCAAAAACGAAATTGAGTTAACTTACCCTTATGAACATCATCGTCTTCAAACCACAATATTCGACACAAATCTCTCTTTCCTCAGGCAGTTTAATCTGGAAGAAACACTTTGTAATGTCTGCCATCAAAGCGTGCTTACCCTTACGAAACCTAGCCAATACATGAACAAGTGAATTTAGCAAGTCAGGACTAGACATAATTACGTCATTAACGCATACACCTTGCTACTCGGACTTTCCATCATATGCAATGCGTTTCTTGTCTTGGGACATAATAAAATATGGAAAGTACCATTCACGCCCACTATCAGAAAACTTATTAGCCTTTTCAATGTAGCCATTAGATTTTTAATTTTTCATAGTTTCAATTAGAAATTTGTAGAAATCTTCCTGCTTTAAAGCCTTTCTTCTTAGGGGTATAGCTCTGTCCTTAGCAAGCGCAAAGTTATTCGGTAATTTAACATCGGCTTTCAATGGTAAAGGGATTTCAAATCGGTTCTCACATAGCTTAACGTTAGGTTCTACCAAACTTTTAGCAATTACACCAGTACGAGACAATTCAACAGCTTCGTCTTGCACAGCTAAGTCCCTAAGCTGTGCTTTCAATGCCGCAATTTCCTTATTACGGGCTTCTAGATCAAGCTTATATCGTGACAACTCGTCATAAGTCTCGCAAGTCAACACTCTACGAACCTTGATACACCCGGCATCTAAATGCGACTTTCCCCCAGAGGCCATCCAACCTAAAGGGGTGCATATAGCATGAGGCTCCTCTCGACCTTTTCCAACATGCTCTTCTATCACACGCATCAAAAACGCATTATCATTGCCAATAATAATGTCTACAGTATTACTGTACAATCATCAAGAGTAAAAAGTTTTACATTGTCAAAGTGCTGTAAGTTAGTCAAATCTTGTTTATGAGGCAAAGTTTCTACATCATCCACTCAAGGTGGGTTAACAACTGCAGTCACATCACAAAACAATTCTTCGGTCTCTAAAGATTGGACATTGAACTTAACCACGTTAGCAGAAGTATTTTTATCACTAACGAGAGCATCTAACCCTTACATGGGCAAACTACGGCCCGCGGGCCAAATCCGGCCCGCGAGCTTGTTTAATCTGGCCCGCCTGCTATTACCACGAACGAGTACTTAAAAGCAATTCATTACTGATTGTTGAATATAGTTTCCCTTTTCCCTACAGAAAAATCACATTCCAATGCCCAAGCATACGAATCAATTGATCTTGTTGAAGTTTCCTTGTTTATGCCTGTAATTCTTTTCTCATAACTAAGCGTTTGTTACATCACAGTTAAAAAATCGTTAAAAATTTATTTGTGACTTCTAGTTTAATCACATATCACAAGATAAGATGAAAGAGGAAAACCCTGACATGGATATAACTTTTTTGCACTGCATCATCCATCAGGAGGCCTTGTGTAAGTCTGTACTGCAGCTTAATCATGTGGTGAAGGCAGTGATAAAACTGATCAACTACATAAAAGGAAGAGGACTTCACCATTGACAGTTTATAAAGTTTTTCGAAAAAATCGATTCTGATCACCAGGACTTGCTTTACCATTCTCATGTTAAGTTAAGTTTGGGAAAAGCATGTAAACGTTTCTGGGTACTTAAACAGGCCATTTGCTTATTTATGTAGTTAATCAGAAAAGGTGATGACTTTCCTGAACTAGAAGACGGAGATTAACTTTGTGATTTTTTTTTTGCAAGAGACATATTGACACACATGAATGACTTGAATACGAAGTTGCAAGGGAAAGATCTTTTCGCTCCCGAGATGTACACGAATGTTAAAGCTTTTAAATCTAAACTGACTTTATTTTTAGAACAATTGCTAAGCAATTCGTTTGTACATTTCCCCACTTTAGTGACTATGAAAGAAGCTTCTAAACATGCAAATAAATACAGCAAGTTACTGGATAATCTGCATCAACAATTTTGCCGTAGATTCCAAGATTTTATAAAACTCCAAAAATCATTTAATATTGTCTCAGCCTCCCTATCTCGAGTTGCTCTGACAGCACCACAGGAGTTGCAATTGGTATTGATTGACCTTCAGAGTGACTACCTTTTGAAAGAGAAATTTCAAGTCCTGAAGCTGAATGAATTTTACGCTTTATTAAATGATGCTACGTTCCCGAATATGCAAAAAATGGCGCAGAGAATGTTGGTTCTCTTTGGCTCAACATACATTTGTGAACAGACTTTCAGCTTGATGAATTTTAACAAATCAAACCACAAATCTCGATCAACTGATACTCAGCTAAAATCTGTTTTAACAATCGCGACAACTAAGCTATCCCCAGATTTTGATACTTTGGCAAAGAAAAACGTGGCTTAAAGACTGCAATTAAATGTAACATTACAGCAAGATTTTTTATCATTTATAACTGGTTTATTATTGTGAACAGCCTTTAATAAACTATGCTACAGCTTAACACTCTTGTCCGTTTCATACATTCACATAGTCCGGCCCGCTTGTCAAAGTTTAAAAAAATTTTGGCCCGCCGTCCAAAAAGCGTGCCCACCCCTGATCTAACCGAAAGGATGTAGTATCAAACGGCTCTCATCCTAATTCCTCTACCAAGCCGCTGGCAATAAATGTTAACTGGGACCCCGGGTCATGTTGACAATATACCAACTTCGAGTGGCCAGTCACGGGGTTCATCACACGTGCGGCAGTAACGCGATTATAAGCCGCTTTTACACTCTCAATTTTGACACTTCGCATAGATACTATGTCTTCAACATTTGTATCAATCTCCCTTCGCCCATTACTGACAAAGAAATCATGCAGGAGAAAAAAGTGCTTTTTATCACAAGCATTCCCACACTTACGGCAGCTATTTCTTAACGTACAGTCTTTCACTAAATGATCACGTAAGCAATTTAAGCACTTCCCAGACTTTATTACAACATCCCTGCGGTCTTTCGGGTTTAACTGCAAAAAATCTCTACAACTTGACAACCAGTGGCTCTCATCCTTACCATTCAAAGAACAATTAATACACCGCCTCATATTTCTAGCACCACTACTTCTCTGTTCTTGGCCATCACTCGCGTGGGAAACAACATCACTATTTGACGATTTTGACAAAGCGCGCAACTCATTTGATCTAACCGTGGTTTGCCTTACTCTACACGCAGATTTACTTTTATGAAGCTGCTCATTCTCGTGATATCCGAGGGATTCACCTAACAACCTTATGCCAAAATCAGTAGATTTACAGAGCTCTTCACGTTTTATGAATTCTACCAAACTTTGGTAAGTGGGTTTAGTCGTGCTACCGTACTTATCGAGAAGGATTTGTTGTTGTTGTCACTTTGTGAGAGTCCTTGCTCCTTCTTGATAAATTCTTTTTGCAAAGTATGCAGACAGCTATGCTTACATCCTCGTTACTTATTTTCAAGTAATCCCATAAGGGATTTTCATCTTGTTTAGGCATTATGAATAATGATTAGCTTAGTCTCCATATCGTTAATGCTCAGATCTGAAACATCAATAATCAACAGGAGGATATTTATACATTCATTTAAAAAGATGCAATTATTTATAACAATTATACAATATATTATACACTTTAGATATAATTAATTAGCTACACACTAATTATAAAAATATCATAATTTACAACAAACGTTTTTTCAGCACTCAGACACACGAAAAGCTTTGAAATTTTACATTAAAACCATAGAAAGTTACAAATTGAAAGTTTAGACAGTGACAACATAGCACACACTGCTATCGATCTGAAGGTCGGGCATTTTACTGCCATAGTCCTTGCTTAATGCTAGCACAACAAAAGGAAAGATGGACAAAGTGGGGCTAACTGTAAGTCAGTGACGTGCAATGACCTCTGAGGCTGGACATGTAGTTGCCATGCAATACTTTATGGATAGAACAAAATATGTCTGGGATTCTCAGACGAAGATCAAATTTGTCTCAAAATCATGGTGTTCTCCTAAAAAAAAAGTCTTCAATTGTAATCACTCTCAGATTTCTGACTTTTTGTCCGAAAAGCATAGTGTTGTCCAAAAAAAGTCTTCACTTAGTGTTCTCTAAAAAAAAAGGTCTTCACCTCGGATAAGCCTCACATCTCTCTGATTCCGTCCCAAAACTGTAGTGTTCTTTATTAAGTAAAAAAATAAAGGTCATCATGCAAAAGTTCGTTGCTCATGCAAAGCATGACTTGCAGGCCCTGACCGCACGTCACTGCTGTAAGTCAATGTAAACCAGGGTTTTTTCAATTTTTTGATACGCGCCTCTTTTTCATCATGAAAATAAAACTCGCGCCCCCTTTAATAATACCAACAAATCAAAATAAGTTCATCTTTTATTTCATACATGCGTACTAACTTGTTAATTAAAAAAATAAAAAGAACTTGGTAAACAGCACTTGCCGTAATTAGTTGGCGGCGGCTCGTATGATTGTTGCAAACCTACTTTTTATTGCAATAGGTAAAGTTCTAGAGCCCTGAGCATTTTGGTGAATCACGCAATGAGATCTAACCGCATTGGGGTTTCTCCTGTATCTTCGCCATGAATTCACTTCGAGTTCCAAACATTGTCAGATGACCATCAGTGCAGACACCCACAATTTTTTTCCAAGGTATATTATTGTTGCAACAAACGTCAAGACCACTTTAAATACATCTTATGCTCTACACGTGTTCTCTAGGGGTCTGCAAAACGGGTACGCGACAATTTGCTGGGACCAATTTGGCGGGAGACTATTTGACAGGACAAATTTGTCGGCAAGCCAATTTGTCCGCAAGCCAATTTGTCAAGAAAATAAATAAATATAATTTACCTTCACTAGCGTTGAAGCGACAAAAAAAAGTTTTGTTATGTCACTAAGGCAATTGAAAAGGCAATTGCAATTGTTCAGCTGATAAAATTGAAAATTCGCATTTAACATTGTTAAATTTAGGTATGTTCCTAACCGAATATTTACAATAGATTAATTTCGAATATTTAAATTAAAAAAGATGCTTAAAAAGTTAAATTTTTCAATCAAAGTCGTTTAAGACTTATCTTTTACGAAATTGAAGTTTGCAGGCGTTCTAAAGTTGTGACGTCATAATAAGCATTATACTATATATGCCTGGCTTTTCTTGGTTTCATGCGGCTCTTATACAGTCCGGAATTTTTAGAACATGGTAATTGAAAAACCGAGACTGATTCCAAGTAAAGACTTTTTTTTCATAGAGAACAGCATGATTTTTTGAAAAAATCAGAAAAATTTGAGACTGATTCCAAATGAAGATTTTTTTCTTTTTTTTTAGAGAACAACATGAATACCTTGTGTGTCCATGTAAATCATGTGGCTCTTTACGGTAACAAAATAAGAAATGTGGCTCTTGGTCTTTGACTGCTTGCCCTCTTCTGGTATATACAGTATAAACATTTTTCTGCTGATCAGCGTATTAAAAAAATACTGAATGACGGTTAAGTCACAGCGGTTATTATTTTAAACTATCAAACCATGAAACTTATTTTAACTATTTTTTATTAGCTGGTTTCGTTATTATATAGCAGTGATGGCGAACCTTTTCGAGGCCGCGTGTCACATTTGCAGCCTGAAATGAATTTGTCTGTCCCGGAGTGCCAGCCGTTTCATAAACATCAGTTTTCAATAAACAAAAACGTTTAGATTAGACACAGACTACCGCGGCCAAAACTTGTGATAAATAGATCACGCGTAGCCAAACGCACGACTATAGGCCTACTATCGCTTTGTTCCGGGCTACAAAATATACAGACTGTGCACTTGTAATAATGCATCAAGTGCACCTGCATATTTTGTAGGTACCGCTTTGATCACGTTCCCACTGCCTGAGCGAATTCCTGTTCAACTAGCCTTAATTCCTTTTTTCTCGTGTATCACCAGGTGATGCCGTAATGAGTTCCTTAACAGCAAAAAATTAGCGCCCGACAGCGATAAACTTATCTTAAATGTTAGTTTACTTTGCCGCCATTGCTTGAATAAAAAAACAAACCTAAAACGCCCGCAGTGTTCACAAACATTACTAAACCTTTCGAGCTACAACTGCACTCATCATCAGTCGCCTGCTTGACTGCTTTGTCGTCCGTGGTATTGCGTCGAAATAAAAACAGACGAGTACAAGCCGGTGTCGTATAAAATTTGGTCCCCCGCAAAATTCGGTCTTCCCTCATGATACAATTGATGACTAATGTTATGTAGGCCTAAGCGATCTTAACTACCTGCAATCCAACTAAATATAAAATGTAGGCTAATGCAAAATTATACGATTTAATTTATATAACAAAGCAACACTTAAAATGCATTAAACTTGTGAAATCAAGAAAATAACATTTCGGCTGATATTACTCCGGACTTTTCCATGACAACCACTCATACGTAACAAAGGGGGGACCAAATTTTACGGGAAGACCAAATGTTATACGACACCGGAGGCTGGTCTTACGGTTCGAATAATAAAGTTTTTACGAAGCAAAAAAATCCTTGTGAAACACTTTTTTATTAGCAGCTGCATTTTACGAAATCAATGCGATTTCTGTTGTTGTAAAGTTGCAGATAACTTGTTGATTGATGGCTCATACTTTGTGAATTTGAGTGTGACACACGCACTACTCATGTCATCTGTAAGTCTATTTCTTCTCTCGGGTTTAATAAAGTTCATAGTCGAAAACAGCTGCTCACAAGAATATGATGACCCAAACAACGTAAGAAGAGCTATTCCAAGCGATTTCATAGATTTGAAACTGATCGGCAGAGAATTCCATACTTTCAGAATTTCATTTTCGGAGTTACTAGTGGCGTTTTCATTCATCATTCCCTCACACTCTATTTTCTCCAGTCTTTTACGCAGGTCACAGAATTTACAGGTCCACAAATAATTTTCTTTAAATTCTAAAAGCTCCATTTCTAGATTTTCCAAGCCCAGCCATTGTAAACAGGAAAGATCAAGATCTTCAAAGTTAGTTTTATCTGGAAAGGTTAGAAAATACAGAGTTTTTTCCATCTTTCGAAACTGCGCAAAAGCGCAAATCGTTTACTGAAATTTTCTTTTGTTGTTAATATTATGCTTGAAAATTCTTTAAATATTTCTTGTTTGCTTGAAGATCCGTCCGAAAATACTGTCGAGTTCGAGTCTTCCAAATGCGTTTTAAGATTTAAAAAATATTTAAGTTTCCCACTTTTTATGTCTTCTTCAAAAACTTCCAGCCTTCGTTTAAATGCTTTTATATCGCAGAACATCCTTTCCGCTGTTTTTCCGCGTCCTTGTAGTTTTGTGTTCAGTGCATTAAAGTGCATTGTAAGATCTGTAAAGAACATGAGACTGCTAAGCCAAACAACGTCGGTGAGCTGAGGAAAGTCTTGTTTTTTCTCATACATGAAAAGTCGAATTTCGTTTAAGCAAGCGATAAATCTTTCCAAAATACGTCCTCTGCTCAACCATCGGACATTATTATACATCAGTAAGGTATCATACTTTGCTTTGACTTCACCAAGAAGTGCTTGAAACTGACGAAAATTAAGTCCACGAGCTATAATGTAATTTACTATTTTTGTAACATCTTTGAGTACATCTTCTAATTTCCTGGTACTGTCTTTCGCACAAAGAGCTTCCTGGTGTATAATACAATGGAACCGAACAACTTGACGTTTTATTTCATTTGCAAACAGCTTTACGAAACCAGATGTTGGCCCAACCATACTCGGTGTTCCGTCAGTAGTGATTGAAACTATCTTCGCAGGTGTGACACTTTGTGTCGTAAGGCACTCCATCACAGCATTGTAGATATCTACTCCTTGTGTTCTTTCAGGTAAAGAAACTAGTTTCAGCAGTTCTTCTCTCATGGTGTCACCAGCAGCATAACATAAAATTATCGCCAATCTTGCATGATTATTTATATCTGTACTCTCATCCAAACACATAGAGTAGCAAGAAGCTTTTTGTAAATCGGTAGTGAGTTGCAAACTCACATCCTGTGCCATTCTTAAGACTCGATCCTTCACAGTATTTCTGCTAAGTGGCAGCTCGGAGATGCGTTACAAAATTTCATGTCTATTTGAAAAGTCGTGAAAAAGAGAATCACTTCCAGCTAACATAGCTGATTTAATGAAATCCCGATCAGAAAGAGATTTACCATGTTTAGCGATACATAACGAAAATTGAAAGCTGGCATACATCAAATGATTGGGTTTGGAAATGAAGTTCATAAAATTATTACGCTGAGAATGATATTTTTTCAGTTCATTTGCAAGATACTCCTGTTTTTCCGTTTCTTTCATTTCAGCAATATTTTTGTGGTTGGTTTCGAAATGCCATTTGACGCTTGAAGTACGACAAACAACACTATCGCCACACAAAGTACACAACGCTTTTCCGTTGCGTTCAATGGCTCCAAATAATTTCGTCCACTCTTCTCGAAATAATCGCCCACTCTCAATAAGATTCACCTTCTTTGTTGCATTCATTTCAGGGTACAACTTGCAAACAATATCCACTATAATTAAAAATAAACAAAAAGCTATGTTTAGTTTAGGCACATAACTGACGGTTTTAAACAGTCTGAATATAAATTCAAAGCCAATATATAACTGATCTGAATATTTTGTTCGAGCTTTCGTCTACTTCTTACATTTTCAGGAACTAGCTGTAGCTGAACAAAATGTTCAGAGCAGTTGTATTGCCTTTAGTATACATTCAAGCTGTTTAACTGTTAAATAAGTTAAGCTAAACTATGCTAGGCTAACTAACAGATATAATTAAATACGACTCTGCTTCAAGTTAAAAACCGCTTGGCTAGAGGACTGCTACAGTGGTACACGACCTGAGCACTATACTGTAAAAACTATAATTGTCTTGGTAAAATGGCACTGTGTCGTCATTGGCAGGTCCACACGTAATAATGGATTCATTATGTGATTGTAACTGCTTTTCACTTGGCATCTTTTCAAGAACAACTGATCCGTAGAAATATTTAATAAAACGAGTGAGATAATAACCGTATATCATATAATTCCACAAGGGCTTTAATCGAAGCTGGTTTTGAATAACGATAGGTTTAAAGTTGGCCGTAAGTTTATAATAAAAAACATTTTGCGCCGTTTTTTCGGAATGCGTCGCGTGCCAGTATTTATGATCTCGCGTGCCAACTTTGGCACGCGTGCCATAGATTCGCCATCACTGTTATATAGTTTGTTTCGTTTATAGGGTTCGTCAGAAGCAACCGAAAATCTGAAAAAAAGGAAAATAGGAAAGCTTAACAAAGCGATAAAAAGTCGGCAAAAGAACTTAAAAACAAAAAATACGACAGTTATTAAAAAGTTAAACCAGTTACGAATTTTTTGGATTAAATTTCAATGTGTAAATTTTTTTCAGTGCCTGCATCATTAATCATGATATTGGCCATAATAAATTCATATCTGAAAACATTAGCGTAAGCAACAAAAAAAACTTAACACATTGAAACTTAATAAAAAAATTGTAACCGCTTTAACTTTTTAATCACTTTAACACTTTTCTTTTTGTTTTTAAGTTTTTTTACCGACTTTTTATCGCTTTGTAAGATATTAGTTTACTTTCTGACGCGCCCTATAGACGAAACAAACTGTCAGAGCTAATAAAAATTGTTAAAATAATTTTCATGGTTTGATAGTTTAATATAATAACCGCTGTGACTTAACAGTCATTCAGTATTTTTTTGATACGCCAATCTGCAGAAAAATGTTTATGCACGCCGACCAGAATAGATTTGCAGAAAAATGTGCACATATAGTATAATGCTTATTATGATGTCACAACTTTAGTACACCTGCATAACTTCAATTTCGTAAAAGATATGTATTAAACAACCTTGGTTTAAAAAATCTAACTCTTTAAGTACCTTTTTATAATTTAAATATTCAAAATTAAGCTATTGTAAATTCAATTAGAAGCAGCCTATATTCGGCTAGGAACATATCTAAACTTAACGCATTTAACAATTTTAAATGCGAATTTTCATTCTTATCAGCTAAACAATTGCCTTTTCAATTGCCTGAGTGACATAACAAAACTTTTTTGTTGTCGCTTCAACGCTGGTGCAGTTAAATTATATTTATTTATTTTCCCGCCAAATTGGTTCGCCGACGAATTGGCTTGCCGACAAATTTGTCCTGTCAAATTGTCTCCCGCCAAATTGGTCCCGCCAAATTGTCTTGCTTCGTGGAAAACAGCATATTCTTTTCACTCCAAACGACCGTAGACTTACAACTTGGACAATTGGAAAATATCAGTTGTTTCACCACATTGAATTGAAAAAAACCGGTAATTTTTTGAAAACTTGACACTCAATTTCTTTTGCGAGCTTATCAATAGGTGTTTCGATCATAAAATCCGACAGTGAAATCTTTGCTATCTTCTCGCTGTATGTTTTTTACGACACAAAACCAGCTGCTTTTAACGTGCACGGTTTAATCAATGTTTCACTAATTAATGTTGTGAGATTTCTTCTTTACAGCAATCATGTGAGCAATTTCAAATGACGCTTCTACTATTTCTGCAGACGAAGATTAGCAAAAACACTCACTTTCAAATTTTTTCAGACCGTCCTTTTTTTTTTGAAAAAAAGCTAAAGGCTTATCTCTATGGCCAGGGTTTTTTTTTGTCTAAAATGACGCTGAAACGGCTTGGTCTTATTGCATGATTGCTGTGGTTTTCATAGCATATCACGCATTTGTCGTCGTCGTTATCGTTTGGGATCATCCGCTTGTTCTTTTTTCATCCGGTGAAGGCAGTGATATTCTTGAGTCAGCGTTTGATATCTAGGATTAACAGATTACGATGTATTTTTAATGCCTGGTGTGTAGAGCATGCAGAAATGATGTGGTCAGGAGTTTGTTTATGTGCACCATACTAGCAATTACAAAAGGAAGCAAAACCTTATACGAATATGACTGAAAACGCCCAATGCCAGTTCGCAAGCGCTTGAGTCTTACCTAAGCAGGCCCAGACCAAGAAGCCTGGAAGCAACTCTTGGGAGGAAATCATAAAGTTTATGTGGTCTATTTAAGTACTATATGTTCCATGTAAGGTCTGTCCATTGACCAACACAAATATTTAGTTTTGATGCAATATTTTATAGTTTCCGGGTGGCAGGCACAAATAGGCGTCTGGATTTTAATCTCTCTTGCCGCTCATATAATGGCCTGACCAAATGATTATGCAAGAGGTGCTCGAGGTCTAAAATGCTGCAGAGAAGAGTGGCTCCCAGACCATGAAGTTTAGCTGTTTGGATTGGATACGGCAAGAATGAGAAGGTTGACTGTTAGAGTGGGATGCAGGCATCCAGTTACAATCATTAAGAACACTGTCAATAAGACAAGTGTGTACATTGCGACATCAAAATAATGCACATATTCCGCTTTACTGTAGAGTAGACTACAGATAAAACGGATATGCGCAGTGTTTAAGCACTAGATCTCCATCTTAAACTGTTATTCGTCTTAGAAGTGTTACGCGCGAACCTGGGTGAACCCGTCAGTCAAGAGCGTTCATGTCGCCCGGGTCGTCATTGATAGTGAGTAGTCGAAGCCGATCTTGCCAAAATGGAAAATCATCTATATCATGCAATGTGGTACCACTTGGTACCGATTAGCTTCATAGCTTGTCGTTGTATTTACCAAGAAGCAAGAAGCTTGAGTAAATTTTATTAAGGTTAATGCTTCTTTCAATGTCAGAGAAAAATTTTAAACTTTTTTATAAACATTAAACAAAAATATATTGAAAATAAATATTTTTGCATGGGGTCTACTTTAAAGTCAATGGCAATGAAGTCATCATAACCTCAAATTTTCGTTCTTCACGATCTGCATTTGATAATGAAATTTTCAAAACTATTTTTATTATTGACGCAGCACTTGTGCTAATAAAATACACAGCACAATTGTTTTTTAACAAAGCTAAATTAGTGCAATTATTGCTCATTCTCAATGCTGATAAACTTCGGTATCTACATTCATAATATTAGCATTTTACTGCTATATAAGAAATTAGTTCATGTATCAATTTATAAATTAATTTATTTTGATGCTCTGTACATTTAAAAGTGCTTGGTAGTTTTAAATAAAATAAAATTCCTCTAAATTTAAATTTGTCGTTTTTTCATATTTTGCGCCCCCATTGAAATTTTCAATACCTATTATATTGTTTTTTATTTTAATTTTTTTACTATACACATGTTTATTTATATGGATACCATATTTTTTAAGGGCCTCATATAAATTTAAATTTTAAGCCTCTCCTTAACTTAAGCCAAATAATTATTTTTTTTATTATAAATAACTCTTTTTTAACCTATATTTATATTACTGTGCTTTTATTTTTGATTTACTTTTTTTGGTTTTGCAGCTTCTGTTGCTCTATCTTTCGGGTGTGGGTTTCTTCTTTTTGTATTTGTTGAATGGCCATTTGTCGGAATTTGTAAAATTTTATTTTTTCCAACTTCATCAAACACAAAAAAGAAAACAGATTTTCCACTTTCTGGCAATGACCATGAATCAAAATCAAAATGGACTCCCTCTGATGTTGATCATCTCGATGATGGCGATCAAGCGTCGTTAAAAAAAAGGAAACAAAAACGGATTTTATTAACGAATCTTTTGACAGCAATGGGTCGAATTCCATTGAAAATACAGAATTTTAAAAATCAAAGCTTGTAAATTTTAGTTTTTACAATCCAACCCAAAATAACTTTTTTACAGATAGCTACAAAAAGTTTTAAATTATTGAAAAGTAATCTTTTTGTTAATTTTATTTGACTTCTGACTTTTTAATTGACTATTTCAGTTTCTTTCTCGAATAACGCTCAAAAATATTTTTTCATTATAAATTTTTACTTTCAACTTTTGGAACTGAACAAGAAAAGCTAACTTTTTAAAAAAATTTAAAACCTACTGTTCCGCTGGTAAAAAGTTTTTTAAATTTTTGTAGAACTTAATTCAGTAACTCAGTACGTTTTTTAATCTTATAACCTTTGGGTGCCTGTTAAGAAAGTCTCACCGATAACGCAAACTTGGCCGCCTACCAAAAGACAAAAATTTTTAAATCTTCTTACTGGACCTGCCCTAGGAACCAGTAACAGCAAAAATATAGTCTAGCTAAACCACAGCTCAGACTACAACAATAATTTCTTTATTAAAAAATATGCTCCAATCCACTTAGGATCCAAAAATAGTATAAATCAACAGCAAATACAGATTCAGTCGCTTAATTCTTCAGCAATCACGTAGACAACCAGAGACTTGCGTTCAAAAACTATGAATTTCCACAGTTAACAAATTTCCAATACTAAGTTATCACAACGAATCATAATAATGCTTCCAAGCGAGCCTTATTTATATCACTCGGTCATAAGTATCTCGAATCTTCTGAAGTTATCCAAATCAAGCCAATCACAATAACTATTATTACGTCACATGTGTCGCAATAGCAAACCAGTCAAGCGAATAGTTCTGGATCTTTCTCCAACCATCATGAAATTAAGCAGTGTTGCCACTTTCTTGTAAATAAATGTAAAAAATTTAAATTGCTTATAAAACCGTTATTTCTTCGGCTATTTGAGCCGGACCAAAGCGAAATCAAAGAGATTTTTCAGGAGATTGTAAATATACATAATGGGGGAGATTTTTAAGAACGGAACACCTGGTAATTAAAAAGGTTGAAAATCTACTTCATCTCACTTTTTCTCCGTGATGTTTATCAAACTTGCTAACAAGAAACAAGATGCTTTTATAAGATTTCTTGCAAACGCGACGCAATATAAATAAAAAAACAAAAATATTTACACAAAAATTTAAAAAAGTTATAATTTTTGCAACAACACTGACATACGCTTTATGTTAGAATGAACTGCAACAAATTTATTGAAATATATATTTGATTAAATCCATTAAAAACAACAAATTAAAAGTATAAGGATGCTCTTAAATTAAAGCCACAAATGAAAATATCGTAATGAAGACTTTCAGAGGCACAGTTTTATTCTAGCGAACAACTAGAATTAAAAATTTTAATACAAATATATATTTTATTTTAATGAAATAACTCTAGTTAAAATGGCGGCGTATCGTGAAGCAAACTTAGAAGAATGTTTTTTTTTTTTTTTTTATTAAAACCAATATTTTTATACATGTTAATGTAATTGTTACACATCGAAAATATAATACGCATGTCTAATTGGGAGCTTGAAAACAATAAATTTGCTGTAAGTCAATGAATTGAAAATTTTGATATCGAGAAAGTATTAAAAGAAAAGTATAAGCAATTTTATCTATTTGTGTGTACAGCGTGAGTTTTCAATTTTTGCGGGCTTCCGAAATTCGTTATGTCATAAAATATGACGCCATAATGACTTGCAAGTAATTCATTGAATTTGTTATGTGACCATTTTTTGCATACTTTAGAACTTTTTTACAAGCGACATTAAAATGCATGTATGCTAAAACACACCACAGCTAGAGTTCGTAAATTAGTAATTCGTAAACCTCCCTCCCCAAAGAAGATAAAGCGTTTAAAAAATGTGTTTGATGCAAAAAATTTGCGTAAAAATTAAAAAAGTAGCAATAAAAACTCTAAAAATTGCACAGCGTGTCGTACTTCCGTCGAAAAGTGTGGACGAATGTGCGCTGAATTCAAAGGCCACTATTTTATTTGTACTTCCTCTGATAAAGAAGCAGAACTTCCAGATAAAAAAAAGTTATAAAAAAACGTATTTTAAAACAACAATTTTTATTACCATTTTTAGCCTTCAGACTTTGATTGATTTAAATATTAAAAAAACAATACAAACTCATATTTTATGATTTCGTAATTAATGGGTTTAATGGCTCATTGAAGATGAAGATGTCCAATGTATTGCAGAAGTAAATGACGAAAAGGCTTCCGAGATTGATGATCGAAAATTCTTCTCTCTCACGTTATATACAATTACATTGACCAGACTGTTTAAAAAAATTAACATAAAATAGGATATTGTTTAAAATTTTATATTAAGGAACCGATGTCAAAAGAAATTTTGGTAATGAATGCATTATATTGCTCTTATGAAAACAACCGCTTGTAATAGAGCAAATTGTTGAAGACTTATTCAAACAAAATTATTTGAGATTTTTATTTTCCTTCAGCCAAACAGTTTAAGATTAGATTTGTACTTCACAAAAAAGCAAATTTTTTGGTTTATTAATTTGTAAAAAAAGCTTTAGTTTAGTTTAGTTTATATTCCATGATTGTTGATGATCAAATTAAGCATTAATAAGCGAAACAACAACAACAAAAAAAAAACGTTTTCTGATAGTTTAATTGCAAAGGTAGCAAATAAAAAACTTAAAAATTTGAATCCTGATTCCTGTAGATTGGTGTTCTGCAATTTATAGTATAGAAACGTCTATGGTTATAAAATTAACTTTATTTAAAATATGATTTTATCAACTCAGATAAAAGATGGCAGTGGAAAAATTTAAGCCATTTTTGATCTCATTCTAATTTCTAATGTATATAAATCATTGCTTACTCGGAGAGACTAGTTTTTGCATGAAATTATTACGTCAAAATGTCTCGCTTGAAATTTAAATGCAATAACATATTGAACGAGTTTAATAGCTTTTTATCTCTTAAACTTGCAATCATACAAACAACCAAAAAAGAAACCAATTTGTCAAATCACAAACTCAATTTTTTGTAAAAACTGTACATCATTATTTAGGAACTAAGTACAAACTGGAAATTGACGAATTTTTAGAAAATACAAGTACTTTTGAAAAAGATAAATTTTTTTCCATTATTAATAATAATAATAATAAGATTTTTCTTGTTTTACTTATTTATTTGACATTTCTTTAGTTTTTAGAAAAAGATCAGATTTCTTAGTTCTAAAGAAGATAATCTGATATTAAATAAACTAGAATTATTTTTATAAAACGAACTACTGAAAGTTTTTCTGATTGTTTGCCGCTTTCAGCATCAAAGTAAACATTAATTTCTTTTTAATAACGTTTACCTGTTGGTCATGCTGAGATAGAATGTGACCACATACGGAAGTGTCAAATTTCTGAAATTTAACTTCCGGTTGTAAAACATTATCAGGACAACAACCAAAGGAACTAAAAAATAAAAGAAAATTACTTCCCACAAAAAACTCATTGTTAATATATGTAACAATCAAAATTATTATAAAAGGTAAGCAGAGAAGTGGTCTTGACTCTGCCACATAAAAAAAATACAATTAAAATCAAAAAACCATGCACTTGCATGGTAACGCTGAAAGTGATTTTCGTGCTATTCTTAAACGCTGCAAAGTTAACAAGGATTTCTAGCTCGACTTTACATAAAGAAATAAATAAACAAAATCAGAATTGGAAATAAACAAAGCTTCTTAAATGTTTTTCAATTGTACAAACCGAATTATATTTTGTAAATGTGAAATCGTGGTCAAATCAGGTACGGTGTAAAAACCAGCAACGGCTTTTTGAATTATTTCAGTCGTAGCTGTTGATGTTTGCAGAAATTTTCCAAGTTTTTAAAATTTATGTGCAGATTTGTTTACAGTGTAGATCATCATTATAATGTAATGATTCTAAACTATTTAAAGTAAGCGTAATTCGGTGGTTTCCATGGTTTTTTGCTTGTATACCTTCTGAAAATTTTTTTTTATAACTTGGGACAGAGTATGGACTATAAAATCCTATAGACATATGTACCGTGGTGGGGTTCAGGGGGTTCGCAGGGATTCGCGCCAACCGGTTCTTGAAATTTTAGCACTTTCAGCAAACCCGATCTTAATTTAACGTAATCCATGTATCTCTATATAATGAGAGGAACTTATTATTAGTAAGTTGTATAAAAAAGAGGGCCTGTTTTTAAAATTTTGAATTTGAACACTTCATAGCCTATATATTATATATTTCCTAAATAAAATATTTATTATACGGTTAATAAAAATTTTAGAAGCAAACAAATTCATTATATACATAATCTTGTTGAAAAAGTTGTAAAAAGTATTCTTATAAGCTTTATAAAAGACCTTGATATATTTTTTGGGGTATTTTAATTATAGGCTCCAACAGTCTAACTTAAGGTTTTTATATGGGATTCCATAGCAACTTACCATCAAAATTTTTAAAGTAATATTTTTCAATCTATAATCAACTTTATTCAAAAGAATTGTTATTATCGAAAAACTAGACAATGATAAGTGTATTCCCCAAAAATTCTTAACCCATTCTTAAAGCATTAATTTTTTTTAAAAGTTAAGTACAGACCAAAAAAAGGCATCGATCGAAATTCGAATAGGCTTATAGTTTTTCGTTAAACGTTAAATAAAGACTTTTTTGTTTAAATTTAATATTTGGAAAAAAAATTAAGCTTGAGCTTATTGAGTTAGACAAAATTAGCCTAGGGGTAGTTTGCAAACCCTTCTCTGACTGGTTTATTTTGTTTTTATGGTTGAGTATTGATTTTTTTTAAAAGTATATTTTTACTAATCTTTTGAAACCTTTTTGCTTCTGCTTTAACTTATAAGGGAATTGCAAAAGATAAAATCAAGCCGTGCTGAGCAGATTTTCCTACGAAAACCTGCTAGCTCCAGCTAAATGTTGCTATTTATTAGTTGCAAATATATAAGTTCAATTTTTCTTTTTATAATTGTAAAATACAAATAGGCTTGATTGCAATTACAAAAAGAAAAAAAAAAAAGAACGTAATTACGCAAAGTCACAGTGAATATAATTTGCATAATCGCAATAGTTGTGAACACTTTTTTTCGGTTCTTTTTGGTTTTGATTTGATGAGATTTATTTTCATCTTTCATGCGAAGTTTAAAAATAGTTGCCATACCAACAATTCTGAATGAAGCAAAATAATGATGAGATAATCGTAGAAATAAAAATAAAGATTGTTTTTGTGTATTTACGTACTGTACTTTCTTTAAAAAAAGCAACGCTAAACTTTTAAAGAGCAGCTTAACAAAAATAAGTTATTGACTTAGAGTCTTTAAATACTATTGTTTTGAGGTTAAAAGAGTTGTGTTATACAAATTATATTGTTGGTTCAAATCTCTTGTGAGTAGTAATCGGACGTCTGATTATTTCAATAAATTTTTCAGGTAAAATTTATTTAAAAAAATTGTTATAAGTTTTTTCAAATTTTTGTTTAAACATGTAATTGTATCAAACACATTTAAACAAATTCTTTTAAAAAAAATTATTAAATTGAATATAGTCTAGCGATTTTATACATAACAGATCGATTTTGTAAAAATAATCAGCAAACATTAAAAAATGTCACCCTAAAACTAACAAAAACAAATATAACTCACCATAATCACAAAAGGAAGAAGCCAGAATAATCCAAGTGTCCAATACAAGATGGTAAAATTACCAGATCCTATTTCTTTGACTAGCGGAACATACGACATTAGGGTATGATGTAACCTCCTATCAAACGTTCTGGAAACCATACTAAAAACATGTTTATATGTAATTGCAAGCCTCGGTAATTGTCTGCTTATTGTACAAAAGAGTAATTTTTTTAAATAGATGTTTGTAATAGAGATTAAAAGTTTGTAAATATAAAAGTTTTGATCTTATATCTTACAGAATTTTTATTTTAAACTGTTTGCAACACATGGGGCATGAAAAACATCCATAACAGTGTTCTCGAACTTTAATGGTCCGTGACCCCCTTTCACAGACTCTCAAATACCCGTGATCCACTGGTTATTATATCTTCCCAAAGATAAAGTGAAGACAAAAAAAGGGTCATGACTTTGACACTGTCTCCGATTTCTTTAATTTCGTCCCAAAAATAAGTTGAAGTCCAAAGTGAGAATTTTTCCCGTAGCCCCCTCGGTAAAGATCCCGTTGCCCAGTTTGAGAAACCCTAATGCAGGGGAAGCGCAATGTCGTTGAACTGTAAAATTTATAATTTTGGTTTAAAAGTTTTAAAAATTAGCAGAAAAAATTCTAAGAGTGACTCTAAGAGGTTGCAGCCCTCAAAGTTTCAAAATACCTGGTATAAACTATGGAAACAAAACATTGTATGTGTTTAGTAGGATCTCGAAAAATTGGAAAAATAAGCAAAAATGAGTTTTTGTACAGTATATGAAATTTAATGAGGTAAAATGTTCAAAAATTTTGATTTTGCATCGACCTATAAAAGTCATTAAAAAGAATTCAGAGCAACCAAAACTAAACTAAGCCATTTAATAAAATTTTGATTCTAAGCTACTAAATAAAATTTTTAATTTATTTTGGGTACAATTTTTAAAAAATTTTAACCTTTTAAGGGACAGTGGTACATATGTGTACCATGATTGTGATTATAATGTAACAGTAGCACTTTTGTGAAAGCATTATAATTGTGATTTTTAGGTATTGATGATGTCATTATTAAATCATTGTTATTTTATTTTACAATCAAATTCTTATATCCCTTAAAGGGTTAAATGCCTTTACAACTATTATATAAAAAAATTTTTTTAGTCTTAGTTTTCCAATTTTTAACTCAGCTTTTTTAAAATATCAAAAAACTTACAATCTAAATAGATGAAAATAATGGAAAAATATTTGTTTATTTGCAAATAAATTTGGCCTAAATTGATAGAAAGTAATAAATAAGAATTTCAACAATTGATTCAAAAGATTATTTTTAATCTGCAACGCATATAATGCACATGCAATAACTTGACATGCAAAAATTCAAACTGACAAAACAAGAATTGCTGTGCAATAATTGGAAAATTAAAAAAACTTATTTCTTAGTTACCGGTACATCAAAATCAAATTTTGTATTTTCTTGTTCAAAATAAACTCTCAAGCGCGTGATGAAATTCAGCCAGTAAAAATACTTACACGTTGTCGTAGAAGAAATGAGCGACAAAATCCAAACTATGAGAAGTCCTGGGATAACCTTTAATTTGTCTTGCAATCTGTAACTCATTGGTTTTGTGATTGCATACATTCGCTGCATGCCAATGTACATTAAATGATAGAAAGAACTGGTGTAGCCAAAAGTTATAAAGATTACTCCGAAGTTAGGTAAGGCTGTCCCTCGAAAATTGTAAGTCTGAATTGTAAGTTCCTCAAATGTTAAATTCATGGTCCAACTGAAATTGTAAGGGATGAAAGCCAGCAATTGTATACCTAAGAATGTAAATAAAAATATTGAAAACATTTTTATCTTCTTAATCGTAAAAAGTGCTTATATCGTTTCAATTTTTTTTCATAACATACGTACAGTTTTACATAACAACCTCTAATCGATCTTTTGAAAGTGTCCCTCTGTTCAAACGTAATTAAAATTGTTCAGTAACGAACTTCACATTAAACCAGGGCTTTTTAACTTGTTTAATTAGTGAACCACCAAGCTAATATAGTAAACTCTGTAAACTCCCAGGGAAACTGAGGGTGCACCAAAACATCGAGCTGTAGTTATTTTAAAACAGTTTTTATTGCAAGGTCGGATCACGGTACATGATAAATCAAGTCTCTTCAAGAAACAACCCAAAGCAGTCTGTGTCTTATTAGTAAAACTAACCCGGAATTTTCCTGTGGTTACTATCGCTTCTGGAAAACATTTTTATTTTGTTTTTTTTGTTCTCTCCTGCTGCTGTAGGTTTTCTTCGATATACAGAAAAGACCTTTTTTGATCTTTTTACTTGACATTACTATGCACGTTTTTTTAGACTTACTAAAAGTAACTAAACTAATATTAGTAAAAACTAAACCCAGAATGGCAAAATAAGCACATTCAAATTGGTAAAGACAAAGTTTATTAAATTAGCACTAATCTAAGGATAGCAATAAAATGGTAACCTTTTTAAATAGAATTCAATGTTGATAGCAAATAATTATTTTATGTTTTTGCTTTTTTGCAATTTCGCAAACCCCTCGTTTAGTCGCTACTTGGACCTTCAACCCGTTAAGTGCGAAATTAAATTTTTGCTATCTGAGTTACAGTGCATATTTAATTTCGGGTCTCGCTTTTTTTCTCGTCTCGATCGATTATAATTGCTGCTTCGAGCTTCGCGGGAAAGTCCCGGACGTCGAATCAACTTGCTGCGTTTTTTTTTATTACAGCGCTTTGAAAAAAATTACTTATACTGAAATATACGAATCGCAAAATAAAAATGCGACGAAGTGATTTTAATTTGAAGCGAAATACAAATCCAAACAAAATAGAAAAAAAAGCGCAAATATAAACAAATTTGAATAATCAATATATCAAAACAATGTGATAAATTTCTTCATCATTGTGTTAACCCTATTCTCCTCAATGGCCGGGTTTTTGAAGCCCAGCCTTTGCAAAAACGTTTATAATTCATTTTTTAAATAATATTCTAGGATTTCTTGACTTTTCCTAATTTGAATTGCTAAATAAGACGGTAGGTACTATTTTTAGGTAGGCCCGAGCAGGAATTAACGGGTAAATAGGCGTTTTTCAGCAAATGTTTATGTTTTTGCTTTCTAGCGCAGCAAAGCGTGAAATTAAAATTTCACGCTTTTATTAACGTCGACATTCCTGAGGCGATGAAGAACTTATTTTATGTAAAATCAAATTTTCTTTGGCGATTGCTTGGAAACAGCTTACACATTTACTTTCTGTTAGACAAAACAATTGTTGTTTGACTACAACAAAGGTAGCTTGAATATCAATCGAGCAGGAAAAATTCAATTCTTATAATGAGCATTTTTTATTGAACATTCTTGTAACTATTCATTTATGTGCGAAAATTTTAAACAAACTACTGCACATGTTAGGCCTGATGTTTACGCCTTTAGACAATTAAACAGCACCTGACTTTTTTGGAAGTGGGAAGTTTTTTTTGTAGTTTTTGTGGAGTGAGCACCTGACAATTTTTTGGAGTGAGGAAAATGTTAAAATTTTCCTCACTCCAAAAAATCCGGTGTATTTTTTATGTATAAGTTTACTTTTTTGGAAATATTGTGTCAAAAGTTTATAGTTCTCAAATGTCAGCTATGCAAACAGAAGACATAGAATGAAAACAATATGTTTTATACGATTGAATTACAATAAAGCAGGGATTCCAACTTTTATAGATTTATGACGTACTAAAGCAGTATTTCTCAACCTGTGTGCCGTAGAGATTTCCAAGTGTGCAGCAAAAGTTTTTCAAAAACATTAGTGCATTGCTCTGCGACCTTTTTTCGAGAACAATACTTTTGAGGACGAAATACAAGAAATTCGGGACAGATTCAAAGTAAAGACTTTTTTTAGAGTACACTAGTTTTAGGAACGAAAATCAAAAACTTTGGTCCAAGTGTGCCGCGAATTTTAAAAAAGTTTCAAAATGTGCCGCAGGCGGAAAAACGTTTAGAAACATGCCACTAAAGTCTTATGTTTAATCAAATGATCTCTTTCCTCTGAAAAATTTTCTTACTTATTGCACACAGTTTAATAAATTTATTTCAAAAATCAAATGGAGACCAAAAAAAAGGTATACATGTACTCTTGAAGTTCGAAAAAAACTTTTTATTTCCTACCAACCAAACTGACAAAATGAAAATAACATTATTTTGCGCCATACAAAGATAACAGGTAACTTTCCCGAATTTTAGTAATAACACGGTTTTTTTGATTTTTAAAAATAACAATTATTTTTGCAACAACAAAATTTCGCATTCTCACGTAATTGGGAACAACGAAATCCAAATGTCACACTTCATCCCTAATAATTTTAGTCATGACGATATAGCTCGATTTCCTCCTTAAAATAATTCAAAGTTTTGCTATAACATAGAAATCGCCTGGGCAAGAATAATCGCTTTCGTACTGTGTTATTTATTTATCTGCTTACAATTGTTCGAATGCAGCTTTATTTCTCTTTCGCCAGACGGTGATAACGTAATGCGCTTTATCTGTATCGCATGACCGAGTTTAAGTGTTCTGGAATGTTCTCACTTACCGAGGAAAACGCGTTCTAATTTTAACTTGCGAGACCAAAGCGTTCGAGACGGTTCCAGCGATTTGCGTCTCGTGATCTTTTGTTCGAATAAATGAATGCGAGGCGAGACCAACAACGCGAAGCGAAGACGATACGACGAAGGAGAGACAAAGACCAGAGAGACGCATAAAGCAAAAAGTGTCACTTTGAGAGAAAGTAGAAATTGTGGCGAGAGTTGAATTTATTTTGTGCCATTCTTTTGGAGTTGTGTTCTACAGAGGTAGAATTATTTGTGTTGGTTGGATCAAGTCATAGCGTTGATTTCGCTTTGCAGTGTGGCAAAGCGTGGAATAGAATTTTTGTCCGTCGTGATTTTTGTAATACATTTCGTTCTTATTAGAGACAGTGGTCTCTTTTTGTTTGTGAAGAAGAGTCTTCAACGGATCAATCCGAGCTTTCGTTTAAACCAACTGTATAAAAGCTTCAGGCTCATAGCAGACTACTTCTTAAACTGGAATAAAATAAAATTAGACACAGTTTTGTTTCAGCGCAGGTATTCGGGTTACCTAGCTCAACTCGTCCTTTAGGATTCCCAATCAAAGTCTGTGATACCAGAGTTCTATTTAATAACACGTTTTTTTGTTACTTATAAATTGTTTTTACAGCATCGAACTTCTGAATGCTTGGGTAAGGGTGAGTTTCCAGAGTTTCAGTAATAACACGGTTTTTTTATTTTTAAAAACAACAATAATTTTTGCAACAACGAAATTCCGCATTCTCACGTATTAGCAACAACGAAATCCAGAGTTTTATGCAATAAAATGGTTTTTTGTTACTTTTACAAGCAACAATTGTTTTTAAAGCATCAAAATTCTGCGCAATTATTTAAAGACATTTCCAGAGTATAAGAAATAAACCCGTTTTTTTTAAATTACAAACGACATTTATTTTAATTCCAACAAATAATTTTGGATCTTTTGTAGAAAGCCCCCGCCATCTATTGCGAGTAATTTTTATCACCCCACCATCTATAGCAAATAATTTTTTTTGGTGAAACTAACCTGGAATCCCCTACAACACTAGGATGAAATAAAAAAGAAACTTGTAGGGAGGATTTCGGGTTAGTTTCACCAAAAAAAAAATTACTCGCAATAGATGGCGGGGCTTTCTACAAAAGATCCATAATTTTTAGTACATCGAAATTTTTTATTTTGAACTAAAGTAACTTTTTGGAAAAGATTGAACAGGATTTATTAAACTTTATGATATTTTAATCTGATTGTTTTACATAAAAACAATAAATTCCACGCAAAATCCGGTAAAAACCTGGATCCCTGATTTTATCTGCTCATAGCTTATACTCCATGCAAGAGTTGTTTTGAAGTCTTGATTACAATAACTTTCTTTCTTTCTGCTTGCGTCAACTATAAATTTCCAAAATCGCTTGTGCTCGCGATCCAAGAGACGAAGAAAGAGTTATTGACAAATACAGTATATTTGCTTTGTGTTCCCTGCAAGAAATTCGAGACACTTACCTATGTCTACATCGAACCAATTGATCAATTGCTTTCTGGAGAACAGACTGGGTTTGACGCAGAAAAGTCAACTGTGAATTAAGTTGTTCTGTTGATACAAAAAATCGAAGATTTTCTTGAAGCTAAGAAGAAGGCTGATGCCATATTTGCCGCTCTACTATTCCAAAATTGGCTTTAACTGCAAGCTGCTGAGGTTTCTGCAGGAAAGTACACGGTTCGAATGATTATGGAACTTGTTCGGAAATTGTTCCCAAACAAAGACGCTTTACCCTTACTGACGGCGACAGTAAGCAAAACAGTCTCGGGTGTCAGAGAAACAGTGTTTTTCCGAAATAAGTCAAGACTTATTCTTTTTTAACACCTATAGGTATAATCTACTTTCCACCATAACCGGATTATAAAAAAAATGTGAGCTAAAAATTTACAACACCAAATTTTACCATTCTGTCCAGTTCAGATTTATCCTGGGGTAAAACTAGACAGATCACTCACGTTCCATTATCACCGTTTTTCATTGCGCAAAAACTTTCTTCGCTTATCCCGCTGCTGAGGCGACTTGCGGGCTCAGGGCGGGTACTGGTGTAAAACACCACATACAGTTGTCTTATTTGTGGTCTATTCGGCAGCTGTCTTGAGTACTGGGATCCGGTTTGTTGTTGAAGCGCTCTTACTTGCTTTATAAATAGTGTTTTGAATGACCCTTCAAGCGTAGTCACTGGATGCCTCCGTCCCTCTTCAACGGATCACTTATCAGTTTTTTAAACATCCAGCCATTTGAGATCCTTTTTAAACAACCATAACTTGCTAAAGTCCAATTTAACATACTTTTTTAGATAAAGTTTTAAAAGCTAAATAAATGACTTTTTCTCTGTTTAAATTTCAAAACAACACCTTAAGTAGTTTTCAAATTATGAATCGTCCAACTTTGGTGGGCTTCTGAAGCCCACGTTGAGGAATTAATTGCTTGAAAAAGCTTGAGAAGAATAGGTTAAATAGCCTTCGTCGGCGCTTTTATTTTCCGAGCTTTCGCGTAAGGACGAATCATAATCGACATCAAGAATTAAAGCTCGTTTCCACTACGAGCGTTGGCTGGAGTATTTTCTATCTTCTTGATTTTTTTGCTTGGCTTAGCGCTTAAGCACGGATTGAAGTAAAAAAAGTCAATAAAATAAAGAATACTCCTGTCAACGCTCGTCATGGAAGCGAGCCCTAAGCGATAAAAATTTGTCCTCTAAGACTTGAAGAAATTCGTTTGTTCGTTCCACTTATATACAGGCTAAATACTTTTACAAATACATAAGGAAAACTGAAAGTAAATTCAGGATAAGTTGACTTTGGAATTGTACAACCGACAAATAACTGATTTTTATTTTAGAAGAGGTCTAAATAATTTTATTGTTGAGTATACAACGAAAAAACGTATCTCACCTGAATGAAGGAATTACTGCAAACGCAAGAAAATAAACGCCAAATTTAGTTATAATAACTAAAGTTTTGAGAGCGCTTCCCACAATTGAACATTTTAGCTAAATTCTCTCAGATCGCACGCTAAGGCTAAGCTATAAGCACAACCACGAGACACAAAGTATTTAAATCAAACTTTAGAAAAAAGCTCTTTTGATTCAGATAAAAACAAAAAATAAAACAATGACATTTGTGGCAGGAGCTCGGTTTTTGTTGCAAACAATGTTTTTCCGTTTTTCACCCAACCAATAGCTAATGCGAGAGGCGAAATAATCCGCGCTCAGAAAAGCTGCAACGATCAAGGCCTCTATATACGTCAAACGCACTGAGAGAGCGTCTGGCTGTGACGGATATATACGTCATGGGCGCTTAACGGTTAATTTACAAACTTTATTTTAGATACTAAAAATGTAACAAAAACACTAAAGAAATACAAATAAGTTAGAAAATCAAGCAACATTTTGTTCCTTACGCAAATTTTTAAACATTATTCAAATGCTGTGTTTGCTAATAGCTAGATTCCAAAAGAAATTATCAAATATTTTGCAAAAAGTAAGGTGTCTTCGTTTCCTTCTTTTAAATTGAACTTTTCTCACTATAGTTTGACAACGTTTAACTGATGGTTAGGAAGAACTACTAAAGGCCCATATAAAATTTTTAGCTGACTTTCAATAGACAATATATTAGAAAGTTTTTTATATTTGACATAATGGTGAAATAGTTAAATCTTCCATCAACTGTTTTTGCAAGAATTGGAATGATGCCAATGCTTTGTAAAAAAATGTAACTACTTTAATTGACATTGCTTGTTTAAATTTAACAATAGTTTTTGTTTGGATTTGCTTATTGCGTCATCTGCTTGTCATCAACCTATGATTACTGCAAAATATTGAGAAAATTGGAAAAATTCATTTAAGATGTTTTTGTAGGAAATGACCGTGAATAAGATAAACAAAAACAAAAATGCATTATAATTTTTTTATTTAAAGTTTAACTTGTCTAAATAAAAGTAGTCAAATATAATTTCAATAATTTTTACTGTAGATCAATCACAAATATAAAAGTACCTGTCAACAAATCAGCAAAGACTAATGATACTTTTAAAATATCTAGTTTTTCCATTTTTTTTTTGCGGTATCGCAGATATCCGACGGTAATAATTAGCATATTGCCGATAAAAATAGTTAGACCAAGAAGCAAAAAGATGACGAGTGCCTCAGACTGCATAGCTAGGTGATGAAGAGCGTTCATCTTGCTTGCAGTGAGGCCTTAAATGTTCAGCTGAAGAATAGTGGGTCTTCGAAACTTATTGGCAATGTGCCCTGAAAAGGGCAGTTTTATCCTGTCATTGCCCCATCCTGAAAAGGACGTTTGCCGATTAGCAGACCCACACTGAACATCGGAATGGGTGGATACCCTTTCATTTTGGTAGGTTCGGTTTCGGTCTGTTATTTTAAAAATCAATGAACAGACTTACTCACGGCCCAGGTTGCGTGAAAGCACCTATCATTTGGGCCAAGGTTGGCCTACGTGAAACCACGTACTATCTGGACCCAGGCTGCGTGAAAGCACCTATCATCGGGGTTAAGCTCAACCGCCTGCGGACTGGTGTTGGGCGATTCCATTCGTCCATGCACAAATGGGTTCTCGCTCCTTCACCGAATTGCGAGTGTGGCGCCTCTGAGCAAACCGCAGACCATGTTCTAACAGCGTGCCCTATACATTGGGCACCACATGAAGCACGAGGTCTGACGGTTTTGGATGACGAAACTCGATGCTGACTTAATGACATTACGGCCAGCATCTGATCCAGGCAGTGCAGCAGTCTGGGGTAGTAAAAGTATAAACCCTCAGCCCCAGTCCTGTTTGTGTCTGACCTGGAGTGGATACCCTTTAAACGACAACCAAGAAGCACTAAAAAGAATACAAAAAAACTTGATTTTTCTAGACTGCATTGTTCGCAATGATTAATCGTGATGTTTTTACATAAAGTTTTGGCAGAATTATCACAAAATGGCAAAGTTCCACAAAGACCAATTTTTTTGTTGTTGTTATAAAAACTTGCCATGTCTCCAGGTGTTGTGGCCAATTCTTCGGTAAAAACTGGAATAAAATTTTTTCACTGGTCGGTTTCGAAAAAACTGAGGAATGATTGTAATTTGTTTCATTTGGTTCTGGATTTTTATTTTCTACTATAATAACATCGATACTTTTTCTTCTTCTTAAATAAGTCATATTTAACAATGTAACTTTTAAATCAGTTTCAAAATCGTTTGAAGTAACAATTACGGTTTTATAAAAAAAGCTGTAATAAGGTATTTATTTGAAATATTACTTTGATTAAATATTGGTACTAAATATTTTTAAATCCCGGTGACTTTCATTTTTTTTATAAAATTGTAAGTCTTGGTAAAGTTTTGACAAAGATTAAGAATTTTTAATGGGCTTAGAACGTCTTTTTGAATTTAACATATAATTTAAACCGTTCTCGAAACACAAAAAGTATGTTGCCTAAGTCAATTACTTTTGTTTTGTATCGATCAGGTGACTTGTAGTAAAATAATTTATAATTATACCTTTCTTTTTACTTGATTTATTCTCAGCCGGTCATCTTACATACAGATAACAAAGCTCTTTGTTTTTAAAAAGTCTAAAAAAACAGTAAAAATCCAATCAAAGAAATATGAAAAAATTCTCATAAGCAAGAAATCATCAATATTTCGACTATACGTCTTACGAATTTGGGTGCTCTCTTTCGTTGCATTTGAAAAATTAGACAGTAGGCTACTGTGCAACGGTGGTTTATTTCGTAATTTAAGACGGTAGCAAGACTGCATAAGACATGGGTGGCTCGGAAATGGAATCCAGATTGCTCACGCTTCTGGAAAAATGTTTACCTCTCAGCAGAGATCTATTAAAATAGGGGCAGTTAGTTTGTCTGGCACATCATACTCTGCACAAATGAGTTTTAAAACAAAAATTATTGACTCATTTTTAAACTGCTTGACAATAAAAACAAAAACAACTCATTTTTCTAAAATTATTTTCTGGACATAATTTCCCATCGTGCTTTTGAAATACTTATATATAAAGTGTCTTTACATGCTTACAACAATAGAGCTGTTATTTCTGGCCATGTAAGTTGTTGTCAATGTTTTTTGCGGCGCCTGAACAACACATTATTTCAGTTTTTTCAAACTGTCAACATTTAAAAAAATCTGTCTTCCATTTCGTAATATGGCAAAAGCAACAAAAAGACAAACTTGCAGCTTTATTTTCTAAACAATGCCGCGTAAAAACAAAAAATAGCCCAAGCAAAATGATTAATACTGCAGCGACATTTTTAGAATTTTCCCAAAAATGATTTTGAAACGATTTTTCTTGTTTAATGTTTACATTATATAGTCAACAAAAATCGCACACACGCAAATATCATGAGTAGTTTTTGTTTTCATCAATTTTGTTGATTACAAAAATCATAAATATAAGCTTTCAAATTTTTAAATTAATTAAATTTCAGACGACAAAATTTAATTTAACATTAATTTTATTTGCCCCAACAGACTGTTTCGCCTACTTCTGGGGCTCTTCAGAGGGCAGTTAGAAATCTTTGTTTACAGTCTATTAGAATAATATTTTAAATAGATATTTGAATAGAATTCTATTTGAATAAAACTTTTAACCGCCACTTGACAAGCCTATGGCAGGCGAAATATAATTATTGTTAACGTAAATTTTGTCGTTTGAAATTTGTTTAATTTTAAACGCTCTGACTTGACGTCATTGAGCACTTTTCTGATAAACATCGACTAAAATATTTTGAAAAAAACTTCCAATTTTCATATTTTATATATCTGTAAATGTTTCACGTCATACTATAAATCAGGGCTTTTTAAATTTTTTGTTTTGCGACCCCGTTTTAAAAAATAAAATTTTGTTTGACCCCAATTAGTCGTGGATATTTAAAATTAGGGGCCCGAGGTAAAAATTCTCAAAAATTGGTGTTCTCCAAAAACAAAAGAGGGTTTTGATCTCGCACTTTGCAATTTTTCTCCGAAAATCATAATGATCTCTAAAAAAAATGTCTTCACTTTAAATTGATCTCCTTATTCCGTATTTTTCTCCCAAAATCATGCCGTTCTCTAATAAAAAAAACAAAAAAAAACAAAAGGTCTTCACTCAGAATCGAACTGTGATTTATCTATTTTCATCTCCAACTTCAGGTGTTCTCTAAAAAAAAGGTTCGCACTTAGAATCAAGCATCAATTTGTCAATTTTTGTCCCCGAATTCTCTGATTTGCCGATTACATGTGCAATAGCCATAATTTTTTCCAAAAGTTCAGCGGCACTACTGGCATTTTCAAAATTTTGCGGCACAAAGCACAAAATGCCAATTTGTTGCGCGACCCCAAAATTATTTTAGGCGACCCCATTTGGGGTTGCGACCCATAGTTTAAGAAGCCCTGTTATAAATAAATAGTTGCTCCATGATCAAATTTATAAAAATTTGAAATACGTAAAAACTCGGTCATTATACAAAAATTAATTATACGTAAGATTGATTTTATGATTAATTCTTTGTGCTATCAGGACGAACGAAAGCAAAAGAAGGTTTAGAAAACTAATTAGCAATTTACTCGATTCATGATTCTCAATAAATTTGAATATGGCGGGATATCGTGATAAGCATTGTGAGATAGATCTACTTTGCCATAAAGCAATTCTATTAGTCAGCCAGAAGTGGGTGTGGTTTCATTTCTCTTTTTCATAATATAGATCAACTTTGTTGCGGAAATCTAACCTAGACTTTTTTGTGCCCTAATTAAGATAAATATTATAAGATCAGGCTGAAAATAAACCAAACTTAAGAATTTGACACATCCGTGATTTACCATTTATTCAAACATAATTTTTTGCGTATTTGATAAGCGACGCGGTAAAACAACTACGGTAGAAAGTTCTGGGACTACTTTTTAAAGTTATTTGCTTGTTATTTTGACTACACAAAAACGTTTATGATTGATAAAGTTGAACACTACAATTATTTCTGTTTATCAACATTTGATAGCTTTTCTAAAGCATCATGAGAAACGATGAGCATTACATAAAACTTCTAGTTTGTTCCACCTAAATCTTCCATCTAAAAATATTCCTTTTATAACACCATAACATAGACCACCACACTTTTATAATTCAGTGTCATATCAGCCATACTTAAACTTGGTAGACTAAACATATTTTTATTTTTATACAATATCTCATATCACTTACAGTATTCGACAATAAACTAAATACAAACCCAATCTATAATTGAAAAGGAAAAAGTCAATCGATGTTCCGTACTTTTGGGCTCGCTGCAAGCAATGGCTCAACTTTATTTCGTCATCTTTTTTAATGGACTTGTCAACTATTTTTTTTTATTAAGTAATTGTGATTAATTATAAGTTATACCTTTCGTTTTGGAAGTTTTGGTTTTTGTCTGTCGTGTGTAGGAACAAGAGCAGACTTACTCACAACCCAGGTTGCCACAAAGCAACTGTCATCTGGGTCATGATTTTGCCCACAACTTTACATATCTTAAAACGCAATTTTCATTACTAGAATTATTGCTGTAATAACACAAAAATTTCTGTATTTTCGGTCACGCAAAAATAAAAACTCTAAAAAAGCAAACTTTAGCATCGCTGTTCTATGACATTCAATCGGAGTTTATTAATAAACTGTTCGACTTTATTTCACAACTGATAACAAAGGCAGGCTAAAATCAATAAAACCAAAAATTTTTTAAGGCTTTGTTACATCACAAACTTACATTATCTTAGTTTCGGTGACTTAGGAGTGTTTTTGAGAGTTTTATAGATCAAAATAGAGATAATATTTTTAAGAAAGTAAAAAATTTTCAAATGTTTACCTCATCAAATCTCAAAACAAAAACTCTTTTCTTGCTTATATTTTCAATTTTTTGGGCAGCTCTTAATTGGTTTCAATATTTTGTTTCTGCATTTTATACAAGGTATTCTGAAACATTTAGGATTGCAACCACTTGCATCAATGTTAAAACCTTTTGCCTTCCTTTTTTTTATAAGTTCTAATCAGTAGTATACATGTTACATCTTTTACAATATTTTACCAACTTTAAGCATCTCCTTATCGCGTGCTCCATCCCGAGAAGCGCAATTTTGAGTTTAAGAATTCTTGGTGCATTATTCCATGTGATAAAATGTAACAGTGTTCACCAATTTAAAATTTCGTAGAAAAATAAAAGGATGTTCCTCATATAAGTGCCAAAAAAGGGGGTTATATAATGTGTACTTGTTGTAAAAATTTGGCAGCATGACTGAGTGGTTTTGAGAACCGTAATTGATACCGTGGCAGTTCAAAACCTACTCGCTTCATTCTGTTGTGCCCTTGAGAAAGACCCTTTGCAACCTCTGCTTGACCGTTTTGGAAAGCAGTTTTAAGTTTTATTTGTATCTTTAATAAAAACTAAAATATTAAACAAAAATTTGAATCGGACAGCAATACCTTGGCATCTTTGAAAGCAGGTCGAGGTAATCGCTTGACGGTTGGTCTTACTGTTAAAAGAGAGAAAAACAATTTAGATTAAATTTGCAATTACTAAACCACGAGATTGTTTTCTGAATGTTTGTTGAAGTTTGTGTAAAAATTAATTGCTACTCGGAGAAGGCATTTTAGCAGTGTCCGCAATCGTGAATTACTAGTGCATGAGATAAACTGCGATTTTAACTCAGTCTTGAAAAAAAATGCATTTATACTTTTCTAAACGGATGTAAAATAGATTTCTGCAATAATTTAATAAAAATTTCTTTCTACAAATTTTTAAAACAGGCCAAATTTTTAAGTCGAAATATAAAAAAAGTTTCTACTTTGATAACCATTCAATTCAAACATGTATTTATTTTCTATCACTTGAGCAGGTGACTTCCGTAAAGGAAAAAATCGCTTTTTGAGTCATATAATATTAATATAGTAGACGCATTTTTTTGCATTCTGAAACCATTCTTATGGTTTGTGTAAAGCAGTAATTCCCAATCTTTTACTTCTTTTTACTTTATTTCGGGGACATCTAGGTACAGTATTTTTTGTTACTTTAAATACCACAAAGTCTATTGAAAAATTAAATAGAAATGGTAATAACATTTAATGGGTTATTTTTGGATTATTTGGTTGAAACAATCGGTGAAGTTAGAATAACAGGAGTAAATCAAACATCATGTATAAACGTAATTTGGTAGAGCATTTTCATGCGCAACAAGCAATACAAGTTTAAAACTACAGTAGCACTGCCGTACAGCCGTATTCAAAACGAACGAAAAAAAACAAGAGAATGAAGCAAATATTTTATATACTAAAGTTAGTATTTTTTAACGAATCGGAAATATAGAATTTAAACTAGATTAAAAAATCGGGCATCTGAAAGCTGCTTTAATTAATTAATAACTCTTTAAAAAAATAAGAAAAAAATCCCAGATTGGGTCTAAAAAAAAAAGAAATTATTTGTCATTTCGCGTTTTCAGAAAAATTCCTGTGTATGCAACAGATAAAAAATTTTTTAGCTGCCTGATAAGGTGAGCTTTACTGGTGAATTGTCATTTTTATTCAAAGCTAGTTTAGACAAATTCCAATATTTAAATACGCCAACTAAAAAAGGACAAAATAAAATACGAATAAAGGATAAATTTGACTGCATTTAAAAATTGTTTCCAAAAAGAGATGAAATAAAACAGACTTAAGTAAAACTTGGTTTGGTTATCAAGTTTGTAGCATTTTTCAAACAAATTAAATAGAATTTTTGTAGTTATACGAGTCTTAACTCGTTGACTGCCGCGTGACATGCCGGAGCGTCACGCTACATTTGTAACATAATGCAAAAAAAGCACAACGGTGAAGCAAACATTAAAATAATCCTAAAAAACACACTATTTATCAACGTGTCAGTAGATAAAAATTTAATCATCAACAAAAATCTTTCAATCGCTTAAAAAATACAAATTTTCTCTTCAAAGATTTTTAATGGTTTTATATTTGAACTTTTAGAAACTTTTAATTAATACGTTTTTCTTCGCTTTGTTACTTTGCTGCTACTTGTTTTATTTGAAAATATAAGCATGAATTATTTACTGTGCAAATCAAAACAAGTATTTATTTAAAGCAATTAGTTCCAATTAAAGTAAAGCAAGAATACGTTAACTTCCACATTCCAAATATTTGATATTAACAATAGGCTTATATAAAAATTTTAAAGGCTTTTTTTACAAAAATTAGACAATTTTTAATATGATTTTGATTAAACAATTATTTGAGTTTATATTTGTTGTACATGAATTTTAGACAAATTACTGTACAAAAGAAATTTGGTTAAACAAATATTGAATATAACTTTTGTAAAACGAATGCCGTCACAAAATTTATCTTTGTTGTATACACTAGCAGTGACAATGAAGTATAGTTAGAAATAATTTTTCCAAGTTACCTAGTAATTCTAACCCTGTAATTAGATTGTGTATCAAAATAGCAACGTCCAATGTGTGTGCAACAAGTGAGAAAAATTGGTCTTGATTTATTTAGATATTAAAAAAACTACATGCCAATAAATAAATTTTAATTTATTTATTAGATTATTCTTCCGTAACAAAGACGTTTCTATTTTGATACACAATCTAATTACAGGGTTAGAATTACTAGGTAACTTGGAATCAAAATTAATTTATTTATTGGCATACCAAGTAGCTTTTTAAAATAAACAATTTTTTCTATTTGCACAAGTCAGTGCAATAAAAACTAATAAACCTTTTCGGACAATTATTCCACTAAATAAACAAACTCCAAATACATTTTTTATATGAGAGCAATCTTTTTACACAACTCGAAAATGTCCTATCATTATGACATACAAACAAATTTTAAAAATATAGAAATAATTTTAAAACTCTTATAAAACTTCAAAATACTGATGAAGCAATTGAAGAGAAAACTTGGGAGACAGAAGATCGAAATTCTTTTTCTCTTGCATTGTAAATGATGAAGTTTACCAAGCTTTAAAAAATAAAATAAAACAGGTTACGCTCAACCAATTTCTAATAACGTTAATTTATTGTTGTAATCATTTTTATAAAACATTTAAAAAGTAAAAATAGAAATTATTATGCCGTCACTGCGATAGAGTATACTAAATATGTGAAAGTAAAGCAGGCTTTTTATAAAAATAATTTTTAAATTAAAAAAAAAAAATTTCTATCGAAGAACAATATTTTGGCATCGATAGAAGCGGGTTTCTTATGAGTTACAAGGAGCGAGAGGTCTGACGGTTTTGGATAAAAAAACTCACTCTGGCTCAACATCATCCCTGCCAGCACTTGATGGGGGCAGTAAAGTAGACTGAAACACTAAAAAGATGAACCTGTTTGTGTCTGACCCGAAGTGGATGCTTTTCTAAACGACGACGACCACAATGGAAGGGGCCCGGGTATAATTGTTTGCCCTACTTATAGCACTTCTTATGCTTTCCTGGGAGTCTGAAGAATAAATACGTACATAAACAAAAGTGAATGAAAATGTAAATCCAATGTAACGGAATTTTAGGATTTGCAAAAAGTGAAATTCCTCTGAGTTTTATTATTCTTAAGTCCATTTATGTCTGATGTTGTAATACCAGTCAATTAGTCAGTTGGCATTCTCGATAGGCTTTAGTTAAATGTCAACAATTTACTGAAACTTGTTTTTAAGAGTTTCTATCAAAATGATCAAAGATCAATGTTTTCCACCTTGTTCTAAAAATAAAATTGTTGCTCTTCTTCTTCCCGTAATTCATAAGCATGGGTCAAGGTCATAATTTTTTGAACTTGTATTATCAATAATTTGATTTTTGCTAAACGTTTTTTGTATATCCACTAATTCAAAACACTAATGAATGAAAAGAACAAAGAATTAAAAAAAATAAATGTTCTAGTACAGAGTTTCTAAAGTGGAGGCCCATGGACTCCTAAGAGTAAGCAGCAACCATTGCAGAGATCCACAGAATTTTTCTATAAAATAATTTGCTATTTACATTCTACTTCATTCAAAACTTTTCTAAATTTGTAAAACTTGCCAATAAAATCCGCAGTTCTCTAAAAAATTTGTTACTCAATGTTGAAAAATATAATTTTTAACGAAAATCAACTATAAAAGGTTAAAAGGTCATCAATTTAATTTGGGTATAGTTTTTGATTAAACGTAAAACTGGACCATTTTTTGTGGTTTTTACTTGACTTTTGGAAAAAATTTAGACTTGGGATCCATAGAGTGTCATTCAATTTACTTAACGCCCCACGTTTGTTTAGAAATTCTGTTCTAGTAAATTCTAGTAAATAAGGCACTGGTGTGCTTTGTTAAAACAATCGACTTGATTTTATTGGGGTTACAAAACCTGTCTTTTTTGTGATAATAAAAAGTGTATTTTCTGTAGGGTTAATTTAGCTTACAAGATATAATTGTGCAAAAAACTAATTACTAAAATTTACAATTAAACATTAGATAACGTTTTTTTAAACAATTAAAAAAAAAACAACTAAATGCAGGCTTTTTGTTAATGAAAGTAATTGGCAGGAAAATGATTTGGATGAAGTAAAAAGATTTTACAAAATGCTCGTTTTTCTGGATTTTTGTGACGATTATGAAACAGCATATTTAAACCAAACGAAGTTTCAGTTTTTATCTCCGAGTAAAAAAACACGTTTTAAAAAAAAAGAAAGCGTTTCACTTAATTTTGTGCCCCATCGCAACATAAAATGAAACAAAGGCTGGCCATGAGTTGTTATAAAGACTCTAAAAAAGTGAAGATTTTTTAAAGCTTATATAACAAGTTCAATGCTTATTATTTCGATTATGCGTGACTTGCTAATCAACAATTCAGTTGCAAAAATTTGTGAAAAATAGACCAGAGATTTTTATTTACAAAAAAATCGTGTTCATTCTTTCTATAGACAACCATGTTCTTGAAACAAAAATGAAGCATTTTGCTGCGATTTACATCTACGTATAATTTTTATAAACCAATTAAAAGTAAAAAATCACCTGTTTGCCATACTCAAATAGAATGTGATGACGTATGGAAGAGTGAAATTTTCACATTTCAATTTACCTGTGAAAATTAGAATTTGTATGATGACCACTGGAACTGAAAAAACAATTTTTTCACAGTAATCGAATATTTTTGATACGTGTATAAAAGTAAAACACCTGAATCGTGTCAACAAATTACAAGAGATATTTTGAAATTATCAAAGTTTGCCGTAATTATATTACCATTAAATTATTTTCTGTTTAATAATTATCACATTTAAATTTATATACTCATAATTGTTCATTTTTCAAACGCTCTTGGCTCGTTAAACCCTTTTCAAAAAAAACTTTATCTTAACCCTTTACTACATAAATTTTTTAATTTAAACAAAAAAAATTCAAACTAAGCTTAAAAACCATCAAATGCATCTAAATTAATATTCGTGTATCAAAAGTTAAAAAAAATGAGAAATGGAATAATTTTATGGTTTATCATATTTGATACAAAATATGCTTCGAGAAGATTTTGCAAAAAAATTTCATAATAAAATTTAGTTTTTGTTGAAAAAAAGTCTTACACAACTTTTCAAACAATGTGTACAAAAGTAATACTAGAATAAAAAACAATCATCAGGATGGGGTAGATGGATATCAGTGCTGCATCTAGAGTGGCATGATTGTCATGGTTACAGTTCAAAACCTACTTGAGTCTGTTTCGTTTTAGGTAAAAATTTTTTATGACACTTTTCTGTGCTTGGCTTAATGGTTTTATTAAACAGCTCTAAATTTTATTTTTGCCTCTAAATAAAAACTGAAAAATCAAATAAAAAATTTCATCTGGCAGCAATATATTGAGATCTCTGAAAGTAAGTTGGGATAATTACTTGCCACTTGGTTTAAAGAGAACGCCCCACAATTTCCTGCAAGTTAGAAGAGTAAATAGAGATGGTGATAATAAAAATACATTTTGCAACATTGTCATGGCATTTTTTATTCAAGAAAACACCAATTTGCATTTAAGCAAACGTTTACAGTTGACAAAATAAAAGCGTTTTCTAATGTTTTTCATTCCAAAAAATTATTTTTTGTTTCGGTGAATGGTCTTCTTATTTAACGCTTATGAATGTCTCAGATTTTCTCAATTTCTAGAAAATTCGCCAATGAGCCGTTAGGTGATGCTATCTGGAACCCCAGGCTAAGAGTAAAAATGTTTTTGCTGTTTTGAAACAAACTGAAACTGATTCTGCCAAAGCTGAAGAGTATCTACCCAACCGCTGGTTCACTCAGTGCCTTTTAATGGAAAAACGTATTTTGCAAAACAGGAAAATTATTATCAGTTAATTTAACGGTGCACCATGATCCAGCTGAACATCTAACGCCACATTGCAAGCAAGATGAACGTTCTTGATCATCTTGCTCAACAATTTAATATGCACTTGCAATCTTATCACAGGAAACCCATTAGATCTATACTAGAGCAGAAAAGCTAGTACTTCTAAATTTCTTTTGATAAGCCATACTGAGACGTTCTGCATGAAATAGCTTTATTGAATTGATATTTGTGTTTTGTTGATAAAGGTTTTATTTGATAAAAAAAAATTATCTAACATTATTTTTATCGTTTGAGAATATGTTTACGATTATTTTTTTCGTATGAGCGTAGAGACCAAGCTGTTGCTTTCTTAAGCAGATTCAAAATTGTTTAAACTCCATTAAAGAGTTTGCAGTAAGTACCTTTTTTTAAATAAAAAACAAAAACCACTTGGATCGACTGAGTATCGACCTTGCGTCCTTCTGCTCCAAAGTCAGAGTATTATAAAACTAAGCTATTCTGTCAAATACTAATCGATCAAATTGGTTTGCCATATATTATTTTAAAATTGGTCCAGTATTTATTTGCTTTTCTGTTTCCAGGTCAAACAGCATTTTGAGTTTCACGTTACAAGACATGACCAAGTACATATTGTATCATATATGATACAACCACAATTATACGTGTATTTGGTCAATTTACATTAAAAAAAATGAAACTAAGATTTTTAATAATTAAGTATGAAGTAATAACTAAAATATATTTTTTTCAGCTAAAAATCTACATGAAAACTTTAAAAAATTTTAAAATTATTTTTATCAATTTATTAATTTGAAAAATAATTTTGCACTCTATTTCAAAAATAGGAAATTTTAAATAAGAAAATAGTGCATTTTAATTAATCAAAAAACAAAATTTTTAAAAAATAAAGTTGTTTTAAATGAAAAAATAATTAAAATTTTGGATTGTATCATATGCGATACACTATGCAGTAAAGAGTTAAAACGAATGATAAGAACAATAATTAAAAATAAAAAAATTAATTATTTAAATCATGAACGACCTTTATACAGGGTGGCCCAGATATAACCGAATCTGAATTATTATGAAAAGTTACAGTTAAATAAAAAAAATTTTATTACACAACGTTACAGCAAATGTTCAAAATGCAAACCATTATTTGCAATACAATGATGACATCGTTTAATGATTGATTCAGTTACTTTTTTGCATATTTCCGGAGTAATATCTTTCAATGCGTTTATAATGTTCTCTTTTAGATCATTGAGGGTCTTTGGTTTATCACTGAACACTTGATTTTTGAGTACTCCCCAAAGAAAGAAGTCTAGAGGAGTCAGGTCTGGAGATATGATGTCATCATTGTATTGCAATTGCAAATACGACAATAAATGACAAAAAATTACAGATGACTAATGAAGCAAACTTAAAATCAATGATCATCAACTGAGCTTTTATGTTCGGTTATATCTGGGTCACCCTGTATTATGTCGACTAACTTGAAGCAAATAGAAACTGTAAACAATTTTTTTAGTTTAAACTTCAAATATATACAATTTTTAAATAAAGTAAAAGTAAATTATAATAAAAAAAATTTGCAAAAAAAGTGATTTAAAACAGGATTAAACAGTTTAATCAATAATTTTTCAGAATTTTTAATACAAAATTCGGACAAGAAATAAATTTCTTTCAACTAAATACCAAGCATTACAGTATAACACATGCTCTTCACTCCAAACACATTTAAATTCTTTTGTAATATAAAAGTTAACGCCCAAATTTTATAACAAATTTATAAAACACTGTTGATCAAAATATTTAAACCCGTTTTTCATATGATCAACTTTTGCAAATAGTTTATTTTTTTACTAAGCGTCTTTTAATTTTAATTTTTTTAATTTTTATAATTTTAAATCTCTTCTAATTTATTTAAAATTGTACAAACTGATAAGCTTAACAAAATTAAAAATTGGAATTAAGTTATAACTTTTATTTGCCCTGAGTTAATAGCCACATATCATAATCATTCAACCATAAATATTTATTGTAATTTATTTTCAATTATTATAGTTAAAGTTCGTTTTAAGTTTACATTTTTTTTTAAAGGGCTTGAGAAACTAAAAACTTTTGTTAATTATGCTGATAATGGTTAAAAAGAATTTATTTCCTGTCCAAATTGTAAATTGAGATATGTTAAAAAAAAAGAAATGTACGCGGAAGGTCAGGTTAAGTTCATTTTGTTTTAAATACAGTGTTTTTCGATCTACTTTAGTCCTCTACCGATCAATTTTAATCATGTGTCGATCAATTTTAGTCACTACCGATCAAATTTAGTTCTGTGTCGACCAATTTTAGTCATGTGCCGATCAATTTTAATCTTGTATGGATCAATTTTAATCGTATACCGACCAAAAATAGTTAAGTCGACAAACTTTATTATTATTGGTAAATACATGTAAATAATTTTGAGATATAATTTTTACTATAAGTTTTTTGTTAATTAAAGTTTTACAAATACTGTAAAAATATCATAATTTTCTAGAATACCTCAAAGAATTTATAGAGTTTTTCGATCTAATTCATTGTTTTTGCAATCAATTCATTCTTTCTGCAATCAAATTCATTCTTTTTGCAATCAATTTTGTTTTGAAAATACTTTTATATACAGGGTGTCCCAAAAAAAATGACACCATTTGAGATGCAAATATCTCCAAAAATTATAACTCGAAATCAATGAAACTTGACAGGCATATGAGTTGATATAATTTATTTTAAAAGATATTGTCATTTACGCATTGTCGGCAGTACAACACACGTGCTTATAAAAGTTTTTGGAAAACGAAATTGATTGCAAAAAGAATGAATTTGATTCCAGAAAGAACGAATTGATTGCAAAAACAATGAATTAGATCGAAAAACTCTATAAATTCTTTGAGGTATTCTAGAAAATTATGATATTTTTACAGTATTTGTAAAACTTTAATTAACAAAAAACTTATAGTAAAAATTATATCTCAAAATTGTTTACATGTATTTACCAATAATAATAAAGTTTGTCGACATAACTATTTTTGGTCGGTACACGATTAAAATTGATCGGCACAAGATTAAAATTGATCGGCACATGACTAAAATTGGTCGACACAGAACTAAATTTGATCGGTAGTGACTAAAATTGATCGACACATGATTAAAATTGATCGGTAGAGGACTAAAGTAGATCGAAAAACACTGTATATTTAATGTAAAATTTGGATATTGGTTTGTCAGAAATTTTTCCAATATAGGAGTTTATATTTACTTTTTGATGTGCGAACAACAACGGTTGCGTAAAATCGGACTCATTGTTTAGCAACCTGTTTTTTCGAAAAAGCTAAATTAATTTTTGAAGTTTTGTAAAATAAAAATTTAAATTTAAATTATAGCACTTGAGGTGAGAGCCAAACTAAACATTTTTGGATAAAATGAATGATCAAAAGTGAAAAATTAATCTTAAAACTACTTTATAGACTTATCTTAATCTTGTGAGAAATAGTTTAGTAAATATCAAAATACAGTAGAATTCCAATTATATAGACTCGGGCAAGTCTATATAACGTGTATTGTCTATAAAAAATGTACCGGCTGCTCTCAAAGAAATATTTGAAAATATATATTTCTTACATATAAACTATTAGTCTTAAAATAAATAGTATTTATTCATCAGTTTCATCTGTAGTCAAAGCAATATTTTGCATGGCATGTTCAAAATACAGTAAATTTATTTTCAAAAAGTCTATATAATAGGTATTCTACAAAATTTGTAGTCTATATAATTGGAATTGTACTGTAGTATCCTACTTTTTCAAAGCATTTAAAAGTAACATTAGTTTTAGAGCATAGCAATTGATTTATTTGCTTTGGCTTCAGCAAAACAATATTGTAGTTCAAACAAAGATGACCACAAATGATAAAGCAAACAAAATAAAATGTTCTTACTTAAAGTTGCAGCAAATCCAAGTTGTATGATTGCAATTGTTACGAAAATTCTTCTTTTCTTTTTTTTCCGGCTTTTTTTATGAGAATCGCTTTCATTTTTCATTTTTAATTTAAAAACGCTTGCTATGCCGGCTCCAATAGTAAGAAAAGTCTATGGCAAAAACACCATTTGTAATTAGATTTTAAATAATTTTTAACTTTGGAATCAATTGTAAACATTTTTAAACGTTTATAAAGTTTAATAATTTTAGTAGTATGATTAATAGTCAAATAATCTAATACTTCCGAAAACTAAACCAGGTCCAAACTTTCAATGAGTGCTAGATTTATTGCAGATTGACAGGAAAAATTAATTTAAAAACATTCTGAACAAAAATTTTCAGCTATAAAATACCACCCTATTGGTAAGCTTTTGTTCATCAAAACTTCTTCAGATTCTTATTCAAACAGGAAATGATATGACTACCTGAAGTTATCTTAATAAAAGTTTCTATTTTAATAAATATCAGAAGAAGTTTTGATAAACGAAGTTTATAAATTAAGTCTTAATTAGCTGAGATGTTTTGTTAAATATTTTATGATTTAGATTTCTATTGTTTTGTGACAGATATAAAAATTTTTTAAAGTTTTTCCGTAAACTAAAGTGGGAAATATGTTAAAGTGATATTGAAATCTTTAGCAAGAACAAGTCTTTAATTTTTTTGAAGAAAAAACTCTTACCATAATTAAAAGGGGAAGCATCCAGAATATGCCAGTCACCCAATACAAAACAGTAAAATCTCCAGAATCAATTATTTTTACTACAGGAACATAGTTCATTAGAGGAGAAACGTAACTTGCAACAACACGATCAGGAAACAAAACTATAAAAGAAACAAAAGTTTTAATATCAAAAAATTTTCAACCAGCAAGCTAGGTGAAGCTTGTAGAACAGCTTTAGATTAAAATGGGTAGCCCTTTGTTGTTTCTTCACGCTGTTGCGATAATTGGAAACGTAACCAATAAAATTAAGATACCGTATTTCTTTGATTAAAATGTGCCCTTGATTAGTATGCGTCCTTGTTTAGAATGCGCACAAATTTGCGATAAAAAAAAATAGAAGCGCCCTTGAATACAGTGCGCATAAATAAAGTCACCTAGTAGCATAAATAACGTCACGTAGCGGACAGTGCAAAACTAGTGCTGGTTGCCTGCTGCATGAGCACTTTTATAACTTGTTCGGTATAAAAACACCCATTATTTTGGATTTAAAGTGTTCAAAGTTACTTTAAAATAGAGTACGGTAGGGTTAAAGTTGGCCGAAAGTTGTTATCAAAAAATAAAAGGCGCCCTTGTTTAGAATGCGCAAGAACTCATGATAAAAAAAAAATAGGATGCGCGCATTCTATTCGAAGAAATACGGTAATAAAACATTAACGTGTTTACAATTCTATAAAAAATGAATCACCAGAAAATGAAAAAAAATTGATGTTACTAAATCTTGACTTATCTGTCAACGATTAAAATAGGACCAGAACCGTAAAGTGTTCAATAAAGTTAAAAAGTATTTTTTGCTTTCGATTACATTATTAACTAAGATTTGTTGTAGTATTTCCAAATTTTACAGTTAAAGTCATACACTCGATAGTTTCAAAAAGTTTTTTAACTTGAAAACTTATAATAAAACAGAACAAAAACACAAGAGCTTGTAAAAAATATATGTACTTACGAGGCACGGAGCATGATGCAATTGAAAAAATCCACACTACGAAAAGGCCAACAATAACCGATTGTTTCTGCTGCATTCTGTAACTCATTGGTTTCACGATTGCGTAAAATCTTTCAATGCCCATAAACATCAAATGATAAATTGAACTTGTGTATCCAAAAAATATAAAAGCTACTATAAAACTAGCAGTTGCTGATCCACGAATTCTTAATTTCTCTTGAGTAAGCTCACTAAAAGACAAATCTATTGTCCAACTGAAGTTGTAAGGAATCAAAACGAGAAGATGGACACCTGATAAATTTAAAAAACAACTTAATTTCAATCATTTTATTTTTTTCAAAAAGTTTAACATTTATACTAAAAAAAATGTCAATGCAAATTGCCGAAATATGCAAAATGAGGATTTATAATGACAATAAAAGACACTTCATGCGGAAGTGTATACAAAACTTTTTCCACTTTACAAAAATTTTGTGTGATTTTTCCTTGTATCTATAAATGATTTACGCAATCCAAGGTACTTCCACGAATACAGATTTTCAAATGTACATACCTATAGCAAATTTTACAAAACAGGGTTTGTACAAGTTTGGCTTTACAAATAATAATTAAGGTGAAATGTGAAAATATATTCAACCTTGAACATTGACCCACAGTTTCTTTTTTATTACGAGGGGCGTACCAAAAGTTTTGCACAATAGCCATTAATGTTTTTATTATTTACTTTACATGTCATCTGTCATAGCTATTAAAGATCTTAGGCTTTTCACTAATTGTGCCTAAAATTATGTGCTAATATCTTTATTTTCACTGATTATTTTTTTTAATTTTAGATCATATAGTTTTTACAATGTGTGATTTTAAGAAAAATGAGTGGCGTGCTATTATAAACTTTTTGCAAAAAGAGGGATTATCACCAACTGAGGCAGGAAAGAAACTTAAATTGCATTATGTGGATTCTGCTCCTGACAGATCAACTGTTAGCCGCTGGATGAGACGCTTTACATCTGGCAGACAGTCCCTGGAAGATGACCCACGCAGTGGTGCTCCAACAACTGCAAAGACTTGCACAAACATCGATGTTGTGAAAGATCTTCTTAATGCAGATAGACGGGCTACATATGATGAGCTAGAGGAGCAATCAGGCTTAAGCCGTGGGACATTGCAAAGGATAATTCATGAGGAGTTAAAAATGAAGAAGGTTTGTGCAAGATGGGTTCCTCGCCTGCTGACAGAAGAACAACGACAAAGTCGCCATGATCTTTGTGTCATGAATTTGAATATGCTTGAGGAGCTTGGAGATAACTTTTGGTGTCGAATCATCACAGCTGATGAGACTCCTCTTCCTCACTTTATGCCTGAAACCAAACGCCAGTGCATGCAGTGGGTAGCCCCTGGAGAAAGCAGGCCTGTCCATGCCAAGTCAGCTCCATCAGTTGGAAAGTTTCAGCTTACTGTATTCTGGGACTGTGATGGAATAATCCATATGGACTACTGTCCTCCAAAGCAGACAATCAATGCTGCCTACTACTCTAGTCTACTTCAAACAGTCCACTCCAAACTGCCAAGAGTGAGACCTGGAAAGATTCACAAACGCCCACTTTTTCTGCAGGACAATGCACGGATTCACACTGCAAAAGTTTCTATGAATAAATTACGCGAACTAAAGTGGCAATTACTCCCTCATCCAGCTTATAGTCCAGATCTTGCCCCTAGTGACTTTCACCTATTTGGGCCACTGAAAGACCTCTTCGCGGTAGAAGATTTGACAGTGAAAGTGAGCTGAAGTCTGCTGTGAATGCGGTGGTTAAGACTCTGTCAAAAGACTGGTTTGAAGAAGGAATGAAAAAGGTTGCAGAGCGATGGAGAAAGTGCATTGACTTACAGGGAGATTATGTCGAGAAATAAACTTTGTTTCATTATTCCATGATTGTTTGTTTTAAAAATATAACAGTTTGTGCAGAACTTTTGGTATGCCCCTCGTATATAAGAAAACTATTAGAACCATATTTTGAGTCATTTTAAATTACTCACAATCCAAAATACTTGATAAAATTTAATAACTCTAGAGGCATCAAAAAAAATAAAAGTGACCCAGTAAAAAGTGTATGGTTTCTAATAAAAAAATTAAATTATTTATTAGCATTCCTAATTCACACAAAAAGAATAAAAAAGAGCCTATATGCTTTCCGGTGTGAATTTTATTTAAATTTTGTATGGCAGGGTGAAAGTAAGAGTTTTAAACAAAAGATATGAGAAGGTTTTTGAAAATTTTGATAATTTTTTTGCGTCATTATCTTATGTCATGAGTTTCGAACTTGGCAATTATTTGTCGGTTTGAATCATCACTCGTTTGAGCGCGCGTTTCCAATTGCATTAATGTTTGTCGTGATTATCGTTTAAATGGATTTTTAGAAAAATGTTTTCAGTTCTTAAGAAGATGTTATTTAATTTTGTGTGTTATAATTTTATGTATTTTGAATACCCATAACTTTTTTTAGGATTTAAAATCCCATTAAATAGGCTAAAAAAAGTTAAATAATAGTTAACTGAACTAATATACTACCCTACTTCATGATTTTGCAACTTACATCATTAAATCTTGAGGCGACATTTTAAAAGCTTGATCACATCTCAGGCCTGCAATATCATTTGATTTTGCCATAGTAAATAAAACTGTAAAAATACTTTTACCACTGAAATAATTTCTTTGATAAACTTTTATAAGTGGACTGTATGAAAAAAATTTCCATGACTCCGGAAGTACATTCACGCTGTGAAATTTTTACATTCATGGTCTTGCTTATTGCAGGCAGTTTAAAAAATAAAACAAAACAAACTTTGATATCATTTAGCTTCGATTTAGCTTTACCATTTTGAATTTGAAATAATAGGATGATGGAAGCACGTTAAACGTACACTTTCTCACTAATAAACATCTTTTTGTTACTTGTAAAATAGATCTTTGTTACCTGTAAATAGATCAGCAATCGCCAATGACAATTTTATGATATCGGATTTACTCAATTTCTTTTTTTGATGACGACGATAATAGACTGTAACAATCAAGATATTGCTAAGTAAAATTATTAGTCCCAAAATAAGAAGCCCAATCACAAACAAACTTCCATTGACTACACTGCATTGATCACAAATTTTAATAGATGTATTCATGCAAGCAAAGTTGGCGAAATAGTCACAAAATGGCACACTCCCACAAATTCTCAAAGTTTTAGACGAATGGTAAATTCTGGGTAAATCTGGAACTTTCCATTGAACAAAAGCAGGATAATCCCAGGTCAGATCTATATCACCATAACTTGCTATTGGTGGATGGAAGTTAAAACGAGCAATGATTTTTTGATCAGTTCCATTGCTTGTTGATATTGCATTAAATAATAAAAGTTCCCATTTATATTTTTCAGCTACTAAAAGTAACTTTTCCCAATTGCTTTCTTTAACTTCTAAAACAAAATGGTAAACTATACAGCCGCTTTCCAGGTCCGCTTGTTTTGAAAGTACTTTGGACAGATTTCTATATTGGTATAATTGATTATCTAGGTCTAAATAATCAAGAAAATTTTCTTGATATGCATCCGATGCATCAAATATACGAGTATAGCTGATTTCTGAGTTATTGTTTTCATTAATTTCTTCAGTTATTCCAAATATGTTGTGGCCATTATTTTTTGTATTATTTACATTTAATTTACTTCCTTTATTATTTTTTTGACCTGAAGATTCAACACTAGTTGTTCTTTCTGTGATGCTTAGAAGCAGAAATAAGCAACAACATTTGAATCGCATATGAAAAAACACGAAATTATTCTTTGCCATGTTTTTTCAATTTTTTTACTGTTCCTCTATTTTGTAAGTTAATTTATCAATTTTTATTCTAAATTAAGTAAATAATTTTTTTCCGCTTTTGACAAACTTGATCTCTCTAAAATTACAGATGTATTAAATTTATATTCCAAGTTTTTTGATTAAAAAAAGATTTATAAAAAGAAAAAGGTTTTTTGCTGTAAAAAATCTTAACTTACTTGATTAAAAAAACAAACAAGAATGAATGAAATTTACATAAATAGTCAATTTGACATCCAAAACGTATATATCTATAACTAAAAACGTAAATAAATAACTAAATAACTAATGCAGCAATAACTATATTCCTATTGAAAAACAATAATGTAAAAGTTTTTGAATAAATTTTTGGTTACGCAGAACTTTAAAATAACCAATGGTATTAACAATACCATTAACGCTTTCAATTTTTGGTATCGTTTGAAAAGACTTTTTTCTTGAGAATTCTTTCGGTCAACTCTCGTCAGAAAAAATTGTTAGCAAATTACAAATTGCTAGAAAACCGTGGTTTATATAGGATTGGAAGACATCAAAAATAACGGCGCCACTGATTGGTTGGAGAAAGAGAGCACGCAATTGGTATGCGCTGACTTGCGCCACTTCTGTATAAGATTCTTTTATTTAACATATGTTTTTATATAACCCAGTCGTTTACAAAAGACATGCATAATAGAAGCTTATTAGATAGTTTTTTTATTATTGTAATTGCAAAACATCGTAGTGACATAAAAAGGTGTTTGATCAGATAATTCAAAACCAGCTTTGGCTTTATTGTAGGTCAAAATAGAGATTGGTTTATAGTAGCTTTTAGTGATTTTTGCCTTGTTCTTCAGCGCACATTTTGATTTAAGATGATGCTACTGACTTACGCTGTTTGGTGTTGCATTTTAGTTACTGCTGGTGGAAGTTTAGTGTTGGTTAGCTTTCTGCAATTGGATCTGTGATTTACTTATATTTATCATTGTGTAGTATGGTTTGGAGTCAGCAGTCTCTTATCAAAAGTATATTGCCATTTTAAGACAGCCAAACCATTTTTATTGTTACGTATTATTAACTCTACCCTTTTTTGCCTAGCTTCATATATATCTTTTGTTGTATTCTTCTTGTTTGATTTTGTACAAGGAAAGCGCAAGTTCATAGCTGGTGTAAAAATTGTCAGCATAAAAATTTCTGTCTTTTCTGAGGAGCTCAGGTCCAATTCTAAATAGATGTTTTTTGCAAGTCCTAGTTTTCGTTCATCTGTTGCTGACTTCCTACCAGTGATGAAAGTCTCGAGACCAATTTTCAGGTCTCGGTCTCGGCCTTTTGCTGGCGGTCTCAGTCTTGGTCTCGTAATGACCTGGTCTCGGTCTCGCAGTTTTTAAATTCGTCTCGAGACAGGACATTTTTTGATATTTTTGTTATTTGAACCGTTAACTGCGGAATTAAATTTTCACAAACCGTTTCTCAGTGCGTAATTAAAATCCGCCTCGCTTTTTAAAACGACTCTTTTTTTGCTATCGCGAGGTGTGTTGGGATTTTCCTATTAATCTGTTTTAGAAGCCGTAAACTCAGGCAGACGAGAGTTAATCCTTCTTCAATAATAGCCAATATTTGAAGTGAAAAGTACTACAGATTTGCAAAAAATTAAACTTATGATCATATAAATTTACTTTTTTAGATGTTTCGATGCATTTATTTAGTTGTTCTGTGAAAAAACTATGCAAAAAAGTACTTGCATTTTTTAACCAAATTGCTAATTGGATTCTAAATTTTGATCATAAGAAAATGTTGGATGCGATGTTCAGGACAAAAATTTTTTTATAGCATTTTACTTTTAAATTTATTAGAAGCAAATTGGCTTTAAGGCAACTGCAAGGCTTCCTTGATTACTTGCATTTCGTTTATCTGGCATTCAATTATCCGACCACTATTTTGTACAATATATTTTGGCACATCACAGCTGTAGTACATACCACAGAACATTATTTCAAAATTATTTCGAAATCTACTGAGAAAACGTGAAGTACTCGCAAACAATGCAAAATTAATTTATTTTTTAGTACAGTAGATCTAAAAAGTGATATACGTACTGTATACTTTTGTTGCTTTGACAATAGAAATTCAATAAAAATTAAGTAATTTTTCCTTTTAACAATAAAAATTAAGCGTTTTTTCAGCTTATCCGCTCATATTTTTGAAAGTAAATACCCAATTAGACCGGACAATCGAGGAAGCACTGTACTAACTATAATGCTTTTATGTTTTCGTTACTTTTAGTAGCCTATTTACCCGACAATGTAAACTTCTCATGCTTACCCATTCTACTTGTGGCATCTTTGAATAATTGTAATTGAAAATGCTATTGAATAAAAAACAGGATTGGTAATTCTCCGTTATATTTGTGAATTGCTTCTACCACTTAACAAAACCTTATTCTAAAGCTCATCAGTGATGACCTTACAAAAAGGAAGGCCGGTGCAAGAAAAATAGGGAGGACCACTTTTTTGTCTTCCAAAAGAAAGCGATCTCTAAAAAAAACAGTCATCACTTTAGGAGGGGCCATCGTTATGGTGCTACTATAAAGAAATAGAGCAATGTTTCGCTTAGAGGGAGCCACTTTTGGAATTTTTTAAAGGGGTCCGGTGCGGTCGCTCCGTTCATTCCGTACTAAAGACATCACTGCTCATAATCATCCGAAATATGCACATCAAAAAAAACAAAGTATTTCTTCAATCTTGCAACAAAATATTTTGAAACTTGTAGGAAAACTAATATGGTACTGCAAAAAAAACTAGAGTTTTAAGGAAAATAAGAGCAATAACCACAAAATGCTAACCTTCATGTGAACAATCGGCGGCATGGTCAAGTGATTAGAGCGACGGCATTGTGATCGACATGGTCTCGGTTCAAAACTACTCGCGACATATTTCTTTGCTTTGCTTATCTTGACAAGCAGTTTTAAATTTCAGTCATATCTCTATTAAATTTCAAGCGGGCAGCAGTATTTTGATATCTTTGAAAGCAGGTCGGGGTAATTGTTTACTCTATGTATAAGCGCCTCCGTTGCTTTCCTGCAAGTCAGGGGAATAAATATAGAGATTTAAAAAAAAAGTTTTATCTTATAAATGTTGTTCCATGTCAACCGCCGTTTTATTAAACAGTATTATGTTTTAAGGCACCGAATTGCTTAAACGTTGTACTGGTTTTCAAAAAATGTTCATATTTCAAACGAACTAAAATACTAAACGAAGTAAATGTCAAGGCCTGATAATACTGAGTTGCGTAATAGAACTTGAAAAAAAGGTACCGTAAGCAAATACAATTGTTTTTAGCGCCATTCAAACCCTGACTATCAATTTTTTCAAACACACTCCCTTAAACTAAGCAAAACATTGAATTTTGTTGCGAAATCATGATTTCTTCAACTAGAGAGTTTTGAAATCAAGTTTTAAACAATGAGTCTTCGTAAAAAATGTTTATTTTCCATTTAATTTTTTTATAACATATTTCAAATTGGCAAAGAGCTCTTGTGGACGTTAACTATAAAAGTTACGAACCAGTAAAACCTAATCCGTTCCGAGTTAATTAAACTGCTTTACAAACAAAGCAATGCGGGAAGCTGTCAAACAGTGTCTGTCAAGCTGTCGAATTGCTTCAGAACAGAAAAAGTTGCGCTATGAAACAATGCGATTGCCAAAGACGAGTTTTCTCGTTTTACGCAGGGAACAAGTTGATGTGGTTATGATAATTTACTGCTTTCTTCACCATAAACAACTCCCCTTACAAAATAAAATTGAAAGCCTTTTATTGCCTTGTAAAATTTTTGAGTAAACATAGTCGATAAATGGTTTAGTTTAGTGGTTCTTAACCGGGGAGGCACGCCTCAATTTTGATAATCAAAATGACAGGGAACTTGACTTCAGCAAGAATCGAATCGAACAACGAAATCCAGCAAACTTTTTTTAATTGGATTTTGCTCTTACAAACGGTAACTGTGAGTCCAAATTACAGCACAAATAAAAACTTATTTATCTGATTAAAAAAAAAAATTTAATCAAATAAAATTCTCCTGTGGGTGAAAAGCAAGAAACATATTGCAATGCGAAATAGGCGACATTTTTGATGAAACACAAGAACAGTTTCTCGAGTTAAAATTTAACTCAGTAGCCCAGGACAAATTTAAAGCGCTGGACCTTGAGGCGTTTTGGGCAAAATACCTTCCCGTTTACCATCTTATTACTACGGCACACTAATAAATTCTGAGTTTACCTGCGGCACACTTACTTCATGAAGGCGAAAGCCTATTTAATGCACTTTTTAAGTTTACATGCAGAAATTATATTCACTTCGATTTGATCTTATATTTCGCTATTTTTCTCTCAAAATCATTGTGATTTCTATAAAAACAAAAAAAAGGTCTTCACTTTGATCCCATATTTCGCTATTTTTTTCCCAAAATCATTGTGATCTCTAAAAAAACATATACAGCAAAATGAAACTATATGCGGTATTTTTAAGGGGGGCCCGAGGAAACTGCCTGATTTGCTTCACCCAATATCCACCATTGACTCTATGGATTTCTGTCAAAAACACGAAAATTTCGCGGCACACTTTAATCCCTTTCAAAAATTTTGGGAAGCCCTGCTCTATAGTATAAAGTTTTTTTTATAATTGTGACCTGATTAGCTAAAATATGATTTATTACATTGAACAAATTATTTCTATTCCACTCGTTACGGGGCTTTAGATGTTTTTTGCTAATAAAAAATTCTGACTTTAAAGCTACGCACAGCCGTATATAAAAAAAATTGCGCATTTGTTGGGGTATTGTGACGTAAACAAGACTTTCTTCATGCGACCACATAGAGCAAGGCTTTCTTATAACATGCTGGGGATACTAGTTTATTTGAAATGTAACTTTCAATTTTTGGAAAAATAAAAATTAATGTCGTTTATAAACTAAATTTTTTTACGAAAAATATTCTAATCTCGATCTCGGTCTCGATCTCGATAGTTTCTCGTCTCGGTCTCGAACCTTAGGTCTCGAAATTTTCCGGTCTCGATCTTGGTCTCCAAAAAATTTTACGGTCTCGGTCTCAGTCTCGGTCTCGATCTCGGTCTCGGTCTCGGTCTCGAATCATGTGGTCTCGACTACATCACTGCTTCTCACAATGAATTTTTATTATAATCCAAGCGTATCTGTTGACAGAGCAAAATTAGAACTACTTTACACTTCCAGACAATCACTTTCCAGATTTTTCCCATTGATGCCAAATTAAGTACATTTAATAAAAGTTTACACCTATCTCTTCACGTTAGGCTAAAATTCAAAGAATATATGTTAGTAGTATATAAAATACCGTGTCCGATGCAATTTAAATCCGAGCATTTCATATCTTAGTTTTTAAAAAATCTTTTTCAAATTTTTATTGATGTGGGAATTCATCGTGTCCGATGTCTAAATCTTATTTAAAAAAATTTTTTAAATTTTTATGTTGCGGAACCGGAACGTATAGAATTTTAAAAATCTAATGATCTTTACCTTTATTTAATAAAAATTTTGAACAAAGTAAATATAGAGTTTAAATAAGCAATGACGTGGTTGAAATGAACCGTGTCATTCCAGCCGGTCCGTATATTTTAGATCATTGGTCACTAAACTACGGCCCGCGGGCCGGATCCGATCCGCGAGGTGATTTTATCTGGCCCGCTGCATGTTGTCAGTAGTGTTTTTGTCACTAAAATTTAGTGTATTAGACTCCAAACTACGGTCCGCGAGCAAAATCGGCCCACTAAGACTTTTTATCCAGCCCGCGGAGCTCTTTTTAAAAAACATATGCACTCACTTTGAGCCACAGTTGGAAAGAATTAAGTCAGGAACACCCAGGTTTCAGTTTTTTTATCCTTTTATGTTTTCAGAGAACACAGCAAGATTTTGGGAGAATAACAGCGAAATCAGAGATCGAATCAAAGTGAAGACCTTTTTTTTTTATTTTAGAGATCGCTATGATTTTGTAAGAAAAACAATGAAATCAGAGATCGAATCGAAGTAAAGAACTTTTTTTTTAAAAATCACTATAACTTTGGAACGAAATTAAGTGAAGATCTTTTTTTCAGAAAAAATCATGATTGGTAGAACAATTGGAGAAAGCCTTTGGCTTTGCCCCAGGAGGCCCAAAAATATCTACATACGGCCCCCTGCTCGAAAAGTTTGGAGAGCATTGCTTTAGATGTTCATACCATTGCTTCTTACGGGTCGCGGCATTGCCTTAAAAAGATTGCAAAATTCTTCAGCACAATACGCTTGAAAAATTTCACCTTAAGCAAAAAAAAAAAAAAAACGAAAAAAAATTTACGTTTTATTTAAACTTAAGTTTAATTTGTTTTCAGTTTTTACAGATGGATCAAAGCAAATGGCAGTAGTCAAACTTATGAAAACGTTTGGTTAACTGATCTTTACTTCATGCCTTGGGCTCGCATTCATGCTTATATGATTGGAGTGCTGACTGGTTATTTTCTTACGTTCGTAAAGGGAAAATATACAAGGTGTTTATATAATTAATATTTATTTAATTAAAAGTGCAATATAAATATTTTAAAGAAAGAAATTTTTAAAAACAGTTTTATGTTAAATTACACTTTTTTTTGAAAACATTGAAAAGATTTAATTATCGAATTTCATATCTTTTAATAGCGGTAGTATAATTTAAGTATTCGTCGTCGTCGTCGTTTGAAGGGTATCCACTCCAGGTCAGACACAAACAGGATTGGGGCCGAGGGTTTATACTTTTACTATCCCAGACTGCTGCACTGCCTTAATCAGATTCTGGCAGTGATCTTATTAAGCCAGCATTGAGTTTCGTCATTCAAAACCGTCAGACCTCGTGCTCCATGTGGTGCCCGATGTATAGGGCAACCTGTTAGTACATGGTCTGCGGTTTGCTCAGAGGCGCCACACTCGCAATTCGGTAAAGGAGCGAGACCCTATTTGTGCATGGACGAATGGAATCGCCCAACACCAGTCCGCAGGCGGTTGAGCTTAACCCAAGCTGCTCGGGATAAGCCCATCCCAACAGGCCTGGCACCGGTCCGGGGCACAAAAGCACAAAGCCTGGAAGCATTTTCGCAGTATTCCGTTTTCCATTTGTGATTTGTCCATTCAGAAGCGCGGATACCAAGTCTGGCAAGGTTGTCCAAATGATTCCACGCAGCTGGCACAAACGGGTGTCTGGATATTAGTCTCACTTGCCGAGTATCTGAGGACCTACTTAAAAGACCATACTAGATATGATCGGGGTCCAAAGATCCACGGTGAGCCAAGGAGATTGTCGCTCCCAGTCGGCGAAGCTCAGCTGGCTGGATGCCTGAGAGTACAGATAGATGGTCCATTGGAGTGGGACGCAGGCATCCAGTAACTATGCGCTAGGCGTAATTCAAGACATTGTCAATGAGGCGAGTGTAAGCACTGTGACACCAGACTGGCGCACAGTACTCAGCTATTGAATAGACTAGAGATAAAGTGGCTATGCATAGTGTTTTAGCACCAACACCCCATCCCGAGCCCACAGTCGCCTCAACAGTGTGACGCGCGAAGATAATTTTTTGTGCAATGCCACTAAATGGTGACGAAACGTGAGCGATCTGTCCAGTTTTACCCCAAGATAAGTAGGGGTTGTACAGAACGGTAAAAGTCTACCGTTGTTGTAAACCTTTATCTCATGTTTAGCCTCTCGGTTATTTAAGTGAAAGGCTGCCGTCACCGTCTTAGTGTGACTGAGCTTCAACTTCCAAGTCTGGAGATACGCTGAAAGTGTAGACATGTCTTGGCTTAAAGTCCCTTTCAAGTCCTTCCAGTTTCCAGAAGAATGCAACAATGCTAAATCATCAGCATAAGAAAACTTTCTGGAAATCATGGAATAAAGATCATACGTATAGATGTTAAATAGGAGGGGAGCCAAAACCAATTCCTGAGGAACGCCGTTTTTAAGACGGCGTAGCCTGCTTTGCTTGCTGTCACCGGTGGTAAAACTGAAACTTCGATTTCGGACAAGCTCCATAATCATTCTGACCATGTGCTTATCCGGAAGTAGTCTCAGCAGCTTGCAGGTAAGGCCACGGTGCCAGGCAGTGCCATAAGCAGCTGTCAGATCGATAAATACGGCACCGCCTTCTTTTTAGCCTCAAAAAAATCCTCGATGTTCTGGATTAGCAGAACAACTTGATCTACGGTTGACTTCCCGCGTCGGAACCCAACCTGCTCTTTAGGGAGCAGTGGATCGATTAATGGTTCACCGCGGGCGTAGATAAGCCTCTCGAGGATCTTGTAGGGGACACAGAGCAGAGATATCGGTCGATAACTCTTTGGGTCCCCCACGGGCTTTGCTGGTTTTGGGATCCCGACCACAAGCACTCTTCTCCAGATCTTGGGAATTTTGAGTCGGCCAAACGGAAGAATGAAAGTCACGTAACCACGACTTCAAAACAGCTCCATTATGGAGTATAAGCTTTGAGCAGATGGAATCAGGTCCCGGAGCTTTATTTGGTTTTAAATGTCGGAGGGCAACAGTAAATTCTCTCTGTGAAAAATTGTCAGAGATATTTACTGCGTCTGGTGTTGTGGCCCTCCAAAGGTTAGACACTTCTTAAAAGACAAGTCGAGATGACTTGCGATCAACAGTCTCGTATTTCCCATTTCTAACCAGCTGAGATGCAATAGCATCGGATGAAACGGGACAATGACGAGGAGAGTGTCGTGACCTACCAGTAAGGTTGTTCAAAATACTACATGCTTTTCGACTAGAGTGTGAGAAATCAATGCTCCGAACTGCCTCGGACCATCTATCCCTCCGCTTGGCAAGCAGAACTGTAGCAGCCAAACTTGAGTCGTCTCCCTGAGGAGACTGCAGGAAGGTTTTATAAAGAGATTCACACTCTGCATCCCAACACGGAATATAGTTATTTCGATACCCGCGTGGGATAGTCTTTTTGGCTGCTTTCTTAATGGTGTTACAGAAGTCCTGGTAAGCCGCATCCATATCAAGTGAATCAAGCGGCAACAAAGTCTTTGCGAATTTATTCTTCGAAGCAATGTACAGAGTGACTCCATTTGACCTTGTGGAAGTTCCATCGCTTAACAGGCATGCTTGGCACTGCCATACCAAACCTTGGTGGTGTAATAAGCGAAGGTCGATGTTTTGACCTGGGAAACTTGTCAAGGACACGTCTATCCAGTAAGCGACTGTTTGGACATATGCTAGCGAAAGCTAGATCTGGATTGGTGCCAGTATTTCAGCGGCCGGAATAAAAACTGGCAGCGTCCTTGGCATTAGAGCAAGACAATTAATACTTGCCCAGCCAGCCAAGCACTCACCGTCCGGACTGTTGTCATCGTAACCCCAGTCATCATGACGACAATTAAAATCGCCAGCGTAAAAACAGAAGTGAGGAAACACTGGGAGATCCAGGGATCGCAATCCCATTGGCGGTGGCTTGTAGACGTTGACTATTTTATAACCATCAACGTCCACACACAGCTACTCGATGTCCGATTTCGGTGGAGATTGGTTCAAAAACGTGTATCTCAGTCGCTCGTGGACAAACGTAGCAAGGCCATGCTTCCTGCTTAAAGAAGACCCAGCTAGTTGGTAGTTTGGTAGTACCAACTTCTCTGCATTAGTGCAGTGGGTCTTCTGCAGTAGGATGACGAGTACCTCAGACTGCATAGCAAGGTGATGAAGAACGTTCATCTTGCTTACAGTGAGGCCTTTGATGTTCAGCTGAGGAATAGTGGGTCTTCGGAACTTGTTGGCAATGTGCCATGAAAAGGGCAGTTTTATCCTAGCATTGTCCCGTTCTGAAAAGGACGTTTGCCGATTAGCAGACCCACACTGAACATCAGAGTGGGTAGATACCCTTTCGTTTCGGTAGGTTCGGTTTCGGTCTGTCATCTTTAAAATCAATGAACAGACTTACTCACGGCCCAGGCTGCAAGAAAGCACCTACCACCTGGGCCATTTAAGTATTGTTTAATGTGCATACGACGCAAAAAAATTTGCTTACTAATCATCATTTTTTTCTTTTTTACTCGATTAGAAATCAAAAATCTACCTCCTTCTTTGTTTTTTAAACATTCCCGGGGCTGTCTAAAGTTATAAACCCTGTTTTACTTATTAAAATCACGGTTTATATTTTTTCAAGATTTGAACAGTGTGTAGTTAAAGCAATCGTTAAGAAATAAACAGTTTAAAAAAATTTGTTTTACCGTATTTACTTTCGATCGGCCATTTTAAAAATCCTAATCAACATTGTTCTTTCCAATTGATTGGTTCCTTAGCGTCGTAGAGAAGTTTGGGTTTTCAACTCCTTTCAGGGCTACCAATGGCGGTATAGTTGCAGGTGGAAAACAGAACAAAAACAATCTAACAAATGTAACAAAACAAATAGTTCAAAATGACAATATTCATACTGCATCAGGCGTCGCGCAGAATAAAAAGATCCGCGTTTGGGTTTCAGGCAAAGTGACCCGTTCGAAAGGCAAGCTACATTTTCCTCCACAAATTAACTGTAAATGGATACCCAAAAATGCATTTCGTACTTGTTTGGGGAAGCAAACGGAGGCAACGCACAGTATCTGAACTCCAGTTGGTCCCATAGCGCTCAGTATCTTACACCGGGATCAACGCATGGACAACTGAAACATCTCTTCACTCAATGGGAAAGAGTAAGAATTGGTTTGGGAGGCAGAGCAATATTATCTTGATATTGTTGGAATTTCCTTTACCAAGCGTCGTGGCTCTAAAATAGTTAAGTTGAATGAATGCTGAAAGCTTTTTCACTCAGGTGTGGATGTAATCATGTCTGCTCAGGCAGGGGTGTTGCACACTGATGCAAACAAATAAATATTAGCTTTATTCAACAGAAAGACGCTGCATCCACCAACTGCAATAACAACAACCAAAAACAGAGGAATTTTACTATGCGCGTAACTGCCAAGGCAGCCGCAAACACACCGCGAATTATGCAGAGAGATGACGTGTGATTAGTACAGTACACGCGCGCACAGTGCGGGTTTGATTACACGACATTGGCATTATTTTCATCTCTTCCTTGGCCCACTATGTCACTGATTGGATATCACTGGGAGGAAGGGTTTGTCTCTTTAAGCTTAGGCTACAGGAGCTGTCACTATGCATTTTGTAGGTGTACGCATCAACCTCTGAAACTCAATAACAGATTTTCTTAGATGAATTAGTGTTGTTTTACAGAAAGTTACATGTGTAAAATTTATTGTCGTAATGAGTAATTTCAATGCTCATGTGGGTACTGACAGCGAGACATAGAAGGGTGTTATCGGAAGACAAGAAGACTCTGACATTAACAGAAACGGAAGGTGTTTGGTACAAATGAACACCACTTGCCACCTACATCAAGAATGCTAATGGTGTGCTTCTGAAGCATCAATAGGATATACAAAATCGTTCGAGAGAATAATTTTGTGAGCTCTTAAATCCAATAACAGTCCAATAATTGAAAACATCTAAAGAACAAATTGATGAAGAAGTTTATCTAACTAAAGCAGGAGTGAACGCAGCAATCAAATCTTTGAAAGCTGGCAAGGCCCCCGCTGAAGATGATATTCGACCCAAAATGTTAAAAGCCATAAACAACTTTGGTGTTCGTTGGCTGACTCGTGTGTATGCAGTGTTATTATTCAGGAATCAATGTGAGGGGGAAGCGGCGATAAAAGAAAAGGAGAAAGTCATTGGTGACAAGTTTAGAAATAACCTGAAAAATTACTAGGTTTTGCTAAGTATTACGGTGAGCTAGGCTTTGCAAATATTTAAGCAAGGTAAGTTTCAAAATTTTATTGGTTGAAGATATATAGATTTAAAAAAATGTAAATACAATCTGGGTCATAAATCCTACCCATTTATAATTTATTATGTTTTGGGTAATTATTTTCATGAAAAACTCAAATATAAGACTTTTTTATGTTACAATATGGGCAGAATTTATAGTATCTCATGTTGTTGGACCATATGTTTTTAACAGGCCAGTAAACCATACCTCATATCTGAACATGTAAAAACAATGGTTTATGCCAGGGATCTCCATTGTCTGACCTGCAGGCCACTGCCTATTCCAAGTTTTTAGATATCTTTTCAAACCTGTATCGCAGCGTTTCCCAGACTGAGTTCCGCGAGATCGCTTAGTAAACATATGCGACAAAATTCGGAAAATCAGAGTCTGATTCAAAGTGAAGACCATTTTGCGGCCCACCAACTTTAGCTCAATTTAAAATTTGGCCTATAAGGAAATAAGATTGGACATCCCTGGTTTATACCAAAACTCAATGAACTTCAAGTATTATCTTGTGGATAGTTTTGCTAAAAGTGGATAGGTTGTGGTTCAGTAACATCTTCAGCACCTATGAAATATTAGTTTGTTGGAAGAGCAAACTTTACGATATGAGACAATTTCTCTTGAGGATATAAAAAATATTGTGTCTAATAGCGTTATCGCTAGAGTTACCATTTAAACGGATCCAAAAATAAGCTGGTTTAAATCTCCTTAAAAGTAAAAATAGTTTTAAAAATACTTTTGAGCTATACTTCACAATTAAAAACAAAAATTTTCTACTTGATATCAAATAAAAAAACAAAAAAAACAATTTTTTTTTGGACATGAAGTAAGATCTTATAAATGAGCACGTTTTCTAAAAATGTTATCCAAAACGAAAACAACAATAATAAAAACTAAGTCCTTGACTTTAAAATAAACACGTTTTTTGGAAATAAGCTCATTAAAATTGTCCAAAAAAATTCTTCATAAAAAAGGCACCAGGGTTAGAAACAAGTAAAAAATCGTAATTCTGGTTATCACTCTCATGACGCGTCAAATGCAGATCTTACCGGGTATTTGGAACAATAATCCCTGCTTTGTTAAGAAAAATGTCTCACAGAACGTGGCCTTGCATAATAGTATGTAACAAGAATAACGGACTGCACATGTACAGAAATATACTGGATGCACAAAATATGTGGATGAATTTGGATTTATGAACCATACTCTCTAAAGAAAAGAAAATTTATAAACCCGTAAGTAAAAACGATAAATCAAGAGACCACAGTTTATTACTGCTGAGAAAGTTAAACAAGCTAAAAAACTGTTTTAAGCCTTGATTACTACATTTGGCAAGACTGAAATAATGTTCCTATTGATAGGAGAATAAATAAAAGTGAGAAAGACGGAAGCTGTAATATGTTAGAAAGTATAATTTAAAATTTGAAAACAGTGAGTTTTATTTAAATGTGCTTGTTCTATTTTTTTTGCTGCAAAGATCCCAACACAACTAAAACAGTTTTTATTTTTAACTTTCAGGCGGTGATTCTTGTGGGTTGGATACTTGCAGCTGGTTCAGTATTAGGAGTAATATACGGACCATATCCATATGTGAAAGACATGGAGTTGCTTCCTAACGACTTGTCAGCTTTATACAACGCAATGTCGAGACCTGTGTTTGTTACTGCGATAGCTTGGGTTGTTATTGTTTTCGCCGCTGGTTATGGAGGTAATTTAGCCTCACTACACATAGTGTAGATTTAAAAATGCAATTTCAAAAATTGTTTCTGCAGAGGTTAATCTAAACTAAAATTTTTTTTGTTATAAGATTATTATAAATTTGTTATGTGGCGTCATACAAAATTAAAACAATGTTTTTTTAAAACAGTTAATAACTTTTTAAAATTGAGAAATTGAAACAAATCCTAATCTTTAAAATTAATTTAAGCTTCTGCTATTTAGGACCAGTGACAAAATTTTTGGATTGGAAGATTCAAACCATTGAGCCACCTTTCCTACACCACTTACATAGTGCACATCTATATTGTATATTACTATGGATCGACTCAAGAAAAACCAATTCATTTCCTTACAATAAATTACATCTTTGTATTTTTGTGTAAGTATCAATATCAGTATCTTTTATTTCCGTACCGCCAGTAAAAAAAGACATAAATAACAACAATAGATCACATAATACTAAGCAGAACAAGAAAAAGCAAGAAGGAACAAAACGCTGAACGTTATAACATGCAATGAGAAAATATTAAAATAGTAGTCAGAAAGGATATGCATGGTTGCAGCACCTTTATAGAATGATGTAAAGAAAAAAGAAAGTAAACTATAATAAAAAAAGAGAAAAGAAATATATAAATAAATAAACAAGACGTGCCATGTGTTAACGCATTGCTGCGTTGGCGGAAAATGATGGGATCACAACAAGCCTATTACCAAAAGAGTTTTGGCAGGCAAAGAAACCACCTAAAGAAATCCTGCCTTGGGTCAAAAGGACCATTTTAAATACACATGACACAATAAAATAAATTGTTTACTTAAATAAGAACTATGTCATAGTTTAAATTATAATAAAAGAATAATAGATATATATTAAATTACAATGAAAGAATATAGTAATTAACATCTTTGTTATTTATTGTAATTTATTAAATTAAGAAACACGGGATTATTTTTATTTTTCGTTTCAAATTTTTCTACTTTTTTTTAAAACAGCGAACATTCTGTTCTTCAAATTAAATTCAAATTTTATTAGTTAATTTTCAAGAAAGTAGAAATGTCTAAAAATTGGTTTTTTGCTTTTATATACTTCCGCGGCAATTTAAATAAGAAGGTAAATCGAGAAAATAATAAAAAATCTTTTCTTTTAATCATAAAAAATATTTCAAAAAATAACAATTTGCTTAAAATATGCACAGTACTTTGCTATATGTACAGTTTTGCTTTGCAGTGTTTGAATTTCATCAAATTTGTCATTATCAACTTAAGTAGGGGGAGCTTAATATTGAAAATTTTGGAAATTGAAAATGAGGTACTCAAAGTTTTATGGTATGATAGTAAAAATTAAAAATAAAGCTACTCTAATTACTTTACTCGCAGAAAACCCCATATTTTCTCCCCTCAAAATTTAGTTTGCAACTTTTTTCAAAGTAACCTCAATATTTTATTTTACTATAGTTGTCTTTATAAAAAACAAAGACTTTGAAAGAATTTTTACATCATATGCAAGTGTATTTACTACTTGATATAGCTTTGATGCACCCAGAAGCTGAACCAGAGGCAAGACATTTTAGTACACCAAAAATTAAAAATAAATTAATAAAAAGCTTTAGAAATACTTAAATATAACAAAGCTTGTAAAGGTACTTTTGTAGCTTACTTGATGATAATTTTAAAATTACTTTATTTGTCACCTATACTTACCCCCACCCAGGGGCATCGGAAGTAGGGGACTAGGGGGCAATTACCATGTCTTTTGGCCCGGATGGTAGGTGCTTTCTCGCAACCTGGGCCGTGAGTAAGTCTGTTCATTGCTGTTTAAATGACAGACCGAAACCGAACCTACCAAAACGAAAAAGTATCCACCCATTCCGATGTTCAGTGTGGGTCTGCTAGTCGGCAAACGTCCTTTTCAGGACGGGGCAATGTCAGAATAAAACTGCCCTTTTCATGGAACATTGTCAACAAGTTCCGAAGACCTGCAAGCAAGATAAACATTCTTCATCACCTTGCTATGCAGTCTGCAGTCTGATGATTTAGCATTGTTGCATTCTTCTGGAAACTGGAAGGACTTGAAGGGGACTTTAAGCCAAGACATGTCTACACTTTCAGCGTATCTCCAGACTTGGAAGTTGAAGCTCAGTCACACTAAGACGGTGACGGCAGCCTTTCACTTAAATAACCGAGAGGCTAAACATGAGATAAAGGTTTACAACAACGGTAGACTTTTACCGTTCTGTACAACCCCTACTTATCTTGGGGTAAAACTGGACAGATCGCTCACGTTTCGTCACCATTTAGTGGCATTGCACAAAAAATTATCTTCGCGCGTCACACTGTTGAGGCGACTGTGGGCTCGGGATGGGGTGTTGGTGCTAAAACACTATGCATAGCCACTTTATCTCTAGTCTACTCAATAGCTGAGTACTGTGCGCCAGTCTGGTGTCACAGTGCTTACACTCGCCTCATTGACAATGTCTTGAATTACACCTTGCGATTCCATTCGTCCATGCACAAATGGGGTCTCGCTCCTTTACCGAATTGCGAGTGTGGCGCCTCTGAGCAAACCGCAGACCATGTACTAACAGGCTGCGTTATCATCGGGCACCACATGGAGCACGAGGCCTGACGGTTTTGGATGACGAAACTCGATGCTGGCTTAATAAGATCACTGCCAGAATCTGATTAAGGCAGTGCAGCAGTCTGGGATAGTAAAAGTATAAACCCTCGGCCCCAATCCTGTTTGTGTCTGACCTGGAGTGGATGCCCTTCAAACGATGGCGACGACGACCATGTCTTTCCTGGGACGGGTTTTAGGAGAAAGGCTAGAGCAAGTATTCTGCCATGACTTGGCTTTAGCCTTATTGATCACAGTGGAGGTATATCTGGAAGTAGCGATATAGTGCTGGCGGTCTTCTTCGGAACAGTGTGCCTTCGCAAATGTCTTTCGGCGTTTTGCGACGGCATCTGCGACTTCAGGAGACCACCAGGCTTTAGCAGGACGGTTGATGCTGCCGAAAGGAACGGCAGAAGTGGCAGCATCATTGAGGAGTTTGGTAAAGGTGTGGTGGCTTCGGAAAGAGAGAGTGTTGTAAAGTTAGAGGGAGTAGGGCAGTGGGTATCAATATAAGTAAGGTATTCATCCCAGCGAGCTTTATTATAGTTAAATGAGGGGGGCGGTGGAAAGAGTTAATTATAGGGGAAGTGGGAATAGTGATGGAGATAGATGATCTGAGCCGAGGTCTGGAAGGGTCTGCCATGTGCATTTAGAGGCTATTTGGGTAGGAACTAGGGAAAGATCAGGGGAAGAGCGGTTTCCAGTGGCACGGTGTAGTAGAGTGTGGTGTTCGGAGTTATTAAGAGGTAAAAGATCAGAGGAGAGGAGCCAATCAAACAGATCTTTGCCTGAATGGTCTTCCGGTGAGTGGGAGTCCCAGGATGATTGATGGCTGTTAAAGTCGCCTATATATAAGTCGCCTATATATACCCACTATATCGCTACTTCCAGATATACCTCCACTGTGATCAATAAGGCTAAAGCCAAGTCATGGCAGAATACTTGCTCTAGCCTTTCTCCTAAAACCCGTCCCAGCGAAGTCTTTTCTCTACTTCGCTCCATCTCTGGCTCTCCCTCCCCAACTACTTCTGACCTTCCCAATTTCTCAAATTGCCATACCCCTATAGATTGTGCCAACCATCTCTCCTCACACCTACAGTCCCATTTCTCTACCCAAACCCCAAAACCTTTTCGAAGCACCGAGAAAGCCCAAATGAAGCAAATCAGAACTGCACATTGCAACACCCTACATTCCACTTTCTGTTCACCATTCTCCCCAATTGAACTCTCTACAGCTATCTCTCAACTCTCAACGTCAACCTCCTCAGGCCCTGATCAAATTACCTACCCTCTTCTATCCCACCTACCACAATCTGCGTTAAATTTTCTTCTATACATCTTCAACCTTTCTTGGTCAACACACACCTTCCCGTCTGCTTGGAAACAATCAACAATCATCCCCATTCTCAAACCCGGAAAACCCTCTGACTCACCTTCTTCATATAGACCCATTTTTCTCACTTCATGTACCTCCAAACTCTTCGAAAGAATGGTTTTAGGACGACTAACCTATTTTCTCGAACTACATGACATTCTCTCACCCGTGCAAGCTGGTTTTAGACCTGGTAGATCGACTGTAGACCAGGTTCTCCTTCTCTCACAGTCAATCGCAGATTCCTTCCACCAATCTAAGCCAGGCGCACGTACAGTCCTTGCCACTGTGGATTTTGCGAAAGCTTTTGACTCAGTTTGGCACTCTGCCCTCCTCTCTAAACTCCTCTCATTAGATCTTCCTCTTTGCTTTGTCGAATGGATACGATCCTACCTCTCAGATCGCCGTTCGAAAGTCCGTATCTGTAATTCATACAGTCGTCCTTTCCGTCTCCGAAGAGGAGTTCCCCAAGGTTCGGTTCTAGGTCCAGTTCTCTTCTCTATATACATAAATGACCTTCCCACTTTCCTCCCTGCATGTGCATTTAGAGGACCTCTCTCTATGCAGATGACCTAGCCATCTGGGCCTCCTCCCCGAGAGTTGAGTGTGCAACCGCTGTAGTATAAGCTGCCCTCAACAGACTGATGGAATGGTCCTCAAAATGGCGCCTTCCTCTCAACCCCCTCAAATGTGAAACATCCTTCTTCAGCTTAGACCCCTACCAATCACGTATACAATCCTCTCTGCACATTCTTAACACTCCTCTCAAATTCAACCCTTGTCCAACCTTTCTCGGTGTAACTTTCGACCGCACTCTCTCTCTTTCAAATATCACGTCTTATCCTTACGGAAAAAGTTTCACAGCCGATTCCGTGCTTTTCGCTCCATTGCCTCTGCCTCCTGGGGTCCATCAAAAAGAATCCTTATGTACCTTATACAAAGCCTTCATCCGCCCCATCCTCACCTATGCTTCCCCAGGCTGGTTTTCCTTCTCATCTCCTACTCACATCACCTCCGTGGAGAGGATGCATAGATCTTCCTGTCGAGTAATCACAGGTTGTCTATCGTCCACTCCCATTCCTCTACTTCATATAGAAGCACTTCTACCTCCACTACGAGTCACCCTCACTCACCAATCCTTTTCCTTCTTTGAACAAGCCCTCCGTCTACCTCCCACCTTTCCCATAGCCTCCCTTGCGAACTCCAACCCCCGTACACGTCTCAAAAAGTGCTCATGGAGAACCTTCTCCAGATCACATAACCTTACCCCTAACCTACATCTCACCCGTGAACCACTAATCCTCTGCCCTCCTAAACCCCCCTGGTCTACCCCATCTAATTACACAATCTCACTCCACCTCTCATCTCCATGCTCTCGCAAAGACCCCCCCTCTCTTCGCAACACTGCAGCTACCTCCCATCTTTCCACTCAATCTCACAGCGATATCTCTGCCTGGACTGACGGTTCGGTGCCTGGCGGGCTGGGACAGGGTGGTGCAGGGATACACATCAAGTGTACAAAGTGTGTCACTGCTACCTCGCTTTCTTTCTCGACTGGTCTCTGGGCTACCAGTTATAGCGCTGAAACCTTCGCTCTCCTACATGCTCTTGAGTGGTGTATCTCTCACTCCAAGGCATGTAATTTCGACTCTATCACCTTCTTTTCCGACTCATTATCTGTCCTTTCAACTCTCTCTACCCCCCTACCATATTTAACCCCACAATCCCTATCCAATACTCAATCTCTTCTTAACTCCCTATCTCAATCCAAGGTTATCCATTTTCAATGGATACCTGGTCACTCTTCCCTCCCAGGTAACGACTTAACTGACTCTCTAGCTAAAGCCGGTGCCTCTCTCAATCCCTCCAGTATACCAGTATCCCTCACACCCCTTATCTCCTCCCAACGACTATCCCTCTACACCAGTTGGAGACGCAGTGTCCAATCTGGTTTCTTTCATCACCAAATCCCTACAGCATCTCCCGAGGAGCTTACTCTCCCTCGCTCCGCTCGCTGTGCTCTCTCCCGTTTACGCTGCAACGGGCACAGCACTCTCCTCAACTCTTATCTCCACAGGGTTGGTCGAGCCGAGACTCCTTCTTGCAGCAACTGTGGTTCTGAACCACAGGATCTCTCACATCTCGTGCTCGACTGCCCTGTACTAGACCCTCTGCGTCGGGCCATTTTCGGCCACACCCCTTCTCCTCTGGACCTCTGGTCCCGTCCGTGGGGAGTCGCCCGACTATTGGGACTCTGCGGAATTGATCCGCGCCCCCATCCCTAGGAACGGGTCGGGTAAAACCACCACCACCACCATGTCTTTCCAGAATGCTTTTGCAGAGCATAGATATTACCTTAAGTAGATTTTTTTCATTTTGAAAGTTTATTATTAGAAGTAACTTTTATTTATTCATTCACTTATTTATCATCTTTATTTATCCTCTGACTTGCAAGACAACGTTGAAGGTCATAAACTTAGGCAATTACCCAGACCTGCAATCGAAAATCCTAAGATTTTGCTCTTTAATTAAAATTTTTATTTAATTTTTTTAGTTTATATATAAATATGATTGTAGATTTACATTAATTTAGGGCTGCTAGTTTCTTTCCTGAGGAGACAACGAAATGGCAAAAGGAAGTATGAAGCAGCAACGTGTAGATTGTGTTTGCCATCAATATGACCTTCCAACTTTCCTGACAAAATTTTTAGGCTAGTACTTATGGGAAACAACAGACATGTATCTCTGTATTATTTAACATAATGCCACATAACTTTTTCTTTGTGTTCAATTAACTCCAGTTTGATTTGACAAATTTTTTACTTATTATCGTAGGGTGCAATAAATGGACCATTATATGATTATGTATATTGCGAATCTCTGTTTAAACGTAGTCTGTTCACATTAATTAGATTTGCTTATTTGGGTGAAGCTTATTTTTATCTAATTTGTTTTGTGAGGTTTCTTACAAATCTACGTAATTTTTGAAACATCTAAAATGGTTTTGTGATATTTTTAAAGTCTCTTTTTTGCTTTAATTTGCTAAATTATGCGACTTGGCTTTTTCATGAACCCCCTCTTAACTAATTAGCTTTTTCCTACCAATCTTTAATTCATAGTATATTAATCCAACATTTGATTTATCTAAATTCTTTTTTGGGATTGGGACTTTTCTCAAACCTTTTCTACTTTTCCTGAACCGTGTTTGGTAAAAATCTTAAAAGTTTTTTCATCAAAGTTTCCAAAACTACACAACCTATAGTGCATCAACGTTGAAAGAATCTTGAAAAAATTTGAGTATGGATCAACCTGAGTTAGATTTACGCTGCTGCATAAGTAAACCTTTAGTAAACAATTTATTGATCATTCCAGGCAAGCAAATTTTAAAGCAGGTAAAGAACTATTAAACATCTTTTGCTAGTCACATGCAATGAACTGATTGTATAGCAATTGAATTTTTGGGATCAATTCAAAACACCATTTTAATCAAAATGCCTTATACTTAAGTACATCTCAATTATATCAATTCTAATCAGTGCATCCACTGCACAAAACACAATCAAGTAATCAATTTAGCTCAAAGATGAAATAAAATAGCTATTGTCTGAACACTGAATTATGTATGCCAGTGTGTTTTAAGGTGCTCATAAAAATAAAAAAACATTGGAACATCTTTAATAAAAACAATGAATTCACAATAGTAGGACCATTAAAACTTTCCCTTTTGAAACAACTGGCTGAATTTTTTCTCAAAAATAAATGAAGAAATTAGGGATGTGCCGAAGCCAGAATTTTGCCGAAGCCGGAGCCGAAGCTTCCTTCTTGATAAATTCTTTTTGCAATGTATGCAGACAGCTATGCTTACATTCTCGTTACTTATTTTGAAGTAATCCCATAAGCGATTTTCATCTTGTTTAGGCATTATGAATAATGATTAGCTTAGTTCTCAATATCGTTAATGCTCAGATCTGAAACATCAATGATCAACAGGAGGATATTTATACATTCATTTAAAAAGATACAATTCTTTATAACAATTATATAATACAGTATACACTTTAGATATAATTAATTAGCTACAGACTAATTATAAAAATATCATAATTTACAACAAATGTTTTTTAGCACCCAGACACACGAGAAGTTTTGAAATTTTATATTAAAACCATAGAAAGTTACAAATTGAAAGTTTAGACAGTGATAACATAGCACACACTGCTATCGATCTGAAGGTCGGGCATTTTACTGCCATAGTCCTTGCTTAATGCTAGCACAACAAAAGGAAAGATGGACAAAGTGGGGCTAACTGTAAGTCAGTGGCGTGCAATGACCTCTGAGGCTGGACATGTAGTTGCCATGCAATACTTTATGGATAGAACAAAATATGTCTGGGATTCTCACACGAAGACCAAATTTGTCTCAAAGTCATGGTGTTCTTCTAAAACAAAAAAAAATCTTCAATTGTAATCAGTCTCAGATTTCTGACTTTTTGTTCCAAAAGCATAGTGTTGTCCAAAAAAAAGTCTTCACTAAGTGTTCTCTAAAAAAAAGGTCTTCACCTCGCATAATCCTTACATTTTTCTGATTCCGTCCAAAAACTGTAGTGTTCTTTATTAAGTAAAAAAATAAAGGTCATCATGCAAAAGTTCGTTGCTCATGCAAAGCATGACTTGCAGGCCCTGACCACACGCCACTGCTGTAAGTCAGTGTAAACCAGGGTTTCTTCAACTTTTTGAGACGCGCCTTCCTTTCTTCATGAAAATAAAACTCTTCATGAAAATAAGAGTAATATCCCCTTTGATAATACCAACAAATCAAAATAAGTTCATCTTTTATTTCATACATGCGTGCTATTATAAATCTTGATATAAGAAAGTTTTACGTGTTAAACTTTTTGGTCAAAAAAGACGATAAGACAAGATAATAATTTATTGAAATGTACGGTGCAGTTAAAATTACACCTCTACGTTAATACGCCTGCACCTTTTAAAAATCAGAATCGTAGTTTTAAAATAACAAAGCATCGTTTTTTAAAACAAGAACCAAGTTCATTGACGCATATGCTCAAAACAAAATGGGTGACACCATGTATTTTTTTCCATCAGACATGATACCAAGAAGTTTGCCTGATATAAACTAGATGTAGAAAATTGTTTAAAAAACGTATTGTTTTGCTGATTTTTGAGGTATAACGTTCTGTTATAAATTTACGATGCTAATTTTTTTATCACAAAATTAATTCAATAGGTGACAAGCTGAAAAAAGTTGTTGGAAAAGCGATATTGTTTTGCAAATCGACTGATTTTTCGTTATTTTTCGATCAAAAAGGTTTCAACTTTAAAAAAATCTTTGCAACGTTCGTAATGTTTACTGTTTTTCTTTTGCAGCGAAACACAAAATTAGATGTAAAATCACGTGTTGAACCAGTGCAATCTTAGACATAATTAACTTTGAAAAATAGGTTTTGAAATAATTAAAAGATTTTCTTAACAAATAGTTCTTTTATTAAAAGTTGCAACCACTATTTTCTTGTTTTCAAAATTACAAAAATTATAAAAGCTTTACGCTTTGTTAAAGAGTAACTTCTTGACTTTCAACAAAATTTTTACTTGAAAAAAAACCACAATCAAATCGCTTTGACTTGAAGAATTTGCGTCAATCATTTGAAAGAAAAACTTGAAGAATTTGCGTCAATCATTTCGCAACATAAAAAATGCAACTTTTTTGCATCAACAGGTCAGGTGCTTTAAAAATTGTGACAGAAGCAATAGTTTTTATGAGACAAGCCTAAATACTCTTGGTTCGTTATTTTCTGGAGGAATTTTTCAAAACTAATCTTGGAATACAAAAAATACCTTTACTTTCTTTTGCGAAGAGCTAGTTTAAAAACAGATTAAGCGATACTAAGAAAAACTGTACTGCTTTTCCTCAAAAATCTGCAGGTGACGCGTTTCTGTTGCTGCTACGCAGGTACGTAAAACAGTAAAAAAAAATCTAGAATAAAGAAAATTTTTAGGTTTCTGACAGTTTTTGTGTTTGAAGATTCTAAAATTAGTGTATAGTCTAAAATTTTTGAAATATGAAACGGTAAGTTTACAATTGTAAACTTTTTTTGAACTATAAGCAACAGAAACTGTTTTAATTTTATCGTTTACTTGCAAACACTATCCAAGTTGACGTTTCAACTTTTTATTTTTATTATTCAGAAATGTTTTCACGGTTTTTTACTTGAATATTTTACAGCCTTGATTAAAAACTGCAGAGTGTTAGTCTTTGGTTGTCTAATAGTTGAACGATTTAAATTTTTTACAGAGTAGTTTTAAGAACTTGACCACAAATGTCAGTGTGAAAAAATGTACAAACTTATTTTCATGGATCAGTTTTCAATATACTTTCTTTTATAGGGTCACTGTCAAACATTTTTAAAAAAAAGGGGACCATAACACTTTAAATTAGAAGCATATCGTCCGAGATACATTTCATTTGTGTACTACATTTTGCGTTTCTCACTCGAAAAACATGTCTTTGAAAGTGACTTATTTTAGAAAATTTGATTATTACTTTGTTTATCTGCATGAAGTTAAAGCTGCTTTCCTTCTTTTTTATTTGCTGTCAGATTGCAAGCCATTAACTAAGATATCTAAAATGTTAGAATTATTTTTAAGAAATTTAGTCCTGTGGTTCAGGAAGATAAATATAGAGATAAAATGAAACAAAATAAAAATATCGTATGACAGAAAGTTTAAAATATTCTAGCTCGTGTTAGATTAAAGGTAAATTTTAAACTTTCAATTATTAAATTTTCTTTAAAAACAAAATCGTTTGTTATTAACATTATGCAAGCATTTCTAAAAATTCATATAACCTATTTTAGATATGTATAAAATGTCAATACGATAAACCCTTGCAACAGATTATTAAGCGCAAAATCTCCCGGTTAATAGATGAATCAAGAATTGAACACAGGATCTTTAAATCTCATGTTCACAAAAAAATCAAGATTTGAATACAAATTTTTAGTCCTAAGGTTGTACATTATAAATATCGAATTAATTAGAAAAACTGCAAAGCCTTTTTAAAGAAATTAATGAAATAGTAAACTTGTCCTTACATTTGATTTCAATTGTATATCAGAGAAGACGTAATATTTTTATAGATTGTAGGTTTTTGCTACGGCTTCCTAATTACGTCATTTTCTTAAAAATTCTGATTTATTTTAATAATAATAGAGGTTTTTAAGGATTCTTTCAACACGTTGTTTTGTTAACATAAAAAGATACCTGAACTTCATTGCATTGTTAGAATAAGACCTCAGGCATTTCACTGATGTGTCTTTGTACTGTTATGACAATGTCTGTTTAAAAAACTTCTAACCATATACTTCACTGTTGAACTTTTTGAGTTAAAACAAGGCCTCTACTGCATGACTTATAATTTTATGTTTTTCTGATAAAAAGTTAATAATATACTGTATAAACATTGTTCTGGGAAAGAAAATACACCAGATTATCTGTAATTAGAAGAACGAATTTTTTTAATTAAAAGACAAAATTCGGTTTAAGATTTTTGAAAAAACTTTAAACAATTAATTTAATGAATTATTAAACTTGTCCTTTTACTTGACTGCAACTATATTTCAGATAAGATAACTGCAATGTCTATCAATAAAAAAATCAAAATCATAGTTAAGTGCAACTTAGTTGTTCTGAGGGAGGATCGAACTCACACATAAATTAAAGCAACTTTGTTGACCAAGAATCGAACTTAATTGGATTAGCCAGATCTTAGAGTTAATTTATTTGAATACACGCTTTACAATAAAATCTTAAAAATTGAACAAATATATCTTAGGTTTTAAATTAAAATCAAGAATTTAAACTCGTTTGTCTTTGTTAAAATCACTGGTTAGAAATTTAATTATTGGTTTTTTAGAGACTTGTCTTTTAGGATAATTGCTTATGAACTTATTAAAAATCAGTGGTTAGAAAGCTAATTCCGGTTTAAAAATATATGCTTCTATGTGTTTTTACAAGACTTTGTTTGTCTTTGCTACAAAGCTAATTGCTTTTTTACTAACACATTTTTCAAAGTCACTCTTTGTTTTTGAGCTTTTTATAAGACTCTAAATTAGTTACAAAATTGTTAGAAAGTTCATTGTTGTTTGTAAAGGCATGTTCTTTCAGGGTAATTGCTTATGAACTTGTTAAAAAATCGTTGGTTAGAAAGCTAATTCCGGTTTAAAAATATGTGCTTCTACTTATTTTTTACAAGAATTTGTTTGTCTTTGTTACAAAGTTAATTATTTTTACTAATATGTTTTTCAAGGTAACTCTTTGTTTTTGAACCTTTCATAAGATTCTAAATTAGTTACAAAATTGTTAGAAAGTTCATTGTTGTTTTTTAGCAACTTGTCTTTAACATTATTAAATCTTTTATAAGACATTAAAAAAAAAAAACATCTGTTAGAAATCTGTTTTTACTGTAATTATAACATAGAGTTAAATATAAGTATGTTTTTGGTCCATTTCTTTGACTGATCTTAGCTTTTCAACTATATTTCTTTATTTATTATTAACATACTTCAATCGAAAATTAACATTAAGCATAAAAGTATAGCTTTTAATTAACTAAAGAAAACGCCGCTATAAATCTATAAAAGAAACACAATAGTTATAAATAAGGTTACAAGATAACGTTATGAATGTGGTTACTATTCTTTAAGAAATCCCAAGCAACTAAAGATGCTTAAAAAGGCGAGACTAACAAAACAATCATAAATTAACAATTACAAAGTGGCGCGATTAACAAGCTAACGGCAGAGAACACAAATACACGATTAACAAAGTAACAACAAAGAAACAAATAGATTCGAAACTTTAGTACATATTATGACATTCTCCCCTTCCTAAAAAGAGAGGGGGTTTCCATAACGCATAGGTGGTACGCCCTTATTGCGCCTCTCCGACCTTCTGAGGGGAGTATCTAATTTGTTCGAACGAACGAACAGCATTTCGTCAGCAGCATGGTTTTCAATTTCTTCCTTATTGTCTGCAGCTTCGTTGGACAAGACTCTGTTATAAACGGCGTTATCGGATGTTGATGAGACTTCAGCTTGAGCGGGCGATCTGTTAGCGTTGACTTCATTAAAGCGTGTTTTATCGACGGTGTTTCTTGGCGCAGGAGCTAAATCTTCTAGAGACACAGTCACTTCTCGGCCATCGGGATATCGAACCTTAGCATATGCTGGGTTGGCGTGGGTCAACTCGGCTTGTTGTACAAGGTCGTCATGTTTGCTCACGCGAGTAAAATTGCGTACTAAAACCGGACCGGGATGCATCAGCCAGGTGGGTAAGGAAGGTCCGCAGAAGGTTTTTCTTTGAAATCGAAAAAATAGTTCGTGTGGGGTTGCGTTGGTCACAGTGCAAAGAAGGGAACGCAAGGAATGTAGGACTTCTGGAATAACCGACACCCATCGATCAATCGGCAGACAACGTGCTTTTAAGGCGAGTTTAACCGTTCGCCAGATGCTCCCGATGCTTCTTTCCATTTACGAGTTACTTTCTGGGTGATAGATGGAGCTATGGCTTGTAGCAACCCCTTTTGAATTTCAAAAATTTTTAATCGCTGTTGCTTTAAAAGCGGTGGTGTTATCCGAATTTATGAAGCCCGGCACCCCATTAACGTAAACAGTTCATTCAAGTGTTTGATTACAGTTTGCGCTTGCATGTTTGGGCAAGGAAAGCAGAACGGAAAACGCGAATACTCGTCGACTATCACTAGTAAAAATACGTTACGACTACAAGAGGGTAAAGAACCTTTAAAGTCGATAGACATGCGCTCGAGAGGCTGTGTTGCTTTTACGAGCGAATATTTAGGCTTAGCATAAAATTGCGGTTTGATTTCGGCGCAAATTTTACACGACGAACAAACATTTTTTACATCGACTACAGAAAACGACAGATTCTTACAACGTACGTAGTGAAGTAGCCTGCTGACACCGGGATGACAAAGATTATTATGCAGATTATACAAATTAGTAGCACAAGTCATACCACAGATTGCACGAGATAAGGCGTCGGGTGCGATGTTGTCCTTTCCTGGATGGTACCGAATCGTATAAGAAAATGATGCCAGTTCCAGACGCCAGGATTGAATTTTGTTGTTTTTCACCTTGGTTCTTTTCCTGCTATCAAACATGAAGGCCACTGATTGCTGGTCCGTAACAATATGGAAGTGCTGTCTGGCCAGAAAGTGCCTCCACTTCCTAACAGCTTCAATAACGGCGGTTGCCTCCTTCTCCACTGCCGGATAGTGACGTTCATTAGGTTGCAGAGTCCTCGACGTAAAAGCAACTGGTATACCGCCTTGATTTAAGGTTGCCGAAACTGCTGTTTCCGAGGCGTCGCATTCCACTACAAATGGTAGGGTTTCATCGATTGCAGATAAGGAAGCACCAGCAATATCCTTTTTCAAACTTTCAAATTCGGTGACGCTTCCTTCATCCATGGGAAATATTTTTGTATTTTTGAGGTTCTTGATCTTTTCGGAAAAATTCGCAATCCATTTCGCATAGTATGCAAATAATCCTAATGCTCTTTTGAGTGATTTTGCATTATGGGGAACTGGCAGATCTAGAAGAGGACGTAATTGGTCGGGGTCTGGTTTTATGCACCCGTTTTCGACGCGATAACCCAAGATGCTTATTTCGTCGACAGATGAAATTGTCTTTTTGTGGTTTAGCAAGAGATTTCTTTTCTTTAGGGACTCCAAGAAGCGCTCAACATTTTTGTTGTGTTGTTCTTTGGAAAAACCTCCAATTGTCACGTTGCCGAGGTAAGAAAATGTGTCTTTTAAAGAGTCCTTTTCCACAACGTTATCTATTACTCTTTGAAAGACTGGTACTCCGTTGGTTACACCAAAGGGGACTCGATTAAACTCCCACAACTTGCCGGCTGCTTCAAAGGCTGTGTACTGTTTATCAGATTCACAAATGGGAATTTGGTGATACGCGTTTCTTAAGTCAAACGTGGAAAACTGCCTGTATTTCGCCAGTTGGTGAATAACCGAGTCAATTTTAGGGAGGGGGTACGGATCGAGAAGAGTAAACAGATTAATAGTTTGAGAGTAATTGATGCACATCCTTGGTTTTTGTGTTTCCTTGTTCCTGATTACCAGTACTTGCGCCCGCCAAGGGGAGTTGCTGGGACGAATGATGTCATCATTTCTTAATCTTTCAACTTCCTTTTCAATAAACGAGTAATCAAATGTATTGTGTCTTCTCGATTTAGTTGCTATAGGATGGCAGCCTGGAAGCAAGTTCGAAAAAAAAGTGATACTGGTTTGACTCTTGATGCCACGGTAGAGCAGATTCCAGCGTCCGGTTTAGGTACCAGTTCTACTTTTGATCCATCATATCTGAAAATGATCTTTTCGTGCATTTGCTGAAAGTCGCTCCCCAAAAGCAAGTCGCTGCATAGGTTTTCTAAAACTCCAAGTTTTACTTGGCTGTAAGTTTTGTTACCGATACTGAGATTTGTTATGCAGCTGCCCATTACGTCACAATGCAAGTCTGTGGTTGCCATCGTTACGTCTCATCCTTTTCGTGTCATTTGTAAACCGATAGTCTTCAACGTTTCTTTATTGATGAAACTTAGCGAACTGCCTGTGTCAATAACCGTTGATAGCTCGTGTCCATTAATATTGGAAGTCACCGTAGCATGAGGCAAATACGATGGAGCTAGCTGAGTTGCGCACAGTCGATTTGTGGAAACCATCGCAGATACACCGGGAGATGTTGACTGTCTGCTTTTACACACTCTTGCAAAATGTCCTTTCTTCTTACAATTAAATATATAACAAACAGCGCTTCGAGCAGGGCAGAACGAGCGATCATGAAAGGAAGTACCACAAAAGAAGCATTTTTTTTCTTTGAACTTTCTTGGTTCAACAGATGCCAATTGAGATTCTTTTTCTTCTTCTAATTGAGATTTGGATACTAATTGATTCTTTTCTATGACTGCAGCAACGTGGGAGTCAAATTGTCCGGGACATCATAGGCTAACGAGTTTTGCTGGGCCAACTCCAGCGTGTTCGCCTGCATTACTGCGTCTCTCAAAGTTAACTCGCGATTGTCTAAGAGTCGTTGTCGGATTGAACTCGAAGTTTCCCGTTGATAAATGCGTCTCTGACCATTTCCTCTCGGTAGATTTGAGCGGTGACAGAGCGAAAACTGCAATCTTTGCCGAGACCTTGCAATTTTTGTACGAAATCATTAAGTGACTGCCCTGGAGCTTGTCGAGCTGTTGCCAGTTAGTGACGGGCAAATATTTCATTCGGTGTTTTGACATACAGATTTTCTAACACGCGAATCGCGCTCTCATATGTGACACATTTTTCGATGGAATCGTAAACATCATAAGCAACCGAGTTGGTTAGAAGATGAAGCTTGTATACAGGAATTTCATCTTCGGCTCTCTCTGGGAACGATGCCAATTAATTTTCGAAGGTTCGGATCCAATGCTTCCATTCTTTTCCCGCTGACGGGGAGTTGGGATCCAAACTAAGACGCTGGGGTCTCATCAACTTATCCATAGTTAGAATTACTTCTTTAGTTAATTAAATTGTCGTAATTTAACATTAAGCATAAAAGTATAGCTTTTAATTAACTAAAGAAAACGCCGCTATAAATCTATAAAAGAAACACAATAGTTATAAATAAGGTTACAAGATAACGTTATGAATGTGGTTACTATTCTTTAAGAAATCCCAAGCAACTAAAGATGCTTAAAAAGGCGAGACTAACAAAACAATCATAAATTAACAATTACAAAGTGGCGCGATTAACAAGCTAACGGCAAAGAACACAAATACACGATTAACAAAGTAACAACAGAGAAACAAATAGGTTCAAAACTTTAGTACATATTATGACATTGACCAACTCGAATTAGTTCGATTTTAGGTTTCATTGAACAATATTTAAATATTTGATTCATTGCATTCAGGGACCGAACCTGTTTCTAGATAAAATTAGGTAATCAAACTTGATTACCTAATTTCATTTTCATCTAGATCTTTAACCACCGTTAGCTGATGCTAAGGAGTTATTCAATTAATAACTTTGGTCTTTATCAAATAAATTGATTACAGTCTTCCACCGGATTTATCCTTTTTAGATTTAACCTCTTTGGATTTTACCTCTTTGAATTTAACCTTCTTGGATTTAACTTCTTTTCATTTAACCTCTTCGGATTTAGCCTCTTTGGATTTAACCTTTTTAAATTTAACCTTTTTGGATTTGGCCCCCGCCGAGGAATTAACCTCCGCCGAAAAATTAGCCCCCGTCGAGGATTTAGCCTCCGTCAAGCCGCCGCTGGTTTAGCGGCCGCCGAGGATTTAGCCGCCGCTAGCCTTTGCTGGTTTAGCCGCCGCAATTCAGGTCAAAAGTTTCCAGATAAACTACTGGCGCATAATTACACCCAAGCAATTTTAACTCTCTTGTAGCAAGCACGCATTTATTTTCATTTAGAGTTAACCTACAATCAGAGGCAGTCTTTAAAAAATTTTTGAATTCTTGTCTTACTCGTCTCTTGTTTTACTACATACTGTTATATTATCAAGATACGCAAATGTTTTCTCACACTTATAATCAGATACTATTTGATTTATCATTCTTTGAAAATGTGGGACTGCATTCTTTAAACCGAAAAGGATGCGTTTGAATTGATATGATTGTCCGGTATTAAAAAAACTTGATGGTATGCGCTTCGAAGGTCTAGTTTCAATAACCATTTATACGCTGATACCTTCCTTAAAACACTCTGCATAGTTGTAAGCGGGTAGGCATCCAAACGCGTGAACTTGTTGATGGTTTGACTATAATCAACACACATACGTTACCACAACCTGAGCCAGCCATGGTGAGTTAGTTGGTTCAATAATACCATCAGCAAATAATCTCGAAACTTTACCGCTAATGAAACTCAAGTCCGTAGGCGAATAATAGCGCCTCTTGGATGCTATGGGGTGAATGTCAGAGCTAAGATATTCAAACAAACGCACAGGTTTTACACTACAAGTGTACTCAAAGCTCCTAATTTTAATGATGGTTTAGATCGTCCAAAATTAATTTTCACGCTTTTATGCTTATTTAAAAATTTACAACCAAGAATAACATCCCACAAAAAATTTTCTAACCCCAAAAAATTTACCGAATTGTAATTTCATTTTTGAAATTCAACGGAAGTGTAGCATAACCCTTTAGTTTTTACGGCAGAATTTTTCACACCAAATTTATACACGTAATTAATGTATTTTTTGTAGCAGTTTTTTTGCATTGCGACGCTGTAACATCTACAAAATTGCAATCATTGCTCAATATCTTCAGTTTTTGGTGGAAGTTTTTAGAGATTCATTTTTGTTTTGTCGGCTTGTATTGAGACAATATCTGACATAAACTTCATTCACTGGTTTGACATGATCACGTTCCAGGTTGTTCAGAGAATCGGCATATGTTGTACACTCCGCAATGTACGAATAAACATTTGCGGGAATAAGATTAATCAAAATTTCAAGTTCGTCTCTATCGGTGACCTCATCAATTCTTTTAATAAAACTCTCCAACGTCCTTTTCTAATGCAGTTACTTTCAAGGATCTTCTTCCGAATTGGCATTGGTACCAAATACATGAGACTTAAGACACTTATTCATATTTCAGTTTAATAAAATGTAATAAGATTTATTTTTATAATAACCAAACTAAGCTTTATTAAACTAAAAGAAATCATTTTAAACAAAACAGAACAAACATTAGTATAACACATAAAATTACATACGAGTCAACATAACAAGTGCTGTAAAGCGCAACTGACTTGTTTTACAATTACCAAGAGTTTTTATTCCTTCAGTTATCATTGCGGCAATGATGGTTTGATTATATGAAACAGTAGAAATAATACCATACTCGATTTGGTACAACAAATATAATGTTTAATTATTTATATTTGAATCAGTACATAGTGCATGAAAACTATTATTATAAGTAAGCAGAAAACTGTTATTCTTTACTATTTACATTTATTTAAAAAGAAAAAAACAATATGAAAGCAATCAAAAAACAAAGTAGTTTTGATAAAGAACATCCACACTTAACTGCAAAAGAAATATCATTACAAGCAGCATATAAGGATCCGACAAAACAACTTTTTTTTGTCCTTGCAATTTTGATTAACACTTTAAATAAGACAAGACTTTTAAAGTTTTGTTTGGTCTGAAAGCGTACGTGGAAAAAATAAACCGCATGGCCAAAGGCGAGAAAAAGCCAAAGCCGAAAGATTGTTCGGACAAATGGCGAAAAGCGTAACAAGTTTTTCAAAGCGCAAAATTTTTACTGATTAGCGGTAAAATACTGAAGTAGAAACATTTCAACTTTTTTAGTTTTGTTTATACTAAAAGTGGAATTTTCCGTTACCATTCCATTTAAAAAATTCGATTTGTCAACATTTGCCTTAGTGTATAATGAGCAGAAATTGCAACGTTCAAAGTAATTTAAAAAATTTTATATTTTTATGTCACTTACTGATTGAAAATAATTTTTTACGCAACCAAAACTTTTCACACTTCTACAAAGTAATGTTTCCAAGTCTGAATACCATTTGTTTGTTTTTTTTTACAAGTGTCACCATCATTTTTTTATCCTGATATTGCTTTTTAGATTTATTCTGAACTCATAAATTTTTTTTGATTTTTCTGATGCTGTAAGCTCTTTTTAAGTAAGCAGCAAAAATTTGTTTTTTGTTAAGTAACGTAAATCCAGGAGAATACAGTTATAAACATACAGAAATGAAACCTAAAAAAGAATGAAATTTTTATTTTAATGAATTCTAATTTTAGAGCCAAATTAAAAAGCTTTTGAAAACATAACAATTCTGCAAAATTGTTTTTATAAAAGTTTTTTACCATTAACACATTGATTGCCTAGCCAATTTTATCGAAATATCACAGCATTTTTTAGGAAAATTCAGTGACTTCCATATTTGGAAGCCATATCTTTTAACGTAAATTTTATTACCTTTTTTACGTCAGAAGCCTTTTAACTCCCTTTATTTTTCTATCCCTTTTAAAGTATTAAGTGCTGTCTTTTTTTTTAAACTTCAAGAAATGGTGTAAGAGTATGTTGTAGTTGCCAAAAAAGATTTGGTTTGTGGTCTTGTGACGTACAGCAAACACTTGACCTTAACATCAGTTGCAATTTAGAAAAGGTTTCCGGACCTGGTGAGGTTTCTTTTTTGGGTGGTTTTTCTTTACTCACCTTGCTCAGTTGAGCTAAATTCCCATCTTGGCTAGCTGTGCCACCCATCACCATTACGCAGCCTAGTCATGCACTGGTTATTTAATTGTTCAGTTTGTTTCATAATATTATTGTTACGTATTTATTTTATTTATTTTGTTTTTTCTTTTTTCACTTATGTCTTTATATGATTAAGGTGTTGCAGCCATGCTTTATACTATCTTGTACTTTTACTTTGTTTGTCATATGCATGTTTTAACGTCTGACGTTGTGCTGCTTCTTCCTTTTCTTGATCTTTTTAATGTTTATAATTTTTGTGTTAAACTGTTTAATAATGATCGAGAATAAAAAAAACATTGACATTGACATTGACATTGACATAGAAAATGTCTACAAACAAGGCTTTTAGCATTTTTTATTGTTTCTTGGAAGGTAAAGAACTTTGCAGCAAAATATGTAGTTCTAAAATTCGAATACTTTTAGTATAAACAAAAAAGATATATAGCACTTAAAGTTATTGTAATGGAAGGGAATAAAAAGAAGCAGAAAAGGTTTTGCAAGATAGGAATGAAAAGAAGCAGAACTCGAGTAGTGAGACTTCTGATTGCTGAACAGAATATTCAGGCAGGCATAAAATGTTTTTTTTGTGGCCAGAAGATAGGTATAAAATGATTTCACCAGATGTAACGTCGCTAGATTTGTTTTTTCTCTTTGTAAATGACGACATAATAAATCACACTTTTATTAAAGCCAGTAGATATGCCAATCAAACTATTAAACTCCAGTAAACTATCAAAATATGCAGGATTTTAAAAAAATGGTTTGAAACGGACGCTGACGAAGTAAAAATGTTGACGCTAATGATGAAATAGTAATGATTGGAAATCTTAAAAGTTATAAAGCATCCAATCGGCTATATAAACATACATGTATATTCTTAGAATTTTAGCCTAAAGTCAAGAGATAGGCGTAAACTTTTATCAAATGCACTTAATTTAGCATCAATGGGAAAAATCTGGAAAGTGATTGTCTGGAAGTGTAAAGCAGTTTTAATTTTATTCTGTCAACGGATACGCTTGGGTTATAAAAATTAATAGTGGAAAGTCAGCAATAGATGAACGAAAACTAGGACTTGTAAAAAAATGTCTGATTAGAATTGGACCTGAGCTCCTCAGGAAGGGCTGACAATTTTCACACCAGCTATGAACTTGCGCTTTCCTTATACAAAATCAAACAAGAAGAATACAAAAGATATTTTTAAAGCAAGACAAAAAAGCGTAGAGTTAATAACACGTAAGGATAAAAATGGTTTGGCTGTCGTAAAATAGCAATACTCGTATACTCGTGATGAAAGATTGCTGACTCCAAACCATACTAAACATTGATAAGTACTGTATAACTAAATAACAGGTCCAATTGCAGGCAGCTAACCAACACTAAACTTTCACCAGCAGTAACTAAAATGCAACACCAAACAGCATCAGTCAGTAGCATCACCTTTAACCAAAATGTACGCTGAACAACAATGCAAAGATCACTAAAAGCTACTATAAACCAATCTCTATTTCGACCTACAATAAAGCCAAAGCTGGTTTTAAATTATCTGATCAAATAACTTTTTACGTATGTCACTACGATCAAAAAAAGTGTTAAATATTATAGAAAACATTCTAATAAGCTTCTGTTATGCATGTCTTTTGTAAACGCCTGGGTTATATAAAAACATATGTTGAATAAAAGAATCCCCATACAGAAGTGGCGCAAGTGAGCGCGTAACCAATTGTGTGCTCTCTTTCTCCAACCAATCAGAGAAGCCGTTATTATTGATGTCTTCCAATCCTATATAAACTACGGTTTTCTTGTAGTTTGTCATTTGCTAACAACTTTTTTTAACGAGTTGGCCGAAAAAATTCTCCAGAAAAAAGTCTTTTTAAAGAATACCAAACATTGAAAGCGTTAATGGTATTGTCAATACCATTGGTTATTTTAAAGTTCTGCGTAACCAAAATTTTATTCAAAAACTTTTGCATAGTTATCGCCGCATTTTAGTTATTTACTTTTTGAATATCAAATTGACTACTTATATGAATTTCATTCATTCTTGCTTGTTTTTTTAATCAAGTAAGTTAATTTTTTTTCTCAGTAAAAAACCTTGTTCTTTTCATAAATCTTTTTTTAATCAAAAAAACTTGGAAAATAAATTTAATACATGTTTAATTTTAGAAAGATTAAGTTTGTCAAAAGCGGAAAAAAAAATTTACTTAGTGTAGAATAAAAATTGGTAAATTAATCCACCTAATAGACGAACAGTAAAAAAATTAAAAAAAAGCATGGCAAAGAGCTATTTTATCTTTTTCGAAATGCTATTCAAATGTTGTTGCTTATTTCTGCTTCTAAGCAGCACAGAAAGAATTACTAGGGTTGAATCTTCAGGTGAAAAAAATAATAAAGGAAGCAACTTAAATGTAAATAATACAAAAAAATAGTGGTTACAACAAATTTGGAAAAACTGAAAAAATAATGAAAACAATAACTCAGAAATCAGTTATGAAAGTGATGGATTGTATGAATCTGGAGAAATAGAATAAATTGGTACATATTATTATGATTTTAGAATTGGTCAATACAGGAGTGAAAACGCGCCTGAAGACTTTTTTAACCTAAATCATCAACTATACCGATATGGAAATCTGTTCAATGTACTTTCAAGACACGATCACATGACATGCAGTTTTCCAATTATCGATTTTGTTTTAGAACTTAAAAAAAGCAATTGGGAAAAGTTACTTTTAGTGGCTAAAAAAATGTAAATGGAAACTTTTATCATTTGATGCAATATCAATATACAATGGAACTAATCAAGAAAAAATTACTGTGAATTTTGAACTCTTTCATCCAGATACTAGTTGTGATCTTATCGATCTGACCTGGGATGAGCTGAATTATTTTTATTCTTTTCCATCAAAAGTTTCAAATTCAATCACACTTCACCATTTCGCTAAAACTTTGACGATTTGTGGAAGTGTGCCATTTTGTGACTATTCGGCCAACTTAGCTTGCATGAATACATTTCTTAAACTTTGTGATCAATGCAGTTTAGTCAATGAAAGTTTGTTTGTGATTGGGCTGCTTGTTTTGGGACTAATAATTTTGCTTAGCAGCATCTTGATTGTTATAGTCGGTTATCATCATCATCAAAAAAAGAAATTGAGTAAATCCGATATCATAAAATTGTCAATGGTGATTGCTGATCTATTTACAGGTAACAAAAATCTATTTTACAGATAACACAAATTTGTTTATAGGTGAGAAAGTGTACGTTTAACATGCTTCCATCATCTTATTGTTTCAAATTCAAAATGGTGAAGCTAAATCAAAGCTGAATAATATCAAAGTTTGTTTTTTGTTTTATTTTTTAAACTGCCTGCAATAAGCAAGACCATGAATGTAAAAATTTCACCGTGTGAATGTAGTTCCGGAGTCATGGAAATTTTTTTCATATAGTCCCCTTATAAAAGTTTATCAAAGAAATTATTGCAGTTGCAAAAGCACTTTTGCAGTTTTATTTACTACAGCAGAAATCAAATGATATTGCAGGCCTGAGAATGTGATTAAGCTTCAAGATTTAATGATGCAATTGCAAAATGATGAAGTAGGGTAGTATATTAATTCAATTAGCTAATATTTAACTTTTTTTAGCCTATTTTATGGGCTTTTAAAGCCTAAAAAAGTTATGAGTATTTAATATACATAAAATTATAACACACAAAATTATACAACATTTTTTTAACAACTGAAAATATCTTTCTAAAAGTCCATTTAAATGACAATCAAGACAAACATTAATGCAAATGGAAACGCGCTTTCAAACGAGTCATCGTTTAAACCGACAAATAATTGCCAAGTTCGAAACTCATGTCATAAGATAATGACGCACAAAATTTACTATAATTTTTAAAAACCTTCTCATATCTTTTGTTTAAAACTCTTACTTACACTCTGCCATACAAAATGTAAATAAATTGTTTTTAAACTTATGCTACTTTCAATGAAGAATGCTTAGTTTTGTAATTGTTTAATTACACTTTTAACACATCTCTTTTTGACCTTAGGATGCTGAAACAACTTTGATTTATAATTTACACAAATAGTGTCACAAAACCCGAGCATTTTTTTTAATGCTAGGTTCTAGTCTAAAACTCTTGCCTTTATACTGCAAGTAAATTTTATTTTTGTCTTTTTCCACTCAAATAAAATTTGACATTCATTTATGAATAAAATATATCATGTTAAAAATAAAATTGCTTATTTTCTAATTCACCGTTTTTGTAAATGTTAACTAATATAATTTATACTTCAGCATATTTCGAATTAAACAATTAATTACAAAAATGATACAACTGCTGCGATTCTTGAAAACTGATTGGGAAGAAATGATCTACGAAAATTTACTTTCCCGTCCTTACAATTGGTCACAAAAGTAACATCATTTTTTTGTTAAAAGCTGGGTACGTTCCGCATTTCCAGCGTAAATAATAAAGCGTAAACTTCACTATTTCAATGCTGCCAAAGTTATTCTTCAAATTTTTGAAATTTTTTTTATTGCTTTATTTGTGTTTAGATTTTTTTAAGTAGTTAATAGCCTATATATTAATTTTTTTTGTCTACTACGAACAAAAATAACTATAAATTTTTCTTGTTGTCCTGAAAGAAAATTGAGATCCGTTTTATTGCAAATAAAAACACTTTGTGATCGTGTTTAAAATAGAATAAAATGAAGAGTGTAGAACTAAAAAGTAAAAAAAAATCCCTTATCGTCTGCTACAGTTGTTCTTTAGAACAATTATACATGAAATATTTATGAGATAAAATCACACTGAAAAGCATATAAGTTCTTTTTATTTTTTTGTGTGAGTTAGGAATGCTAATAAATAAGTAATTTTTTTAATAGAAAGCAAGTGTATGCTTACACTTTTTACTGGGTCACTTTTAATTTCTTTCATGCCTTTAGAGTTGAGAAATTTTATCAAGTATTTTGGATTGTGACTAAATTTAAAACGACTCAAAATATGGTTCTAATAGTTTTCTTGTGCAATAAAAAAAGAATTATGGCTATGTTCAAGCTTGAATATATTTTCACATTTCACCTTAATTATTATTTGTAAAACCAAACTTGTACACACCCTGTTTTGTTCAATATGGTATAGGTATGTACATTTGAAAATCTGTATTCGTGGAAGTACCTTGGATTGCATAATCATTCAAAGATGCAAGGAAAAATCACACAAAATTTTTGTAAAGTGAAAAAAGCGTTGTATTCCAATGAAGTGTTTCTTATTGTCATTATAAATCCTCATTTTGCACATTTCGGCAATTTGCATTAATATTTGTTTTTAGTATAAATGTTAAACTTTTTGAAAAAAACAAGATAATTGAAATTAAGTTATTTTTTAAATTTATCAGGTATCCATCTTCTCGTTTTGGTTTCTTACAACTTCAGTTGGACAATAGATTTGTCTTTTAGTAAGTTGATTACTGAAATTTTAAGAATTCGTGGATCAGCAACTGCTAGTTTTATAGCAGCTTTTATATTTTTTGGATACACAAGTTCAATTTATTATTTGATGTTTATGGGCATTGAAAGATTTTACGCAATTGTGAAACCAATGAGTTATAGAATGCAGCAAAAACAATCGGTTATTTTAGGCCTTTTCGCACTGTGGATTTTTTCAATTGTATCGTGCTCTGTGCCTCGTAAGTATTTGTTACAAGCTTTTGTGTTTTCAGTTCTGCTTCACTATCAGTTCAAGTTAAAAAACTTTTTCAAACTATCAAGTGCATGACTTTAACTTTAAAGTTTTGTAAATAGTGTAACAAATCACACTTAATAATGTAAACGAAAGCAAAAAATGCGTTTTAACTTTATTGAATAATTTATGGTTCTGGTCCTATTTTAATCGTTGGCAGATTGGTTGAGATTTAGTAACAGCAATTTTTTAAAAATTTTATGGCAATTTATTTTTTATAGAATTTTTAACAAGTTATTGTTTTATTTTCTTGATTTTATAGGTTACTTTTCAGTAATCGCGCTGCTATTGTATCCCCGCTGCTATTGTATCCTTTTAAGTAACCCCGATGCTATTGCATCTCAGCTGGTTAGAAATGGGAAATACGAGGCTGTTGATCGCAAGTCATCTCGACTTGTCTTTCAAGAAGTGTCTGACCTTTGGAGGGCCACAACACCAGACGCAGTAAATATCTCTGACAGTTTTTCACAGAGAGAATTTGCTGCTGCCCTTCAACATTTAAAACCAGGTAAAGCTCCGGGACCTGATTCCATCTGCCCCGAGCTTATACTCCATGCTGGAGCTGCTTTGAAGTCCTGGTTACGTGACTTCCTTTCTTCCTGTTTGCGCCGACTCAAAATTCCCAAGATCTGGAGAAGAGCGCTTGTGGTCGCAATCCCAAAACCAGGAAAGCCTGTGGGGGACCCAAAGAGTTATCGACCGATATCTCTGCTCTGTGTCCCCTACAAGATCCTCGAGAGGCTTATCTACGCCCGCGTTGAACCATTAATCGATCCACTGCTTCCTAAAGAGCAGGCTGGGTTCCGACGCGGGAAGTCAACCGTAGATCAAGTTGTTCTGCTAACCCAGAACATCGAGGATTCTTTCGAGGCTAAAAAGAAGGCCGGTGCCGTATTTATCGATCTGACAGCTGCTTATGACACTGTCTGGCACCGTGGCCTTACCTGCAAGTTGCTAAGACTACTTTCGGATAAGCACATGGTCAAAATGATTATGGAGCTTGTCTGAAATCGAAGTTTCACCCTTACCACCGGTGACAGCAAGCAAAGCAGGCTACGCCGTCTTAAAAACGGCGTTCCTCAGGGATCGGTCTTGGCTCCCCTCCTGTTTAACATCTATACGTACGATCTTCCTTCCATGGTTTCCAGAAAGTTTGCTTATGCTGATGATCTAGCATTGCTGCATTCTTCTGGAAACTGGAAGGACTTGGAGGGGACTCTAAGTCAAGACATGTCCACACTTTCAGCTTATCTCCAGACTTGGAGGTTGAAGCTCAGTCACACTAAGACGGTGACGGCAGCCTTTCATTTAAATAACCGAGAGGCCAAACGTGAGCTAAAGGTCTACAACAACAGTAAACTTTTACCGTTCTGTCCAACCCCTACATACCTTGGGGTAAAACTGGACAGATCGCTCACGTTTCGTCACCATTTAGTGGCATTGCGCAAAAAACTATCATCGCGCGTCACACTGCTGAGACGACTCGTGGGCTCGGGATGGGGTGCTGGTGCTAAAACACTACGCATAGCCACTTGTCTCTAGTCTACTCAGCAGCTGAGTACTGTGCGCCAGTCTGGTGTCGCAGTGCTCACACTCGCCTCATTGTCAGTGTCTTGAACGACGCCTTGCGCATAGTTACTGGATGCCTGCGTCCCACTCCAACGGACCACCTACCTGTACTCTCAGGCATCCAGCCAGCTGAGCTTCGCCGAATGGGAGCGACACTCTCCTTGGCTTATCGTGGATCTCTGGACCCCGATCATATCTTGCATGGTCTTTTAAGTGGGTCCTCAGATACTGGCCAAGTGAGACTAAGATCCAGACGCCCGTTTGTGCCAGGTGCGCGGAATCTCTTGGACAATCTTGCCAGACTTGGCATCCGCGCCTCTGAATGGACAAATCACAAATGGAACGCGGAGTACTGTGAAAATGCTTCCAGGCTCCGTGCTTTTGTGCCCCGGACCGGTGCCAGGCCTGTTGGGATGGGCTTATCCCGAGCAGCTTGAGTTAAGCTCAACCGCCTGCGGACTGGTGTTGGGCGATTCCATTCGTCCATGCACAAATGGGGTCTCGCTCCTTCACCGAATTGCGAGTGCGGTGCCTCTGAGCGAACCGCAGACCATGTACTAACAGCGTGCCCTATACATCGGGCACCACATGGAGCACGAGGTCTGACGGTTTTGGATGACGAAACTCGATGCTGGCTTAATGCTATCACTGCCAGCATCTGATCCAGGCAGTGCAGCAGCCTGGGGTAGTAAAAGGATAAACCCTCGGCCCCAATCCTGTTTGTGTCTGACCTGGAGTGGATACCCTTCAAACGACGACGACGACGACGAGTAATCGCGCTATAGCGTGAAGGAATAACAAAATGCTACACATTTTAATCTAACGCTGTTCTAGGTAGCTTTTCATTCAAGTTTTAGACTTAACATGCTTCTTATTTGTTTTATGTAGCTTGCTGGTTGAAAATTGTTGGTATTAAAACTTTTGTTTCTTTTGTGGTTTGGTTTCCTGGTCGTATTGCTGCCAGTTACGTTTCTCCTCTAATGAACTATGTTCGTGTAGTGAAACTAATTGATTCTGGAGATTTTACTGTTTTGTATTGGATGACTGGCATATTTTAAATGCTGCCCTTTTTAATTATGATAAGAGTTTTTTCTTTAAAAAAAAATTAAAAGCTTGCTCTTGTTAAAGATTTCAATACCACTTTAACGTAGGTTTCACTTAAGTTTACGGAAAAACTTCAAAAATTTTAATATCTGTCACAAAACACTAAAAATCTAATGATCACAAAATTCTTAACAAAAAATCTCTGCAAATTATTATTTAATTCATAAACTTTTGTTTATTAAGACTTCTTCAGATATTTATTCAAATAGAAACTTTTATTTAAATAACTTCAGCTGGTCATATCATTTTCCGTTTCAATAAGAATCAATAACTTTTAATAAACCAAAACGTGCAAGTTGAGTGGCATCTTATTGCTAAAAATTTTTGTTAAGAATTTATTTACGGAAAATTAATTTTTCTGTCTATGTGCGATGAATCCAGCACTCACGGAAAGTTTGGACCTGTTTAATTTTTGGCAGTATTGGATTATTTAATTATTATTAATCATACTACTAAAAATTATCAAACTTTATAAAAGTTCAAAAATATTTGCAATCAATTCCGAAGTTAATTATATAAAGTCTAATGACAAATAATGTTTTTGCCATAAACTTTTTTTATTATTGGAGCCGGCATAGCAAGTGTTTTTAAATTAAAAATAAAAGATGAAAGCGATTCTCATAAAAAAAGCAGATAAAAAAGGAAGAAGAATTTTCGTAACTATTGCAATCAAGCAACTTGGTTTTACTGCAACTTTAAGTAAGAACATTTTGTTTTGTTTGCCTTATGATTTGTGGTCATCTTTGTTTAAATGACAATGTTGTTTTGTTGAAGCAATTTAGCCAAGGCTAATAATTAACGCTATGCTGTAAAAATAAGGTTACTTTGAAATACTGTAAAAAAGTAGGATACTATTTTAATATTTACCAAACTATTTCTCACAAGATCAAGATACAATTATAAAGTATTTTTAAGACTAATTTCTTACTTTTGATCATTCATTTTGTTTGGCCCAGATGGTAGGTGCTTTCACGCAGCCTGGGCCGTGAGTAAGTCTGCTCATTGATTTTAAAAATGACAGACCGAAACCGAACCTACCAAAACGGAAGGGTATCCACCCATTCCGATGTTCAGTGTGGGTCTGTTAATCGGCAAACGTCCTTTTCAGGACGGGGCAATGTCAGGATAAAACTGCCCTTTTCAGGGCACATTGCCAACAAGTTCCGAAGACCCACTATTCTTCAGCTGAACATCGAAGGCCTCACTGCAAGCAAGATGAATGTTCTTCATCACCTCGCTATGCAGTCTGAGGCACTCGTCATCCTATTGCAGGAGACCCACTGCACTGATGCAGAGAAGTTGGTGCTACCACACTACCAACTAGCTGGGTCTTCTTTAAGCAGGAAGCATGGCCTTGCCACGTTTGTTCACGAGCGACTGAGATACACGCTTTTGGACCAATCTCCACCGACATCGGAGATCGAGTGGCTGTGTGTGGACGTTGATGGCTATAAAATAGTCAACGTCTACAAACCACCGCCAACGCGATTGCGAACCCTAGATCTCCCAGTGTTTCCTCACCCCTGTCTGTACGCTGGCGATTTTAACTGTCGTCATGCTGACTGGGGTTATGATGACAACAGTCCGGACGGTGAGTGCTTGGCTGGATGGGCAAGTATTAATTGTCTTGCCCTCCTATATAATGCCAAGGACGCTGCCAGTTTTTATTCCGGCCGCTGGAACACTGGCACCAATCCAGACCTAGCTTTCGCTAGCGTAGGTCCAAACAGTCGCTTACCGGATAGACGTGTCCTTGAGAAGTTTCCCAGGTCACAACATCGACCCTCGCTTATTACACCACCAAGGTTTGCTATGGCAGTGCCAAGCATGCCTGTTAAGCGATGGAACTTCCGCAAGGCCAATTGGAGTCACTACATTGCTTTGACGAATAAATTCGCAAAGACTTTGTTGCCGCCTGATTCACTTGATGTGGATGCGGCTTACCAGGACTTCTGTAACATCATTAAGAAAGCAGCCAAGAAGACTATCCCACGCGGGTATCGAAACAACTATATTCCGTGTTGGGATGCAGAGTGTGAATCCCTCTATAAAACCTTTCTGCAGTCTCCTCAGGGAGACGACTCAAGTTTGGCTGCTACAGCTCTGCTTGCCAAGCTTGACAGAAAACGGAGGGATCGATGGTCCGAGGCAGTTCGGAGCATTGACTTCTCACACTCTAGTCGAAAAGCGTGGAGTATCTTGAACAACCTTACTGGTAGGTCACGACACTCTCCTCGTCATTGTCCCGTTTCAGCCGATGCTATTGCATCTCAGCTGGTTAGAAATGGGAAATACGAGGCTGTTGATCGCAAGTCATCTCGACTTGTCTTTCAAGAAGTGTCTGACCTTTGGAGGGCCACAACACCAGATGCAGTAAATATCTCTGACAATTTTTCACAGAGAGAATTTGCTGCTGCCCTTCAACATTTAAAACCAGGTAAAGCTCCGGGTCCTGATTCCATCTGCCCCGAGCTTATACTCCATGCTGGAGCTGCTTTGAAGTCCTGGTTACGTGACTTCCTTTCTTCCTGTTTGCGCCGACTCAAAATTCCCAAGATCTGGAGAAGAGCGCTTGTGGTCGCGATCCCAAAACCAGGAAAGCCTGTGGGGGACCCAAAGAGTTATCGACCAATATCTCTGCTCTGTGTCCCCTACAAGATCCTCGAGAGGCTTATCTACGCCCGCGTTGAACCATTAATCGATCCACTGCTCCCTAAAGACCAGGCTGGGTTCCGACGCGGGAAGTCAACCGTAGATCAAGTTGTTCTGCTAACCCAGAACATCGAGGATTCTTTCGAGGTTAAAAAGAAGGCCGGTGCCGTATTTATCGATCTGACAGCTGCTTATGACACTGTCTGGCACCGTGGCCTTACCTGCAAGCTGCTGAGACTACTTCCGGATAAGCACATGGTCAAAATGATCATGGAGCTTGTCCGAAATCGAAGTTTCACCCTTACCACCGGTGACAGCAAGCAAAGCAGGCTACGCCGTCTTAAAAACGGCGTTCCTCAGGGATCGGTCTTGGCTCCCCTCCTATTTAACATCTATACGTACGATCTTCCTTCCATGATTTCCAGCAAGTTTGCTTATGCTGATGATTTAGCATTGTTGCACTCTTCTGGAAACTGGAAGGACTTGGAGGGGACATTAAGCCAAGACATGTCCACACTGTCAGCGTATCTCCAGACTTGGAGGTTGAAGCTCAGTCACACTAAGACGGTGACGACAGCCTTTCACTTAAACAACCGAGAGGCCAAACGTGAGCTAAAGGTCTACAACAATAGTAGACTTTTACCGTTCTGTCCAACCCCTACATACCTTGGGGTAAAACTGGACAGATCGCTCACGTTTCGTCACCATTTAGTGGCATTGCGCAAAAAACTATCATCGCGCGTCACACTGTTGAGGCGATTCGTGGGCTCGGGATGGGGTGCTGGTGCTAAAACACTACGCATAGCCACCTTGTCTCTAGTCTACTCAACAGCTGAGTACTGTGCGCCAGTCTGGTGTCGCAGTGCTCACACTCGCCTCATTGACAGTGTCTTGAATGACGCCTTGCGCATAGTTACTGGATGCCTGCGTCCCACTCCAACGGACCACCTACCTGTACTTTCAGGCATCCAGCCAGCTGAGCTTCGCCGACTGGGAGCGACACTCTCCTTGGCTTACCGTGGATCTCTGGACCCCGATCATATTTTGCATGGTCTTTTAAGTGGGTCCTCAGATACTGGCCAAGTGAGACTAAGATCCAGACGCCCGTTTGTGCCAGGTGCGCGGAATCTCTTGGACAATCTTGCCAGACTTGGCATCCGCGCCTCTGAATGGACAAATCATAAATGGAACGCGGAGTACTGTGAAAGTGCTTCCAGGCTCCGTGCTTTTGTGCCCGGGACCAGTGTCAGGCCTGTTGGGATGGGCTTACCCCGAGCAGCTTGAGTTAAGCTCAACCGCCTGCGGACTGGTGTTGGGCGATTCCATTCGTCCATGCACAAATGGGGTCTCGCTCCTTCACCGAATTGCGAGTGTGGCGCCTCAGAGCAAACCGCAGACCATGTACTAACAATGTGCCCCATACATCGGGCACCACATGGAGCACGCGGTCTGACGGTTTTGGATGACGAAACTCGATGCTGGCTTAATAACATCACTGCCAGCATCTGATCCAGGCAGTGCAGCAGTCTGGGGTAGTAAAAGGATAAACCCTCGGCCCCAGTTCTGTTTGTGTCTGGCCTGGAGTGGATGCCCTTCAAACGATGACGACGATTCATTTTGTTTGAAACTGTTCAATTTGGCTATCACCACAAGTGGTATAATTTAAATTTAAAGTTTTATTTTACAAAACTTCAAAAATTAATTAAACATTTCATTGCTGTACGCTTTTTCAAAATACAGTTTGCTAAACAATGAATCCAATTTTACGCAACCGTTGTTGTTCGTACATCAAAAAGTAAATGTAAACTCTTATATTGGAAAAATTTATGACAAACCAATGTACAAATTTTACATTAAATATGAAAATAAAGTCATATTAAAAAAATTTAAAATAATGTTCTTATTTTTTTATCCTGTAGCCATGAATATAAGCGCTACTCGAAACAAAATGAAAGTTTCAGAATAAAAAGTATAGCCAATATGTTTTGTAACATAGTTTGTTAAGGACGCTTTGCAATTATAACTCATTCCATTATCAACTTGTAAAACTGATAATCGAATAAATAGATTAAAAAGTGATAATGGAATGTAATTCCGAAACGCCCTTAATAAACTATGTTTCAAAATGTATTGGCTATACTTTTTATTCTGAAATTAGTTAAGCGTTTCGAATTCTATGCTTCGAAAATGAAAGTTGAAAACTTAAAATGGCTAGAAACCCCGAGCGATAGTTTTATATATTTAAAACAAAATGATCTTAACCTGATTTTCCGAGTAGATTTCTTTTTTAAGATATCTCAATTTAAGATTTAGACAATAAATAAAATATTTTTAACCATAATCAGCTTAATTAACAAAAGTTTGTGTTTTCTCAAGCCCTTTCAAAAAAGACTTCTACTTATAACAAATTTTACCAACAATCATAGAAAATGAGTTACAGTAATTAGTTATGCATAAATGATTTTGATATGGTGGTAATTAACTCAGGGCAAATTAAAGTTGTACCTTAATTCCAATTTTAGTTTTGTGAAGTTTATCAGTTTGTACAATTTTAAATAAATTAAAAGAGATTTAAAATTATGAAAATTAAAAAAATTAAAATTAAAATTAAAAGACGCTTAGTAGAAAAAACAAACTATTTGCAAAAGTTGACCATATATAAAACGGGTTTGAATATTTTGATCAACAATGCTTTATGAATTAGCTATAAAATTTGGGCGTTAACTTTTAAAGTACAAAGGAATTTAAATGTATTTTGAGTGAAGAGCATGTGTTATAATGTTTGCTATTTAGTTGAAAAAATTTATTTCTTGCCCGAATTTCATAATAAAAATGATAAAGAATTATTGATTAAAATGTGTAATCTTGTTCTATATCGTTATTTTTTGCAAAATTTTTCTTTATTTATTTTTTACTATAATTTAATGTATAATTTTATTATAATTCTTTATTTAAAATTCTATATATTTGAAGTTTAAACTAAAAAATTGTTTACAGCTTCTATTTGCTTTAAGTTAATCGACATAATATTAAGGTCGTTCATGCATAAATAACTAATTTTTTTATTTTCAATCATTGTTGTTATCATTCGTTTTAAGAAAAAGTTTTTTTGAAAAGGGCTTAAGAAACCAAGAGCGTGTGAAAAATAAAAAAATAAAAGTATATAAATTAACATGTGATAATTATTAAACAGAAAATAATTTAATTGTAATATAATTATCACAAATTTTGATAATTTGAAAACATCTCTTGTAAAGGTTTTGTTGATATGATTCAGGTGTTTTACTTTTATACACGTATCAAAAATATTCGATCACCGTAAAAAAATTATTTTTCAGTTCCAGTGGTAATCGTACAAATTCTTATTTTCACAATATATTGAAATGTGAAAATCTCGTTGTTCCATACGTCATCACATTCTCTTTGAGTATGGCAAACAGGTGATTGTTTACTTTTAATTGGTTTATAAAAATTATACGTAATTATAAATCGCAGCAAGACGCTTCATTTTTGTTCTAGAACATGGTTTTCTTTAGAAAGAATGAACACGATTTTTTTGTAAATAAAAATCTCTAGTCTATTTTTTACAAATTTTTGAAACTTAACTGTTGATTAGCAAGTCACGCATAATCGAAATAATAACCATTGAACTTATGACATAAGCTTTTAAAAATCTTCGCTTTTTTAAAGTTTTTTATAACAAGTAATTACTCATGGCCAGCTTTTATTTCATTTTATGTTGCAATGGGGCACAAAATTAAGTGAAACGCTTTCTGTTTTTTTAAAACGTGTTTTTTTACTCGGAGATAAAAACTGAAACTTCGTTTGGTTTAAATATGCTGTTTTATAATCGTCATAAAAATCCAGAAAAATCAGCATTTTGTAAAATCTTTTTACTTCATCCAAACCACTTTCCTGCCATTTACTTTCATTAACAGAAAGTCTGCATTTAGTTGTTTTTTCAGATTGTTAAAAAAAAGTTCTTCAACATTCAATCATAAATTCTAGTAATTAGTTTTTTGCACAATTATATCTTGTAAGCAAAATTAACACTAGAGAAAATACACTTTTTATTATCACAAAAAAGACAGGTTTTGTAACCTCAGTAAAATCAAGTCAATCGTTTTAACAAAGAATATCAGTGCCTTATTTACTACGTAGAACAAAATTTCTAAACAAACGTGGGACCTTAAGTAAATTGAATGACACTCTATGGATCCCAAGTCTAAATTTTTTCCAAAAGTCAAGTAAAAACCAAAAAAAAACGGTCCACTTTACGTTTAACCAAAAATTATACCCAAACTAAATTGATGACCTTTTAGCCTTTTATAGTTGATTTTTGTTAAAACTTTAATGTTTCAACATTGAGTTATTTTCAACATAGGTTATTTTCAACATTGAGTCACAAATTTTTCGAAGAACTGCGCTTTTTATTGGCAAGTCTTACAAATTTAGAAATACTTTTGAATAAAATAAAATGTAAATAGCAAATTATTTTACAGAAAAATTCTGTGGATCTTCGCAAGGATTTCTTCGGACTCTTAGGAATCCATGGGTCTCCAGTTTAGAAATCCTGTACTAAAATTTTTTTTTTAAATCTTTGTTCCTCTCATTCATTAGTGTTTTGAATTAGGGACTATACAAAAAACGTTTAGCAAAAATTAAATTATTGATAATACAAGTTCAAAAAATTATGACCTTGTCTCATGCTTATGAATTACGGTAAGAAGAAGAGAAACAATTTTATTTTTAGAACAAGGTGGAAAAAATTGATCTTTGATCATTTTGATACAAACTCTTAAAAACAAGTTTCAGTGTATTCTTGACATTTAACTAAAACCTGTCGAGAATGCCAGCTGACTAATTGACTGATATTACAACATCATACATAAATGGACTTAGGAGTAATAAAACTCAAAGGAATTTCAGTTTTTGCAAATCCTAAAATTCCGTTACACTGGATTTACATTTTCATTCATTTTTGTTCATATATTTATTCTTCAGACTCCCAGGAAAGCATAAGAAGTGCTATAAGTAGGGAAAGCACTTATACCCGAGCCCCTTCCATTGCAGTCGTCGTCGCTTAGGAAAGTATCCACTTTGGGTTAGACACAAACAGGACTTGGGCCTAGGGTTTATCTTTTTACTATTCCAGTTCACTTTACTGCCCCGATCAAAAGCTGGCAGTGATGGTGTTGGGCCAGCGTTGAGTTTTGTCATCCAAAACCGTCAGACCTCGTGCTCCATGTAACCCATAAGTAACCCGCTTCCAAAGATGCTAAAATATTATTGTCCGATAGAAAATTTTTTTTTAATTTAGAAATTATTTTATACGTTATTTTTATAAAAAGCCTGCTCTACTTTCACATATTTAGTTTACTCTATCGTAATGACGATATAATAATTTTTGTATTTACTTTTTAAATGTTTTATAAAAATGATTACAACAATAAATTAACGTTATTAGAAATTGGTTGAGAGTAACCTGTTTTATTTTTGTTTAACAGTTTGGTAAACTTCATTATTTATAATGCAAGAGAAAAAGAGTTTCGATCTTCCGTCTCCCAGGTTTTCTCTTCAATTGTTTTATCACTATTTTGAAGTCTTATAAGAAGAGTTTTAAAATCATTTCTACATTTTCAAACTTTGTTTGTACCTTAATAATGGGATATTTTCAAGTTGTATAGAAAGATTGCTTTCACATTGAAAATATATTTGGAATTTGTTTATTTAGTGGAATAATTGTCCAAAAATTTTTTATAGTTTTTATTGCACTGACTTGTGCTAAATAGAAAAAAATCGTTTATTTTAAAAAGCTACGTAATAAATAAATTAAATATTTATTTGTTGGCATATAATTTTTTTAATATCTAAATAAAAGTCAAGACCAATTTTTGTCACTTGTTGGCACACATTTAACGTTGCTATTTTGATACACGATGCAATAACAGGGTTAGAATTACTAGCTATCTTGGACAAATTATTTCTAACTATATTTCATTGTCACTGTCAGTGTTTTTTTTAAGGCGTTTTGAGGAACCGAAACGGTCTCTCAAAATTGTCCAGCGGTCTCTCAAAATCTGCTTCTACAATAGTGTAAACAAAGATAAGTACGCTCAGAAACAATAGGAAAAAAATTAGCGGTCGTTCAAAATTGCTTAGAGGTTCCTCAAGCCAAACCTTAAAAAAAACACTGGTCACTGTTAGTGTATACAACAAAGATAATTTTTGTGACGGCATTTGTTTTAAAAAAGTTTATATTCGATATTTGCTTAACCAAATTTCTTTTGTAATTTATCTAAAATTCACCAATGCAAACTCAAATAATCAAAGTCATATTGAAAAGTGGTAAACTTTTTGTAAAAAAAGCCTTTAAAATTTATACATATGCCTATTGTTAATATCAAATATTTAGAATGTGGAAGTTAACGTATTCTTGCTTTACTTTAAATGGAACCAATTGCTTTAAATAAATACTTGTTTTGATTTACGCAGTGCATAACTCATGCTTATATTTTCAAACAAAACAAGTAGCAGCAAAATAACAAAGCGAACAAAAACCTATTAATTAAAAGTTTGTAGAAGTTCAATAATAAAACAATTAAAAATCTTTGAAAAGAAAATTTATATTTTTTAGCGACTAAAAAATTTTTCTTGATGATCAAATTTTTATCTACTGATACGTTAATAAATAATGTGTTTTTATGATTATTTTAATATTTGCTTCCATAAAAGTAAATTAGGTTTTGTAACTACGAAACTTTTTTTAATTTGTTTAAAAAATGCTACAAACTTGATAATTATACGGAGTACTTCAGTCTGTTTTATCCCATATCTTCTTGGAAACAATTTTTAAATGCTGTCAAATTTATCCTTTATTTATATTTTATTTTGTCATTTCTTAGTTGGCGTATTTAAACATTGGAATTTGTCTAAACTAGCTTTGAATACAAATGACAATTCACCAGTAAAGCTCACCTTACCAGGCAGCCGAAAAATTTTTTATATGTTTCATGCACAAGAATTTTCCTTAAAACGCGAACTGGCAATTAATTTTTTTTTAAGACCCAATCTGGAACTTTTTTCTTATTTATTTAACGAGTTCTTAGTTAATTAAAGCAGCATTCAGATGCCCGATTTTTTAATCTAGTTTAAATTCTATATTTCCCATTCGTTAAAAAATACTAACTTTAGTATATAAAATACTTGCTTCATTCTGTTGTTTTTTTCGTTCGTTTTGAAATACCGCTGTACAGTAGTGCTACTGTAGTTTTAAACTTGTATTGCTTGTTGTGTATGGAAATATTCCACCAAATTACGTTTATACATAATGTTTGACTTACTCCTGTTATTCTAAATTCATCAACTGATTTATACAAAATAATCCAAAAATAACACACTAAATATTATTATCATTTCTATTTAAGTAAATCTGAAGATTTAATTTTTTAATAAAGTTTTTGGCACCTAAAGTAACAAAACATATTGTATACAGATGGTACAGAGAAGTAAAAAAATTGAGAATTACTGCTTTACACAAACCATAAGAATGGTTTCAGAATGCAGAAAGATGCGTCTACTATATTAATACTATATGACCCATAAAGCGATTTCTTCCTTTACAAAAGTCACCTGCTCAAGTGATACAAAATGAATATATGTTTGAATTGAATGGTTATCATAAGTTATCATGGCGGAAACTTTTTTTTATTTCGACTTAAAAATTTGGCCTGTTTTAACAGTTTTTAGGGAGAAATTTTTTTAAAATTATTGCAGAAATCTATTTTACAACAGTCTAGAAAAGTATAAATGCATTTTTTTTCAAGACTGAGTTGAAATCGCAGTTTATCCCATGCACTAGAATTTGTGGTCGTCATCATCGTTTGAAGGGTATCCACTCCAGGTCAGACACAAACAGGACTGGGGCCGAGGGTTTATACTTTTACTACCCCAGACTGCTGAACTACCTGAATCAGATGCTGGCAGTGATAGCATTAAGCTAGCATCGAGTTTCGTCATCCAAAACCGTCAGACCTTGTGCTCCATGTGGTGCCCGATGTATAGGGCACGCTGTTAGTACATGGTCTGCGGTTCGCTCAGAGGCGTCACACTCGCAATTCGGTGAAGGAGCGAGACCCCATTTGTGCATGAACGAATGGAATTGCATAACACCAGTCCGCAGGCGGTTGAGCTTAACTCAAGCTGCTCGGGGTAAGCCCATCCCAACAGGCCTGGCACCGGTCCCGGGCACAAAAGCACGGAGCCTGGAAGCATTTTCACAGTATTCCGTTTTCCATTTGTGATTTGTCCATTCAGAGGCGCGGATGCCAAGTCTGGCAAGGTTGTCCAAGAGATTCCGCGCACCTGGCACAAACGGGCGTCTGGATCCTAGTCTCACTCTGCGAGTATCTGAGGACCCACCTAAAAGACCATGCAAGATATAATCGGGGTCCAGAGATCCACGATAAGCCAAGGAGAGTGTCGCTCCCATTCGGCGAAGCTCAGCTGGCTGGATGCCTGAGAGTACAGGTAGGTGGTCCGTTGGAGTGGGACGCAGGCATCCAGTAACTATGCGCAAGGCGTCGTTCAAGACACTGTCGATGAGGCAAGTATGAGCACTGCGACACCAGACTGGCGCACAGTACTCAGCTGCTGAGTAGACTAGAGACAAGGTGGCTATGCGTAGTGTTTTAGCACCAGCACTCCATCTTGAGCCCACGAGTCGTCTCAGCAGTGTGACGCGCGAGGATAGTTTTTTGCGCAATGCCACTAAATGGTGACGAAACGTGAGCGATCTGTCCAGTTTTACCCCAAGATAAGTAGGGGTTGGACAGAACGGTAAAAGTTTACTGTTGTTGTAGACCTTTAGCTCATGTTTGGCCTCTCGGTTATTTAAGTGAAAGGCTGCCGTCACCGTCTTAGTGTGACTGAGCTTCAACCTCCAAGTCTGGAGATAAGCTGAAAGTGTAGACATGTCTTGGCTTAAGGTCCCTTCCAAGTCCTTCCAGTTTCCAGAAGAATGCAACAATGCTAAATCATCAGCATAAGCAAACTTTCTGGAAACCATGGAAGGAAGATCGTAAGTATAGATGTTAAATAGGAGGGGAGCCAAGACCGATCCCTGAGGAACGCCGTTTTAAAACGGCGTAGCCTGCTTTGCTTGCTGTCACCGGTGGTAAGGGTGAAACTTCGATTTCGGACAAGCTCCATAATCATTTTGACCATGTGCTTATCCGAAAGTAGTCTCAGCAGCTTGCAGGTAAGGCCACGGTGCCAGACAGTGTCATAAGCAGCTGTCAGATTGATAAATACGGCACCGGCCCTCTTTTTAGCCTCAAAAGAATCCTCGATGTTCTGGGTTAGCAGAACAACTTGATCTATAGTTGACTTCCCGGGTCGGAACCCAGCCTGCTCTTTAGGGAGCAGTGGATCGATTAATGGCACAACGCGGGCGTAGATAAGCCTCTCGAGGATCTTGTAGGGGACACAGAGCAGAGATATCGGTCGATAACTTTTTGGGTCCCCCACGGACTTTCCTGGTTTGTGGATCGCGACCACAAGCGCTCTTCTCCAGATCTTGGGAATTTTGAGTCGGCGCAAACAGGAAGAAAGGAAGTCACGTAACCAGGACTTCAAAGCAGCCCCAGTATATATGCTCGGGGGACGTTTACCGATTAGCAGACACACACTGAACATCGGAGTGGGTGGATAACCTTCCATTTTGGTAGGTTCGGTTTCGGTCTGTCATTTTTAAAATCAATGAACAGACTTACTCACGGCCCTGGCTGCGGGAAAGCACCTACCATCTGGGCCACTAGTAATTCACGATTGCGGACACTGCTAAAATGCCTTCTCCGAGTAGGAATTAATTCTTACACAAACTTCAACAAACATTCAGAAAACAACCTCGTTGTTCAGTAATTGTAAATTTAATATAAATTGTTTTCTCTTTTAACTGTAGTGACTTGCAGAAAGCGTTGTAGGCGCTAAACTTCGGGCAACCCTCAAGCGATTACCTCGACCTGCTTTCAAAGATGCTGAGATATTGCTGTCCGATTCAAATTTTTGTTTGATATTTTAGTTTTTATTAAAGATACAAATAAAACTTAAAACTGCTTTCCAAAACGGTTAAGCGGAGGTTGTAAAAGGTCTTTCCCAAGGGCACAACAGGATGACGCGAGTAGGTTTTGAACTGCCATCGCATCAGTTCTCGAAACCACAGGTCATGCTGCCAAATTTTTACAACAAGTACACATTACAGTATAAGACACATTTTTTTCACTTGTATGAGAAAAATCCTTTTTTTTCTACGAAATTTTAAATTGATGAACACTGTTACATTTTAACTCATGGAATAATGGACCAAGAATTCTTAAACTCAAAATTGCGCTTTTCGGGATGGAGCACGCTATAAGGAGATGCTTAAAGTTGGTGAAATATTGTAAAATATGTAAAATGTATACTGCTGATTAGAACTTATAAAAAAAAGAAAGGCTAAAGGCATTAATATTGACGCAAGTGGTTGCAATCCTAAATGTTTCAGAATACCTTGTATAAAATGAAGAAACAAAATATTAAAACCAATTAAAAGCTGCTCGAAAATTGAAAATATTTGTATTTGAAATTTGATGAGGTAAATGTTTGAAAATTTTTTACTTTCTTGAAAATATTATCTCTATTTTGATCTATGAAATTTTCAAAAACACTCCTGAGTGACCGAAACTAAGATTATGTAAGTTTGTGATGTAACAAAGCCTTAAAAAATATTTGGTTTTATTGATTTTAGGCTGCCTTTGTTATCAGTTGTGCAATAAAGTCGAACAGTTTATTAATAAACTCCGATTGAATGTCGTGGAACAACGATGCTAAAGTTTGCTTTTTTAGAGTTTTTTTTTGCGTCACCGAAAATACAAAAATTTTTGTGTTATCAAAGCAATAATTCTAGTAATGAAAACTGCGTTTTAAGATATATAAAGTTGTTGGCAAAATCATGACCCAGATGGCAGTTGCTTTCTGGCAGCCTGGGTTGTGAGTAAGTCTGCTCTTGTTACTACACATGACAGACAAAAACCAAAACTTCCAAAACGGAAAATATAACTTATAATTAATCACAATTACTTATTAAAAAAAAGTAGTTGACAAGTCCACTAAAAAAAATGACGAAATAAAGTTGAGCCATTGCTTGTAGCGAGCCGTACGGAACATCGATTGACTTTTTCCTTTTCAATTATAGATTGGATTTGTGTTTAGTTTGTTGTCAAATACTGTAAGTGATATGAGATATTGTATAAAAATAAAAAATGTGTTTAGTCTACCAAGTTTAAGTATGGCTGATATGACACCGAATTATAAAAGTGTGGTGGTAATAGGTAAACTATGCAGGGGAATATTTTTGAATGGAAGATTTAGGTGGAACAAACTAGAAGTTTTATGTAATGCTCATCGTTTCTCATGATGCTTTAGAAGAGCTATCAAATGTTGATAAACAGAAATAATTGTAGTGTTCAACTTTATCAATCATAAACGTTTTTGTGTAGTCAAAATAACAAGCAAATAACTTTAAAAAGTAGTCCCAGAACTTTCTGCCGTAGTTGCTTTTCTCCGTCGCTTACCAAATAGGCAAAAAATTATGTTTGAATAAATGTAAATCACGGATGTGTCAAATTCTTAAGTTTGGTTTATTTTCAGCCTGATCTTATAATATTTATCTTAATTAGGGCACAAAAAGTCTAATTTAGATTTCCGCAACAAAGTTGATCTATATTATGAAAAAGAGAAATGAAACCACACCCACTTCTGGCTGACTAATAGAATTGCTTTATGGCAAAGTACGTCTATCTCACAAAGCTTGTCACGATATCCCGCCATATTCAAATTTATTGAGAATCATGAATCGAGTAAATTGCTGATTAGTTTTCTAAACCTTCTTTTGCTTCCTTTCGTCCTGATAGCACAAAGAATCAATCATAAAATCAATCTTACGTATAATTAATTTTTGCATAATGAAAGAGTTTTTACGTATTTCAATTTTTTACAAATTTGATCATGGAGCAATCATTTATTTATAGCATGACGTGAAACATCTACAGATATATAAAATATAAAAATTGGAAGTTTTTTTAAAATATTTTAGTCGATGTTCATCAAAAAAGTGCTCAATGACGTCAAGTCAGAGCAGTTAAAATTAAACAAATTTCAGACGACAAAATTTACGTTAACATTAATTATATTTCCTTAGCAGACTATTTCGCCTGCCTAGGCTTGTCAAGTGGCGGTTAAAAGTTTTATTCAGATAGAATTCTATTCAAATATCTATTTAAAATATTATTCTAATAGACTGTAAATAAGATTTCTATCTGCCCCCTGAAGAGCCCAGGTAGGCGAAACAGTCTGTTGGGGAAAATAAAATTAATGTTAAATTAAATTTTGTCGTCTAAAATTTAATTAATTTAAAAATATGAAAGCTTATATTTATGATTTTTGTAATCAACAAAATTGATGAAAACAAAAACTACTCATGATATTTGCGTGTGTGCGATTTTTGTTGACTATATAATGTAAATATTAAACAATAAAAATTGTTTTAAAATAATTTCTGGGAAAATTTAAAAAATGTTTGCAGCAGTATTAATCGTTTTGCTTGGGCTATTTTTTTGTTTTTATGTGACATTGTTTAGAAAGTAAAGTCGGAAATTTGTCTTTTTGTTGCTTTTGCCATATTACGAAATGGAAGACAGATTTTTTTTTAAATGTTGAAAGTTTCAAAAAACTGAAATAATGTGTCGTTCAGGCGCCGCAAAAAACATTGACAACAACTTGTGTGGTCAGAAATAACAGCTCTATTGTTGTAAGCAAGTAAAAACACTTTATATATAAGTATTTCAAAAGCACGATGGGAAATTATGTCCAGAAAATAATTTTAGAAAAATAAGTTGTTTTTGTTTTTATTGTCAAGCAGTTTAAAAATGAGTCAATAACTTTTGTTTTAAAGCTCATTTGTGCAGAGTATGATGTGTCAGACAAACTAACTGCCCCTATTTTGATAAATCTCTGCTTAGAGGTAAACATTTTTCCAGAAACGTAAGCAATCAGGATTCCATTTCCGAGCCACCCATGTCTTATGCAGTCTTGCTACTGTCTTAAATTACGAAATAAACTACCGTTGCACAGTAGCCTACTGTCTAATTTTTTCGAATGCAACGAAGAAGAGCACTCAAATTCGTAATACGCTTTGGCGTATGATTCCACTATAGTCGAAGTTTCGATTTCATTGTCAACTTTAACCCTTTTCAGTCCAAGCAAAAAATTAATTAAAAATCTCACGCTTTTAATACTTTTTTGAATAAGTTTTGTGAAAAATATACGGGTTCAAATAAAATTATTTTTGAAATGAAATAAAATTTGTTTGTAAAAATCTTGAAAACATTTTTCTCAACAATTTTTTTAGTTATTAAATTATCAGCAAGTACAAAAAAAACGGAAAGGCTATTTTCAAAGTTCTTTGGAAATTATATTTAGTAACAGAAGCTTTTGACTCACATCAGAAATAGGAAGTCAATTAAAAATATTGTGGATTGAGTCATTGTTGCGGTTTGCGTCTTCGTATAAAAATTGTCTGGACTAATGTTTTACTTAATTTGGAATAAAAAAACTTTCTTATAACTTTTGCAAGCCTTAAGATTAGTTACTTCTTGTAATATTCTCTGTAGATATTATTGATGATTTCTTGCTTATGAGAATTTTTTCATATTTCTTTGATTTGATTTTAACCGTTTTTTTTATAAAGACTTTTTAAAAACAAGGATCTTTGTTATCTGTACTGTAAGATGACCGGCTGAGAATAAAGCAAGAAAAAGAAAGGTATAATTTTGAATTAATCAGGTGACTTGATCGATACAAAGCAAAAGTAATCGACTTAGGCAACATATTTTTTGTGTTTCGAGAACAGTTTAAATTATATGTTAAATTCAAAACGACGTTCTAAGCCCACTAAAAGTTCTTTAATCTTTGTCAAAACTTTACCAAGACTTACAATTTTATAAAAAAAATGAAAGTCACCGGGATTTAAAAATATTTAGTACCAATATTTAATCAAAGTAATATTTTAAATAAATACCTTATTACAGCTTTTTTTACAAAACCGTAACTGTTATTTCAAACGATTTTAAAACTGATTTAAAAGCTATATTGTCAAATATGACTTATTTAAGAAGAAGAAGAAAAAGTGTTGATGTTATAGAAGTAACTGAAATTCCAAAAACAGAAAAAAATTGCAATGATTCATCAGTTTTTGCGGAAGAATTGGCCACAACACCTGGAAACATGGCAGGTCTTTGTAACAACAGCAGAAAAATTGATCTTTGTGGAACTTTGCCATTTTGTGATAATTCTGCCGAAACTTTATGTAAAAACATCACGATAAATCGTTGCGAACAATGCAGTCTAGTAAAAGCAAGTTTTTTTGTATTTTTTTTAGTGCTTCTTGGTCTAACTATTTTTATAGGCAATATGCTAATTATTACAGTCGGATATCTACGATACCGCAAAAAGAAAATGGAAAAACTAGATATTTTAAAAGTATCATTAGCCTTTGCTGATTTGTTGACAGGTACTTTTATATTTGAGATTGATCTAAAAATTATTGAAATTATATTTGACTACTTTTATTTAGACAAGTTAAACTTTAAATAAAAAAATCATAATGCATTTTTGTTTTTGTTTATATTATTCATGGTCATTTTCTACAAAAACATCTTAAATGAATTTTTCCAATTTTTTCAATAGTAATCATAGGTTGATGACACGCAGATGACCAATAAGCAAATCCAAACAAAAACTATTGTTAAATTTAAACGCGCAATGTCAATTAAGGTAGTTACATTTTTTTTACAAATAGTTTTTACAAAGCATTGGCATCATTCCGATTTTTGCAAAAACAGTTGATGGAAGATTTAACAATTTCACCATCATGTCAAATAAAAACAACTTTCTAATATTGTCTGCTGAAAGTCAGCTAAAAATTTTAAATATGTCTTTAGTAGTCCTTCCTAACCATCAGTTAAACGTTGTCAAACTATAGTGAGAAAAGTTTAGTTTAAAAGAAGGAAACGAAGACACCGTACTTTATACAAAATATTTGATAATTTCTTTTGGAATCTGTCCATTAGCAACCACCGCATTTGAATAATGTTTAAAAATTTGCGTAAGGAACAAAATGTTGCTTGATTTTCTAACTTATTTGTATTTCTTTAGTGTTTTTGTTACATTTTTATTGTCTAAAATAAAGTTTGTAAATTGAAGGTCCATCAACGAGGGGTTCCCAAAATTGCAAAAAAGTAGAAACATAAAATAACAATTTGCAATTGTATTCTATTTAAAAGGTTACCATTTTATTCTTATCCTTACATTTGTGTTAATTCAATAAATTTTTCTTTACCAATTTTAATGTGCTTATTTTGCCATTCTGGGTTTAGTTTTCACTAATATTAGTTTAGTTACTTTTAGTAAGTCCAAAAAAACGTGAATATTATTCTGGTAATGTCAAGTAAAAAGAGCAAAAAAGGTCTTTTCTGTATGCCGAAGAAAAGTTTGTTTTTTGGTTAAAAATCAAACGAAGACTTTTTTGATCTTTCATTGACGCGTTGCGGATCGAGTCAAGAAATAACCCTAAGCAATCTCTTTTCTGTAAATGAAATTAACCGGAAATCCCCCTACAGCAGCAGGAGAATACAAAAAAAAAACAAAATGAAAATGCTTTTCAGAAGCGATAGTAACCACAGGAGAATCCGGGTTAGTTTTATTAATAAGACAAAGATTGCTTAGGGTTGTTTCTTGAAGGGACTTAATTTATCATGTATCGTGATCCGACCTTGCAATAAAAAACAGTTTTAAAACAACCACAGCTCGATGTTTTGGTGCACCCTCAGTTTCTCTGGGAGTTTACAGAGTTTACTATATTAGCTTAATGGTTCACGCAATTAAACAAGTTAAAAAATCCTGGTTTAATCTAAAGTTCGTAACTGAACAATTTTAATTACGTTTGAACAGAGGGACACTTTCATAAGATCGATTAGAGGTTATTATGTAAAGCTGCACGCATGTTATGAAAAAAAATTTAAACAACGTAAGCACTTTTTTCTGATTGAGATGATAAAAACGTTTTCAATATTTTTATTTACATTTTTAGGCATACAATTGTTGGCTTTCATCCCTTACAATTTCAGTTGGACCATGAATTTAACATTTGAGGAACTTACAATTCAGACTTACAATTTTCGAGGGACAGCCTTACCTAACTTCGGAGTAATCTTTATAACTTTTGGCTACACCAGTTCTGTCTATCATTTAATGTACATTGGCATGCAGCGAATGTATGCAATCACAAAACCAATAAGTTACAGATTGCAAGACAAGTTAAAGGTCATCGCAGCACTTCTCATAGTTTGGATTTTGTCGCTTATTTCTTCTACGACAACGTGTAAGTATTTTTACTGGCTGAATTTCATCACGTGCTTGAGAGTTTATTTTGAACAAGAGAATACAAAATTTGATTTTGATGTACCGGTAACTAAGAAATAGGTTTTTTTAATTTTCCAATTATTGCACAGCAATTCTTGTTTTGTCAGTTTGAATTTTTGCATGTCAAGTTACTGCATGTGCATTATATGCATTGCAGATAAAAATAATCTTTTGAATCAATTGTTGAAATTCTTATTTATTACTTCCTATCAATTTAGGTCAAATTTATTTGCAAATAAAAAAAATATTCTTCCATTATTTTGATCTATTTAAATTATAAGTTTTTTGATATTTTATAAAAGCTGAGTTAAAAATTGAAAAACTTAAGACCAAAAAAAATTTTTTTATATAATAGCTGTAAAGGTATTTAAAAATTTTTTAAAAATTGTACCCAAAATAAATTAAAAATTTTATTTAGTAGCTTAGAATCAAAATTTTATTAAATGGCTTAGTTTAGTTTTGGTTGCTCTGAATTCTTTTTAATCTTTTATAGGTCGATGCAAAATCAAAATTTTTGAACATTTTACCTCATTAAATTTCATATACTGTACTGTACAAAAACTCATTTTTGCTTATTTTTCCAATTTTTCGAGATCCTACTAAATACATAGAATGTTTTGTTTCCATAGTTTATACCAAGTTTGTACCAGGTATTTTGAAACTTTGAGGACTGCAACCTCTTAGAGTCACTCTTAAAATTTTTTCTGCTAATTTTTAAAACTTTTAAACCAAAATTATAAATTTTACCTTTTTTCCAAACGTTCAACGACATTGCGCTTCTCCTGCATTAGGGTTTCTCAAACTGGGAAACGGGATCTTTACCGAGGGGGCTACGGGAAAAATCCTTATTTTGGACTTAAATTTACTTTTGGGACGAAATTAAAGAAATCAGGGACAGTTTCAAAATCGTAACCTTTTTTTTGTCTTCACTCCTTTGGGAAGATATAATAACCAGTGGGTCACGGGTATTTGAGAGTCTGTGAAAGGGGGCCACGGACCACTAAAGTTCGAGAACATTTCTATGGATGTTTTTCATGCCCCGCTCTGGTGTGCACAATTTTTAGTTTAAGAATTTTCATCTATACGGATTTAAAAAATCTCTTAACAATTTAAAATTAGAAAAAATAATATGATTCTTATGTACAAAAAGTAAATTGTGTTTTATTATGCATGTTTGTTATAAAAAATTTACATCAAAATCGTAATTGTAGATTTATGAAAATATTTTTTTAAATGCATGTTGAAATTTTTATACGCATTAATTTCTACAGAAAAAAATGCTTTTTTGTGCTATTTGTAATCGTAAACCACTAATGTACAAGATAAACTGAGATTTTTATCTCACTATAGACAAAAATGTACAATTATACTTTTTTAAATTGATAAAAATTGTCGTTTTAACGAAAATTTGTTGGAAAGAACTTCTATAACACAACCAAAATGATTAAGTCGAAATAAAGTTAAAACTTTAGTAAAAATAAAGTGAAAAAATACTTTTTAGTAAATAAAATGGCCTTAATGATTAGCATTTTTGCCAATTTATAACTAATTGCTTGTATGTACAGTATATGGATGTGTACACTAATACTTTGCAATAAAATAACAATTTTGTGATACATTTTTTGATCAATAATAAAACAAGGATGATTTGACTCTTTTGAAAATTTTAATCGGTTTTTCAGTGAAATATTTTCAAGTTAATCGTGTTGCAAACAGTTTAAAATAAAAATTCTGTAAGATATAAGATCAAAACTTTTATTTACAAACTTTTAATCTCTATTACAAACATCTATTTAAAAAAATTACTCTTTTGTACAATAAGCAGACAATTACCGAGGCTTGCAATTACATATAAACATGTTTTTAGTATGGTTTCCAAAACGTTTGATAGGAGGTTACGTCGTATCTCTAATGTCGTATGTTCCGGTAGTCAAAGAAATAGGATCTCCTGATTTTACCATCTTGTATTGGACACTTGGACTATTCTGGCTTCTTCCTTTTGTGATTATGGTGAGTTATATTTGTTTTTGTTAGTTTTAGTGTGACATTTTTTAACGTTTGCTGATTATTTTTACAAAATCGATCTGTTATGTATAAAATCGTTAGACTATGTTCAATCTAATAACTTTTTTGAAAAGAATTTGTTTAAATGTGTTTGATACAATTACATGTTTAAACAAAAATTTGAAAAAACTTATAACAATCTTTTTAAATAAATTTTACCTAAAAAATAAATTGAAATAATCAAACGTCCATTTTACTACTCACAAGAGATTTGAACCAACAATATAATTTGTATAACACAACTCTTTTAACCTCAAACCAATAGTATTTAAAGACTCTAAGTCAATAACTTATTTTTGTTGAGCTGCTCTTTAAAAATTTAGCGTTGCTTTTTTTTAAAGAAAGTACAGTACGTAAATACACAAAAACAATCTTTAATTTTATTTCTACGATTATCTCATCATTATTTTGCTTCATTCAGACTTGTCTCACTCTGGGAGTTGGTATGGCAACTATTTTTAAACTTCGCATGAAAGATGAAAATAATTCTCATCAAATCAAAACAAAAAGAACCGAAAAAAAAGTGTTCACAACTATTGCGATTATGCAAATTGGATTCACTGTGACTTTGCGTAATTACGTTCTTTTTTTTTTCTTTTTGTACAGTAATTGCAATCAAGCCTATTTGTATTTTACAATTATAAGGAGAAAAATTAAACTTATGTATTTGCAACTAATAAATGGCAACACTTAGCTGGACTAGCAGGTTTTCGTAGGAAAATCTGCTCAGCACGGCTTGAATTTATCTTTTTCAATTCCCTTATAAGTTAAAGCAGAAGCAAAAAGGTTTTAAAAGATTAGTAAAGATATACTTTTAAAAAAAGTCAATAATCAACCATAAAAACAAAATAAACCATTCAGAGAAGGATTTGCAAACTACCCCTAGGCTAATTTTGTCTAACTCAATAAGCTCAAGCTTAATTTTTTTTTCCAAATATCAAATTTAAACAAAAAAGTCTTTATTTAACACTAGCTTTACGAAGGGGTCGTTTTCGCCTGGATGTTGTTTATTTGCTTTATATCTTCTAAATGCGGTATCGAATATCAATGAACTGCTTTGACTTTCTTCTTAAATTTACTCTAGATTACATTCCGGGTTTTGAAACTTTTAAAAAATTGCTTACCAGTTGAGTTTTTGCGTCTGGAAAAAAGCTACCCCTAGTTTTACGGAGGGGTCTTTTTCGACCCTTTTCATAAATATAATTAGTTTTAGCAGGGACCAGGCATTATTGGAGACAGAGCTGTATTGTAAAACATCTTGTTGGCAGAGGCAAACAATAGCTGGTCTTTGACAACAACAATGTGATGTGTGACTACAACAAAATGTGACAACAACGTTGAAAGAACCTTCTAAGTAAATACTTATGACAATGAAAAAGCAGGTACTTGTATTCTAACTCTGTAAGTCCATTTAGGAAGATCTTTTTAAAGACAAAGCTTTGTTCGTAGTGCATCATATCAGCTGCAATTGAAATATTAGTTATTTTGTTGATAAGGAAACAAATGACAATAATTAAAAGAAAATTTAAATACCACGGGCTAACAGGATTTTATAAATATTTTTTTGTATTAGATTCCAATTTATTACTGTAGTGGTATGAGGTGAGTACCGCTAGCAAGAAGGTATTTGCGTTAGCCAATAGTAGCAAAGTTTTTGCCTTAGCCAGGATAGTTTCATTTATGAAGCACAGTATACAAATAGCCCACAGCATACTAGATTAAACAAAAGCTGTTTTGTGATTATTTGTTAGGTCATTCGTATAACTTTAGAGTTAATGAACATGTTTTTTTCGCAGAATTTGTTTATCCTATAGTCTAAAGCGAGCCTTATAATAGATATGAATGCTAACAAAATTGGAAACACAATCTTATCATGGGATACTGATGATGAGCTGTCAGATGAAGAAGAGATTTATTCTGGTGCTTTTGGAGACGAAGAAGAGGTATCACCAACAAACACAGACATTGATTCAGATTCCAACAAAGGTGAAAGCGATGATGATTTAAGCCCCCATCCTAATCTCCTGTGCAGGCATCTTCTGAGTGCTTGTTGGGCAGAGATGGCACTGCGTGGAAATGCTCCAATCCAGTAAATAGTGGGCGTGCTGGAGCTGATAACGTGTTTACAGCAAAACCAGAGGTTCCTCGTGATGTAGTTTGATCAAGAAGCCCGGACGATGTGTGGAAACATTTTATTTCTGAACATATTTTGCGTATGATCTGCAGATATGCAAATAAAGAAGCTCAACGAAGAGGCAATGAACAATTTACTGTGAGCCTAGCCGAATTAGGAACGTTTATTGGACTCCAGTGTGCGAGAGGGATCTATGGTAAAGATCATCCCGTAGCTTTCTTGTGGAGCAAAAGATAGGGCATTCCTATATTTTATGAAAATATGAGCAGAGATTATTTTCTAAAAATCTTGAAATACCTGAGGTTTGATGACAAACCAAAGAGAGTCAGAAGTGGACCCGGCGCTGACAAGTTTGCACCAATTAGAAAAGTATTTCAAAATTTACTAATCAATGTCAAAAGAAGTATACGTGTAAATTTTCCCTAACAGTGGATGAACAACTGATGCCATTAAAGTCGCGTTGTTCTTTTGTGACTTTTATGCCAAATAAGCCCGATAAGTATGGTGTGAAGTTTTGGGTCCTGGCTGACGTGGAAACAAAGTATGTTTCAAACATTGATGTTTATCATGGAGCTCAAGAAAAAGAACTGCGCTTTGGTGCTCCTCTTGCTGAATTCATGGTTGTCAATCTTTGCAAACATATCAAAGGAAAAGGTTACAACATGACATGTGACAACTTTTTTACCTCATTACCCGTTGCCGAAAAACTTGCGAGAGACAAACTATCTATTGTTGGAACAATGCAAAAAAATCAACACGAGTTGTGCAAAAAAATGACGAAATCAAAGAATAAAGCTACATACTCAAGTAACTTTTATTGGTATGATCCTGCAAACTTCTTATTTGTGAAATATCAAGCAAAAGAGAAAAAGTCAGTTTGCTTGCTTTCCAGCATGCACGACTCGGCAGATGTTGATATAAGTAATGAAAAGAAAAAGCCAAAAATGATTTTATTTTATAACGCAAACAAAGTAGGAATTGATTGCTTTGATAAATGGCACACTTATACACTACAAGGTCAGCGAGTCAAAAATGGCCGGTAGCTGTCTGGGGCAACATCTTGGACATTGCTGCTATCAACTCCTACGTATTGTATAAAAAAGTAACAAGCAATCGCATAACACGTCGGCAGCTCATACTAATGCAGAAAACTGAAGAGCTAAATGCTTTTATATTTTGTACAAAACGTCCTTTTTAAAAGTAAAATTATTTCATTATGTGTAGTCATTGCAATACAGCTGACTAGTAGTTCAGAAACTAATGCAAGAAAAACACAATAAGTAAAACAAGATCGGGGTCAAAAACGACCCCTCCGTAAAACTAGGTATAAAAAATTTCCCGTGAAGCTAGTGTTAACGTTTAACGAAAAACTATAAGCCTATTCGAATTTCAATCGATGCCTTTTTTTGGTCTTTACTTAACTTTAAAAAAAATTAATGCTTTTAGAATGGGTAAAGAATTTTTGGGTAATACACTTATCATTGTCTAGTTTTTCGATAATAACAATTCTTTTAAATAAAGTTGATTATAGATAGAAAAATATTACTTTAAAAATTTTGATAATAAGTCGCTATGGAATCCCATATAGAAACCTTGAGTTAGACTGTTGGAGCCTTTAATTAAAATACCCCAAAAAATATATCAAGGTCTTTTATAAAGCAACCGTATAATAAATATTTTATTTAGGAATTATATAATATATAGGCTATGAAGTGTTCAAATTCAAAATTTTAAAAATAGACCCTTTTTTTTATACAACTTACTAATAACAAGTTCCTCTCATTATATAGAGATACATGAATTACGTTAAATTAAGATCGGGTTTGCTGAACGTGATAAAATTTCAAGAACCGGTTGGCGCGAATCCCTGCGAACCCCCTGAACCCCACCACGGTACATATGTCTATAGGACTTTATAGTCCATACTCGGTCCCAAGTTATAAAAAAAACTTTTCGGAAGGTATACAAGCAAAAAAGCATTGAAAACCATCGAATTCGCTTACTTTAAATAGTTTAGGATCATTAGATTATAATGATGATCTACACTGTAAACAAATCTGCACATAAATTTCAAAAACTTGGAAAATTTCTGCAAACATCAACAGCTACGACTGAAATAATTCAAAAAGCCGTTGCAGGTTTTTACACCGTACCTGATTTGACCACGATTTCACATTTACAATATATAATTCGGTTTGTAAAATTGAAAAACATTTAAGAAGCTTTGTTTATATCCAATTCGGATTTTGTTTATTTATTTTTTTATGTAAAGTCGGGCTAGAAATCCTTGTTAACTTTGCAGCGTTTAAGAATAGCACGAAAATTACTTTCGGCGTTACCATGCAAGTGCATGGTTTTGTGATTTTACGCGTAATTGTATTTTTTTTTATCTGGCAGAGTCAAGACCAATTCTCTGCTTACCTTTTATAATAATTTTGATTGTTACATATATTAACAATGAGTTTTTGTAAAAGGTAATTTTCTTTTATTTTTTAGTTCCTTTGGTTGTGGTCCTGATAATGTTTTACAACCGGAAGTTAAATTGCGGAAATTTGACACTTCCGTATGTGGTCACATTCTATCTCAGTATGACCAACAGGTAAACGTTATTAAAAAGAAAGTAATGTTTACTTTGATGCTGAAAGCGGCAAACAATCAGAAAAACTTTCAGTAATTTGTTTTATAAAAATGATTTTAGTTTATTTAATATCAGATTATCTTCTTTAGAACTAAGAAATCTGATCTTTTTTAAAAACTAAAGAAATGTCAAACAAATAAGTAAAACAAGAAAAATCTTATCATTATTATTATTACTAATGGAAAAAAATTTATCTTTTTGAAAAGTACTTGTGTTTTCTAAAAATTCGTCAGTTCCCAGTGGGTACTTAGTTCCTAAATAATGATGTACAATTTTTACAAAAAAATTGAGTTTGTGATTTGACAAATTGGTTTCTTTTTTGGTTGTTTGTGTGATTGCAAGTTTAAGAGATAAAATGCTATTAAACTCGTTCAATATGTTATTGCATTTATATTTCAAGCGAGACATTTTGACGTAATAATTTCATGCAAAAACTAGTCTCTCCGAGTAAGCAATGATTTATAACCATTAGAAATTAGAATGAGATCAAAAATGGCTTAAATTTTCCCACTGCCATCTTTTATCTGAGTTGATAAAATCATATTTTAAATAAAATTAATTTTATTACCATAGAAGTTGCTATACTATAAATTGCAGAACACCAATCTACAGGAATCAGGATTCCAAGTTTTAAGTTTTTTATTTGCTACCTTTGCAATTAAACTATCAGAAAAGGTTTTTTTTTGTTGTTGTTTCACCTATTAATGCTTAATTTGATCGTCAACAATCATGAATTATAAACTAAACTAAACTAAACTTTTTTTACAAATTAATAAACCAAAAAATTTGCTTTTTTGTGAAGTACAAATCTAATCTTAAACTGTTTGGCTGAAGGAAAATAAAAATTTCAAATAATTTTGTTTGAATAAGTCTTCAACAATTTGCTCTATTACAAGCGGGTTGTTTTCATAAGAGCAATATAATGCATTCATTACCAAAATTTCTTTTGATATCGGTTCCTTAATATAAAATTTTAAACAATATCCTATTTTATGTTAATTTTTTTTAAACAGTCTGGTCAATGTAATTGTATATAACGTGAGAGAGAAGAATTTTCGATCATCAATCTCGGAAGCCTTTTCATCATTTACTTCTGCAATACATTGGACATCTTTATCATCAATGAGCCATTAAACCCATTAATTACGAAATCATAAAATATGAGTTTGTATTGTTTTTTTAATATTTAAATCAATCAAAGTCTGAAGGCTAAAAATGGTAATAAAAATTGTTGTTTAAAAATACGTTTTTTTATAACTTTTTTTATCTGGAAGTTCTGCTTTTTTTTATCAGAGGAAGTACAATTAAAACAGTGGCCTTTGGATTCAGCGCACATTCGTCCAGCTTTTCGACGGAAGTGCGACATTTTAAAGTTTTTATTGCAACTTTTTTAATTTTTACGCAAATTTTTTGCATCAAACACATTTTTTAAACGCTTTATTTTGTTTTTTGGGGAAGGTTTACGAATTACTAATTTACGAACTCTAGCTGTGGTGTGTTTTAGCATACATGCATTTTAATGTCGCTTGTAAAAAAGTTCCAAAGTATGCAAAAAATGGTCACATAACGAATTCGATGATTTACTTGCAAGTCATTATGGCGTCATATTTTATGACAAAACGAATTTCGGAAGCCCGTAAAAATTGAAAACTCACGCTGTACAAACGAATAGATAAAATTGCTCATGCTTTTCTTTTAATACTTTCTCGATATCAAAATTTTCAATTCATTGACTTACAGCAAATTTATTGTTTTCAAGCTCCCAATTAGAAATGCGTATTATATTTTCGATGTGTAACAATTACATTAACATGTACAAAAATATTGGTTTTAATAAAAAAAAAAAACTTTCTTCTAAGTTTGTTTCACGATATGCCGTCATTTTAACTAGAGTTATTTCATTAAAATAAAATATATATTTGTATTAAAATTTTTAATTCTAGTTGTTCGATGGAATAAAAACTGTGCCTCTGAAAGTCTTCATTACGATATTTTTATTTGTGGCTTTAATTTAAGAGCATCCTTATACTTTTAATTTGTTACTTTTAATGGATTTAATCAAATATATATTTCAATGAATTTGTTGCAGTTCATTCTAACATAAAGCGTATGTCAGTGTTGTTGCAAAAATTATAACTATTTTAAATTTTTGTTTGAATATTTTGTTTTTTTGTTTATATTGCATCGCGTTTGCAAGAAATTTTATAAAAGCATCTTGTTTCTTGTTAGCAAGTTTGATAAACATCACGGAGAAAAAGTGAGATGAAGTAGATTTTCAACCTTTTTAATTACCAGGTTTTAAATTTTTTTAAAAAGTTAGCTTTTCTTGTTCAGTTCCAAAAGTTGAAAGTAAAAATTGATAATGAAAAAATATTTTTGAGCGTTATTCGAGAAAGAAACTGAAATAATCAATTAAAAAGTCAGAAGTCAAATAAAATCAACAAAAAGATTACTTTTCAATAATTTAAAACTTTTTGTAGCTATCTGTAAAAAAGTTAGTTTGGGTTGGATTGTAAAAGCTAAAATTTACAAGCTTTGATTTTTAAAATTCTGTATTTTCAATGGAATTCGACCCATTGCTGTCAAAAGATTCGTTAATAAAATCCGTTTTTGTTTCCTTTTTTTTAACGACGCTTGATCGCCATCATCGATATGATTAACACCAGAGGGAGTCCATTTTGATTTTGATTTATGGTCATTGCCAGAAAGTGGAAAATCTGTTTTCTTTTTTGTGTTTGATGAAGTTGGAAAAAATAAAATTTTACAAATTCCGACAAATGGCCATTCAACAAATACAGAAAGAAGAAACCCACACCCGAAAGATAGAGCAACAGAAGCTGCAAAACCAAAAAAAGTAAATCAAGAATAAAAGCACAGAAATATAAATATAGGTTAAAAAAAAGAGTTATTTATAATAAAAAAAAGAATTATTTGGCTTAAGTTAAGAAGAGACTTAAAATTTAAATTTATATGAGGCCCTTAAAAAGTATGGTATCCATATAAATAAACATGTGTATAGTAAAAAAATTAAAAAAAAGACAATATAATAGGTATTGAAAATTTCAATGGGGGCGCAAAATATGAAAAAACGACAAATTTTAATTTAGAAGAATTTTATTTTATTTAAAACTACCAAGCACTTTTAAATGTACAGAGCATCAAAATAAATTAATTTATAAATTGATACATGAATTGATTTCTTATATAGCAGTAAAATGCTAATATTATGAATGGTAGATACCGAAGTTTATCAGCATTGACAATGAGCAAAAATTGCACTAATTTAGCTTTGTTAAAAAACAACTGTGCTGTGTATTTTATCAGCACAAGTGCTGGGTCAATAATAAAAATAGTTTTGAAAATTTCATTATCAAATGCAGATGCTGAAGAACGAAAATTTGAGGTTATGATGACTTCATTGCCATTGACTTTAAAGTAGATCCCATGCAAAAATATTTATTTTCACTATATTTTTGTTTAATGTTTATAAAAAAGTTTAAAATTTTTCTCTGACATTGAAAGAAGCATTAACCTTAATAAAATTTATTCAAGCTTCTTGCTTCTTGGTAAATGCAACGACAAGCTATGAAGCAATTTTACAATAATCGGTACCAATTGCATGATATAGATGATTTTCCATTTTGGCAAGATCGGCTTCGACTACTCACGATTACTGACGACCCCGGCGACATGAACGCTCTTGACTGACGGGTTCACCCAGGTTCGCGCGTAACACTTCTAAGACGACTAGCAGTTTTTAAGATGGAGGTCTGGTTCTTAAACACTGCGCGTAGCCGTTTTATCTGTACTCTGCTCTACAGTAAAGCGGAATATGTGCATCAGTTTTATGTCGCAATGTACAAACTTGTCTTATTGACAGTGTTCTTAATGATTGTAACTGGATGCCTGCATCCCACTCTAACAGTCAACCTTTCCATTCTTGCCGTATTCAATCCAACCAGCTAAACGTCATGGTCTGGGAGCCACTCTTCTTTGCAGCATTTTAGACCTCGAGCACCTCTTGCATAATCATTTGATCAGGCCATTATATGAGCGGCAAGAGAGTTTAAAATCCAGACGCCCATTTGTACCTGCCAAACGAAAACTATAAAATAGTGCATCTAAACTAGATATTTGTGTTGGTCAGTGGACAGACTTTACATGGAACATATACATGTAGTACTTAAATAGACCACCTAAACTTTATGATTTCCTCCCAAGAGTTGCTTCCAGGCTTCTTGGTCTGGACCTGCTTATGTAAGACTCAAGCGCTTGCGAACTGGCATTGGGCGTTTTCAGTCATATTCGTATAAGGTTTTGCTTTCTTTTGTAATTGCGAGTGTGGTGCACATAAACAAACTCCTGATCACATCATTTCTGCATGCTCTACACACCAGGCACCAAAAAGACATCGTGATCTGTTAATCCTAGATACCAAACGCTGACTCAAGAATATCACTGCTATCACCGGATGAAAGAAGAACAAGCGGATGATCCCAAACAATGACGAAGACGACAAATGCGTGATATGCTATGAAAACCACAGCAATCATGCAATAAGACCAAGCCGTTTCAGCGTCATGTTAGACAAAAAAACCCTGGCCATAGAGATAAGCCTTTAGCTTTTTTTCAAAAAAAGAAAGACGGTCTGAAAAAATTTGAAAGCGAGTGTTTGTGCTAATCTTCGTCTGCAGAAATAGTAGAAGCGTCAATTGAAATTGCTCACATGATTGCTGTAAAGAAGAAATCTCACAACATTAATTAGTGAAACATTGATTAAACCGTGCACGTTAAAAGCAGCTGTTTTTGTGTCATAAAAAACATACAGCAAGAAGATAGTAAAGATTTCACTCTCGGATTTTATTATCGAAACACCTATTGATAAGCTCGCGAAGGAAATCGAGTGTCAAGTTTTTTAAAAAATTACCGGTTTTCTTTTAATTCAATGAGGTGAAACAATTGATATTTTCCAATTGTCGAAATTGTAAGTCTACGGTCGTTTGGAGTGAAAAGAATATGCTGTTTTGCACGAAACAAGACAATTTAGCTGCACCAATTTGGCGGGAGACTATTTGACAGGACAAATTTGTCGGCAAGCCAATTCGTCGGCGAACCAATTTGTCGGGAAAATAAATAAATATAATTTATCTGCACCAGCGTTGAAGCGATAACAAAAAAGTTTTGTTATGTCACTAAGGCAATTGAAAAGGCAATTGCAATTGTTTAGCTGATAAGAATGAAAATTCGCATTTAAAATTGTTAAATGCGTTAAATTTAGGTATGTTCTTAGCCGAATATAGGCTGCATCTAATTGAATTTACAATAGCTTAATTTTGAATATTTAAATTAAAAAAAGGTACTTAAAGACTTAGATTTTTCAACCAAGGTCATTTAACACATATCTTTTACGAAATTGAAGTTATGCAGGTGTACAGTACTAAAGTTGTGACGTCTTAATAAGCATTATACTATATACGCACATTTTTCTGCAAATCTATTCTGGTCGGTGTGCATAAACATTTTTCTGCAGATTGGCGTATCAAAAAAATACTGAATGACTGTTAAGTCACAGCGGTTATTACCGGTATATTAAACTATCAAACCATGAAAATTATTTTAATTATTTTTTATTAGCTCTGACAGTTTGTTTCGTCTATAGCAGGGTTTCCCAAACTTCTAGTTCATCGGTACCCTTTGGACACTGTAGCAGGTTTGCATGTACCCCAAGATTTTGTGAGGTTTCTCTAAAAAAAAGGCTTTCATTTAGAATCAGCCACTAATTTCCCCCAATTCGTCGTCATCGTTTGAAGGCCATCCACTCCAGGCCAGACACAAACAGAACTGGGGCCGAGGGTTTATCCTTTTACTACCCCAGACTGCTGCACTGCCTGGATCAGATGCTGGCAGTGATGTTATTAAGCCAGCATCGAGTTTCGTCATCCAAAACCGTCAGACCGCGTGCTCCATGTGGTGCCCGATGTATAGGGCACATTGTTAGTACATGGTCTGCGGTTTGCTCTGAGGCGCCACACTCGCAATTCGGTGAAGGAGCGAGACCCCATTTGTGCATGGACGAATGGAATCGCCCAACACCAGTCCGCAGGCGGTTGAGCTTAACCCAAGCTGCTCGGGGTAAGCCCATCCCAACAGGCCTGACACTGGTCCCGGGCACAAAAGCACGGAGCCTGGAAGCACTTTCACAGTACTCCGCGTTCCATTTATGATTTGTCCATTCAGAGGCGCGGATGCCAAGTCTGGCAAGATTGTCCAAGAGATTCCGCGCACCTGGCACAAACGGGCGTCTGGATCTTAGTCTCACTTGGCCAGTATCTGAGGACCCACTTAAAAGACCATGCAAAATATGATCGGGGTCCAGAGATCCACGGTAAGCCAAGGAGAGTGTCGCTCCCAGTCGGCGAAGCTCAGCTGGCTGGATGCCTGAAAGTACAGGTAGGTGGTCCGTTGGAGTGGGACGCAGGCATCCAGTAACTATGCGCAAGGCGTCATTCAAGACACTGTCAATGAGGTGAGTGTGAACACTGCGACACCAGACTGGCGCACAGTACTCAGCTGTTGAGTAGACTAGAGACAAGGTGGCTATGCGTAGTGTTTTAGCACCAGCACCCCATCCCGAGCCCACGAGTCGCCTCAACAGTGTGACGCGCGATGATAGTTTTTTGCGCAATGCCACTAAATGGTGACGAAACGTGAGCGATCTGTCCAGTTTTACCCCAAGGTATGTAGGGGTTGGACAGAACGGTAAAAGTCTACTATTGTTGTAGACCTTTAGCTCACGTTTGGCCTCTCGGTTGTTTAAGTGAAAGGCTGTCGTCACCGTCTTAGTGTGACTGAGCTTCAACCTCCAAGTCTGGAGATACGCTGACAGTGTGGACATGTCTTGGCTTAATGTCCCCTCCAAGTCCTTCCAGTTTCCAGAAGAGTGCAACAATGCTAAATCATCAGCATAAGCAAACTTGCTGGAAATCATGGAAGGAAGATCGTACGTATAGATGTTAAATAGGAGGGGAGCCAAGACCGATCCCTGAGGAACGCCGTTTTTAAGACGGCGTAGCCTGCTTTGCTTGCTGTCACCGGTGGTAAGGGTGAAACTTCGATTTCGGACAAGCTCCATGATCATTTTGACCATGTGCTTATCCGGAAGTAGTCTCAGCAGCTTGCAGGTAAGGCCACGGTGCCAGACAGTGTCATAAGTAGCTGTCAGATCGATAAATACGGCACCGGCCTTCTTTTTAACCTCGAAAGAATCCTCGATGTTCTGGGTTAGCAGAACAACTTGATCTACGGTTGACTTCCCGCGTCGGAACCCAGCCTGGTCTTTAGGGAGCAGTGGATCGATTAATGGTTCAACGCGGGCGTAGATAAGCCTCTCGAGGATCTTGTAGGAGACACAGAGCAGAGATATCGGTCGATAACTCTTTGGGTCCCCCACGGGCTTTCCTGGTTTTGGGATCGCGACCACAAGCGCTCTTCTCCAGATCTTGGGAATTTTGAGTCGGCGCAAACAGGAAGAAAGGAAGTCACGTAACCAGGACTTCAAAGAAGCTCCAGCATGGAGTATAAGCTCGGGGCAGATGGAATCAGGACCCGGAGCTTTACCTGGTTTTAAATGTTGAAGGGCAGCAGCAAATTCTCTCTGTGAAAAATTGTCAGAGATATTTACTGCATCTGGTGTTGTGGCCCTCCAAAGGTCAGACACTTCTTGAAAGACAAGTCGAGATGACTTGCGATCAACAGCCTCGTATTTCCCATTTCTAACCAATTGAGATGCAATAGCATCGGCTGAAACGGGACAATGACGAGGAGAGTGTCGTGACCTACCAGTAAGGTTGTTCAAGATACTCCACGCTTTTCGACTAGAGTGTGAGAAGTCAATGCTCCGAACTGCCTCGGACCATCGATCCCTCCGTTTTCTGTCAAGCTTGGCAAGCAGAGTTGTAGCAGCCAAACTTGAGTCGTCTCCCTGAGGAGACTGCAGAAAGGTTTTATAGAGGGATTCACACTCTGCATCCCAACACGGAATATAGTTATTTCGATACCCGCGTGGGATAGTCTTCTTGGCTGCTTTCTTAATGATGTTACAGAAGTCCTGGTAAGCCGCATCCACATCAAGTGAATCAGGCGGCAACAAAGTCTTTGCGAATTTATTCGTCAAAGCAATGTAGTGACTCCAATTGGCCTTGCGGAAGTTTCATCGCTTAACAGGCATGCTTGGCACTGCCATAGCAAACCTTGGTGGTGTAATAAGCGAGGGTCGATGTTGTGACCTGGGAAACTTCTCAAGGACACGTCTATCCGGTAAGCGACTGTTTGGACCTACGCTAGCGAAAGCTAGGTCTGGATTGGTGCCAGTGTTCCAGCGGCCGGAATAAAAACTGGCAGCGTCCTTGGCATTATATAGGAGGGCAAGACAATTAATACTTGCCCATCCAGCCAAGCACTCACCATCCGGACTGTTGTCATCATAACCCCAGTCAGCATGACGACAGTTAAAATCGCCAGCGTACAGACAGGGGTGAGGAAACACTGGGAGATCCAGGGTTCGCAATCGCGTTGGCGGTGGTTTGTAGACGTTGACTATTTTATAGCCATCAACGTCCACACACAGCCACTCGATCTCCGATGTCGGTGGAGATTGGTCCAAAAGCGTGTATCTCAGTCGCTCGTGAACAAACGTGGCAAGGCCATGCTTCCTGCTTAAAGAAGACCCAGCTAGTTGGTAGTGTGGTAGCACCAACTTCTCTGCATCAGTGCAGTGGGTCTCCTGCAGTAGGATGACGAGTGCCTCAGACTGCATAGCGAGGTGATGAAGAACATTCATCTTGCTTGCAGTGAGGCCTTCGATGTTCAGCTGAAGAATAGTGGGTCTTCGGAACTTGTTGGCAATGTGCCCTGAAAAGGACAGTTTTATCCTGACATTGCCCCGTCCTGAAAAGGACGTTTGCCGATTAACAGACCCACACTGAACATCGGAATGGGTGGATCCCCCAATTCATGCCCAAAATCAAGATGATGTTTGAAAAAAAAGGTCTTCACTTTCAGTGGCGTACGCAGAAAGTTTCCGAGGGGGAGGCCAAAGTTTGATTTCGTCTCTGACTTTGCCATTTCCATCCCAAAATCGTGGTGATCTTTAAAAATAAAAAGTCTTCACTTCCATTTCGTCTCCAATTTTCCTATTTTTCACCCAAAATCATGGTGATCTCTAAAAAAAAAAGGTCTTTACTTCTATTTTGTCTCCATAGCACAGTGGCCTCCCCCCTCGGTACGCCAGTGTGCACTTTGAACCAGATATAAATTTTTCCAATTCATGCCAAAAATCAAGATGATCTCTAAAAAATGAAAACTCTTCCCTTTTCAGCAGCCACAAATTTTCCCCATTCAAACCCAAAATCACGGTGATCTGTAAAAAAGTCTTCCCTCTTAATTGTCCTGTTTGACGTAATAACAATCGACCAAATTCAAAAATTCTACACATTTGAGTCTATTATTTCTTCCGGATACGGAATTCAACTTAAATAAGGACATTCTCTCACATAATAATGTACCCCTTGAGAAGCCTAAATGTACCCCTAGGGGTACATGTACCCCAGTTTGGAAACCCCTGGTCTATAGGGCGCGTCAGAAAGCAATCAAATATCTTACAAAGCAATAAAAAGTCGGTAAAAGAACTTAAAAACAAAAAGAAAAGTGTTGAAGTGATTAAAAAGTTAAAGCGGTTACAATTTTTTTTATTAAGTTTTAATGTGTTAAGTTTTTTTGCTTACGCTAATGTTTTCAGATATGAATTTATTATAGCCAATATCATGATTAATGATTTTGGAACTGAAAAAAACTTTACACATTGAAATTTAATCCAAAAAATTCGTAACTGATTTAACTTTTTAATCACTGTCGTATTTTTTTGTTTTTAAGTTCTTTTGCCGATTTTTTATCGTTTTGTTAAGCTTTCCTTTTTGTATTTGTTTTTCAGATTTTCGGTTGCTTCTGACGAACCCTATAGACCAGTGTTCTTCAAACTTTTTTTATCGAGACCCATTTTTCACAGGAAAATTTTTTCGCGACCCCCAAAAAAGGATCTTCACGTAGAATCGATCTGTGATTCCGCTATTCTTCCCCAAAAATCAAGGTGTTCTCTAAAAAAAAAAAAAGGTCTTCACTTCGATTTCATCTCTGATTTCCCTGTTTTTCTCCCAAAATCAAGGTGTTCTCTAAAAAAAAAAAAAGGTCTTCACTTCGATTTCATCTCTGATTTCCCTGTTTTTCTCCCAAAATCAAGGTGTTCTCTAAAAAAAAAACGGTCTTCACTTCAATTTGCTGTTGCATTTCGCTATTTTTCTCCCAATCCGCGACCCCCAGTTTGAAGAGCCCTGCTATAGACGAAACAAACTATACTCGTATAATAACGAAACGAGCTAATAAAAAATAGTTAAAAAATTTTCATGGTTTGATAGTTTAAAATAATAACCGCTGTGACTTAACCGTCATTCAGTATTTTTTTAATACGCCAATCAGCAGAAAATGTTTATACTGTATATAGCAGAGGTGGCCAAGCAGTCAAAGACCAAGAGCCACATTTCTTATTTTGTTACCGTAAAGAACCACATGATTTACATGGACTTCATGTTGTTCTTTAAAAAAAAAGAAAAAAAGGTCTTCATTTGGAATCAGTCTCAAATTTTTCTGATTTTTTGAAGGAATCATGGTGTTCTCTAAAAAAAAGTCTGTTTCACAGAACTTGTTGACAGAAAAAAAATCAGAAAATGAATGACTGCACTTGCACTTAGGTATACGCCAAATGAACGAGCCATGGCTAGTCATTATGCTTACAAAATTTTCTCTTTGAAGGCTTAATTCGTAGTTAAATCATTTTTTAAAGCTGTAACATTATCTCCATTGAACATACTAAGAACATCTGCCATTGCGTTATTCACCAACAAGGCTCTCAGACTAATTCAACCAGGTTGGCAAAATTAATTTCTATTCAACCAAAATATTCTCCTATGCTTGGCGTTCTCAGCAAGCAGCTTTACATTTCATTCATTTCACTAAATAAAAACTAAAATACAAATGAAAATATTTTGGCAACTCCAAAAGCAGGTTATGCCAATTGTTAGCGGTTTCTATAAGATTAACTAACGGCTCGGACATTTATAGCGAGTCAGTAGAGTAAATAAGAATAATAACAATGATTTTAAAACGCAGCTATAAAACTAAATTAAAAGCTAAAATAATGATATAATAGGAGGCCAGTCAGATTATATTATGCTATTTTAGCCAAATAGATTACCTTCTTTCCGTATAATGCCTCAAAAAATTTACGTAAACTCCTTCTCTCATATGAAACGTCAGATAATAATTAAGCTGTATCCCTTATTGCAGCTAGCGTTTCTACAACCGAGTTCACTATTTTACTCAACGTTGGACCAGAAACTGATTTTTAGAAAAAGGAAAAGACTTAAGATAGCCAGAAGCCAGGTTTTTCAACCTTCTTTAAAATCAATTTGTTAATCTGCAACTCCATACTGACACGCTTGACTTAAAAAGCATTTCTACACAAAACCAGCCGCGTCTTTCTCAATGTAATTAAATAGAAGTGTTTTGAAATTTTCTCAATCATTTTTAGTAGCTAACTTACAGTGCTTTGTTAGCTGTAGCAATAGGCTGCCTTAGAAATCTACGCTGGCAGCTCTTTTGCAGCCCGTAATTACGTACTCATACCTGTATCTGTAAGCAATGTTGCCTAACCCGCCCATGCCATTTCTGTGGCTTTTTATTTTTGAGTGCTGCATCAAAAAATAAGAAAATAATTAAAATTAATTTTTAAGATATAAATTTTTTTATTGTGAAGAAAATCAAAATATCTTTGAAAAAATTTCTTTGCAGACTTGCTGATAATATTTACATTTACTTTGCAAGATATTTGGGAGTGCTGCAGCTCTGCAGCTTTTATAGGCAAGCCGCCACTGTGTGCCACCTTTCGACGGAGTAGTACCTGCAAACTTAATTTTGGTTATTCATATTTTAGTCGTTAAAATTTTGACACCAAACCATACAGCCTTTCAATGCTCACTGACTCAAATAATAAACAGAACTTGTGCATCCAAAAAAAGAAATTTCGCTTCAAAGTTAGCAATTGCCAATCGGCGAATCCTTAAAAACTTCTGGTAAGTTCATCAAACGTCGAAGTTATTGCCCAACCAAAGTTATAAGAAATAAAAGCCGCTATGAATTTTTAAAATGAAATTGATATTAACATTGTTTTTGTTATAAAAACAGGACTATAGTTATCGCAGATTAAGCTGTGGAAAATTGTGAAATCTAATCTTTGTGATGCGAGCAGTTGCAGTTTTATATCATTTAGGTCTTAAATGCAAAAAAATTGGTTGACCTATTAATAGATACGCGAATGTGAATTTGGTAGTGCCAACGATATGATACACATAGCCATACCTGCCAAGGGGTTAGGGGTAAATTCAACCCCCAAGTCAAAAAATTTGGGCAAAACAAAATTTTTGTGCATCGAAAATCAGGTGAAGATCTTTTTTTTAAAGATCACTACGTTTTTTGGGAACGAAAATCAACAAATCAAAAATAAAGTTATAGTAAAAACCTTTTTTCTGGTCTCTACCCTATATTTTTGACAAAATTCCTTATTATATCCGTAAAGAACTAAAAAATCATGATTTGGGCAAGCGTCACAAAATTTGGTCAAAACTGTATTGCCCCCAATTTTTTTCGGCTGATACACCTATGATGATATATGATAATATAAAGTTAAAATGAAAAAATAACATGATAAAAAAAGTTATAACACTTCTAATCAAAATCCGAGAACTGAAATATTGATTAAAAAGACATTGACTTTGCAAATGTGTTACGGAATACATTTACTTTGAAGAAAGTTTCTAGTTTTTTCGTCTGTAGTAAGTTTTAAACCCTATTCAGACTGGTCTTTTTGGAAACTTTGTACGACTGAGGGGGGGCTGAAAATGCCCGCGCTCTTTGCTTGCTTATATCTCGACAATTACTAGCGCTAGAATTGTCATTCAAGTTTGTATAGAAAGGAAATTTTATACTCTTTTAATATACATACTTAAATTTTGCATTTAAACATCATTTAAGAGTAAAAAAGCGAGTTTTTAAAGGGTAGTCAACTTTCGTAAATTGGTGAAAACGAGAGAGCGATTTGAGAGAATTAACGACTTCGGCTGTTAATCGAACGTCATCACTCCGTAAAATTAGAAGTAAGAATGCTGACAGCTGAAATCCACTTGGCAAGATTATTACTGTTTACAGAGAAAGAAATTCTAAACAAGCAAATTTGCTAAAAGCTGGTTTTATTAGTGTTTACAACGCTTGGATCTTTGCTAGTGATCAAATAATTTTTTGAATTCACTCCCTTTTGTGAACATTCAGGCAAGAAATTTTATGATATAAAAAGAAAGCAAGTTATTACACAAAAAATTTGTGTTTGTAGTTCTACATCGCAGAAACTCACCTTAATTTTTCTTCACTATAAAAGAATATTTCGACTTGACTAATTTATTTAGAGGTGATTGCTTTTGATCACATCGATTTTTTAATTTTACAGAAATCCTTTTTTATTTCATATGTTTTTTCTTTTGGTTAAGTATGCTAATTCATTAATAAAATATTTCCTCTGTATACTTATCGCCTATCTGTAACCATGTCACTATTTATAGCAAACATGAGCGAATGTACACGTAGCTCTGAATTACAGACCGTTGGACTTAGAAAGGCCGTCGCACAAAATCTGGAAGTCAAAATGCAATTACACAAAATTTTACATGATAAATGTTATGGAAAATAAAGTGCGATTTATAAAACAATAAGCTGACGGCGAGCATGCTAAAATTAGGTATTTGGCATACAGATATTACGACATACTTATTCTCCCCCTGGTTGCAAAAAAAAAAAAAATGAGGACACAAATTTGAAAATAAGATTACAGAAATTAATTAACTTTAAATTTATACACACACATATAAAAACAACAACAGCTAAAAACAATGTATATTTTTAAAAAACAGGCTGAACTTTTGACTAACAGGCTAAATTTTAAATCAAAACGAGTTTGAGACTAAATTGATACAAATTAAATTCCAAATTATGATATATTAATTTATTAATTTTAAAGTCGAAAAATTCTATTGGATTTAATTTCGTTTTTGACTTTAAAATTAATAAATTTATACATCATATTCTGGAATTTAATTTAATATCAATTTAGTCTCTCACTCGTTTTGATTTAAAATTTAGCCTGTTAGTCAAAAGTTCAGCCTGTTTTTTAAAAATATACATTGTTTTTTGCTGTTGTTGTTTTTATATGTGTGTGTATAAATTTAAAGTTAATCAATTTCTGTAATCTTATTTTCAAATTTGTGTCCTCAATTTTTTTTTTTTTTTTTGCAACCAGGGGGAGAATAAGTATGTCGTAATATCTGTATGCCAAATACCTAATTTTAGCATGCTCGCTGTCAGCTTATTGTTTTATAAATCGCACTTTATTTTCCATAACATTTATTATGTAAAATTTTGTATAATTGCATTTTGACTTCTGATTTTGTGTGACGGCGTTTCTACGTCCAACGGTCTGTAATTCAGAGCTACGTGTACATTCGCTCATGTTTGCTATAAATAAAATATTTGTTTATTAAAATTTTGCAAACGTTTTCTGACGTAATTGTTTAACTTTTAATTTTTGTACGACTTATTTAATTAGTTAGGTCTAGTTTTCGTAAGAATTGCAAAAAATTAAAATGTTTAAAAAAAGTAATTTAATTACCATCAACTTAATTTCAACTGTTACGAGTAACTTAACTTTATTCAAAACTTATGAAACTGATATTTTTTTGCGATAAAAATTATTCAATTGATAATCCTAATTTCAACGTTATTATTTGAAAAACAAAAACACCAGTACAATCATAGAATAATATTGCACTCAAGAACAGCTCAATGTATTTTGTTTGAATATTTTATGAGTTTGTTTGTGTAAATTTTTGAAAACTGTTACCAGGCTGAACAAAAGATTGGAAGCGCCATTTTAATGCCATTTTTTTCATTCCGGACCTGATATTTCTGATATATATATTTCACACGGACGTTTTTTTGTAATTGAGAAGGAAATATCGATAACAAAACGGTATAAATACTTGGTTTCACGACATTTTTGCTAAGTATCAACTTTATTGTAGAATTTCACTCGTTAGACCAGTGGTTCTCAAATGGGGTGCCACAGCACCCTAGAGTGCAATTTGCATTTGCTAGGGTGGTGCAAGCTATTGCAAATTATTCACTAGTCCGGGAAAACGGTTGAGTTTTGTAATGTTATTTTGAATTATCAACTTCAATGTTACTACATATATCTGTGTTTCTCAACCTATGTGCCGCGAAAGATTTCAAAAAAAATTAGCTAGGGACGTCGAATATTGCGCTTTTTACACGTGAAATATGTAATACTCGGAGCGAAAACCGTTTTTATTTAGAAAGAACTGATTTAGGAAAAGAAATTCAGAAGACAGACCGTGAATGCAGGTGAAGAGCTTTTTTTTAAACATCAAATAATTTTGGGGGCGGAAATTAAGGCTTCTAGCTAAAGTGCGCCGCGAACTTCAAAAGATACCAATTTGGTGCCGCGACCAGAGCAACGGTATTTTTAGAATATGACTAATTTTAGGGACAAAAGCTAGAAATCTGAGCCCAATTCTAGGTGAAAACTTTTTTTTAGTGATCACCTGATTTTGGAAACAAAATTTAATAAAAATAGTCTAAAGGTGCCGCTATTTTTGAAAAATTTCAAAAATGTGCCGCAATTGAAAAAAGGTTGAGAAACACTGGGTTGGACCTTGGCTTGGATGAAAGGTTTTACTAATTTCAAAACGAGACTAAAACCAACTTCAAACAAATTCTGTTTGCCCGGCTTCGTGTGTTTATTCATTGCTAATACACTTGCTGCATTTATGCGACAAATATCAAGCAAATACGAAAATGCAATTGTGGTCCATTTCGAGACTTGGTTTTACTCGAATAGAAAGTAATTTTTGCTCTGCAATGTCTGTACCTCCTTTCGTATAATCACCTAACTTGTATAAAGCGGATTTCTTCTTTTAATTTTTTGAAATTTAAAAAATTGGGTGCATTGTTGATAAGATTGTAATATTTCGCTTTCATGTGGTTTTAGAGTTTACAATAAAAGAATTAAAGTTGATATTTTTTCGGGTTCGTTCCAAAAAACTTTTTAGAAACCAATATCTCTATTACACACTTGCTTTATTTTGTTTGATATTTCTTTGCGCTTAGCTTGAATAATTCCAATAGTAGTAATATTCCGTTCCAATAGTTATTATACCAAAGGTATTGAAGTGTATGATCGATTGTAAGATCAACTTTTATAATAAAGCCACATCAAGAGCTCGGGATTTTATCCGAATTTGTTAAAAAATTTCATACGAAAAGAAATCTAAATCTACAGTTACTTCTTTTTCTACATAAACAACTTTCCTTGGAAAGTGAGATTGAAAGCGTTTTATTACTTCGCAAAGTGTTTGAGTAAACATAGTTAATGAACGGTTCAGTCTTAATTGTTTTGATAAACAGATTACAATTTGCCTTTTTCTTGCTTTGGGCTGCTTTTTTCTCACGTTTTATGAAATAGTCAAAAAACTAGTGACTAGGCGTCAACAAATTATTAATAACTCTAAAATTACTTCAGCAATTTTTTTAAAAATTGCACCAACTTTTAGATGAATAAAAATCAGGAAAAATCATAAAATTTTAAAAAATTCGTGCGCTTAGTTTTTGAGCAGCATACAGCATTTTAACACTACGGGCAGTTTCAGTCCCCCCCAATCTTAATAGGGTAAAAGCAAATTGTTAAGCAAATGATATTTATCTCTTAGCAAATCAGTGATTGCCAACAAAGTTTTTATGCTGTTAATTTTGTTTATTTTTATATATCGAGAATAGCATTAAATCGGTTATTTGCTTGGTGTTTGCAAGGCAGGTACGCACACGCGCTGATTCGATGACGTCAAACGGTGTGATGGCATCGAATTGCGCACTAACCTAAAAAAACAGTGCCAAGTCTAACCGTAGTCCTTCAACCCTAAAGGCCCGTTTCCACTACGAGCGTGGAAAAAAGCATTCTTTGTTTGTTTTATTGATTTTTTTTGCGCTCGCTTCAATTTTAACCGCTTGCTTCAATCGAAGATCAATAAAAGAGACAAAGAATGCTCTTTTCCACGCTCGTAGTGGAAACGGACCTTAACTCTAAAAATGACCCTAGTCCTAAATTTAATTCCCACCAAAGCAACCCAGTTGCTTTTTCGACAGCGAAGCTGTAAAAATTCGATTCCCACTAAAAGCAACAGGGTTGCTTTTTATTAAAGTTTAAGATCAAAGTAGTAAGAGTTCGTTTCCCGCCTAAAGCTTCTTATTAACGTTTGACAACGAAATTGGAAGAGTTTGATATCCACAGCAACAAAGTTGCTACTCTGCAGCTAAGCTCTTTCTAAAAAGTTTGATTCCCACTCAAAGCAGTTGTTACCTTGCAGTTTAATTTCTTGCAGTTTCAGAAACTTTAATATCAGGTCTGTTTTGCGTCGCTTGCTGTTTAACCCTTATACTCCCAGACGGGTCATTTTGACCCGAAGCAAAATTTAAATGTGTATTATTCGCGTTGTACTTGCTTTTATGCAGTGAGATTTCATAAGTTTTTCGAGTAACCTTCAGAAATACTTTCTTAAGATTTTGAATGAATTATGATTTAAACTTTCGCCGTAGCTTGTAGTAGTCGCGTTACTTCCCAAATGGGTCAAATTGACCCAAGCGCAAGAATGCATTATTTTACATGAATTATATTTTTTTCAGGCTGCAGCTATAATCTTAGACAGATGAAATCTGACACCTTTTATATAGTGACACTTATGCATTATAAATGAAACTTTGTTGCAGGCATCGAACCTGTGACTTTTAAACTCGAAATCCAGTGTGCCAATTCGGCCAGATCTATTTTCATTTTTTGCGCTTATTTCTTGTGCGGAAAGCTGGATAGAATAATTGGTAAACTGTCTTGATTTTTTAGAAGACTTTTGCTTTTTTGAGTGGAAAAGCTAGTCAGTTTAGAAAGCAATTCAGTTGGATTTGCAATGAAACCTCAAGCAATTGAAAAGCTTTTTTTTTACTTGAAAAGTTTTTGTCTCTAGAAGGTTGAAAGAAATATGAGTATTTTGTCAACAGGATTTTACTTCAAGGTGTTGAGTTCTTGCGTGCAGGGTATATCTGACTGTTGTATAAAGTTAGTCACAACAACGTTGTCAGTAAAATGCTTGGCTAAAATAATTTTTTTTAGGTTGAAAAGGAAACATTGTGTAAATTTTTTCAGCTAATTCTGTAAACAGTTGTTTTCTTTTCTTGCTGTTATTTTGCTTGGGTAAAGTCAAGATGAGCAATTATCGTACTCCAGATGAAGTTGCTAGTCTTCTTTTTGATGACAATCAAGAGGATTCAAGCACGAGCGATAGATTGGATGATGACGACGATTGCAGCGATTATGTTCCTTCAGACGACGACAACAAAGAAGACATTATTCTTTTTGATCCAGAGTATGATTCCGAGGATAATAATGATAATGCAGAAGCTAGTGACGCATCTGGCAGATACATTACAAACACCAGTACTGCACTTTTCACATCAAAGAGTGGTGTAGAGAGTTGAGCAGCAGAACCTTTACTTTCACTTACTTCTAAAACGAGCCATAGAAATATAATAAGAGAAAAGTCTGGACTGACTAGATATGCCATAAAAATGAGTTGCTCACTTGGAGATTGTTCTTTTTGTTTTGCAGAGATAATCTTCTAGAAGAAATATGTAAATGGACTAATAAAGAAGGTCAAGGTGTATTTTCAAATAACTGGAAAGATACTACAGTTGCAGAACTAAGAAAAGTAATCGGAACCTTATTGCTAGTTGGTGTAGACGAGTCAAGCAACGAAGATCTTTCTCAGCTGTGACATATGGAACATGGAAGACCAATTTTTTGTAAAATTATCTCGCGTAATCGCTTTCAAAATATATTACGTGTTTTTCGATTTGATGAAGCTGCAGCTCGACGATCTGCCAGATCGCCGGGTAAATTTTCACCTATTAGAAATGTATTTGAAATTTGGAATAAATCTCTGTTGGATGCATATGTGCCTGGAACCAATCTGACAATAGACGAGCAACTTGTGACATTTCGGGGTCGTTGCCCATTCCACCATGGATGTCTACAAAGGAAGAGAAATAGATGAGCCAAGGGAAACAAATCTAGGTTCAAAAGTAGTGCTAAAACTCTCAGAGCCTTTTCAAAAAAGTGGAAGAAATATTACCAGCGATAACTTCTTCACAAATTTGGAATTGGGAAGAAAGCTTCTGATGCAAAATCTCACCATCGTGGGAACAATTCGAAAGAACAGAAAAGAGCTTCCTGCAGAATTTGTGTCCACGAAGGACCGAAAAGAATTTACTACTCTCTATGGTTTTCAAAAAGAGGCGACTATTGCGTCTTATTATCCCAAAAAAGGAAAGGTGGTTACTCTTTTAAGTACCATGCATTTAGACAAGGGCACTGAATCGCCTGGTTTGGAGAAAAAATCAGAAGTCATTACTTACTACAACGCAACAAAAGGCGGTGTAGATAACATGGACCAAATGGTGAGATGGTTTACTACCAAAAGAAAAACTCGAAGATGGCCCATGGTAATCTTTTATAATATGCTGGATATCAGCGCTCTAAACGCATTTATTGTATGGATGTCCCTCGACAAAGAAAACTATACTGCAAAACGTGGCAACAGATTGCGGCGGAGTCTACTAATTAGTTTGGCAAAGGAACTGGACTGCAGGACAAAAATGCAATTCATATGTCAGCTTCATCACCAGAAAATATAAGAAAGCGAAAGCGCTGCTCCATGTGTCCTCCAAAAACCAATCGCAAAACAAAAACCCTTTGTGAATTGTGAAACGTGCAATAGCTATATTTGCAGTGACCATTCTGTCGTTATTTGCAGAAAGTGTTACGATTAATAATCATAAACTATTTCGCATTTGTTTGCACTGTATTATTGTGAAACATACTTTCGTTTATCACGTCTTCTCTGCTGGAATAAACACCTATATGAATTATGTACAATGTACTTACCTTCCTAAATGTTAACTTTTTCGTAATCATGATTATAAAAATAAAGCATTTTCTTTTTATTACAACAATCATTGACTGGATTTATCTACACCTTTTTATAACACCAAAAGTTTCCTCTTCTAACAACATTCTCTAACGTAATACACAGAAAACAATAGGAGGGTCAAAATGACCCGTACGGGAAGTAACGCGACTCAAAAAGTCTGGGAGTATAAGGGTTAAATGACCTTATTATTACTGCAACTACCGAAAAAAAACATTGTGAAAATATAGCATGCGTAGTTTAAAAACTGGGTGAGTACGGACTGTCCGTAAAACTAAATAAATCTATATTTTTAGAAGACTCCGTCAAATACCTAGGTCATGTGAATAACAAAACGAGGAAAAACCGTCGGACTCCTCGCAAATAGCAATCAAGCAGTTGAAACGTTCTAAGAATGTAAATGAAGTTCAAGCATTTTTCGATTCAACTAAATATTACAGTGCATTTCTCAAAAAAACCGAATCACCGAACTCGAAACTTCTTTGTATCAATTGCTCAAAAAAAAGTTTATATTTTCAATGTACAAGTAACTGTCAAAAAGCCGTTTGTTCGCTAAAAAAGATGTTATTAATGCCACTAAGCTTTGTCATTTCAATCCTAAAAGGCAATTTATTTTAACTACAGACGCTTTAAAAAATGGTTTAAGTGCTATGCTCATGCAAGTTAATAATGGCGTAGAGACACCCGTTGCGCATGCATCAAAGACTCTAATATTGCTCAAAAAATTTTTTCCTAATAGAAAAAGAAGCACCAGCTATTATATTTGGTGTGAAAAAAATTTTCATCAATATTTTCAGTATATGGGCAAAACTGTGTGCTTGTATCTGATCATAAACTTCGGTTTCAATTATTTTGCCGAACAAACAGTTACCAGTATTAACAGCGAGAGGCTGCAACGTTATGCTATTGTACTGATGATATATCAATTTGACATCAAGTATACGAGTAGCAGTGCTAATGGACTTTCTCGGCTCTCTACCAAAGTTGACAAAGAGTTTGATCACTTTTAAAGTATAGAGAATCAAGAAATCATACGCAACATCGAAGAAACAATTGAAGGCCTTCCTATTGACGAAGATTTTATCCGAACCGAGACTTTAAAAACTCTACTCTCAGAACTGCAACGGCTAATTTGCATTGGTGTTTTTGGCTCAAACAAGTACTGTACATTGCAGTGACGAACTTTCTTGTTTTGCTAATTAAAAGAACCCGCTTTTTGTTAAACTATTTTGTTGTAGCGACATGACATAACTAGTGTTGTAATGCCCAACAGTTTACGCAACAGAATTTTGAGTATGCTACGAGAAGGCCATTAGGGTTCTACTCCCATGAAACAAATAGCTCTCGTCGATGCGTGCGGTGGGCAAACGTAAATTTAGATTTAGAAAACTGGACCAAAGATTATTTCATCTATGGTGAAATACAAAACAACTCCAGCAGAATTTCAGTCTTGGCCTAGACCTGAAAAACTTTGGGAAAGACTGCAATTAAATTTTGCTGGGCTATTTTTGGGGAAATGTAGCTAATTTATATTGACGAATTTTTAAATTACTCATAGGTTACGTGGCTATGTTGAATGTTGGTCAGACAACGACTGAACTTACTATTGAAGCCTTGCAACAAATATTTTTACATGAAGGTCGACCAGACACGATTATCCCTGCGAATGGTAGTCAGTTTGTTTCAAAGTTGTTTAACAATTTTATTCTCAGTTGAGTATTGATTGTCTGGCTTTGCTAGTTTTTCACCCTGCATCGAATAGGAAAGTGGAGCGGTTTGTTTAAACTTTCAAGAGCTGCCTTGAAAAAAAACTCTTTGTGTAGGGGTCCTTTGAGAAGCATCGTAACAAAGTTGTCCTCACCAAAACCTAGACGGAAAAACACCAGCCTGTCTTGCAGGAAAGCGACGGAGCCGCTAATACATAGGTTAAGCAATTTCCCCGACCTGCTTTCGGAGATGACAAGATATTGCTGCCTGATTGTAATGTAATAGAGATATGACTGAATTTAGATTTGCTTGACAAGACCACCAAACAAAAAAAGTACTGTAAAGTAAAAATATCTTTTCGTAATTTTTTGTTGTCTTAATTTTTAAGGGAGGAGTGTTGTAAATTTTGGTTAGATTGGAACCTACTACGTATTATAATCATTGGTTTTTCGCTTATTTACTTCCTGCAACAGAACATAGTTAAAATTCTTTCTTATGTGACTCTTGTAGGCCAGTAAACAATTTTATAGTTTAAACGTGGTTGGATTACTTCTTATTGGCTGACTGCGTATATTATTTTGTTTTTGTAAACATAAGATTTTAAGCTAAAACTCCTTTGTGTTATCAAGTTACAAGGCAAGAAAACTGGTATCGAAAAATCTGCAGGTTATATTGCAGAGCTGGTCATGCATAAAAAGAAAAATCTATGACTTTAGGTCTTCTACCAAATGTATAAAAAAATCACTAACTTAAGAATAGCGTGGCCACGTTATGAACGATACAAGAATGTTTTTTTGCGTAAGCTGGATGTTCTTTTTTTAAATTCTATTATTTTGTTTTAACACTCTTGTTTTAACTTTTTTTCACTCTTATTTGTTTAACGTTGCTTGCAACACATTTTATTAACATCTTATTGTATTTCGTTGCTGGTTTGAAATAAACGATACAGTATTTTCAAGAAATAAGACGTACATAGCGACTGTGAATGTCTTTTTTTGATAGAGATTTTGTTTTAATGACGTACAACTGAAAACATTGAAGTGAGAACTTCTGAAGCATTTGATCGAAATTGCTTTTCTCTTGTGTGGTAAACAATGAAGTTCACTAAACTGTTGAAATATAAAAAAATTACTCTCAAAATAATTAATTCTTATGAATTGTTTTAAAAAAGTTACAAATTTAACTGAACAACTATTATTGATATGTCCGTTAGTTTGGTTGTTATCAATTAGGAAACTCTGCTGACAAAACCTTTTTTCATGTTTTTAAATCTTCATTTTATAGAATTTAAAAAAAATCAAGATTTCAAGCGTTGTTTCAAATGCTTATCATCACACTTGCAATAAATTAAAAAAGCTACTAATTGTTTGATTTAAAATCCTAGGTAAACAAAAAAAAAAAAAAAAAATCACGTAATAAGAAAGTGTGTAAAAAAAGTAAACAGTAAATTTGAAAGTTCATGAAAAAAACGAGTTACGTGATGACATAACAATGATTGGAAAGGTTAACAAATAAGCAGAGTTTCATTCAATATTTTTATTTAAGTCTTTATTAAACTGAAGGTTTAGTAATAAAAAAGTTAGTGTTGCTTTGGTATGCTATCTTAGCGGTTGTGCGATATCAGTCAGTTAGATTTTACTTTGTTTTGTGATCTCAAGATTTTTAAAATATGATTAGTAACCCTAACTCACTCTCACCTTAGTTAAAGTTAGGGTGATCTTAACATTTTTAAAATATGACCCTAATTCTAACTCACCCTCACCCAAACCTTAACTAGGTTGATCAAGCGAGATCGCATTAAGCAACTGAAATCGCATACCAAACCAGCACCAAAAAGTTTTTACCAGTTGATCCTGTTAAAACAGCTTTCAGATTTTAAGTACATTATAAAAGCATCTTTATTGTTTGTTAATTTGTAATACAATAATTCGGCATAAAAAGTTTTAAAGGTTTGATCCATAATATTTTATTTCGTGTCCATAAGATTTAAACTTTTAAAATATTTGAAAAATCCAGGGAGTAGTTCTCAGAAAATTGGAAAAAAGTATTTAGAAATTTGCACATTGAATTGTATTGCTAATATTTATCAAAGCGGGATGAAACAAATTATAAGTATTGTAGAGGTAAGTTACGTGTGTATTTTGTTTAGATATTAACAAGTTAGTTCTACATTTGCATTTTCTTCTGTAACTAAATAACAACGAAACAATAAAAAGGAAATAGCCGTGTCAACTATCGAAATCAATCAGAAACAAACTAAAAACATGCATTAAATTGGACAAAGCGAGCAGTAATTCACAAAAGCTACTGCGATAAAAAAAACTTGGTCAGCTTTAATGCATTTTTTCTGTTCATATCTGATTAAATAAACATTTTCTACAGTTTAAAATGAGGATTTAGTTGATTACAAATCAAGCTGCTTTGAAGACGAGAAGCACCAGACCTTGTTGGAGCTCATCAGTGATGCTTATCTCACTGCTAATCGAACCGCCTACCTGTGGTCTACCAGGCAGGAGACAACACCACTAGACCACACAACAATTTGACTCAAAGCAGCTATAAGTAGTTTTGGGCGCACCCCATGACCGAGACTAACCTGACAAGTGGTTAAGCAAGTGCTTACTCTCTTAGAACTTGCCGAGCGAATGAAGAATTTTTATTTTTATTCTCAGTCATGTGTCGGTAATGAGGTGCGCCTTGAGTTGCAAATCCGAGAACTACCTATAGCTGCTTTGAGTCGCATTGTTGTCTGGCTTGTGTGGTCTAGTGGTGTTGTTTCCTGCCTGGAAGACCACAGGTACTCGGTTCGATTCTCAGTGAGAAAAGCATCACTGAGGAGCTCTAACAAGAGGGAAACTCGAGTCTGGTGCATCTCGTTTTCAAAGCAGCTTGATTTGTAAATAAACATTGTTACGAACAAACAGTTATAACTAACGATTATAGCATAGTTAATGCAAATACAAATGCTTTCGAATACTATTCTTTAGTGCAATTGAATATCAGATGATTTGTGATTTTTCTATCGAGCTATGCACAAATGTAAATGACTCTGAGGTTGCCACTTATTAAATTGGCAATCGACAGAGCCTTTCATTTTTATGTTGAAAAACTGGCTTAGCTGATTGATTTTATAACATGCATTTGATAATAAAATTGTTATTGTTGTTTTTAATCAACGCTGCTCGGTATTCTTGTAGTTAGCATTCCCGCCCCCGGCCTGGTGGTTTCATTTCCGAACAGGTCAAACTGACTCAATGCTGCAAAGTAGCGGTTTTTTCCAGGAATAATGTTGGTTAAGATAACCAAAAAGTCATTTAGCTTGGGTATATGAAACGTGTAGACGATAATGAAACGTTTTGAGTTTTAATTAAAAATCAAGATTTTTTCAATTTGGTTTTAAAATGCATGTTTTTCTAAGATTGTTGTAAGGTCAACATATGTCACGCTTTAAAACCCGTTTCCACTACAAGCGTGGAAAAGAGCATTCTTTGTTTCTATTTTTGATCTTTCCGCGCTTAAAATTGAAGCGAGCGCTAAGCAAAGCAAAAAAATCAATAAAATAAACAAAGAACAATCTTTTCCACGCTCGTAATGGAAACGGGCCTTTAGTCATACTTCCTTCACTTAGTAACAAATACAATTACCTGTTTGCCATGCTCAAGTAGAAAGTGATGACGTAAGGTAGCGTTTCGTTTCTGCAGTCTAACATTTTGGCAAAAAACAGAATCTCCACGATAATAAAGGGAACTAAACATCATTCATAGTTATTTAATGTACGACTAAAATATAAAATAAAGTTTAATATAGGTTGATTAGAAATCAATAAATGTATGTTTTTAAATGGGCGAACTTGGCAAAAGTACGATTTATGGCTGTTTTTTCAACACAAGTAAATTTAAATGATTGATGCTATTATGTAATTAAAGCAAAAAATGGTCTAGTTTATATAGTTTAATTTTTGGTCTTAAGTTTGAAAATTGTTGATTTAATTTTTGCCATAACTGCTAATCTAAGCACAAAACCCGAACATCAACTAGAGCCGCTTCTCCAAAACAAACAATATAAATGTCAACAAATTAGCAAACAAAGCCATCAAAACTAAATATTCTTACTTATTGTTACAGTAAATCCAAGTTGCATTATTGCAACTGTGACGAAAACTTTTCTTCCCATTTTTTTTCGTTGAATGCGATGAGCATCATTCTCATTTTTCATTTGCAATTTATTAGCACTTGCCATAGCTGTTGCAATTGAGAGACAAGTCTGTAAAAAAAGTAAAAAACGATTGCATTTATCAATTGGGTAAGAAACTGTAAAGAACTCTTGCACTGGTCAACAAAAAAAAAAATTTTTATTGGTGCCTCAAATATTAGAGCTGTTTTGGAGTATATTTGGGGCGCTGATTCCGAAAATAACGGCGGTTTTTTTGCATCAGCTCTAGTTTTTGAGATACGGTATACCGCTCATATTTGTTTAGAACTAGTATTGTGTTTTTGCTGAAGCCCCGTGGAAAAGTATTGCCAAGCTAATATTCAAAACAATTATCTTATCAAAGAAGATTCAACTGAAAAGTGTATTTTCGTTACAATCAATTTTTTGTTTTATAAAGTATGCCATCAAAATTTGTAAATAAGCAGAATTACAGATGTATTTAAAAGCTTGCTAAAGATACTCTAAATCAGCGGTTCTTAACCGGGGGGGGGGCGTACGCAAATTTTCAGGGGGGCGCGAGCCCTAATGCATTTACAACACATTTTTTGTTAATTTTGAGATTCCGATCTTTGCACACGAAACTAATCTTCTGCACACGTTCCTTTTTTTTCTAAATCAAAAGTTATTTTAGGTCAGTTGTGTGTTAGAATTTAAAAATCTTTTCAAATTTTTAATGGTACAAAGTGTGTTTCTACTTACCCTGGCTGAAACATACAGAGTACAGCGTGCGAATGCTTGCCGCACCAAAGGTCGTAAACCTAGATTTTATCCGAGATATTCTTGTGAGTGATTGTGGCCTGCCATTAATGGTAACCCTGCTTCATAAACTAAATAGATGTATGATGTCATAAAATAGCTAAATTATCGATTGTGTTAGTTTATTTTGATTAGCAGCAGCAAATCTGCACTGCAGAATGAACTGTGTCATGTGAAAATTAAGAAATAAAAAATCTGAATGGATTAAGCAGCTATCAGTCAGTTTGTTAAAATGGTAGAGAGGTATATATGTAAACTAAATTTACAATTAACTAAATTTATGTTTTATCATGTTGCAGTGCCTGCGTAGATAAGTAATAAAGTAAGATAATTAAAAAGGAAACGAAAAAAGAAAGTATCTTGATGACTACATTGAATTTGGTTTCGTATCACTGCTAAAAGGTGACACAGAAGTCTCGCAGTGTGTAATGTGTTACAAGACTCTTAGTAATGATGCAATGCGTCCCTCTCGCTTGAAACGGCATTTGACCACAGCCCATTCCGCTTTAGCCGATAAGCCTAAAGCATTTTTTGTCATGAAAAGTCATTCCTTGAAGAAAGCCAAGTTGGACATGAGTGGGACGTTTCAGCAAAGATCTTCGAATGTTGTTGAGGCCTCTTACGAGATCGCCATGTTGATTGCAAAGAATAAGAAAAGTCATAATATCGGAAAATCTTTTGTAAAACCTAGTATACTCATTGGGTAAGGATAAAACAAACATGTTTTCTCAAATTGCATTATTCAATGATACAGTTAAAGGAAGAATCGATGAACTATCTCAAGATATCAAAGATCAACTTCCCAACCAAATAAAAGAGTCTCCTTTCTTTGCTATACAATGCAATGAAACGACGGATATTGAAAGTTGTTCTCAGTTTCTGCTTTATACTCGTTTCTTGTCAACCAACACGATAAAAGAAGAAATGTTATTCTACCACCAAATAAAAAGTCGTGCAACATCAGCCGAAATTTTTAATGTTGTGGTAAAATTTTTTCGGGAAAACCAACTATCATGAGAATCATTAGCAGGAGCATGCACTGATGGAGCTCCAGCTACGACTGGTCTGAAATATGGCTTTATTAAAAGGGTAAAAGAAAAAAATTCTTCTGTAATATTTACGCCTTGCATACTTCATCGTGAAGTTTTAGCATCAAAAACTCTGCCTCATGAAATGAAAGAGGTTCTGGACTGAGCTATTGAAATCGTGAATTATATAAAAGCAGGATCTCTTAACAGTCGTCTATTCAAGCTCGTGTGTCAAGATATGGAATCTGAACATGTTGCTCTGTTATTTCACACAAATGTCCGATGGTTGTCTAAGGGGAATATGCTAAAACGACTTCATGAATAAAGAGAAAAAGTTGCAGTACTTCTTGATTCAAGAAAAAAGAAAAATTTATTGGAAAAGTTTCAATCCCAAGGTTTTCAACAATCACTGGCTTATCTTGTGGACATATTTCAGGCGTTGAATACTCTCAACCTTCAACTTGAAGGAAAAAACATCAATATCACAATGCATCATGATATTGTGCGGTCTTTTATGTCCAAACTTGACCTTTGGCAGAATCGAATTGAACAAGGAAATCAAGCAAGCTTTTGTAACCTGGATTCTGCTCTCAATAACAGTAACCTCAAGTCTGAATTAAAGACACAAATAAAAACTCATCTATTTGATTTAAAAGAGGAATTTATCAAATACTTTCCTGACATAGATGAGAAGCGAAAAGCCTGGAAGTTTATCAGAAACCCATTTCAGTGCGAAGTAGACGAAATTTTTGATGAAGCGCAAGAAGAGTTTCTTGAGTTAAAATTTAACTTCACAGTCAAGGACAACTTGAAGAAGATGGAGCATGAGGCGTTTTGGGTTAAATACCTTCCTGTTTACCCTCTTATTTTCACCCAAGCACTTCGTGTTCTGGTTATGTTCGGTTCAACTTATATGTGTGAAGCTGCGTTTTCTACACTAGTTGCTATCAAAACTAAGTACAGAAACAAGCTGGAAGTTGAAGGAGACTTGCAGTGTGCGCTGTCTGGGATTAAACCACGTAATAAAGAGCTAGTTGCCAAGAAACAATGTCAAGTGTCTCACAAATTTGTGCTTCTTAAATAAAATGCAATTGATATTATATTTTTGTATTAATTCTTAAAGATTGTAGGGCGTAAAATGGGCAATCATTGCTCAAGGGAGGCGCGATACCAAAAAGGTTAAGAACCGCTGCTCCAAATGCTGTTTCAACGTGTTTTCATTTTAATATGTATCCATTAACTCCCATGACACTGTTGAAAGTATTCAGTTAGCCAAAGCTTATCGCTTTAGCTAACTTCACACAGTCAGCAGATTACAGATATTCTTATCTTAATAGTTTATCACCATTTATTTCATCCACAACAGGTTTAAACAACTTTTGCTCACAGCTTTTCTCGCAAGAGGTTCAGTTTAAAGTAGACTGCTGATAGCAACATAAGACGTTGGATGAAAAAGTTTGATAACTTCTAAGAGCTCAGAAAATATATTTTGTCATCTGGCAGATTGTTTTCCATGTAACTTTGTTGTAATGTTACATTACTAATAACGTAGGCGCATCCATAGAAATATATATTTTGAATGTAATGAAGTTTTATTGTTTAGGTTTAAATTGCTCTATCAACGTTTAAATTAAATGGCTTCGTCACGTAGATCTTGTTTAAATCACCCAGATATTTTCTGCTATATTTGTGGTAGTTATACTTCAAAAGAACAACAAAAACCTATATCTGCTTTTGTGAAGAGAGCTTACTTCACTTACTTTGGCGTCAGAGTTGGAGATCAAGGTAAACAATGGGCTCCCTACATTGCTTGTAAAACCTGTGTAGAGCACTTACGTCAGTGGATTAATGGAAAGAGACGAAGTTTACAGTTTGGTGTGTCAATGGTTTGGAGGGAACCTAAAAATCATCACGACGATTGCTATTTTTTATTGTTAACATTAAGGGAATCAACCGTAACAATAGAAGAAAATGGATATACCCCGACTTAGAATCAGCAAGACGGCCTGTCCCGCATTCAGACGAAGTTCCCATTTCTGTGTTTGACCACCAAACAGGCCCAGATGGTAGGTGCTTTCAGGCAGCCTGGGCCGTGAGTAAGTCTGTTTATTGATTCTAAAAATGACAGACCGAAACCGAATTTACCAAAACGGAAGGGTATCCACCCATTCCGATGTTCTGTGTGGATCTGCTAATCGGCAAACCTCCTTTTCAGGACGGGGCAATGCCAGGATAAAACTACCCTTTTCAGGGCACATTGCCAACAAGTTCCGAAGACCCACTATTCTTCAGCTGAACATCGAAGGCCTCACTGCAAGCAAGATGAACGTTCTTCATCACCTCGCTATGCAGTCTGAGGCACTCGTCATCCTATTGCAGGAGACCCACTGCACTGATGCAGAAAAGGTAATACTTCCAAACTACCAACTAGCTGGGTCTTCTTTAAGCAGGAAGCATGGCCTTGCTACGTTTGTCCACGAGCGACTGAGATACATGCTTTTGGACCAATCTCCACCGACATCGGAGATCGAGTGGTTGTGTGTGGACGTTGATGGCTATAAAATAGTCAACGTCTACAAACCACCGCCAACGCGATTGCGATCCCTGGATCTCCCAGTGTATCCTCACCCCTGTCTGTACGCTGGCGATTTTAACTGTCGTCATGATGACTGGGGTTACGATGACAACAGTCTGGACGGTGAGTGTTTGGCTGGCTGGGCAAGTATTAATTGTCTTGCCCTCCTATATAATGCCAAGGACGCTGCCAGTTTTTATTCCGGCCGCTGAAACACTGGCACCAATCCAGATCTAGCTTTTGCTAGCGTAGGTCCAAACAGTCGCTTACCGGATAGACGTGTCCTTGAGAAGTTTCCCAGGTCACAACATCGACCTTCGCTTATTACACCACCAAGGTTTGCTATGACAGTGCCAAGCATGCCTGTTAAGCGATGGAACTTCCGCAGGGCCAAATGGAGTCACTACATTGCTTTGACGAATAAATTCGCAAAGACTTTGTTGCCGCCTGATTCACTTGATGTGGATGCGGCTTACCAGGACTTCTGTAACACCATTAAGAAAGCAGCCAAGAAGACTATCCCACGCGGGTATCGAAATAACTATATTCCGTGTTGGGATGCAGAGTGTGAATCCCTCTACAAAACTTTTCTGCAGTCTCCTCAGGGAGACGAATCAAGCTTGGCTGCTACAGCTCTGCTTGCCAAGCTTGACAGAAAGAGGAGGGATTGATGGTCCGAAGCAGTTCGGAGCATTGACTTCCCACACTCTAGTCGAAAAGCATGGAGTATTTTGAACAATCTTACTGGTAGGTCACGACACTCTCCTCGTCACTGTCCCGTTTCAGCCGATGCTATTGCACCTCAGCTGGTTAGAAATGGGAAATACGAGGCTGTTGATCGCAAGTCATCTCGACTTGTCTCTCAAAAAGTGTCTGATCTTTGGAGGGCCACAACACCAGACGCAGTAAATATCTCTGACAATTTCTCACAGAGAGAATTTACTGCTGCCCTTCAACATTTAAAACCAGGTAAAGCTCCGCGACCTGATTCCATCTGCCCCGAGCTTATACTCTATGCCGGAGCTGCTTTGAAGTCCTGGTTACGTGACTTCCTTTCTTCCTGTTTGCGCCGATTCAAATTTCCAAGATCTGGAGAAGAGCGCTGGTGGTTGCGATCCCAAAACCAGGAAAGCCCGTGGGGGACCCAAAGAGTTATTGATCGATATCTCTGCTCTGTGTCCCCTACAAGATCCTCGAGAGGCTTATATACGCCCGCGTTGAGCCATTAATCGATCCACTGCTCCCTAAAGACCAGGCTGGGTTCCGACGCGGGAAGTCAACCGTAGATCAAATTGTTCTGCTAATCCAGAACATCGAGGATTCTTTCGAGGCTAAAAAGAAGGCTGGTGCCGGATTTATCAATCTGACAGCTGCTTATGACACTGTCTGGCACCGTGGCCTTACCTGCAAGCTGCTGAGACTACTTCCGGATAAACACATGGTCAAAATGATTATGGAGCTTGTCCGAAATCGAAGTTTCACCCCTACCACCGGTGACAGCAAGCAAAGCAGGCTATGCCGTCTTAAAAACGGCGTTCCTCAGGGATCGGTCTTCGCGCCCCTCCTATTTAACATCTATACGTACGATCTTCCTTCCACGATTTCCAGAAAGTTTGCTTATGCTGATGATTTAGCATTGTTGCATTCTTCTGGAAACTGGAAGGATTTGGAGGGGATCTTAAGCCAAGACATGTCTACACTTTCAGCGTATCTCCAGACTTGGAGGTTGAAGCTCAGTCACACCAAGACGGTGACGGTAGCCTTTCACTTAAATAATCGAGAGGCCAAACATGAGCTAAAGGTCTATAACAACGGTAGACTTTTACCGTTCTGTCCAACCCCTACTTATCTTGGGGTAAAACTGGACAGATCGCTCACGTTTCGTCACCATTTAGTGGCATTGTGCAAAATACTATATTTGCGCGTCACACTGCTGAGGCGACTCGTGTGCTCGGGATGGGGTGCTGGTGCTAAAACACTACGCATAGCCACCTTGTCTCTAGTCTACTCAACAGATGAGTACTGTGCGCCAGTCTGGTGTCGCAGTGCTCACACTCGCCTCATTGACAGTGTCTTGAATGACGCCTTGCGCATAGTCACTGGATGCCTGCGTCCCACTCCAACGGACCACCTACCTGTACTCTCAGGCATCCAGCCAGCTGAGCTTCGCCGAATGGGAGCGACACTCTCCTTGGCTTACCGTGGATCTCTGGACCCCGATCATATTTTGCATTGTCTTTTAAGTGGGTCCTCAGATACTGGCCAAGTGAGACTAAGATCCAGACGCCCGTTTGTGCCACGTGCGCGGAATCATTTGGACAACCTTGCCAGACTTAGCACCCGCGCCTCTGAATGGACAAATCACAAATGGAAAACGGAGTACTGTGAAAATCCTTCCAGGCTCCGTGCTTTTGTTCCCGAGACCAGTGCCAGGCCTGTTGGGATGGGCTTACCCCGAGCAGCTTGGATTAAGCCCAACCGCCTGCGGACTGGTGTTGAGCGATTCCATTCGTCCTTGCACAAATGGGGTCTCGCTCCTTCACCGAATTGCGAGTGTGGCGCCTCTGAGCAAACCGCAGACCATGTACTAACAGCGTGCCCTATACATCGGGCACCACATGGAGCACGAGGTCTGACGGTTTTGGATGACGAAACTCGATGCTGGCTTAATGACATCACTGCCAGCATCTGATTCAGGCAGTGCAGCAGTCTGGGGTAGTAAAAGGACAAACCCTCAGCCCCAGTCCTGTTTGTGTCTGGCCTGGAGTGGATGCCCTGACGACAACGACGACCACCTAACAGAACTAATAGAAAGCTCTGATGAAAGTATTAGTTCTGTTGATACAGCAGTGACCTGTAGCAGTGAAAGTGAGTTTCAGGGCGCAGTTGCTACACCGCTGCGATTTAATCAGTTCGAGCTGAATGACCTGGTCAGAGACCTCAATCTTTCGAAAGAGACATGGGAAGTCCTCGCATTCAGGCTAAATGAGAAAAATCTTCTTCAGCACGGTACTAACATTACGTTTTATCGTAAAAGAGAAAAAGATTTACTGCCCTATTTTTCAAAGGAAAACAATCTGGTTTTCTGCAATGATGTTGGGGGGCTTCTACAAAAAATGGGACTAGCAGAATACAATACACAAAAATGGCTCCTTTCTATTGACAGTTCTGTAAGAAGTTTAAAATGCGTTTTACTCCATAATGGCAATAAGTATGCTTCCATTCCAATAGGCCATTCAATTAGTATGAGAGAAGAATACGATTCGATTAAACAAATTCTGGAAAAGGTGGCATACCTTAAGCATCAGTGGGAAATATGTGTAGACCTAAAAATGGTAAACTTTCTTCTGGGCCAGCAAAGCGGTTATACAAAGTATCCTTGTTTTCTCTTTATGTGGGATAGCAGAGCAAAAAGTGAACACTGGACAAGAAAAAGTGGCCTTTGAGGAAAGAAATGATTGCAGGCAAGAAAAACATTATTCATCAACCCTTGGTTACCACAGAAAAGATCATTCTCCCATCGTTGCATATAAAACTTGGTCTTATGAAGCAATTCGTCACGGCATTGAATACAGATAGAGCATGCTTTCGATATTTGTGCAGTGCATTCCCAGGGATGAGTATGGAAAAGATTAAAGCAGGAATTTTTAATGGTCCACAGATCAGGCAGCTTATAAAAAATTCGCAATTTGCAAGGCATATGACCGAACACGAATCAGCTGCTTGGACCGCATTTGTGCTGATCATTAAAAACTTTTTGGGAAATTACAAGGCAAGCAACTATGTAGAGCTTGTAAGCAATATGTTAAGCAGCTTTAAAGATCTTGGCTGCAACATGAGCATCAAAGTCCACTATCTTCATAGCCATTTAGACCATTTTCCGAAAAATCTTGGTGACCTAAGCAAGGAGCAGGGTGAAAGGTTTCACCAGGATATAAGAGTAATGGAGGAGCTGTACCAAGGAATATGGGATGCAACGATGCTAGCTGATTATTGTTGGAGTTTGCAAAGGCACTGTCCTGATACTAAACACTCAGAAAGTGCTACAAAAGACACTTTTTAGATGTTATGTAATTACTAGAATAAAGTCTTGCATTTTTCAATGTCTATTGCTTTCATCGGGGTATTTTATTATTTTGTGTTGTTAAAAATACGTCAAAAACGTAGTTACTTTGCTATTGCGCATTTGACATACCTTTAAACAATCTTAAACAAATTCTTTGTTGCTTAAGATCCATGTATAACAGATAAAAGTCAAAATTATAGGGGTATGCCGTAACTCAAAAACTAGAGCTGTTGCGAAAAAACCGATGTCATTTTTGGAATCAGCGCCCCAAATATACCCCAAAACAGTTCTGATATTTGAGTCACCAAATTGTGTGTTGACCAGTGTTATGATTGACTTTCATAACCATTTCTTTTTTTTGCACTCTTTTTGAAATTTTTTGCTAATTACTACATTAGTTAGAACAAAGTTTGTTAATATTTTTTTGGATTAATAAGTTTTTATAGAAATTAAAAGGCAAAGTTTCTCAACATTTTATTCATCTGAGCAGGCTAATGTAAGCCAAAAACGTTTATGGTTATGAGTTTTTTTGTTTTATTGTAGTATGAGTATATGTGTGTGTGTCTGTATGTGATTGTGGTATTTTAAAAACATTTTGTAAAAATCTTACTCTGCCAGTAAAGATGAAAAAAACATTATTAAAAATATTTTTAATTTAACTACAAATAAGTACAAAATAACTAACCATAATCAAATACGGAAGCAACCAAAAGATTCCAACCGTCCAATACAACACACTGTAATCTTCAGAACCAATTTTTTTCACTACGGGAACATACGTCATCACAGAGGCGACAAATCCTCCAACCGAACGATCGGGAAACCAGACTGAAAAAGTACAGAACTATGCAAAAACATTTTCAAAATACAAAGTGTAACTGACAGCATATAGAAAAACTATTAAAAGATTTTTCTTTGATATCAGAAAAATGAACAGAACGGCAAAACAAATTGTAGTCACAAATCATCGTTTACACGGGGTTTAATTAGTTTTTGATGCTAAAAGTCGTTTTATTAAAAACTTTGCAAAATATTTAAAAAGTTTGTAAGTTAAAAATTCGTGTTTTTAAAAACGAGCAAAATTCAGAAAGCTAACGATAATTAGCGGCAACCAGATAGATCTAAAGTGTTATAATTTCTGTTCAACTTTGCAAAGGCTGTACCTTGTGTGTTAATGTGCCTTAATTGTAAATGTTGTTCGACCTTGGTAACAAAATTTTGGTATGATAATTTTTCTTAACGCTCTTGGCGACCAGTTTTACCGCAAATAAAGCTGTAGTCATGTCGTATTAAAGGTTGTTTCAAACTGAAAGCAGTCGCAAAAAAGCAAGCTGAAATTTGGATTTTTAGCTACGCTTTTAAATATTCCGCTTTTCGATTGTTTTTTTCGCGACCACTTATAGTCTGAATCAATTTTTACAAAACTTAATGAAATAAAATCTAAATCTCTAAAAACAGGATGAAGTAAGTTTATTTGCTTGGCGCTGGTTATGAATCTTTTTTGTCATTACGATATGAGTCAAAATAATCAACTAAAACACGTCAGACTTTGCAAAAAACTTGTTCTCATATGCACATTTGATAATTTGCCTCGAGTTTTCTATTTAGATTTATGATGATTTTGAAATATCATTTACGTTCATTCATATTTTTGAAATATCAACAATCGTTTTCACTCAGTTATGTTATTGAATTTGATTTTGCTAATTAATTGGAAGTTATATGTTTATAACAGATTAATAGAACTATTTAACCTCTATAAATTCAGCTTTAAAGTTGGTCAGTATTTAAAAATTTGGTCTATGATACCGTGTAAGAAAAATTTATTTGCAAACAACAGCAAAAAAATTTACTTGAATAGATGTTTTTGGTCAATAAAATTTCAGAAAGATTTTGAACAAAAGAGAAATTTTTTTTACAAATTGGTATTTTTTTCAAAGCATTATTTTAGATAAAACCCTAATTCGAGTTATTTTTACTAAATTTACCCAACGATTATTGATTATAGCCTTTTTTTCCAGCAAATTGTCGTTTATCAAACGTTGCGAAGATTTATTGTGATAAGAAAACAAGTCGTGATGAAAATGTGAAGCATCGAGCTCATAAAATTTTCCAAGCTTTTCAGGTTGTACTTTGCTAACTTTGTGCATTTTAGGTGAAGTTCTTTTTGCTAAAAGTTTGACTAAAAAGCTTTTACTCTCAAAAGTTTTGTATTTACTAAACCATGCAAAGTGTTTTATGTAGAGGTGTGCTTAACTTGTTATGTTTGTAAAAAGTCTCGATCAATGCTTCAAAAAAGCAAAGTTCTCCGAGTAACAAAGACACCAACCATCTTCTCTAACTTTATTTTAATTTGATCCAAAGTCGATAAATATCTAAAATTTATGATAATGAGCTCTATTCAAATTTTTTATCAAAGAAAATCATTAATTAACGTTTGATATCAATGTAAATCTATAAGCTGTGATTATTCATGCATATCCTTGTCCTTATTTATTATTATTATATTAATAGTTTAATTGAAAAGTAGCAGTTTTTTCTAATCTTTACAAAAATAAAATCAGACCAAAAATTAATTTAAATGAACGTATTTTATACGTGCATACCTGTATCTTATATTAATCAATTATATTATATAATTATACCATCGTATTTTTTTGAATATAAATCGGGGTTGATCAAAATCCGCCCTCGAATAGAAACCGCACCAAATGATAAAAGAATAAAAATATAAACCGCCCTTGATCAAAAAACGCCCTTGAATAGAAAGTGCACCAAATGATAAAACAATAAAAATAAAAGCTGACCTTGTTTAGAAGCCGCAAAAATACAGGTACAATCGGAATGCTCCGCTTTACATCTCTAATATTTTACTTTTCAAATGACACTGCTTCTACATCCTGCAACTTTAATGAAACTGCTTCTACACCCTGCAACTTTACGACATAATTTTTGACTTAGGAAAGAATTCAACACGCAGCGGGAGATCAACCTAAACCGGTCCTAATTTCTTACACGAAGAAAAATTTAGAAACCTAGCTATTTCCAGACAGTTTGTTGGATATTTCTTCTTTCACTCTGTAGTTGTAATTGCCGTAGAACGTAAATATTGCCGTAGAACTATTGCAGTAGTTGTAATTGCCGTGGAATGTAAGAAACTCGTAGAACTTTTCTGGCCAAAAGCGTTCTTTTAAAAATTTAAAACTTTTTGTATGGGATAAATTTTTACAGCTCTATTATTTATTATAGTAAAAAATCACAAAATCCGCCCTTGATTAGAAGCCGCCCTTGAATAGAAATAGCACAAAACGGTGACAAAAATAAACAAAAATTGCAGCTTCTATTCGAAGAAATACGATATTTAGTTATACTCGTATTTATTTATTTAAATGAACATAAAACTTTATTCTATAAAAACACAAAAACTTACAGAAAAAGGAATAAATAATCAGGAAAACAAACAAACGAAATACTTACCAAATACCGAGCATGCCACAATAGAAAGTATCCACATTAAGATGATTCCCACAAAAACAAATCGCCTTCCCTGCATTCTATAACTCATTGGATTTGAAATAGCATACAATCTTTCTATCCCCATAAACATCAAATGATAAACGGAACTTGTGTATCCAAAAGCAACAAATATTGCTCCAAAATTAGCTATTGCTGTACCACGAATCTTTAAAAACTCCCCTGTAAGTTCATTGAAGGTCGAATTTATTGCCCAACTGAAGTTATAAGGAATAAAAACCAACAACTGGATGCCTGTACGAATTTTTAAAATCAAATTGATATAAACATTGTTTTTATGTTTTTTTTTGTTATAAAATTAATACTTTAAACCAATGCTTTCTAAACGCTATCTATTAGTGACACACTTTTAAACCACAAACAAATTAATGATACGTTTTTATTTACTTAAAAAAAAAAATTAGCAGCAAAATTTCAACTAACAAATTTAATGATATATACTCGTATAAGAGCTTGCTTGCAAAAATGCTCGCGAAAATTTTAAAACAACAAGGGCAAAATTTTTTACAATATTGCTGCTTGCAAAAGTTATATTGCTGTTCGAAAACCCCTATAATATAATTTATTGAACTGTAAATAGCTAGTATTAAATTATTGTTTGAAGTCCAATTGGCGACACAACATCGTACTACAAGGGACACACTTATGTGTCGCGAAATACAATTTAAAAAGCACTGCTCTGTACAGAATATACTTAGTACAGGGTGAATTGTAAAAAATTGTGTGATAAATCTTTACCTGCTCTATTATGCTTTTTTTGTAATGCGTGCAAATGCAGTTTTTCACCATATAGGTCTCAAAAACTAAAAAATTGGCAGACGTATTAATAATTATATACGCAAACCTAATTTTTGGCGGTGCGAACGATATGATATATGATAATATAGGACAGAAAAGTTATAAAATTTCTAATTGAAACCCTAGAACTGAAAAGTTTATTAGAAATGCGTCAAATTTTAGCCATATTACGAAACACATTTACTTTTAAGACAGTTTCTAGTTTTTATGCATCGTTTGTAATAAGTTTGTAAAAGCAAATTTTTAAGTAAATTATATTTACCTGTTAACAAATCAGCGATTGCCAAGGACATTTTTATGATGTCAATTTTGTTTATCTTCTTTTTTCGATGACGGCGATAAACAACAGCAATAATCAACATGTTTGCAATTAAAATAACCAGTCCAAAAATTACCAGAAATAACATGAACAAAATTCCGTTTACTAAACTGCATTTATTACAATTTTTGATAGTTGTGTTTATGCAAGCGGAGTTGGCAGAATTGTCACAAAATGGCAAAGTTCCACAAAAAGTAAACTGCGATAAATAGCTTGTAATACGTGTTTTATTTTGATTAGTGATTCCCTGCTTATTGATAGGTTTTTGTAAATTTAAAATAAAGTCTAGACCAACGCCAACAGTAGGCCCATAAATCACATAATTCGAACCATTCCAACCAGTTACTATATTAAATTGCGATTGTAGCTTGCTATTTTCTTTGCTTTCTCCAATTTCGCTGCTGCCATGGCTTTCTCCGCTTTCTTCCAATCGTTCGCAGCCACTATTTTCTCCGCTTTCTTCCAATTGGTCGCAGTCACTGTTTTCTCCGCTTTTTTCGATTACGTTGTCGTCACTGCTTCCGCCAACTATTTTTGATTTGTCTGAGCTACTATTTTTTGTATCTATTAAAATGGTTGAATTCAGATTAATTGTGCCTTCAACAAAAGATAAGAAACAAAAATTTCTTGTCTTAATTTGTAGCAAAAAAAAGATACAGCAGGCACTTAGGATCCGGTAAGTGCTTCGATCCTGTTTCAATAACAACATTTCTTTGTTTTCTTTATAAAGTTGCTCTTTAAGAAGATAGTAGAGTGTTTTGCTATTTATTGGGATAAATTCAAACTATTTTTTTGCTTAAAAGTAAGTTGAACGGTAATATGAATTTGTTTTAGATCTGTAGATAACAACAAAAGTTTAAGCAAGTTTTTTTTATGCTACGGTAAAAAAACAAACCAAGTCAGACATTATTACAGTATTTCAAATTTTTCCTTCAAAACGAACCCACTCCGCAACTGTTTGTTAAGGTTCGTTTCTACTGCAAGCATTTGCGGGAGTATTCTTTTGCTTTTTTTTTGTTCTATTGAGATATGCGCTTGGCGTTTGAGCGCGGCAAGAAATAAAAATAGTATCAATGAAATAAACAGAGAATATTCCCGCCAACGCTTGTAGTGGAGAGGAGCCCTTATGGCTTATATTTTGAGATGGATATCGAAAACGTTATAAAGAAAATGGTTTATAACGTTGCAATACGTTCGAGGAAAAATCTTGGCTGAATTGTTAAATATTCTATTTCAATCAAACAATCAATCATTTTTATTTTTGCCACAACTCTTAAAACAATTGAAAAATATTACAAAAAAAATCCGAAAGAAGTGTTGCAAAGTTTTCATCATTGCAAGTTCTAATTTTTTGTGATAATTGAAAATGTAATGGATGAATTAAGTTCAGATAATTTATTCAAAAAATTACTATTGGATAAAACTTACATCATAAAATTTGTTTTAAAATTACTATTGGGCACGTGGATGCAGATTTAACACTGTTAAAAAATGAAAAATTGAACAATAACGACACTATAGATTAAACGTGCTTGCTAAGAACTATTCAGTTCAGGAAATAAGTTTTCAGCACTTTTCAAGAGGGTTCAACAACGCAACAATCTGCACAGGGTAGAATTTAACATCACTCGAAAGCTAGATTTTGTTTTACCCACTGTTTGCTTTTATTCAGTATTAATTGTAAAGTGTTTTGCACAAAGTATCATAATGTCTTTACCTCAATAGTGTGAGTTCACACCAAATCTAATTTTTTTTTAGTTGATTAAACAAGATATAATAAAAAAAGTAAGTAACTGAAATTGCTGGCGCTAATTCTGCAGCTCATTTGATTTATTTACAGAAAAAAAAAGTTGCGAAAAAGCAAAAAGAATAGTTACATGTTACTTAAATATGCCTCTACAAATTAGTTTGATTTTATTCAATGATTAATTCAAAAAAAATTTTTTTTTTGATTTTAGACTTGATTATATTGTAGATTTGCTGAATAAGGAAAAAGCATGTTTTTATTTATTTATTTATTTCTATTTATTTTATCTCTATATTTATCCTTCTGACTTGCAGGAAAGCGACGGAGGCGCTAATACATAGGGCAAGCAATTACCCGACCTGCTTCCAGAGATGCCAGGATCTTGTTGTCCCCTTAAAATCTAATAGAGATACGACTTTAATTTAGAACTGCTTGCCAAAACTACCAAGCAGGGAAAAGTAGTATGAAGTGTCTTTTCCAAGGAAACAACAGAATGGCGCTAGTAGTATTGAACCGAGACCATGTTAATCACAATTCTGGCGCCTAACCACTCAATCACGGTGTCAAAAATAACTTTTTTCTGTTATAAATTAAAGCAAAATTATTTTAAACAAGATATACAGTATAGTTGACTATTCTGCAACTTTTGATGTTAGTTTTATTTTTCTACTTTGTTTGATTCAAAAGTTACAGAAATTTTAAAAACTTAGGGGCTAATGGACCGCTAAAGGAAGGTAATACGGTCATTTCTGCATAAAACCAAAAAAAAATAGTTTCAAACATGTTTTTACACCGATTCCCAAGTTTTCTGACTCCAAGTAATTAATTTTATTCAAAAAAGCTTTTTAATCTACCTTAATCCGCAACTCTTTAGAAACGGCAAATGTGAAAAAAATTGTAAAACTTTTGCGAAAAAAAAGGATTTGTGCCTAATTTGTCAGATGCGATTTTTCGAGCTAATAAATTGATCATTTCTACTTTAAGTCTTTATTATTTTTTACATAATGAATTCATCAAAACAGGGTGTGAAGAGAACCAATGGCAAGCACATTTTATAGGACGCTGCGTTTTACAGTTACCTTTAATTATACGTACAGGTTTGTAAAATAATCCAGAATAATCCAAAAAACTAAATTTGGTTAGGATTTTTAAAGTAATGATGATGACATATTTACATTTGGATGCCTTCTCAAAGCAAAAAAATTTAAAATACCTTTAATTTTGCAATCTAAAAAAGTGTCGCTTATTATAACCAATTATGCAACAATTTAAATTCATCATTTAAAAAAATTACTAGAAAAAATCAACCAAATTTTAATGAACGTCTAAAAGCTCCTCTATTTTCGATAAGTGTGCAGAATGTTTATTAAATAATGCAACTTGAAAAGAAAGCACAAAAAACTCGAGAGGTGACATAAATGTTTTGATAAAATCGTGGTTGCTTTCGTCCGTCAATTTTTACCGCATGAACGCTATGAAGATGAAGCATTGTGAGGTTCAAATCACGTGTTGTGGCTGGCTAGAATTCTCCACAACAAAAGTGGAAATACAAACAACTTATATAAATTAGTTAATTTATAAAATAAACTTATCAACTTCATTGTCAATTTATAAAATAAACTTAACAACTAATTTTAAAGCAGTATCTTTTATTTTTTATCTGTATATTTATCCTCCTGACTCGCAGGAAAGCGACGAAGGCGCTATACATAGGGTAAGCAATTACCCCGACCTGCTTCCGGAGATGCCAAGATATTGCTGTCCACTAGTAATTTAGTAGAGATATTACTGTAATTTAGAACTGCTTGCCAAGACCACCAAGCAGGGGAAAGTGCCGTAAAGTGTCTTTCCCAAGAACACAACAGAATGGCGCAAGTGGGTTTTGAACCGAGACCATGTTTATCATCAGCCCAGTGCTTTACCACTCGACCACACTGCCGACAACTGACAGTAAAACTGAAAAGAAAAGTAAAATAGTTTAATAACTAACAACACTTTACTCTTAGAGCCAAAAACTCACTAATAAACAAAAAGCGTAAGGAGTTTGACCCTGTTTATAAGAGACAAAGATCTTCGCTAAGAAATCAGACTGTTCCACGATATTCAGCTGTAAAATAGAAAAAAAATAGGGAAGTTGCACGCCATCTTTTTGTTCCAATATTTCATCCTAAGTAGGCAACTTGCGTCAGCAGTGTGACTCTCGTAGTTTTTTTTAACTTCAAACTTCAAACTGCAGACATACATGTAAATATATTTCACCACAGAGCATTCACTAGTGTTAATTTAAAAAAACTAATCATTGTAAAATAAATGTGGTAGATGGTTTTGGTTTTTAGGTAGGTAAGTAATTTCGGAAAGGGTATAGTTGAACCTGTTTTTACCTTAGCTTTAATTTAAATTCTTCTCACTGTTGATATATTTTAGAACTTGGTTTATTTGCTATCTTATACTATAAAATAATTTGAGTAACTTTTAAGTTTTTGCCACCATCTTAAAAAATAAAAAAATTCTGGTTGGGGCACAATCGGACATTTTTTGGGGGGAGCAGTCAAACATTGTCCGACTGTGCCCTTTGATGATTACATAGATCTATTTTGCACAATAGCCTATTTCCTTTGATTTATTAACAACTAGTAATTAGGCTTAAAATTATAACTAATTTTATTAAACTTTATAACTGCAATTTTTAAGTTACAGTATGATCCATACATTGTAAAAATTTTATCTTAGTTTTGATAATATTTATTATTTTATAATAGTTTATGAACATTATGGTAAGAAATAGACAAAGGAAGTCTACCATTGCTATGTTTACCGAAGAAAAAAGCTATGACTCTAACCAATATCATAGCTGGGTTTAAAAAGACTGGCATATTTTTCTTAGATGAACACATTTTTGATAAATGCGATTTTTTACCAAGTCTGGTCACTGATCAACCTAATGATGCATCAACAAGCATCAAGTATTTGGAAGAAAACGAAAGCTTCCACAATGTTGATTTTCTGCTGCAAGGTTTAGGCTCGCTTAATGACGTTGAGATCCAAAATCTGGAAACATTCCGAAATAATTTTTTATCTCCAGAACAAGTAATTGGTTATCCAAAAGCTCTGGGAAGAAAAAAAAGACACCAGAAAAGAAAAAAAGGTTGTAGCATGATTTTAACTGACGTACACAAAAAAGAGCTTTTAAAAAGTTATAAAAAAGTTCAGAAAGCACCAAAACGGAAAGCTAAATATACTAGAAAACGTTTGTATAGCAACAAAAGTTCAAACGTTGATGAGATACAGATTCTTCTGTCAGATCTCTCATCTGGCAACTTTTCAGACCCTTGTGATGTTGAAAAAAATCTACTTGTCCCAGACTGCACTAATGAGCCTGCAATAGATGACTATGTACTAATTGAATTTAAAAGATTTCCCAGAAAATATTATGTTGGTCAGATTATCAAAAACAAGGATTTTGAAGGTGATTATGAAATTTCTTACATGTGGAAGAAACGCAATGTTACAGAGTTTTTCCTTCATGAGGTCACTGATTTGACTTCAGTAAAGGAAAAAGACATTAGGGCTGTGCTGCTTGCACCCAAGGAATGTGGATCGACTAGTTGTCAAAGATCTGCATTAAAATTCCATTATAACTTTTTTTCTTCAATGTACATTAATAGTTAATCAACGTTTTGTAATCAGCACCTTTTATGCTTTTTATTCAATGTATGCTACTAATGCATAAATTATTTTCAATGAAATCCTAATCTATTTTAATACATAGACACGTTTTTGCATTTTCATTTTTGGCGCACTTTTTCATTATCTGCTGCTGCAGTAAACTTTTTGATTGTTTTTTTTTCATTGTTTGGAGAATGCAAGCACAAACCACGCTGTAATATTTTGTTATTTTGCTTATTTTAATTCTTCTTTTCCTTTGTCCGATAGTGCCCTATGCTCAATCCGAATGTGCCCCATACATTGAGCACAGTTGGACAGAAAAATCATCTTTTTAAATGTGCTCATAAATTTTTTGGTGAGTTTAAATCTGTGAAAATACACTTGCATATAATAGATTTAGTTGTATAAATTGTACAAAAAAAGTTTGATCAGGATATAACTTGTAAAAAAACCACTACAGCAAAATTTGTAGTTTTTGTCCAACCGCACCCCACTCTCCCCGAAATACTATGCCTTTAATTTCCGACCCAGAAGTGTTTTCCTTTCTTATCACTAACTAGTTTTTCTTTTGTGTCATACAGCTTGAAGCATGGTAATGGACATAATGATAGGTTACATCCAACATAGTTATAGATCCTTTTTTTAATGTTTATTTTGCAGAACATGCATTTTCTTTGGATTCTCTTTCTTCTTGTCCTATTTCAAAAAGAAAATGTTTTACAGCCAGTCAAGTTGGTGATACCTTCAAACCTGACGAGGTTGATGCTTTTTACAGTCAGTAGATATTTTTTTCCAGAACCTATTACCATCTTAATAAGTTGCAACTTAAAATTAAAAAAAAACTTTTCTTACCTTCATTTTTTTTGTTACAACATGGGTGTTATGTAGTGTAATCTCTAGCTGGCTAAAAAATTTATTTACAATAGGCCTGCTTCTTAACTCCCTTTCCAGTAGAAGAAGAAGCGGACGCGAGTACTCAAGACGATCTACTTCTCCAAAGTGTGACTTTTTGTACCTAATAGACTTAAACATCTCATGCAACACTTAACTTTTTCTACTGGTAAATGGGAGATTCGTGAAAAATTATAGTAGTGCCGCTATTTGGTTGAATGTTGCCAATTTGTAATAATTTAGATTGGCTATTTATAAATTGTGCAGCAAAATAATAGCCATAAATCTATACAAATGGATGGCTAGCAAAATGAGTATTGTTTTGAAAAATATCCATACAGATAAGCCGCAAAATAGGCCCACTTTTAGAAACGTTTATATATAGATTCGCAGAATAAAAGGCGCTTTCAAAAACTTTTTCTATTTCAAACGATAAACTGTCTTTTCACAAACGCAAAACAGGACCACTTTTATAAGCGTCTATATATATTAATGCACAGCAGGGTGGAGATTTTGAAAGATTTTTAATATTCTAAGAAAACCAAAAGTTTGTTTTATTTAGTTTGTTTTAAAATCAAAATGCTTGAAATTAATGAAAAAGATGATTCCTGAAATTTAAATTTGAACATTCGTACTACTTGCTATATAAGCTACATTTTTTTTTATAACCTTTAAACTTTTAATGATTATTTTATGCTTTCTTTTAATAGCCTGCAGATTTGTTGTAAACAAAAAGTTGATCTAGTGTCTTGTGAATTATAGCCTACAGCGATATCAACCTTCGAAATGTTAGACGACTGCGCTTTGCTGTGTCATCTCAAAGCAATTGCATTTTCGATTCTAAATAATAGAAATTTTTTAAATTTTGATTTTGTTTCATTCTGTGTTTTGCACCTTCTTTTAGTGATAACAATAGCAACCGCTCATAATTTCTAGACCACTCGAACATGTTCTAGAGCTAAGGAAAAAAAATTTCGTAATTACAATGTAAAAAAAAACATCACTCTAATTTGTTTGCTAAAGCAATATTTACGTTAAATCTAACCAGTCAGTTTGATTTTTCTCCCGTTTTCTTTCCCAAATGTTAGATTGGGTTTTCGAAAATGTAAAAATTATTATGTTAATTATACCAAAAAAGACGAAACTAAAGATGCTAATTTTTAAACAAAACTAAATAAAAAAACTTAAAAAATTAGACAAAACTAAACAAGTAAATCATGTTTTTTGAAAAGCACAATCAAGTATTTGTTATCTTATGAAACTAATCCATAAATTAATAGCAAGGCAAGATCATTATTGACTTAAAAAACAATCCAATAAAATTTTGTGCGGATTATAGATTTAACCCTATTCTCCTCAAGCTTTTTCGAGCTGTTGACTCCTCAACGGCCGGGCTTCAGAAGCCCACCAACTTAACGATTTATAACTCCAAAACTACTTAAGCTATCTTTACGAAATTTAAGCAGAGTAAAAATCATTTATTTAACTTTTGTTAGAGCAAAAAATTTTTTAAAAATTCATTTGATAAAGTATGCAAAATTGCAATTTAGCAAGGTCACTACAATTTTTACGTTTAGACACTCATTTAACTAGCGTGAAATGCGATTGTAACGGATTCGCTGTTGTAACAGTCGTAAACTTAATTAAAAATTGGACGTAAAGAGTGACGTCAACGCGCAGGACAAATATAAACAATGAAGAAGCTACAGGAAGCTTGCTTCATTGTTTTGGTCAAAGTATAGAATTATTTTAGACTGGTTTCAATACTGGTTCACATATTTGTCCACATATTTTTTTAGTTACCAATAGTTATTGCTGCTTTTTTAAAAAAAGTATAAAATAATGAAAATAATTTTTTTTTTTTACATAAAAGAATTTGAAATAGACTATATTTTAATATTTAGCAGCATTAGAATATCCACATACCAATGTTGTAAAACCAACAAACCTTTATGTTTTATATAATTATCATCGTTTGTATGCACTTGTTTTATTTTTTCGCAAAGTATTTCACCGCCACAAAATAAGTTTTTTATTTATTGAAATAGAAGTACACCGTTGCATTACTTTAAAATAAACACTTGAGAAAAACAATGTTACTCTATATAATTGTGACTATTAATCGTAGAACATATCTCGGCATCGTTCAAAGCATGAAGTGCAAATTTGTAAGCAGTGCCGCTACCTGGGCGATTTTAATTAATAATTTCTTAAAAATAGTGATCTTATGGAACAGTGTGTTTATTCATACCAGCACGTGAGAAATTTTCCAAATCTTTTGGCAATAAAATTTAACAAAAACTTTGTTTGGTTTCTATAAAATTATGGAAAAAATCAATATATAATATATTTGTTGACAGTATAGCAAGAGGTTGGGAGTGGCAATTTGATGGGAACGGATCAGGATCGCATACGTTCGTTTTTGTCACATTTTATTAGAAAAACATTTTACGGCACTTTCCCTACTTAAAAGTCTTTGTTAGAAACTCTAAATTACAATTATATCAGTTAATAAAAATTAGAGTGTCCAATAAAAAAATTTTTGAAAAACAATATTGTGGCATTTATGAAGATTCGAAATTCACATTTTTTTTTTTTGTCACTAAACTACTTACAAATATTCGCATATCTTATACTTGAGATTAAATATAGGACAACGTGACTGGCAAATAACCATAAGGTGTCTTGGTCAAGCAGTTACTTTTATTGTATAATTTAAAATAACAAAAAAATTAAAATAAAATAAACATTTGAAAACAAGTTGCGAAAGGCAAAAAAGTAATTAACAAATGAAAACCTAAAAGCAAAACTAGAAAATAAGCAAATCTGGATAACAAAGGTAAATTTGTTTTTTTATTTTGCAATATGAAAAGTTTCGGATAGAATACGGGATAAAATAACACATTTTGGTTCCAATATATTTAATTAAAAAGAGCGTATTTTTGTTTTACACTTTGAAAGATTAGATTGATTACCTTCAAAAGATGCTAATCACCACAAGACCTCTCCAAGATAACTTAGAGAAGGAAACGTTAAGCTATAAAAACCTTTTTTTAACTTTACATAAAACAGGGGAATTCTATGCCGAAATTGTTCTAGTATTTAAAAGTATCCACTTCAAGTAAAGCAAATAAATAGGACTGGTTTATGTTTATTTATCTACTGCGAATTGCTATTGTATTGCCTGGATTAAGTACTGTTAGTGATGCACCAAGCCACAACCGTTTTTTTTTATCTAAAACTGTCCAAATTTGTGCTCCTTATAATGCCTAATTCATATGACACTCCTGTATAATTTTATCTCTGTTTTGTGCAATGACGCCACATTTCCAATGAGAGAAAGTAAAGAGGCCCTATTTGTCCATGCACAAATGAAAACACGCAACTTTGGTTTGCAGGCAGAATGGGCCAACTGGTCGCAACCGACTGGGCGCAATCCAGCTAGACGCAGCCGACTGGTTAGTTAAACTGCGGCCAGTTGGCTGAGGCCAATTGTCCTAAACCCGTCCACAAGCATTTAAGCATAACTCAAACTGTTCTGAAAACGCTATTTCAAACGAGCCTAGTACAGTCAAAGCGCTGGTAATAAAAGCATGGAGTCGGAATGTACTACCACAGTACTCTGTGTTCTATGTATGATTCATGTACTGGGTAGTACATGATTCATGTATGGTACCTAATTCGGCAAGATTGTTCAAGTCTTTGCAAAGCGAGTGTAAACAAGCTTTTAGACCTTCGTGTTTATCGGTAGGCATTTGATAACCGACGAATAAACCATAGTCAGGATCTACAGCAATGCTTTGTAACTCGTAAGCTGTGGAAAAACGGCAAACACAATCTTTCGAATAGATAAAAAATTATGTTTTTTTGAAGTAGCAACCAATAAACTTAAAAAATGCATTGTACAGTACATCTCATAGTAAAATGTCATGACTTTTTTTTTGGTCTTTACTAAATTTTAAACGCTTTTTTTCATATGAAACTTTATTTACTAAACATAAAAACTCTTTACAAATAAATTGATAACTTTTTTTGATCAATTTTCTCCCAGACTGGATTGTGCTTGAAATGCGCAAATTGTTAACTTCAGATGAAAAAAGTCATCACATTATTTTTAGAGTTCAGATTAAAATTTTTAGGCTTTCTATGGCAGCCAAAGGAAACTTCAGGTAACGGAAAGCGGTAAAAATTTAGCTCTTCACCTGGTCCAGATGCTCTGCAAATTTTTGAAACCTTACAAAGTGTGCCACAGGTTTGAAAAAATAGCAGAGCATGTCTAGAGTACTATCTCTAGCCAAAAAGAGTGTCGCTTCTTGTTGTCAAAGCTCAGATGGCTGGATGTCTGTAAAAACCGGTAAGTGGTCCGTTGGAGAGGGACGGAGGCATTCAGTGACTACGCACAAAGCATTATTCAAGACCCTGTATATAAACCAAGTACGTGCGCTGCAAAAACAAACAAGATCCAGTACTCGGCTATTGAATAGAAAAAAATAGGGGCGTTATTTCTGATGTTTTGGCCAGTGACGGATATTCAAAATTAGGGCCGCGAAGCAAGGATTCGCAAAAATTGATGTTCTCTAAAAAAAGGGCTTTGATCTCGTATTTCCCTTATTTTTCCCAAACTCATGGTGATCTCGGATCTCTCATTTTTCTATTTTTCTCCCAAAATCATAGTAATCTTTAAAAAAAAAGAAGGTCTTCACTTCGATTTGATCTCATATTTCGCTATTTTTCTAAAAAAAATTATGGTGATCTCTAAAAAAGCATATACAGTAAAATGAAACTATATGCAATATTTTCAAGGAGGGGCCCGAGGTAATTGCCTCATTCGCCTCACCCAATATCCACCACTGGTTTTGGCACCAGCTCCCACCCTAAAACCGCAAGTACTTCAGCGCCGGGACACACAAAGAAAAATTTTTGCGCAATGCAAACTGTGGTGACGAAACTTGGGTGATTTATTTAGTTTTAACCTCAAGATAAGTCGAAATTAAACGCAATGATGAATGTTGATTATTGTAAACTTTTAGCTCACAATATTTTTAATCTGAAGATTGTGGAACGCAGATTATACTTCTAGATGTTAAAAAAGAATCAGTCGTGATTGATTTTGGAGGAACACTGTTTCTCTGACACCCGAGACTGTTTTGTTTACTGTCGCCGTTAGAGTAAAACTTTTGTTGTGAACTAGTTTCATAATCATTTAAACCATATTCTTATCCAGCAGAAAACTCAATAACTTGCAGTTAAAATCAAGTTTGTATGAAATAACAGTGTCATATGCAGGTGTCAGATTGACAAATAGCACTGGCATTTTTCTTAGTCTTGAGAAAATCGTCGATGATTTCTATGATAACAGAACGACTTGATCCGCGGTTGACTTTTTGCGTCAAAATCATCAATTAGCTCGTTGCGAGCGTACGTAAACGTCTCAAATTTCTCCTACGGGACATAAAATTGATAAATTTGTTAATAACTTTTTGGATCTCTACAACCTTCTTTGTCTTTCAAATCGCAACTAGAAGCGCTCTTCCGTAGATTTTCCAAATTAGAATTGACGCAAGCAGGAAAAAGGAAAATGATTTAATCAAGATTTTGAAATAGCTCTGACATGGATAATAAGCTCTGTGCACATAAAACTGGGGCCTGAGTTCTATCTGATTTTACGTGAAGAACCCTTGTAAACAGCCTAGATCAAGCGTAAATAAAAACTTAAGTTGATTTTATTCAGAGGTTTCAAATTAGTGGGTCATTTTAAAACTACAAAGACGTCAAAATATAATAGGATAATCATATTAGATCAAGAGTTATATCAAACGTTTTTAAAAATTACATTTTGAGTCCAAACATAAAATTTATTGCGAAAGGCAAATGAAGACCAAAAAATGGTTATTACGTTTACAAAAAAATTTTTTTTCGAATTTCCAAAGTGGAGCTTTTTTAGGTTTTTATTTAATTTTTGCAATAAATTTGTTAAACAGTTTGCAATAAGTAAGGACCATTTTTTTATACTTTGACTTGAAAATTTTTTGGGAGGAAAGAAGTCATTTGTGTAAATCTAAGAGGTTAGAGCCCTAATGAATTTATACAACATGCACATAAAATTGGGGCCCGAAGCTTTATCTGGTTTTTCGTGGAAAAATCCTTGTAAACAGCCCAGGTCATCCGTAACTAAGATATTTTAGTTGATTTTATTCAGAGGTTTCGAATTAGTGGGTCGTTTTAAAACTAAAAAGACGTCGAAGTATAATAGGATAATTAGACCAGCAGGAATCATACCAAACTTTTTTAAATGACTTATTAAGTTCAAACATAAAATTTATGGCGAAAGGCAAATGAAGACCAAAAATAGTCTTTACGTTTACATAAAAAGTTCTTTCAATTGGTTTATGTAAAATATTGTATATGTGTAAAATGTTTCCAAGCAATCGCCAAAAGCTCAAAAAAGAAAATGCGATTTACATGAAATAAGTTCTACATCGCCTAAGGCATATTGACGTCGGGAAACGACGTAATTTGCTTCGACACGCAAAGCCAATTATTGGTAAAATTCATGTCACTTAATAAAAGCGTGAAATTGAAATTCCACGCTCTGCTTGCGAAAACCAGCAAAAATTCACAAATTTGCTAAAAAACGTCTATTTTAACCGTTAACCCTTGTTTAAGAGCACCTAAAAATAGTACCATCTTATTCAGCATTTCAAATTAGGAAAAGTCAAGAAATTCCAGAATTTTATCTAAAAAGATGAAGTAATTACAAACCTTTTTGCAAGGGCCGGGCTTCAGAAGCCCGGCCGTTGAGGAGAATAGGGTTAATACTTTATCGAGGTTCAATTAAAATTGAGAAAAAATTGATAAAAATAACTATTAATTAATTGCACTAAACTTGAAAATATTTTCAACAAAGTTTTGAGTCTAAAGTTAACAAAGAAAACTTATTAGAAAATTTCTGAATTAAAAAAAAAGTTAAAATACCGTAGTTACATTGTTTTGTCTTCAAATACAGGCTAACTTTAAAATTATCAAATATTTAATAAGTTTTGCATTAACGTTCTTGTTAAAGTTACAAGGTTTGCTATTTAAAACATTCAACCACCATGATATGCAATCAAAATGTGTTTATTGCAATAAGTTAATATTGATTCTATTCAACAAAAGTTAATCACAATAAAAACCCATTTTGTTTAAAATTTGAATTAAACAAGATTTATACCATTTCAATTTTACCTCATCTGAAATTCCTCACTGGTCCTTGTGGGTTTGATACTAATGAAGTAAAATGTTTTGCTCCGCCCTGCAAGTTAAATACATCAACTTTTTTTACTTCTATAGCGCGAAAAAATTTTTAAATGCAACTAATTTGAGAATAGTCTCCACTATAATAATGAAACTTTCTAATCTTTTTAATAAAATTGTTTAGTAGATATGAGGTATTAGAATATAATTTCCAAAAAAAAGTTCAATATTGCTTTAATCCTTTTTCGATCAAAGTCTGTACTTTTAAATTGCTTTTAAGCTAAAATGTGCACATTTCTTCAGTTCGCTTAGTTCACATGAATCACATGAAGTAGTTTAGCTGAATTTCATGCAATAAGTCAGTTTTCACCGGAATTTAGTGACTATCCTGCTGAAGGTTACTCAGAGCTTTTTTTACACAGCGAATCTTACTAGCATCTTCAACAAAACTGCACCACTGTTTATGAGACTTTATTATTTGTTTTAAAAACATTTTGTTTCTCATCGTTTGCAGTCTTTAAAATTAAACATTTACAAACCGAAAATAATACTTTTTATTATTATCTTATCTCATTTTACCACTATCAGCATTCATAGATTTGTTCCTTTGAAAAAGATATTTGTAAGCTACTAACCTTAAGCAATGAATTGGATTAGAATACTCTACAATGTTTATGCAATTCTTAAATAATGCATTATCAATTTTATTTGATGATTGACTGAATAGCTTTTATAAAAAAAGTTTTAGTTTTGCACAGATCAAAGCTTCCTCTTAGCTTTTTATTGAACCACAATTTAATTGTTCAGACGAACATAAGATTTTACATTTCAATTACATTCATGAAATTTTCCAATCTAAAGTTTGATATTCATCCGCAACTGGTCTCTGTGCTTTTTCATAAAAACAGCAATGGTTAGATGAATTTTAAGCTTTTTGTTTAAAAAGAAATAAAAAGTGCTTTTGTGTCATAGTTCAATGCTTGTAGCCTTTTTTTACTCGCGGCACATTTAACAAAGATCTTGCGGAACTCCTCGACCAAGAGAAGATTTTTTGATTTAACTTTAGAAGATTTAGCTTGATTGGGAGGTTTTTATAAAAATTGTCTAGAATACACTATTAAAAGTTTAATTTTTTACTTTTTTTAAAACTGTTAAAAATCTTTTTTTAAGTTTTTGTTTGTATATCAAAGACAAAAATTTACAATTTAATTTAAAATTAGGCAGAAGCGTTTAATTAAGCGTTTAAAATTAACCAGAAACTAAAAAAAATCTTTAACTCTCAAAAAAACAAAAAATTGTATTTTTGACTACACTGTCATTTTAAATCATTTTTATTAAAAATTCTTTCCATCACTTATCTAATAATTATAAAGCTTAAGTTTCAAAAAACAAGAGTTTTTTCTGTTTAAAAAAGCATGTTTAGATTATCGTTATTCCGCGACGCACATATTGCTGTCTTGTTGCACAGTGGTTGCGTAGCAATATCATCGTTGTCTGATATGGTTTTTCGAGCATTTTACACAATGATCATTCCGCTTTAAGCATGACGACTTCTTGAAACCGAACGTTTTATAATACGTTATATTTTACAGTTACCTATAATTGTACCACTAAGAGCTTCCATGTTTTTGATAAGTGTGTGGAATATTTGTTAATTAACGCTTCGTAAATGGAGAGCAAAAGAAAAACAATAGCATTGTTTAGTTTAAAATCCATTTGTTCTTCTGATAAAATCAGAGGCAAGTAAAACTTCAACAAATACAGAAGGCATAATATATTTATTAAAGAAAAACTGAACACGACGTTTCGTCCGTTACATCGGGCGGACTTCATCAGGTAAAAGCAAAACAAAAACTGAACACGACATTTCGTCCGTTACATCGGGCGGACTTCATCAGGTAAAAGCAAAACACAACGCACACCGTATTTAAAAACCAAGAAGTTAAAAACACAAACTAATAAACACAAGGTGAGAAGCGAACATACATAACAATTTAATAAATAATTCGTGTAAAAGAAACAAATTTAACAGGTTGAAAACCCATATTCGTTGAGATTTTTTATATTACTATATATTTTTGGAAAAACATTTCGATCTATATCATTTATTGAATTTTTTGTATTATTAATATATAATGATTCTAAAAATTTTCTTTTATCATAGTCAATGTTATAATTCAATATTTCAAAATTCCCAAATTAATCCTATGTTCACAATTAAAACAATGCTTAACCAATGCAGTTTTTTTTTATGTAAATCGTCTTCTTTTAATTTAGCCAAATTAATCGGTTTCAAATCACGTTTATGTCCCGATAAGCGAGTATTAAAACATCTGCCCGTTTCACCAACATATACATTTGAACAATCTTTGCACGGAATTTTATAAATTGCACCACGCTTATATATATCATCCACAGAGTCTTTTATTTTTGGTAAAATATTTCCAATTGTTTTATATGAGTAATTTTACCGTTAGCTAACGTTTCCGGGTTTGAATTGTTGCGACACAATAAAAACTTGGAGTTGAAAAATCTGGCGTTTAAATCAGAAGTCCTTAAAGGCCCGTTTCCACAACGAGCGTGGAAAAGAGCATTCTTTGTTTGTTTTATTGATTTTTTTGCGCTCACTTCAATCAAAAATCAATAAAAGAAACAAAGAATGCTCTTTTCCACGCTCGTAGTGGAAACGGGCCTTAAGTCATTTGTAAAGTGTTGAAAGTAGAAATATTTTATGCTTACGGAATAGTAGAAGTTGATTACACGCATTAAAAAAACACATAAAACTCGATCTGGCTTACTGTAAACAACGAATATATACCATGTGTATGCAATTTAGATTTTTTGTCGAAATTAAGCATGTTGATTCTACAAAATACATGAAATAAATATTCATAGAAAAAGATCAAGTCCATTTAATTAATCTCTTGTAGTGCAGCACAAAACACTGTTTGCTTTAATTTTGTGAACTACTTCTTGCAACCTGGGAGGAAGGTGAAGCTAAGTGAGCTTCACAAAATCTGTCTTGCTTGCTTGCTTATTAGCTTGCTCATTTCAATTTATTTATATTTATAATTGTTGTAACAACTCTAGAGACCCAATCAGAGTTGTAAATTGGGCCGGGATTTTCGGGCCGGGTACGGGCTTGAGTTTTTAAAAAAGTTCGGGCTTGAGTTTTTAAAAAAGTTCGGGCTTGATTCGGGCATAAATTCGCACTGTTATTTTATTTTTCATAATCACAAAATTTGATTAATTCTTGATTTGAACAAAAGCTTATAAAATTCTATTTCTATTTAAAATGTTCATTGTGACGTAATTTAGATCACACACTCCATAACTGTAGATTGTGATTGACAGAGGATCTTTGAAGTTTTCTTTCATTTTAAATTCTCATTGTTACGTAATTGCGTTTGTCTGGCAATGATAGTTCTAGATCAAATTAAGTTGATATTTGAATTTAGCTATAAAATATGCTCTAAAAGTCACACGCTCAAAATGCGTTAATTTGATTTTGTAAATAACAAACGTATAAAGGTGCATTTACCGATTGGCGAATTTGCCTTGGCGAAAAATTTTACCATTGTTTTGAATTATTGCGAAATAATCGTAACAATGCTAAAAATTTCGCTGATTGGTAAACGCAGCTTTAGAATAATATAGATTACAAACGTAATGGATAGTTGCGTAGTAGACGTTCAAAAAACAGTTACAGAAGTCGTTGTGTAATTACTTGGTCATGGTGCAAAAAAACCTTAGCTAGCAGTTGTGAAACACCATAAAACACCGTACATTACATTTCAGTTGTGTAGAATTGTGGTGAATAGACAGACGATTGTTGTAGTTGAGCTTTGCATTCATGCTTGTAGGTTATTTTTATCCTTTTGAGTGCGGAAGCAATGAGCAAAAGAAAAAGAAATGAGCCAGCACAAATGTTTTAAGATTCATGGACGTACGACTACTTTTTTATCGAATGGAAGGAGAAACCATTGTGTTTGATCTGTAGAAAAAATGTTTCTGCGTCAAAACTTTTCAGTGTGAAGAGACATTACAAAACATTGCATGAAGCAAAATATGCTGAGTTTATTGGAAAGCAAGGGAGAATTTGGTAACGAAATTAAAAAGCTCTCTTTCGGCGAAGCAAAATACATTTACTAAGTTTTTCGCGCAAAATGAAAAATCTGTAATTGCGTCATATGTGATTGCAGAAAAAATTGCCCGTTCTGCCAGACCCTTTGCAGATGACGAATTTGTAAGAAAGTGCATGCAGGAGGTTGGAAAGGTTATGCTTCCAGACAAATCACGCCTGTTTGACGACATCAGCCTCTCCAGAAACAGTATTGCAAGAAGAATAGAAGACATTGGTGAAGATTTATCAGGGCGATTATCTTCAAACAGGCGTGATTTGTCTGGAAGCATAACCTTTCCAACCTCCTGCATACACTCTCTTATCGACATCAGCCTCTCCAAAAACAGTATTGCAAAAAGAATAGAAGACATTGGTGAAGATTTATCAGGGCGATTATCTTCAAAAACAAGTGAGTTTTAATGTTTTTCCCTGGCTTTCGATGAAAGCAGTGACACGACAGACACTGCGCAACTGTTAGTGTTTATCCGTGGTGTAACAGAGTCTCTGTCTGTACATAAAGATCTTCTTGGACTCGTTTCTCTTCATAGCACAACACGTGGATTAGATATTAAAGAAGCAGTGCTGAAATTGCTCCGCGATCGAGTTCCTAACTTGCCACTGTCAAAATTAGTTGGTTTGAAGACAGATGGCGCGCCTTCAATGACTGGTAAAGAAAATGGTGCAGTGTCGCTTCTTAAGAAGCATTTGCTAGAATCAAAGTTTGAGCAAGATATTCTTACTGTTCGTTGTGTCATCCACCAAGAGGCACTTTGTGCTGAGACTCTAAAAATGACGCATGTAATGGAATTAGTCGTGAAATGCGTGAACGAAATACGTGCAAAAGGGTTGAAACATCGGCAGTTTCAGTTGTTTCTGGAAAATGTAAATGCACAATATAAAGATCTGATTTACCATTCGGAGGTACGATGGTTAAGCCGAGGAAAGGTGTTGGAACGTTTTTTTGTTCTTGTAGCAGAAATAGAAAAATTTTTGCAAGAGAAGAACCCAACATTATCAACCAGGAATGGTGCAAGTGCTGTAAAGCTGTTATCAGATCATGACTGGTTGTTAGACCTTGCCTTTTTGGTTGATATAACACAGCATTTAAATAACTTATGCATGAAGTTGCAAGGTCGTGAACAATTACTCCCAGAATTGTTCAATGCTGTAAAAGCCTTTCAAAGTAAATTGAATCTGTTTCAGTTGCAACTGTCAACTGGAAACATGATGCAGTTTAAATCCATGTCCTCATTTGTGGCTAAAACAAAGCTTGATTTTTTGTTCCAGACTTTGTGAAATACGCTAACATTTGCAAAGATCTCAATAAAAGTTTTAATAAACGCTTTCATGATCTAAGTCGCCGGGAGAAACATCTTTCATTATTTGAACGGCCATTCACTGTGAAAGTAGAAGATATTGAGAACGCAGAGTTTCAACTTGAACTTTTGGATCCGAGATCAAACGAAGGTCTGAGAGACGTATACCAGGAACAATCGCTGCTTCAGTTTTATTCTCAGTTGCAGGAAGAAACATATCCAGTTCTTTTGAAAAACGCTCGTTTCTGGATAGCTCAATTTGGAAGCACATACCGTTGTGAACAGGGATTTTCTGTCATGAAACTTAATAAATCTAAATTGCGCAGTCAGCTAACCGACGGACACTTAGACGCAATATTGCCTATTGCCATTACGCCGTTGAAGCCCAATTTTGCTAGTTTGGCTCAGAACAAACGCTTGCAAAAATGTAGCTTTGGTTAATCGTGTGTTATTGATAAAATGTTAAAATAACTGTTTTTTGTTCTTTGTTGTGTTTAGTTTTTCGTTCTTTGTTGTGTTTAGTTTTCGTTGTGTTTAGTTTTTTGTAAGCAACATGGTTTTAAATATAGGAAAAATTATTAAATTAATGATAGTTTACCAAGCGTTGGCACGCGAGGAAATTATAAAAAAAAATTGGCACGTTAGTGAGTTTGAGTTGGACACCCCTGGTATAGCATGTGGCTTGGGTCATGTCTTGCTTTTTGCCTTTCCCTTCTGCTTGCCACCTCGCGTCGAATGTCTGGTGGAGCTATTCCGTCGAGCAGGTATAGACAGTTGGTGTTGGTAGGTTTTAGGCACCCTGTAATAATGCGACAACTGTCATTAAGAGCAGGGTCTAGGCGATGAGCATGTACTGATCGTGACCATACTGGGTTAAAACTTAAAGATAATCCAAAACTATGGAAAAATAAAACAGGTCCAAACTTGCAATGAGTGGTAGATCCATTGTAGAATACACAAACTGAGAAAAACATTTTAAAAAGTTATTCTTAACAAAAAATCTCAGCTAAATGCCACTCAGCTCTGTAAGCTTTTGTTTATTCAACTTCTCCAGATAACTTGTTCAAATAGAATTAATAAAGAAAACTTATTGACAAAGTTCTAACTAGAAAAAAAAGTTGAAATATCGTTGGTAAATTGTTTCATATGCAAGTACTAACTAACTCTTCAATTATAAATCATTTTACACGTCTTGCATTTAAGTTTTTGTTAAAGTTATGAATTACATTATTTGAGTGAAAAAACATTTAACCACTTGATATCTGATTAACATATGGTTATTGCAACAAATTTGTATTGATTCTATTCAAATAACAGTTGACCATATTGAAATATTATCGCAGTTAAAAATTTAGTTAAACAAGGTTAATAGAATTCCCCGTTTTATCTCATTTAAAATTCCTTACTGACTTTTATGCATTTGAATAAAACAAAATGCTTTGCTCCGGCTTGTATTATCTGCTTTTTTGAGTTGTACAGCTATATCAGTGAATCGCATTAAATAACTTAAATATAGCCTATTAGCTTTTTTGAGTTGTACTGCGAAAAAAAAGTTTAAAACTTAAAATCCTATGATTTTATTTTGAGTGCACTGTACGAATAAAACTTTCTAAATGTACGGTGAAACTGGTAGTGATTACGAAATCTTAAAGTATGATGTCAAAGAAAAAAATTTAAAGCCTTTTTTGTCAAACGATTAATGCTTTCAAGTTGCAAAAATTTGCAACAGTCTTGAGTTTGCTCAGTTCGCATCAATTGTAATAACCTGAATTTCAGTTTTGCTAAGTTTCATGCAAAAAAATCAGTTTCAACCGGAAGTAAGTAACATACTGAAGGCTACTGAAAGCTTTTTTACACTGCTAATCTTACTAGCATTTTCAACAAAGCTTCAATAGCTTCCCGGTTGTTTATTAGACTTTATTACTTATTTTTAGTTTTTTCGAAAAAAGTTATAAAAACGTAGAAAAACTCGTAATAGTGATTCCAATCCAGACATTTTGCGTTCTACTATAAGTACTAAAATCCACTTGACCCCTTCTTAAAAACAGTTTTAATCCAAAAACTCACAATGCACAGTGGAACTTTTTCTGTGTGGCACAATCATACCATTCAGGTTAACTCAGCTTCAGCAGCGCGACTTTGCTAAATAGCGTCATGACTAAGTTTGAATATGCACGCCCACAATAAAAATAAAATGCACCTTTCCCTAACACCAGGCTTAAAAACTCAAGTACCAGTCATAAATAAAATTTCATTTTACACAGAATTCTCACAAACTAAATTACAGTTTTATTCCCAAAGCGCTCTGGCCAATTGCATTTTTTACCTCCTAAGGCGTTAGACAAACACTTTTTCATTTTGCTATCTCCACTAAAAAGATGCAGCTGAGTTATAAGAAAAGATTGTCACAGATAATACTTGTATCGCGTGCAAACTATAAGACCTAGATTCATAAAAGAACCAAAACTTGCTGATACCTGAATGCAGTAACCTCGAAGGACTTTACATCACAATGCAAATTGTGCGTTAAAACCACAATCGATTTGTGTGCTAAATTATGTGATATTGGATTTTGTGCAGGTTAAATAAGTGTAAGCAGGTTGAGTTGAATGAGGATGAATGCAGATGTTATGTGCAATATATTGTGTTATGTGCAAGATGAATTGTGCGACTATCAGTCAAAAGATAAACTAAGCTGAAACAACGGTAGGTTACCATATTGCGTAAGAAGTAGACATAACACAAAGCTAAAAGGTTTAGCATGCCAGTTTCTTAAAAATTTGACACATTGTCAAGGGTTTGCAGTGCTTTTTCTCTCTTTCGAGTCAGTTAACATTCTTTTACATGCCTTTCTTTAAAAAGTTTTTATCAATTTTATACAGAATGTGTTAGTAGCCTTGTAGTACGCAAAAGCACAGAGTGCAGATAGAAAATTTTAATAAGACTTAAATCTTTGAATTTTACTCTTTAGGCTAGATGCCACTTTGCCTTGGATGCTGGGGCTGCCGCCTCGTTTGTCCCCTCCCTCTTGCACGCTATTGCATCGGAAATAGAGCGGTTGTGAGTGGACGGTGATGGTTATAAAAAAATTAACGTCCACCAACCTCCAACAACACGACTGCAATCCCTGGATCTCCCTTGTTTTTCATCCCTCTCTCTACGACGGCAATTTCAACTGTGGTCACTTTGACTAGGGTTACGATGACACAGTGCGGACGATGAGTGTTTGGTAAGCGAAGCAAGTATGAACAGTTTTAATCACGATTTACCATGGCCGGTTAGCCGTCAACTATTAGCCACCAACATTCGACCACTTGGGTCATTTTTCCACCATTTATTGTTCGTCACGATAAATAAAACTCATAGAGCAACTATAAATTACACAATGAGAGTGTAAAACATATTTATTGCGCGACAAGGCCCTGTTTCGCCCTTATGGGGCTCATCAGGTGCAAGCAAATACATCTCACAAATCAAAGTATCATTTAAAACAGCAAAATTTAATTATACAAAATAGTAATTACGTTGGGGAACAAAAGCGAAAGTTTTTCTCACTCCACGGAGGTGAACTTCACATTCGTTGTCCAGGTCGTCTTCTTCGAGTCATAATAGTGTGGTCTTGGTATCTTGTCACCAAGGTGGCCGATCGCACACTATTATTGAAGTGAGAAAACTTGTCGCTTTTATACACTGAATTTACATAATCAAACGCCTACGGCAATTTCTAAAAGAAGCAAATGTTAGGGCGTACAACGCAAAACGATACAATGATAAACAGCGCACAAAGCATAAAATACAGTTGTAAGAGAACCGGATTGGTGGATTCCGTGCATTCCGAATGTAGTAAATCCGGTTCTCTTACAACTGTATTTTATGCTTTGTGCGCTGTTTATCATTGTATCGTTTTGCGTTGTACGCCCTAACATTTGCTTCTTTTAGAAATTGCCGTAGGCGTTTGATTATGTAAATTCAGTGTATAAAAGCGACAAGTTTTCTCACTTCAATAATAGTGTGCGATCGGCCACCTTGGTGACAAGATACCAAGACCACACTATTATGACTCGAAGAAGACGACCTGGACAACGAATGTGAAGTTCACCTCCGTGGAGTGAGAAAAACTTTCGCTTTTGTTCCCCAACGTAATTACTATTTTGTATAATTAAATTTTGCTGTTTTAAATGATACTTTGATTTGTGAGATGTATTTGCTTGCACCTGATGAGCCCCATAAGGGCGAAACAGGGCCTTGTCGCGCAATAAATATGTTTTGCACTCTCATTGTGTAATTTATAGTTGCTCTATGATTTAGCCCAAATCCTTGTTACTTATGATAAATAAAACTACAACTATGTAAAGCTTGTTTTCCCTCAGCGAATTTTTTCAATTCTTTCGCCAGCTTTTGTTTTAAAGACTCTAAGGCAGGGTTTGTCAAACTTTTTTTATTCCGGAACACTTTGTCTCATTACTTTTGCTCCCGAAAAACTTCATCAAAAAAAAATTCGAATGACAAATTTGCCAAGAATATCAATGGACTTTTTTTGTAAATCAAAAAACTAAATTTGCTTAAGCTAGTCATAACAAAACGTAACATAAGAATGTGAAATTTAAAAAAATATGTAAAGGTTATGCAAGCTCATTATAACATACTTGCAAGCTGTCATTTTCATTGTTCAGCGGAACCCTAGGCGTACCAATCAAAAAAAATTTGGGAGGCAATGAAATTCTGCCCAAATTTTGTGACATTTCCCAAATCATGATTTTCTAGTACTTTACGGATAGGACAAAATTGTCTGAGATTCTCGGACGAAGACCAAATTTCATCTAAAAAAATGGTCTTCACTGCGAAAAAGTCTCATATTTCTCAATTTTATTCCCAAAATCAAGGTGTTCTCTAAAAAAAAAGACAAAAACCTTAACCTAAATTTGGTAACTATTTTTTGCAGTTGATCCTCCCTGGCAAAGAAAGCCAAGGAGAGTGTTGCTTCTAATTGGCGAAGCTTAGCTTGCTAGATGCCTGAACGTATCGATAGGTGGTCCTTTGGAGTGGGACTCAGGCATTCACTGACTTTACGCATGGCGTCATTCAGGACACTGTGTATGAAGCTGGTGTGAGCGCTGCGACACCACACTGGTGCGCAGTACTCAACTGTTGAGTAGATCAGATACGGAGTGTGGTTTATTGTTTATTGTTTTAATAACTTGGCAACATATGCATTGTTGCGTAGCTTGTAATGACGCGATCACGTAATTTCCTTCCTATTCGATCTGCAGTAAATTCAACGTAGTTTAAAATGGTTTTTAAGTTTTTCCCGCTATTTCTCCAGATAGACGCCATTTCCTCAAGTGTATTATCCCATATTAAATTATCTGAAGACACTACCACGTTGTGATTTCATATATTCATCAAAATTTTTTTCAGAAATCAAGCAGTATACGGCAATAACAAAGTTTCTATCTTAAAACTTTTTGTGCTTTAAGTTATCTTTATGTTTCATTTTTTATTTTTAGTCAATTGATTTAAATTAAATTTTCGATTGATTTATCTTAAGTTTTTATCAGTCCAAGTTTAGCTATACTCTCAAAATACTTTTAGCAAAAAAGCTAATGAAAAAGAATTTAAATCAAAAGAAAATCTAAATAAAGCTTAGATAAAATAACTTTTTTATGATTATAAAATTTGCATATTAGCTTTTGAATTTTTTACGTTTTTATTGCTTTGCTATTTGCCTTGTTTTAATAAACGAATGATTTTGATAAAACACTAAATTTAAATTGAATAACAAACCTTTTTTTATAGTTTTTCAACAACATATTAAAGATTTTTTCGGACGAAAACTCACAAGAGAAGCATTTTCTTTCATTGTTTTTGTGTTTTTTTAATTGAACATCTATTTTTAAAATAATTAAGAAGGCTTGAAAAGTTGGCAGTGTGACCAAATTTTTTAGAGCGTCACATTGATGGCAAACGCAATCAACACTAATTTTCTGTGGAGGTTTTGAACGAAATGTAGCGTAATATGTAATGATTCCATTTGTTTAACTGACATACCCTGCAGGAAGAAACTTTCATTCAATTTGTAGAAGAAGCATATGTATCGAGAAAGCATTTACTTTTTAATTGATTGTTCAAGCGTTTGAAAAACGGGTTTTTGACTAAATTTCAACAATAGAAACTTTCAAATTTACTAGACGCCAACTTTTATCAAAGACCAATTTGCAGCTTTATGTTTCCCAAAGTCATTTTATAATAAGCTTGGAGATATTGACGTTTGAAGAATTTAAGCAAATCATAGAAACGCTCGCTAACCCTTGCCCGATTAAATTAATGATTTTTAAATAATTTAGAAAACCAATACAAACGTTTAAAATTGTTTGGCAGGCCGCGGAAAACATGTTTTCAGCAGCCGACGGCCGGTGACCGTTTTTTAAACAATGCTGTTTTATTCCATAAAAGTTATTGCGACTTTGTAGCAAATTGTAACACAAATAAACTATATATGATGCTTTTAGGTGCTGTAAAAAATGCATGTCCGTCCAACGTCACCAAGTTGAAAATGGAACGAGAGCTGATGCGTGATTTGTAAATGCTCGAGATTGTGGCGGCAATCACGCAAAAAGGAGTCGGCCAAAAAGAAGCAAACCAGCAACTTAAAAAAAAATTAATAATATACAACCTTTGCCAAGCTTTATTTTTTTGTGAGTTTTGATTTCCTTTTATATATTTTATGTGATTTTTTGTAGTTTTAAATGAACAATTTAGTTATTTCTAAAGGACTTACAATTAAAAGTTTAAATATGAAAAGAAGCAAAAATGTGTATCACTTATAGTTGCAAACAGGCGAAGTGTGGGTTACTCAGTAGCATTTTTACAAAAACTTCAGTAAGCAGAACAAGTTTTTACAAAAATGCTTGTTGTTTATCGATTGTTTAGAAACTAATTACCGCAGACCAACACACTCAATTTTTGACCGTGTAGCTCTCTCTAAAACTACCTTGTAAAAAGTTTAAAGGAATAAAAGAAAAATATGCTTTTAACAAGGAAGTTACTAATTTTGTGAGGGCTAACATGCTTAATTACCAGCTAAATATTGTAAACAACTAGTCAGATCTCACGTGTTGCCAACTCAGGCCCAGTAATTAATCCAAAAAATATACCTGAGCACCACTTCGGGTTGTATAGACTTTGTAGGTTGTTCCAGTCGGTTTCTCATTGTATACCGCAAATAAAACAGAGATTCTGGTAAAAAGCATACATGGTACCAATTATGGCCAAGTAGTATTTTTAGATCAACCTACTTGGTTTCCAACTGGATGCCACAAAAAAATAAAAGCTTCTCATTAAAAACCAAATTGGGTTCTAATTAGTGCCCAATCGAGGCCCAGTTATTTTTGTGGATTATCTTACTTGGTTCCCAGTTGAATACCGCGGGATGATACTGTACTTAGGATGCCAAGCTGGGAACCAATACGACAGCCCAGCTTGTTACCAAACCGGTACCAACTTTTTCTGCTTACTGAAGTATCGCAATCCGTTCACCAACGCTTTCCTTGTTGTGCCATGTAAATGTACTGCATAAAAATAGAATGTGAAAATTGATAAAAAAAAAAGCCATTACAAAACTATAATTTAAAAAAATTTGGCATCCGTTATCAGACCTCCGATTCTAAAAAAGGTAGAAATCCATTACTGGACATTAGATTTTCAAAAGTTTGCTGTCTTTTGAAAAACAGGTCAAATTTCAGCTAGTAGCTCATAATCTTGTTCAATCAACACTGCCGGACATAAGATGTCTAGAAGATAGTCATAGTTTATTCAAAATATCTCCTATCAGTCGTTTATTAACATAATTAATAGCTCGAGATATCTGGTGACAAATACAAAATTTTGAAAAATTTAAACAACACTAGCTGTGTAGTTAATAAAGTACATACTTGAAACATAAAGCATCATTTTAACATAATGTTTGTTCAATCAATAGACATAAAATGTTTTAACTAAAATAAAGCACTAGCAATTTCGATAAAAAAGTAGCACAATATTATTGGACCATTTTCTAAGCTATCTCAATTTTTCGCAATTTAAGATAGAAAGAATTAAATGGCTACTCCGATGAGGTTCGAAGTTTGTTCTATTTTGAATCGTTTAATTAAGATATTTATACTATAAAAAACGAGGTGATGTTTTTTTTTATTTTTAGGTTTCAATTTAAAAGCAGCGTTTGAATAAACTGCAGAAGACAATTTAGGAAATTACGAATTATTATTGCAATAATTAAAAAAGGAACAATTTAGTAACTCATTTCCTGTATCAAAAGAATAGCACTATTTAAAAAATAAATGAAGTGAGAAAAGCAGCAAAGCACATTGGCAATGTAGGCAATAAGTAATTGAATGAATAATTATCAATAGAGAATTTGCATTTGTTTATGACATCAAATCAACTTGTTTATTATCTATGAAAAGAGTATAATTACCATCAAGTGCTTTCCACATGGTTTTCTTATTATTCTTCTTAGCTTCTTTATAATACGGTAATAGAAGTTTTCGCTGTTCTTGAAACTTAGCAGGCAGATGATCAGTAATGTAAGTATTTAGATTGGTGCTTCCACTTTCTTTACGCATAGTGTTATATGGTCCAAGATTTTTTGCTGATTTAAAAATTAAATTTTTATCATGAATTGTAAGTAGCTTAACAATTATCGGTCGATGAACTGGTCTACCATTCTTTGTAATCGGTTGATGAGGAAGTCGATGAATATCTGAGAGCTTGATTTCATTTGGACCAATTTTCAAACCATTCTTTAAAAAATCCTGAAATTTTTCAATAGCTTTTTCTCTTTTCTCCCAAACATTATTATTGTCTTCTTGGATACCATGAATTAAGATATTTAATCTTTTATCATAAGATTCTTTCATTAAAAGTGCCTTTTCGTAATTTGACTAAAATTCTTCAAACGATATAATTTTTTGGTTTGACTGTTTAATTAACTCAATATCAGCTTTGGTATCTAATATAGTATCAACTTCTTTACTTCTATTTTCAACTTTACTTCTAACAAATTTAATCTTTCACTGACAGCATCGATTTTGGAGTCAATGTTTGAAATTTTCTCTTCAACTTTATTTAATCTTTTTATAATTTCATCAAGTTTCTTTTCCAAGTTCATTATTTTATGACAAGCTCTATGATTATTCTGACCATATGTGCTTATCCGCCAGAAGCCTCAGAGGCTTTCAGGTAAGGCCACGGTACCAAACAGTGTCTTATGCAGTTGTCAGATTGACAAATTTGGTACCAGCTTTCTTTTTAGTCTGGAAAGTATCCTCGATGTTCTGTGTTAACAGAATGACTTGATTCACGATTGACTTCCCGTGTCAAAATCTAGCCTGCTCTTTAGGCATCAGTGGATCAATAATTGGCTTGACACGGACATAGATAAGCCTCTTGAAGGTCTTGTAGGGCAAACAGAGCAGAGATATCGGTCGATAACTCTTTGAGTCCCCAACAGGCTTTATCGTCTTTCAGATCGCGACTACAATCGTTTTTCTCCAGATTTTGGAAATTTGACTAGGCAAAAGCACAAAAAAAATCACGTAACCTATCGTTGGCAATCTCTCGAAGGGCAAGACTATTAATACTTTCCCAGCCATCCAAGCACTCATCGCCGGCATTGTTATTATTGTAACCCCAATCAACGTGGCGACAGTTGAAAACGTCGGCATAGAGACAGGGATGAGGAAACATTGGGAGATCTAGGAATTGCAATTGCGTTGGTAGCGGTTTGTAAACCTTAACTATTTTAAAAACCATCAATGTTCACGCACAACCACTCAATGTCCGATTTCGATGAAGATTGGTTCAAAAGCTTATACTTTAGTCGGAAATGGACAAACGTGGCAAGGCCATGCTTCTTGCTTAAGAAAGACCCAGCTCAGAGTTGTAAACGTGCCGACTGACCAGTGATTCAATCAAAAACACAAAAGTGTTGAATCAAAGGCACAAAAACACAAAACTTACACGTGTTTTTAATTAAACTTAATTTTCGGGCTTTTTCGGGCCTAAACTAGTCGGCCCGTTTACAACTCTGACCCAGCTAGTTCGTAGCTTGGAAGTCTAGCTTTTTGGTATAAGTGCAATGGCTATCGGATCTTGCTTGTAGTGAGGCATTTGATGTCAACTGAAAAATAGTAGGCCTTTGGAACTTGTTGGCAACGTGACCTAAAAAGGGCATTTTTTCAGACATTGCCTTGTCCTGAAAAGAACGTTTGCCACTTAGAAGAACCTCGCTAAATATCAGGATGTGTAGATAGTAGATACCCTTCCGTTTTGGTAGTGTTGGTCTCGGTTTCTCATTTGTAGTAACAAGAGCAGACTTATTTACGATTCAGGCAGCAGAAAGCAACCGGCATTTGGGCCTACAGTAAAACAGTAAGGCAATTCTGAATTACAAACAACTCACCTCTCCCAACAAACCGAAGAACGTCTCGCATGTTCTACTTGTATGCTGTGAGCCAAATGGAAGATGATTCCGCAAATTTTCTCCTGTTATTCACAAAACATTTACAATGGATTTATTGAGTATCTGCTTCATTTATATAAAATTTAGAAACTTATTTTGATAAAAGTTAGAAAGAACAATGTTGAAATTAATTTGTCGCTTCTTCTACACTTATTTGTATGAAAATCAATTACATATTTATTCTATCAGCTATTTATCTAATATTATCTAATATTCCACGTATTACGTATTTGCTTCTAGTTCAACAGCCTATCTTGAGAACAAAATTTTAGTTTCTGTCACAAACTTTACTCGGGAATCCAGAAGCGCCAGTTGAACTAGGTAATGTGAATACCTGCGCTGAAGTAAAGATGTGTCTATGTCTTATCTATTTTGGCTTAAGAAATGGTTTGCCGCGAGACTGAAGTCTTTAATACAGTTAGTTCCAGCTAAGTTCGAATTGATTCTTCAGAAAAATTCTCTCCACAGATAGAGAAAAACCAATGTCTGTAATTATAAAGGATGTATGTTTACTAACTTCACAAAACTCGATCAATTCACAAACAACTTCACTTCCAAACTTCACCAAACTTCAAAACAACTCCATTGCTTACAATTGAGAATAACTGCTCACAACAACTTTGTACTACCGAGCTATATAAGAACGAATTAACACCCGGATGGCTAATATTAATCTCTCAATATCTCGTCTCCCGCAAAGGCTTAACAATTCTATCTCTCTATAAAACAACTGTGGTCACACATGTATAAAAACACGAATAATTTAACTTGAATGCAACCACTCGAACCTGCTCAAATTAAATTGAAAATGCAACTGGAATAAACTGAAAACAAAATGCGCGCTTGTATAAGATCACGTCACGTGACGCCAGATTATATGCGACTTTTCTGGAATAAGGTGAATTTCCCCGAATAGCGGTTTGAAATAAGATTACAGTTTACAACAGACAATTAAAGAATCGCGACGGCGAACGGATTCCGTAATTAGAAGTGTTGCGCTATCTGGAAAAATTCATTTAGCGGTTCTCCAACATAATTCGAGGTAATCTCAAACATAATAAACAACGCTCGAGAGAAAAAAATTCAGAGGTTACTGGCTCTTAAGTTTCATGTACTAAAGGTTACAATTGATAAAACGAACAATAAAAACAATTATAAAACAGTTTGCAAATAAATTAAATAAATTAACTCGGGTTTACAGACTACGCAATCATTACTTGATATGAAAAGAATTACGTCATTAAAAATTTAAATTACAGTAAAAAGAAAATTTACAACAAGTTTATGAAGAAAGATTCAGCTATGAGGTATGACAGTTCTACATTATTTAAAGTTATTTTTTAATAAAGAACTGATATTTTAGTCAAGAAAGAGTAGACTCACCTTTATGTTCTTTACCCGAGTTCCCGACGACGAGTCGTTTTCACGTGATCCCGAAGTATCTCTCCTCTTCTCCCAATTGTTTAAAGACAAGAACAATTAAAAAGTGTTTAAACATCAAATGCGCTGATCTTATGATTGATCTTCAGTAGGAATGTCCTGATAAGCATTTGTTATACAAGGTGTTTTAAAAAAATTTGATATTCTTTTGAAATCCGATAACTTTGCCTGTTTCCGTATCAATGACTTAAAATTCACGCAACAAGTGTAGTAAAAACCAAATTTTTTTTGTAATGTTTGATTTGTTAATTTTTTCAGGTGTAGAAATTTTTAAATGATAAATTATTACTACTGTGTTTAAATGGTATTTATTAGCATAGAAAAAGTATTTTCTCTGTTGGAGTATGCTTGAAAAACATTGAACAAGACAGATGGTAGGTGCTTTCACGCAGCCTGGGCCGTGAGTAAGTCTGTTCATTGATTTTAAAATGACAGACCGAAACCGAACCTACCAAAACGGAAGGGTATCCACCCATTCCGATGTTCAGTGTGGGTCTGCTAATCGGCAAACGTCCTTTTCAGGACGGGGCAATGTCAGGATAAAACTGTCCTTTTCAGGGCACATTGCCAACAAGTTCCGAAGACCCACTATTCTTCAGCTGAACATCGAAGGCCTAACTGCAAGCAAGATGAATGTTCTTCATCACCTCGCTATGCAGTCTGAGGCACTCGTCATCCTACTACAAGAGACCCACTGCACTAATGCAGAGAAGTTGGTGCTACCACACTACCAACTAGCTGGGTCTTCTTTAAGCAGGAAGCATGGCCTTGCCATGTTTGTTCACGAGCGACTGAGATACACGCTTTTGGACCAATCTCCACCGACATCGGAGATCGAGTGGCTGTGTGTGGACGTTGATGGCTATAAAATAGTCAACGTCTACAAACCACCGCCAACGCGATTGCGAACCCTGGATCTCCCAGTGTATCCTCACCCCTGTCTGTACGCTGGCGATTTTAACTGTCGTCATGCTGACTGGGGTTATGATGACAACAGTCCGGACGGTGAGTGCTTGGGTGGCTGGGCAAGTATTAATTGTCTTGCCCTCCTATATAATGCCAAGGACGCTGCCAGTTTTTATTCCGGCCGCTGGAACACTGGCACCAATCCAGATCTAGCTTTCGCTAGCGTAGGTCCAAACAGTCGCTTACCGGATAGTCGTGTCCTTGACAAGTTCCCCAGGTCACAACATCGACCCTCGCTTATTACACCACCAAGGTTTGCTATGGCAGTGCCAAGCATGCCTGTTAAGCGATGGAACTTCCGCAAGGCCAAATGGAGTCACTACATTGCTTTGACGAATAAATTCGCAAAGACTTTGTTGCCGCCTGATTCACTTGATGTGGATGCGGCTTACCAGGACTTCTGTAACACCATTAAGAAAGCAGCCAAGAAGACTATCCCACGCGGGTATCGAAACAACTATATTCCGTGTTGGGATGCAGAGTGTGAATCCCTCTATAAAACCTTTCTGCAGTCTCCTCAGGGAGACGACTCAAGTTTGGCTGCTACAGCTCTGCTTCCCAAGCTTGACAGAAAGAGGAGGGATCGATGGTCCGAAGCAGTTCGGAGCATTGACTTCTCACACTCTAGTCGAAAAGCGTGGAATATTTTGAACAACCTTACTGGTAGGTCACGACACTCTCCTCGTCACTGTCCCGTTTCAGCCGATGCTATTGCATCTCAGCTGGTTAGAAATGGGAAATACGAGGCTGTTGATCGCAAGTCATTTCGACTTGTCTTTCAAGAAGTGTCTGATCTTTGGAGGGCCACAACACCAGACGCAGTAAATATCTCTGACAATTTTTCACAGAGAGAATTTGCTGCTGCCCTTCAGCACTTCAGGTAAAGCTCCGGGTCCTGATTCCATCTGCCCCGAGCTTATACTCTATGCTGGAGCTGCTTTGAAGTCCTGGTTACGTGACTTCCTTTCTTCCTGTTTGCGCCGACTCAAAATTCCCAAGATCTGGAGAAGAGCGCTTGTGGTCGCGATCCCCAAACCAACGAAGCCCGTGGGGGACCCAAAGAGTTATCGACCGATATCTCTGTTCTGTGTCCCCTACAAGATCCTCGAGAGGCTTATCTACGCCCGCGTTGAACCATTAATTGATCCACTGCTCCCTAAAGAGCAGAATGGGTTTCGACGCGGGAACTCAACTGTAGATCAAGTTGTTTGCTAACCCAGAACATCGAGGATTCTTTCGAGGCTAAAAAGAAGGCCGGTGCCGTATTTATCGATTTGACAGCTGCTTATGACACTGTCTGGCACCGTGGCCTTACCTGCAAGCTGCTGAGACTACTTCCGGATAAGCACATGGTCAAAATGATTATGGAGCTTGTCCGAAATCGAAGTTTCACCCTTACCACCGGTGACAGCAAGCAAAGCAGGCTATGCCGTCTTAAAAACGGCGTTCCTCAGGGATCGGTTTTGGCTCCCCTCCTATTTAACATCTATACGTACGATCTTCCTTCCATGATTTCCAGAAAGTTTGCTTATGCTGATGATTTAGCATTGTTGCATTCTTCTGGAAACTGGAAGGACTTGTAGGGGACCTTAAGCCAAGACATGTCCACACTGTCAGCGTATCTCCAGACTTCGAGGCTGAAGCTCAGTGACACTAAGACGGTGACGGTAGCCTTTCACTTAAACAACCGAGAGGCCAAACGTGAGCTAAAGTTGTGACCTAACAACGGTAGACTTTTACCGTTCTGTCCAACCCCTACATACCTTGGGGTAAAACTGGACAGATCGCTCACGTTTCGTCACCATTTAGTGGCATTGCGCAAAAAACTATCCTCGCGCGTCACACTGCTGAGGCGACTCGTGGGCTCGGGATGGGGTGCTGGTGCTAAAACACTACGCATAGCCACCTTGTCTCTAGTCTACTCAACAGATGAGTACTGTGCGCAAGTCTGGTGTCGCAGTGCTCACACTCGCCTCATTGACAGTGTCTTGAATGACGCCTTGCGCATAGTTACTGGATACCTGCGTCCCACTCCAACGGACCACCTATTTATACTTTCAGGCATCCAGCCAGCTGAGCTTCGCCGAATGGGAGCGACACTCTCCTTGGCTTACTGTGGATCTCTGGACCCCGATCATATTTTGCATAATCTTTTAAGTGGGTCCTCAGATACTGGCCAAGTGAGACTAAGATTCAGACGCCCGTTTGTGCCAGCTGCGCGGAATCTTTTGGACAATCTTGCCACACTTGGTATCCGCGCCTCTGAATGGACAAATCACAAATGGAACACGGAGTACTGTGAAAGTGCTTCCAGGCTCCGTGCTTTTGTGCCCGGGACCAGTGTCAGGCCTGTTGGGATGGGCTTACCCCGAGCAGCTAGGGTTAAGCTCAACCGCCTGCGGACTGGTGTTGGGCGATTCCATTCGTCCATGCACAAATGGGGTCTCGCTCCTTCACCGAATTGCGAGTGTGGCGCCTCTGAGCAAACCGCAGACCATGTACTAAAAATGTGCCCCATACATCGGGCACCACATGGAGCACGCAGTCTGACGGTTTTGGATGAGGAAACTCGATGCTGGCTTAATAACATCACTGCCAGCATCTGATCCAGGCAGTACAGCAATCTGGGGTAGTAAAAGGATAAACCCTCGGCCCCAGCCTGTTTGTGTCTGGCCTGGAGTGGATGCCCTTCAAACGACGACGACGACGACGATCGAACAAGACTGTGCAGATATGTGAAGAGCTTGGTTAATATTCCTCTTCTTCCTGCAAACATACTTTAAAGTAACTCTAATCAAAAATCAATACCGAACTGGAAACTGTAACCCAAGAATTAAGAAAACCCTGATTGGGTCTTAACAAACCAAAAATTGTTTGGCAATTCGCGTTTTAAGGAAAATTCTTGTGTATGTAGCAGGTAAAAAATTTTTCGGCTGCCTGGTGAGGTGTGCTTTACTGGCAAATTGTCATTTCTATTCAAAGCTAGTTTAGACAAATTACAATGGTTAAATACGGCAACTTAAAAATAACAAAATAAAATACAAATAAAGAGTAAATTTGACTGCATTTGAAAATTGTTTCCAAGAAGAGATGGAATAAAACAGATTGAAGTAAAACTCAGTGTGGTTATCATGTTTGCAGCATTTTTCAAACAAATTGAATAAAATTTTTTGTAGTTACAAGATGTAACATGTTGACTGCCGCGTTACATGCCAGCGCGTCACGCTGCATTTCTAACATAATGCAAAAAAAGCACATCCGCGAAGCTAACATTAACTTTAATTTACCTTTATATAAAAATGTTATAACTCCTGTTACAGGAAGTTCCTCGAGGTCTGAATTTCTGTGTGGCTGTCTTAAAAATATACGCGTCTTTGTTTAGGATTCAATTTAATTTCGCGCAAATGAAATATAAAACAATACTAAATAGTTGAAATTGGTGATTTGAACAATTACGAGATTGTTATACATTACAAAGATGACAATTTAGACGGTTACGAAATAGGGCGGACGAAATAGGACGGACGGTTTTCTACTATAGACTGACACGGAGAGCACACCAACAAAAATTAACAGTTTCGAACAGTATATCTTCAAACAGTATCTTAAACAGTTCAAAAGTTCCAACAGTATTTCTAACAGTATCTAACAGTATTTCTTAACAGTAAATCGACCACCGTCACTCAAATGCTGAAGAAGCTGACTGAGTAGTTTGTTCACAATTTACAGCCAACGTGGAGAAAAAGGCAGCTCCACGTAACAAAAAATAAGCAAGCGAGCGCCGTGAAATAATGAAGCGGGTTAAATAAATGTCAAACAAAAATAGAAGTAAATTAAAGACAGAAGCAAACATTGGTTCAAAACTTAAATGATACTTGCTGTAACAACTCCTAAAGTTTGGATGATAAAGGCCTAAAATTTTATGACTCTTCCTAACATTTAATCCTGAATATTTTGATATTTTACTTGAGCAAATCCGATGGGCATTTTTAGTGTAGCAGGCTATTTTTTTGACTTACCTCATAATTTTCGTACACTTTTTTGTGTACAAAAATCATGAGATAAGTCAAAAAACGTTTTGAACGTCTTGCTGTGTTTTTCAAGATTACTGCGTCACGTAGTAGTTATTTGTTTATGCAGCAGATCGTGACTAACCCGATTATGTCGCAAAACAAAGCAAGCAACGAAAACTTGAGGACCTTCAACTTTATGAAGAGACTAAATACTTTATGAATAAAAAGAGACTAATAGCAAATATATTAAAAGTAAAGACATTTAACTAAACAAGAATAAATTTTATCCAACATATCAAAAAATCAACTGCGCAACTACTGTTTGTTAAAAGTATTGGACATGTAAACTTAGGGTTCTCCGAGGACCCCCCTTAGGTAGTCAACAGAAAAAAACATCCTAGGTAAATAAGGGTAAAATAATCCTGAAAAAGACACTACTTATAAACGTGTCAGTAGATAAAAATTTTATCATCAACAAAAATCTTTTAATGGGTTAAAAAATATATATTTTCTTTTCAAAGATTTTTAATGGTTTTATAATTGAACTTTTACAAACTTTTAATTAATAGGTATTTGCTTCGCTTTCTTCCTTTACTGCTGCTTGTTTTATTTGAAAATATAAGCATGAATTATGTACTGTGCAAATCAAAACAAGTATTTATTTAAAGCAATTGGTTCTACTTAAAGTAAAGCAAGAATACGTTAACTTCCACATTTTAAATATTTGATTTTGACAATAGGCTTATCTAAAAATTTTAAAGGCTTTTTTTACAAAAAGTTTAATAATTTTCAATATGAGTTTGATTAAACATTTGTTATACATAAATTTTACATAAATTACAAAAGCAATTTTGTTATTCAAATATCGAATATAACTTTTGTAAAGCGAATGCCGTCACAAAAATGATCTTTGTTGTATACACTATTGGTGACAATGAAATATAGTTAGAAATAATTTTTCCAAGTTAGCTAGTAATTATAACCCTGTTATTGCATTGTGTATCAAAATAGCAAGGTACAATGTGTGTGCAACAAGTGACAAAAATTGGTCTTGATTTATTTAGATATTAAAAAAATTATTATGTTAATAAATAAATTTTAAATTTTCTTTTTAGCATACTAAGTAGCTTTTTAAAATAAACAATTTATTTTTATTCAGCACAAGTCAGTGCAATAAAAACTATAAAAAATTTTTGGACAATTATTCCACTAAATAAACAAATTTCAAATATATTTTCTATGTAAGAGCAATCTTTTTACCCAACTCAAAAATGTCCCATCACAAGGTACAAACAAAGTGTAAAAATATAGAAATAATTTTAAAACTCTTCCTATAAAACTTCAAAATACTAATGAAACAATTACAGAGAAAACCAGGGAGACGGAAGATCGAAACTCTTTTTCTCTTGCATTGTAAACAATGAAGGTTACCAAACTGTTAAACAAAAATAAAACAGATTACTCTCAACCAATTTCTAATAACGTTAATTTATTGTTGTAATCATTTTTATGAAACATTTAAAAAGTAAATGCAAAAATTATCATATCGTCACTTCGATAGAGTAAATCAAATATGTAAAAATAGAGCAGGCTTTCTATAAAAATAACGTATAAAATAATTTCCTGAATTAAAAAAAAAATTTCTATTGAACGAAAATATTTTGGCATCTATAGAAGCAGATTACTTATGGGTTACAAGGAGCGAGAGGTCTGACGGTTTTGGATGACAAAACTCAAAGCTGGCCCAATATCATCACTGTCAGCATTTGATCACAGGAGGCAGTAAAGTGGACTGGAATAGTAAAAAGATGAACCCTGGGCCCAAGTTCTCTTTGTGTCTGACCCGAAGTGAATGCTTTTCTAAACGACGACGACCGCAATGGAAGGGGCTCGGGTATAATTGTTTTCCCTACTTATAGCACTTCCTATGCTTTTGTGGGAGTCTGAAGAATAAATATATGAGCAAAAATGAAGCAAAGGAACAAAGATTTTAAAATATTAAATGTTCTAGTACAGGGTTTCTGAACTGGAGGTCCATGAATTCCTAAGAGTCCGCAGCAACCCTTGCGAAGATCCACAGAATTTTTCTGTAAAATAATTTACTATTTACATTCTACTTCATTCAAAATTTTTCTAAATTTGTAAAACTTGCCAATAAAAAGCGCAGTTCTTCAAGAAATTGTAACTCAATGTTAAAACATAAAATTTCTAACCAAAATCAACTATAAAAGTTAAAAGGTTATCAATTTAATTTGGGTATAGTTTTTGGTTAAACGTAAAGTGGACCATTTTTTGTGGTTTTTACTTGACATTCGGAAAAAATTTAGACTTGGGATCCATAGAGTGTCATTAAATTTGCTTAAGAGTCTAGGTGTTCAAGCAAGTTTGGAAACCCTGTTTTAGTAATTAAGGCACTGATATGCTTTATTAAAACTTGATTTTATTGGGGTTACAAAACGTGTCTTTTTTGTGATAATAAAAAGTGTATTTTTTATAGGATTAATTTTGTTTACAAGATATAATTGTGCGAAAAACTAATTACTAGAATTTAGAATTAAAGTTGAAAAACTTTTTTTTAACAACTAAATGCAGGCTTTCTGTTAATGAAAGTAATTGGCAGGAAAGTGGTTTGGATGAAGTAAAAAGATTTTACAAAATGCTCATTTTTTTGGATTTTTATGACGATCATCAAACAGCATATTCAAACCAAACGAAAGTTCAATTTTCATCTCCTAGTCAAAACAAACGTTTTAAAAAAACAAAAAGCGTTTTACTTAATCTTGCGCCCCATCGCAACATAAAATGAAACAAAAGTTGGCCATGAGTAATTCTTCTTCTTCTTTTTTCGGCTTCTTCCTACTCGGGGTCGCCACAGCGCGATAGTAATCTCCATTTCACTCGGTCTACTTCGTCCCTTCCCTAGCTCCAACCCTTTCCATGTCTTCTCTCACCAAATCCATCCACCTTCTCCTTGGCCTTCCTCTTTTCCTTCTGCCTGGCACTGCCATCTCCATCATCCTTTTCCCCACGTAGTCTTCTTCTCTCCTTTTTACGTGTCCATACCAACGTAGCCTCACATTCCGAAGTTTGTCTCCCAGCTTTGCAATTTTCGCAGTCCCTCTCACATATTCGTTTCTTATCTTGTCCTTTCTTGTCACTCCCAGTGCCCATCTCACCATTTTCAACTCTGCAACTTCCATTTTTCCCATTTGTCGTTCAGTCACTGCCACCGTTTCCATTCCATAAAGCATGGCTGGTCTAACAACACTCTTGTACATTTTACCCTTAACCTTTGCTGATAACTTCCTATCGCACAGAACTCCAGATACCTTCCTCCAACTCATCCATCCTGCTTGGATCCTTCTCCTTACTTCTTCAGGTATTTGAAGTTTTTGGCTTTCTTTACCTTTTCTTCTTGCAACTTCAACTCTTTTCCATCATCCACACCCCCAACCCTCAAATATTCTGTCTTGCTCCGGATCACTTTCAGGCCTCTTCTCTCCAGTGCATTTCTTCAAATCTCCAGGTCCTCCTCTAGCTCCCTATGATTTTGTCTACACAGAACTATGTCATCGCATATCCCATGGTGCGTCCTTCCTGATGTCCTCCGTCAGCCTGTCTATAATGATGGCAAAAAGAAATGGGCTGAGTGCTGAACCTTGGTGGAGTCCAACACCTACCTTGAATTCTTCAGTCAACCCTGCTGCACTTCTCACAGTTGTTGTTGCTCAGTCGTACATATCCTGGATAATCCTTATGTAGCACTCTGATGTTTCAGCTAACCGCAAGCATTCCCACAGTTCCTCTCTGGGTACTCTGTCATATGCTTTCTCCAGGTCAATAAAGGCACAGTGCACTACCTTCTGCCCTTCAGTCCACTTTTCCAACAGCATCCTTAGACAAAAGATTGCATCGGTGGTACTCCTTCCTGGCATGAACCCAAATTGTTGCTAAGCAATTGTCACCTCCTTCCTTATCCTTGCTTTTATTAATCTCTCTCACAATTTCATAGTCTGGCTCATCAACTTGATCCCCCGGCAGTTTCCACATTCTTTGATGTCTCCTTTACCTTTGTACAAAGGTACAAGCACGCTCCTCCTCCATTCATCTGGCATCTTCTCTCCTCGCAAGAGTCTGTTGAAAAACTTCACTAAAAACTCCACACTTTTATTGCCTAGAGCAATCCATGCTTCCACTGGTATGTCATCAGGTCCTTGAGCCTTTCCCTTCTTCATCCTCCTCAACCCAGTCCTGACTTCTTCTCCAGAGATATCTTCCACGTCCCTTTCTCTCTCTTCTGTTCTCGTTTCTCTTCTTTCTCTAGGTTTTTCATGGTTGAGTAAGTTGTCGAAATACTCCTTCCATCTCTGTTTCACTTTCTCTTCTTCCATCAGAATCTCCCCAGTTTTACTCTTGATTACTCTTACTTGTTGAACATCCTTGCTTTGTCTGTTTCTCTGCTTTGCTATTTTGAACACCTCATTTTCCCCCTCCTTTGTTTCCAGTTTTTCGTACAGTTCCTCATATGCCTTGTTTCTTGCCTTTGCCACTTCTCTCTTAGCTTGCTTTATTGCAGTTTTATAGGCCAACTTGCTTGCATCATCTCTGATGGTATCCCATGCCTTTTTAGCTTTTTTCTTATCCTTTAGCTTCTCTTGTACTTCCTGGTTCCACCACCACGTTTCCCGTCTACCTGCCGTGCTAACTTTTCCTGATGTTTCACCCAGTTCCTTTCTGGCAATGCTCCGTATCATTTCAGCTATTCTTTGCCAGTCTTCCTGTCCACTAAGTATTCCGCTTTCAATCACATCCATTTTGAATTTACTGTTCACTTTCGAGTCCTTTAATTTCCACCATTTTATTCTCTTCACTAATTTTGGTGCTTCCTCCACTTTGTCCAGATGATTATCGCACTGACCACTATTCTGTGCTGTTTTGCTACACTTTCACCTACAATAACTTTTGTATCCACCACCTCCTTGATTCTTCGTCTTCTCACCATGATATAATCCACCTGCGAACTGCGTCCGCCACTGCTGTAGGTGACTCTATGTGCCGGTTTCTTTACAAAATATGTGTTGGTGATCGCTAGTTCCCTTCTCTTAGCAAAATCCACCACTGCTTGTCCTTCATTATTTCTTTTCCCTAATCCGTGTCTGCCCATGCATTCTTCATCACTGTTATTCCCTTCTCCTACGTGCCCATTCAGGTCTGCTCCCACCACAATTCTTTCATTCCTTGGTATCTCTTCCACTGTCTCATCTAAGTCCAGCCAGAATGTTTCCTTTTCTTCACGTATGCACCCCATTTGTGGCGCATATGCACTGATGACATTCAACATAACACCATCAAGCTCCATCTTCAAGCATATTATCCTTTCTGATACCCTCCATAGTTCCACTACCCTGTCCACATGCTCCTTTTTCAATATGATTCCTACACCATTATTTTTGTTTTCACTTCCACAGTACCGCATTTTATATCCACCACCTATGCATCTTGCTCTCTCCCCCTTCCAGCGAGTTTCCTGCACACACAGTATGTCCACCCCTCTTCGTTCCATAAGATCCGCCACTTCTCTTCCTTTATCAGTCATGGTTCCAACATTTAATGTAGCAACCCTCAGCTTGATCTTCTTAGCTTTCTTCCTCTCTTCATTTCTCTCCTTCCTTCTTCTCCACTGCTTTCCACCTCTTCTTTGCATCCAAGTAGCATGTCCACCAGTAACCCTTGGTACCCAGTCACTGGTAACGGTCGTTGTTTTCCCGGGCCTCGACCGATCCGGTATGAAGTTAGATTTTACAATGCGCATTGAAAAATATTTGGCTGTGTTTTACGCCGGATGCCCTTCCTGTCGCAACCCTCCCCATTTATCCGGGCTTGGGACCGGCACCAAGGCTGCTTTGATTTGAACAATCTTAGAGGCTGGGTTCTGGCCATGAGTAATTACTTGTTATAAAGACTCTAAAAAAGTGAACATTTTTAAAGCTTATATAACAAGTTCAATGCTTATTATTTCAATTATACGTGACAATAACCAACAGTTAAATTGCAAAAATTTGTGAAAAATAGACTAGAGATTTTTATTTACAAAAAAATCGTGTTCATTTTTTTTATAAACAACCATGTTCTTGAAACAAAAATGAAGCATCTTGCTGCGATTTACAATTACGTATAATTTTTATGAACCACTTAAAAGTAAACAATCACCTGTTTGCCATACTCAAATAGAATGTGATGACGTATGGAAGAGTGAAATTTTCACATTTCAATTTAGTTGTAAAAATTAGAATTTGTACGATGACCACTGAAACTGAAAAAATAATTTTTTCACAGTGATCAAATATTTTTGATACGTATATAAAAGTAAAACACCTGAATCGTGTCAACAAATTACAAGAGATTTTTTTGAAATTATCAAAGTTTGCGGTAATTACTGTATATTATAATTAAATATTTTCTGTTTAATAATTATCACATTTAAATTTATATACTCATAATTGTTTATTTTTCAAACGCTCTTGGCTCCTTAAACTCTTTTCAAAAAAACTTTATCTTAACCCTTTACTGCATAAATTTTTTAATTTAAACAAAAAAATTCAAACTAAGCTTAAAAACCATCAAATGCATCTAAATTAATATTCGTGTATCAAAAGTTTAAAAAATGAGAAATGGAGTAGTTTTACGGTTTTATCATATATGTTACAAAATATGCTTCGAGAAGATTTTGCAAAAAAATTTCAGAATAAATTTAGCTTTTGTTGAAAAAAAGTCTTACACAACTTTTCAAATAATGTGTACAAAAGTAATACTAGAATAAAAAACAATTATCAGGATGAGGTAGATGGATATCAGTGCTGCATTTAGAGTGGAATGATCGCCATGGTTACAGTTCAAAACCTACTTGAGTCTGTTTCGTTTTTGGTAAAAATTTTTTACGACACTTTTCTGTACTTGGCTTAATGGTTTTATCAAACAGCTCTAAATTTCATCTTTACCTCTAAATAAAAATTTTCATCTGGCAGCAATATATTGAGATCTCTAAAAGTAAGTTGGGATAATTGCTTGCCACTTGGCTTAAAGAGAACGCCCCACAATTTCCTGCAAGTTAGAAGAGTAAATAAAGATGGTGATAATAAAAATGCATTTTACAACATTGACATGGCATTTTTTATTCAAGGAAATGCCAATTTGCATCTAAGTAAACGTTTACAGTTGACTAAAGAAAAGCTTTTTTCCAATGTTTTTCTTTCAAAAAAATTTTTTGTTTCGGTGAATGGTCTTCTTGTTTTGCGCTTATAAATGTCTCAGATTTTCTCAGTTTCTAGAAAATTCGCCAATGAATTGTTAGGTGATGTTATCTAGAACCCCAGCATAAGAGTAAAAATGTTTTTGCTGTTTTGAAAACAAACTGAAACCGATTCTTCCAAAACCGAAGAGTATCTACCCATCCGCTGGTTCACTCAATGCCTTCTAAGGGAAAATCGGCTTTTGCAAAACAAGAAAATTATCAGTTAATTTTATCAACAAGTTTTAACGGTGCGCCATGATCCAGCTAAACATCTAACGCCAAATTACAAGCAAGATGAACGTTTTTGATCATCTTGCTCAACAATTTGATATGCACTTGCAATCTTATCACAGGAAACCCATTAGATCTATACTAGAGCAGAAAAGCTAGTACTTCCAAATTTCTTTTGATAAGCCATAATGAGATGCTCTGTATGAAATAGCTTTATTGAATTGAGATTTGTATTTTGTTGATAAAGGTTTTATTTGATGAAAAAAATTATCTAACATAATTTTTATTGTTTGAGAATATGTTTACTATTATTTTTTCGTATGACCGTAGAGACCAAGCTGTTGCTTTCTTAAGCAGATTCAAAATTGTTTAAACTCCATTGAAGAATTTGCAGTAAAGTACCTTTTTTTAAATAAAAAACAAAAATCACTTGGATCGACTGAGTATCGACCTTGCGTCCTTCTGCTCCAAAGTCAGAGTATTATAAAACTAAGCTATTCTGTCAAATACTAATCGATCAAATTGGTTTGCCATATATTACTTCAAAATTTGTCAAGTATTTATTTGCTTTTCTGTTTCCAGGTCAAACAGCATTTTGAGTTTCACGTTACAAGACATGACCAAGCACATATTGTATTATATATGATACAACCACAATTATACGTTTATTTGGTTAATTTACATTAAAAAAATGAAACTAAGATTTTTAATAATTAAGTACGAATTTTTTTTTCAGCTGGAAATTTGCATGAGAACTTTAAAAAATTTTAAATTTATTTTATCAAAAGTAACTGAAGTTCAAAAACTATATTTTCAATCATAAAAATAATTTAAAAAATAATTTTGCACTCTATTTCAAAATTAAAAAATTTTAAATAAAAAAACAATGCATTTTAATTGATTAAAAAACAAAATTTTTAAAAAATAAAGTTTTTTTAATAAAAAAATAATTAAAATTTTGGGTTGTATCATATGTGATACACTGTGCAGTAAAGGGTTAAAACGAATCATAACAACAATCATTAAAAATAAAAAAATTAATTATTTAAATTATGAACGACCTTTATATTATGTCGACTAACTTGAAGCAAATAAAAACTGTAAACAATTTTTTTAGTTTAAACTTCAAATATATACAAATTTTAAATAAAGTAAAAGTAAATTATAATAAAAAAAATTTGCAAAAAAATGCAATTTAAAACAGGATTAAATATTTTGATTAATAATTTTTTGTAATTTTTAATATGAAATTCAGACAAGAAATTGAATTTCTTTTGAATAAATAGCAAAACATATGCTCTTCACTGCAAATACATTTAAATTCCTTGGTAATATAAAAGTTAACGTACAAATTTTATAACAAATTTATAAAACATTGTTGATCAAAATATTTAAACCCGTTTTTTATATGGTCAACTTTTGCAAATAGTTTATGTTTTTTACTAATCGTCTTTTAATTTTGATTTTTTTAATTTTCATAACTTTAAATCTCTTCTAATTTATTTAAAATTGTACAAACTAATAAGCTTAACAAAAGTAAAAATTGGAATTAAGCTACTTTTATTTGCCCTGAATTAAAAGCCATCATATCAAAATCATTCAAGCATAAATGTTTACTGTAATTTATTTTTAATTATTTGTTGTTAAAGTTTGTTTTAAGTTAAAATTTTTTTTGATAGGGCTTAAGAAAGCAAAAAATTTTGTTAATTATGCTGATTATGGTTAAAAATATTTTATTTCCTGTTCAAATTGTAAATTGAGATATCTTACAAAAGAAATCTACTCGGAAAATCAGGTTAAGATCATTTTGTTTTAAATATATAAAACTATCGCTCGGGGTTTCTAGTCATTTTAAGTTTTCAACTTTCATTTTGTTTTGAGTAGCGCTTATACTCATGGCTACAAGATAAAACAATAAGAACATTATTTTGAATTTTTTTAATATGACCTTATGTACTGTATATATTTAATGTAAAATTTAGATATTGGTTTGTCAGAAATTTTTCCAATATAAGAGTTTATATTTACTTTTTGATGTGCGAACAATAACGGTTGCGTAAAATCGTATTCACTGGGTTAGCAAACTGTTTTTTTGAAAAAGCGTACAGCAATAAAATGCTAAATTAATTTTTTGAAGTTTTGTAAAATAAAAATTTAAATTTAAATTATAGCACTTGAGGTGAGAGCCAAACTAAGCATTTTTGGATAAAGTGAATGATCAAAAGTAAGAAATTAATCTTAAAAATACTTTATAGATTTATCTTGATCTTGTGAGAAATAGTTTGGTAAATATTAAAATAGCATTCTACTTTTTCAAAGCTTTTCAAAGTAACATTAGTTTTAGAGCATAGCTATTGATTTATTTGCTTTGGCTAAATTGCTTCAACAAAACAACATTTTTGTTCAAACAAAGATGGCCATAAACGATAAAGCAAACAAAACAAAATGTTCTTACTTAAAGTTGCGGCAAAGCGAAGTTGCATGATTGCAATTCTTACGAAAATTCTTCTTTTTCTTTTTTTTCCGGCTTTTTTTATGAGAGTCGCGTTGATTTTTCATTTTTAATTTAAAAACGCTTGCTATGCCGGCTTCAATAGTATTGATCTGTAATCTTTCGAACCGATTTTTTTCACCACAGGAACATACGTCATCATAGAGGCGACAAATCCTTTAACCGAACGATCGGGAAACCAGACTGCAAAATACAAAACTATGCAAAAAATTTTTAAAAATCATAAAAAAAAGTAGATTTTATAGCATGTAAATAATTTATTTGGGAAGTTTTAAATATATGCTGATTCAAAATTTATAAAGAGCAGGTATAAAAGTTTTAAGGTTGACGCTAAGAGGTAGCAGCTTTTGAAGTTTTAGAATGCCTGGTATAAATAACCAGAAGAAAATATTAAAGTATCTAAAGCTTCTTGTGAGAAAGCAAATATGAGCAAGAAATAAATTTTCGTGTAAAGTTTTGACTTTATTTGTAACATTTTTAACTTTAGCATACGTGCCGCAGCGGCTAGTTAAGAGGAATGTAATTACAAGATAGCAATTTCGCAGCTCACCCAAGCGCTTACATTGTTGAGGGATACATAAACAATGTTCAGGTTGCACTGTTACTAACTGCCCTGTCGATATCATTAAAAGCGCCTTTGATCTGATTCAATTCGGCAAAAAGAGTAATACAAATATGGTGGATTAAACTCAGCAAAAGACTTCTGAGCAAACGAAGTTAATGTTTTTCAGGTTTGATGAAGTAACAAAGCCCGGAAAAAATTTTGACTTTATTGAGTTCAGCGGGGAGCCCTACAAATCAAATAAAGTATTTTTTTCATAAAAATACAAAACGTTATAGAAAAATTACAAAAATAATCAAGAAAACAAACATGCAATTACTTAGTAAATATTGAGCACACAACAACAGAAAGTATCGACATTAAGATGATTCCTGCAACAATCAATCGGCCCTCCTGCATCTTATAACTCATTGGTCTTAAAATGGCATACAACCTTTCTACGCTAATTAGCATCAAATCAAAAACAGAATTTGTGTATTTAAAAACAACAAATATTGCTCCGAAGTTAGCAACTGCTGATCATCGAATCTTTAAAAACTCCTTGGCAAGTTTATTAAACGTCAAATTTATAACCCAACTGAAGCTATGAGGAATAAAAACCAACAGGTGAATGCCTGTACGAATTTTTAAAATTAAATTGATATTAACATTCTACTTTTTTTGTAATAAAATCCAAAATTTATACAAACTATAATTAAACAGGCTGAAAGAAAAATTGTGAAATAAATCTTTACATGCCTTTTTATCCTTTTTGTGTAATTCGCGTAGTTGCAGTTGTACATCATCACAGAGGTCTTAAACACAAATAAATTGGCAGACGTTTAGGTAAACGTGAATGTAATTTTTGGTGTTGCCAACAATTGATGCATGATAAAATTTAAGAGAAATGTTCCAACACTTTTGATTAAAACCTGGAAACCAACTTTTTTCAAATTTAATTGAAGAGTTTGAAACCTTTCATTTTGCAATTTTTTGTGTTTGTTTGTTTTAAAAACTTTTATTTCAAAATCTTCTTTGTTGATGCATGAATGAAGTATGAATGTTTCACTTTTTATATTTATAATTTTTATGCAAAACCGCCCTTTTTTGTAGTGTTTGTTATTGTGGAGCACTCATATAAAAAACAAATTTAAGATTTTTACGTAAATGATGACAAGAAAATTGTTGTGATATTGTGCAATAGATGACGTAGTGTTTCTCTTAAACGCTCTAATCTTAATCAGCGCCTTCTGCTCAAACAATTATTGGACACGCGCATCTCCAAGCATAATTGTTACTAGTTAAATATGCGCCTTTATTTTGGTTTAGCAGTCAGTTCAAAGCTATCAAGCTACTACAGCAAACGAACAAAAGCATTCTATTTCAATACGGTTGTTTTTTGGCTAAGTACTTTTTGTGAATATTTACTATTGTTTTTTTATAAACCTGTGTATTCGTGCAAAGATACAACAGGCAAAAGTGGCGACGAGGATTCAAGAAACTCAACTGCGTCGAGAAAAAAAGAAAATTTGTTGAATCTGCATTAAAGCTTGAATTGTCGATATGAGTGAAATTTCTGAACTGATTTTGTTGTTAAATAAGCAACACCAAGAGCAGAACAAGCAACACCAAGAGCAGATGACAATGCTTCAAGAGCAGCTGAAAATTCTACAAAGCAGCTTGAACAACTCGCGAGAAAATGTTCCAACACCGATGGCAAGTTTTCAACCATTCGATTCCACATCTGAGTTATGGACTGATTATTTGGCAAGGTTCCGAACATTCGTCACTGCTAACTCCATTCCCGACAACAAGCAAGCACAAATTTTTCTTACCAACCAATCTAACTCCGTTTACAAAATGCTTAGCAACTTAGCGGCTCAGCAACAACCTGTCAAAAGCATACATGAGCTAATAATGAATGATATTCAGACGTTTATGGCAGAGCAGTTCGACCCAAAACGATTTGTTGTCAGAGAACGTTTCAAGTTTTGGTCTGACATGAAACGCAAACCTGGCGAAACTATTCCTGAACTGGCAAGCAGAATACGACAAGATGCAGCTACGTGTGATTTTCAATCCATTAAAGATCCTTTAGATGAAGCCTTGCGAACTAAATTCATCTGTTCAGTAGACAACGAAGCAGTTTTGAAGACACTCTTCAAGCTCAAGGACGATGAACTGAAGTTTAGCAACGCCATCAGAGTGGCTCAAGAAGTGGAAGAAGCAGCCAAGGTAGCAAAGGAAACCGTACACGGTCAACCTTCTACGTCGGTGCAGAAAGTTTATCACGCAAAGTCCAAAACTTCCAAAACGCAAGAAAAGAAAACCGCCTGCTTTAGGTGTGGAAATTCTGGACATTTTAGCAAAGCTTGTCCCCACATTAAAGCTATTTGCAGCTTCTGCAAGAAAACAGGTCATCTGCAATCTGTATGCATGTCTCGACTAAGAGATAATAAGCTTGTGAAACAATTGGTGCACAAAGTCCAATGTTCTGTTTCACCCATCTATCAAACTATTAGACTTAATGACCACAGAATTAAGTTTGAAATTGATAGCGGAGCCAATGACACATTTTGCTGTGAAGCGACGTGGCAAACGCTGGGTAAACCCACTCTACAACCTATATCAGTTCAATATCAAGTTGCTGAAGGTAGCCCGCTACCCGTCGTGGGACAATTCCAATCAACCGCAAGTATTGATGGAAAATCACCTGACGTGACTTTTCCTGTAATTGTCACTAAGGTGCCCAATCTAAATTTACTAGGTCGTCTGGCGATGATGAAGTTGAAACTCACCAACTTAACTGATCACTTCAGAGAAAACCTAAGTTGTGCTGAATCTACTGCAACGATAGAGCACGTCACTACAACTGGTCCAGAAAACTCTTTACATGCGGCATGTATTCAATTATGTGGAGAGTTTCCTACTTTATTTGAATCAACATTGGGTTGTCTAAAAGATTTTTCACTGGACATACGGTTTAAACCTGAAGCTAAACCTATTTTCAAGAAGCCAAGACCTGTTCCGTTCTCAATCCTACAAGATTTAAACGAAGCATACGAAGCAGGAATTAAGAGAGGTGTATGGGAGCTTACAGATTTTAACTCGTACGGCACCCCCGTGGTTCCTATTCGAAAGTCTCCTTTGCCAGGTCAAGCAAAAGCAAGCATCCGAGTTTGTGGAGATTATTCGGTGACTGTAAACTCGCAACTGGAAGACCATTGTCAACCAATCCCTCTCCCAGAAGATCTAATGCGCAAGCTAGGACGTGGTTACTGCTTTAGTAAGATTGATTTAGCTAATGCATATAATCAAGTCTGCCTTTCTCCTGACAGCCAGAAGAAGCTGGCTCTCAGCACTCACAAAGGAGTTTTACTTCAGAAAAGACTTCCTTTCGGAATTAAATCCGCACCAGGGTATTTCCAAGAAATCATGGAACAGTTAACGCAAAATTTGCGAGGAGTTGCCGTGTATTTCGATGATATTTTGGTAAGTGGTGACAACGCAAAAGATCATTTGATGAACCTGCGAGCTTTGTTCAAAAGACTAGAAGAAAAAGGTCTTCGCTGCAACCGTGAAAAATGTGTTTTCGCCCAAGTATCAATTGATTACCTGGGTCACACTTTATCAAGTCGAGGAATTGCAAAAGGGTCCAAAGTTGATGCCATACTAGAAATGCCTACACCCAAGAACATTTCTACGTTAAAATCTTTTTTAGCATCTGTGCAGTTTTATTCTAAATTCTTACCTCCATATTTTTCGGAAATCACCGAGCCGTTGTACAAGCTTACACGCAAAGGACAACAGTGGAAGTGGGGTGAAGAAGAAGCGACATCTTTCAAAAAGATCAAACGGTTACTATGCACAGAGACTGTACTTGCGCACTATGACCCATCTCTTCCGTTGGGTTTATCTTGTGACGCCTCAGAATGCGGAATTGGAGCGGTATTATTTCATCGCTTTGCAGACGGAAGCGAGCGTCCGATTCTCAATATTTCTAAAATTCTATCGGCAACACAAAGACGCTACAGCCAAATACAGAAAGAAGCACTATCCTTAGTGTACGCTTTGAAGAAATTTCATCAGTTTCTCTACGGTCGTAAGTTCATTGTGGTTACCGATCACAAACCTTTAGTGACCTTGTTTGCCCCTGATAAAGGTACTCCTGCAATGGCCGCGAATCGACTTGCACGATGGGCATTACTAGTCCATCAATATGACTACACGGTGGAATACCGTAGAAGCAAGGACCATGGCAATGCCGATGCTCTTAGTCGCTTGCCATTTTCAAATGACACAAGTTTTGATGGGGAGGAGATGGAAGATGATGTCGATAGCGTTTGTTTAGTTCGAACAATCAGTCGTCAAATCAATCCTGACAATCCATTGCTTGTGGTCAGAGAGACTGCCAAGGATCCAATTCTTTCCCAACTAATGCGATTTGTGAAGGAAGGATGGCCGCATGCATTTTCGGAAGAGCTTAAAGACTTCAAAAAGTTGGAAAATTCGTTGTCAACAGAGAATGGTTGCGTTTTTTACGGCTTACGGGTAATAATTCCTTCAACCCTACGTAATCATATTCTTAAATTATTACACCTTGGACATTTTGGCATGCAACGGATGAAACAACTTGCCAGGTCAACTGTCTATTGGCCAAGAATTGACTTTGACATCGAGAACTTATGTCGCAAATGCACTTCCTGTGGCCAATTTCAAAATAAGCCGGATAAACCTTCAATCCATCCGTGGATGATGCCAGAAAAACCATGGTCAAGACTCCACTTGGACCATGCGATCAACTTTCTGGGAAGAAACTGGTTAGTCCTTGTAGACGCTTATTCAAAATATCCTTGCATTCATCCAACAACTTCAACGTCTTTGAAAAGTACTACTGCTATACTTGAACAAGAATTTGCTCATTTCGGATATCCCCACACGTTGGTGACCGATAATGCCACAACATTCATGTCTCAAGAGTTCCAAGCTTGGTGCAAACAACGAGGCATTGTACATCTCACCGGAGCACCTTATCATCCAGCAACAAACGGTGCTGCCGAGCGTTTGATACAATCGTTCAAACAGGCATTGAGAAAATCCTCGTTACCTCCAAAGGAAGCTTTGCAAGAATTTCTAATGCAATATAGAAGAATTCCTTTTGCATCGGGACTGTCACCAAGCGAATTGTTGAATGAAAGAAGAATTCGCACCAAAATTGACACTTTGGTTCCATCCATTCCGCATCTCCTGCAGGGAAGACAATCAAAACAAGCAAGCAAGCATTCAAATGCTGAAGACTCGGAAGTGGTTTCGAAAGTCGAACATCATTACTCACTAGGAGACCCTTGTTACGCACTGTACTTCGGCCCTAGAAGAGATCGTGACCCACGATGGGTGCCTGCGATAGTTACGAAAGTCCATGGTACACGAAGTGTCAACGTACGAGTCATTCCTCGAGGACCAACTTGGAGAAGACATCTTGATCAACTTCGACCTCGATACGGTTCGGATCAAGATGATGATCCCTGTGAAATCCCAACGAGCGTTTTGTCTACAGAAACACTTCCAGCCGGGACTGACCACGCATCTAGTTCTTCTTCGATGAACCAACGCAACAATCCGAGACTACCAACCGGAGACGAGTACGGGCGACACAATCTACGACGATCAGCGAGAACAAAGAGACCTCCAAAAAAATATTGTTGCTAATATGTATATATATTTTTTTGTCGTAGTTTATTTGGGGAGGTGTTGTGATATTGTGCAATAGATGACGTAGTGTTTCTCTTAAACGCTCTAATCTTAATCAGCGCCTTCTGCTCAAACAATTATTGGACACGCGCATCTCCAAGCATAATTGTTACTAGTTAAATATGCGCCTTTATTTTGGTTTAGCAGTCAGTTCAAAGCTATCAAGCTACTACAGCAAACGAACAAAAGCATTCTATTTCAATACGGTTGTTTTTTGGCTAAGTACTTTTTGTGAATATTTACTATTGTTTTTTTATAAACCTGTGTATTCGTGCAAAGATACTGTACAACAAAAATGCATTTACAGCTTATCTAAATTACTCGTATTTTCAAATTCAGTTTCTGCAATCAGGTGACCAAAATGTGTTTAACAAAAAAATTAACTTCTTTGGTAGCCTGATAATTAACTTTATAAACATTAAACACAACAGCCGAAAAAGAGAGAAAAAGATGAGGGTGTATGAGTCTTTTGCAAGTTTGTTTAAAACTAGCAAAAATATTCAACACCAACGGTTAAAAAAAATTTAAACAATCAATTATTTTTAAGGTGTGTTGTGATTGCAATCTGACAAACAGACATCTGACAGTTATGGTGCATTTGGTTAATTTTTTTGCATTACTGCTCACAATTCTGAACAACAATTAGTCTTTATCATTAATTTATGTTGTTTAAACTTTAAATCTCCTGGTGAGAGAAAACGCAGTAAAAAAAAACAGGACTGCAAGCTTAATCTTGAGATCAAACTTAAAAAAACGATTGAACTTAACTTTATTATTTGAGAAATTTTTTGATAATACTGAGTATAAAATGTTAGTCTTTGTGGTTTTACTATTAAAAGATTTTGCTTAGAAGTTTTTTAACGCTGCGTTTTATCTTAGTTTTATGGTCAAGCTATTTTTAGCTAAAATAAATTTCGAATTGAACTTGAACTCGAAAATTAAAAATTAAGAACTCGCTTGCTAATTTTTAGTGAACTCGAACTTGAATTTAAACCTGAAAACTTGAAAACAAAAACCCCGAACTCGTATTTGTCAAGTTTTTGTGAACTCAACCTCAAACTTAAACTCGATTAAAAATGCACTGACTTTGCAGCCCTGATACAATACAATTTTTCTTTTCTTTAAAAACAGTTTCTAGTTTTTTGATTACTCTATCATAAGTTGGTAACAGCAAAATGTAAGTAACTGTTATTTACCTGTAAGCAAATCAGTGATTGCCAACAACATTTTTATGATGTCTATTTTGATAAATTTCTTTTTTTGATGATGACAATAAACAACAACAATAATCAGCATGTTTACAGTTAAAACAACCAGCCCAAGAATTACCAGAAAGAACAAAAATAATATTCCTTTTATCAACTGCATTTATGATAATTTTTGACGGTTATGTTAACGCAAGCAATGTTGGCAGAGCTGTCACAAATGGTAAAGTTCCACAGAACATTACCATTTCAATATTATTATCAGTAAATGGCAATGAAACGTTTGTAAATGTTTCGTTTTGACTATTGATTCCCAACGTGGGTTTGAAATCTGGAATGTCTGGAATAAAGTTAACAAAAAGAGAACTAGATGACACAAATAACTGGTATTTTAAAAACAACCTTAAAGAATACTTCATCAGTTTCATTTTGTAATGAAGTATTGTAAAATTGTATAAGTTTCCAACACAGTACTTTAGAATATGCAAACAACTTGTCCCAATCTACTTTGACTTTTAATCGTTTGTAGGAAAATATATGGTTGCATTTGGAATTGTTTATTACGGAAAGTACTTTGTACAAACTACTTTGAGGAAGTACAGAATATTCCAATTGTAGTTCATTACTTTCTTTACTTTCTGTCAATTCGCTGCAGTTATCTTCATGTTTGTCGTGTGAGTTGCAATGAATATTACTGTTTTTTTCTCGCAACTGGTCGCAACCACTGTTTTCTCCGCTCTCTCCCGATTGATCGCAGCCACTGTATTCTCCACTTTCTTTCAATTGGTTGAACTCATTCATTGTTTTCTCCAGTTTCTCCCGATTGGTCAAAGCCATAGTATGCTTCATTTTTTCAGGTATGTTGTTGTCACTACTTTCCTCACCTATTTCCAAATCTTTGAAATTTCTATTACGTGGGTTTATTGAAATGGGTTCGCATTTAATTAACAAAAGATAAAAAACGAAAACTTCTTGCGTGATTTTGCAGCAAAAGCAATATGCAACACATAATTAAAATCCGGTAAGTGCTTGGATCCTGTTTCATTAAAAGCATTGCTTTCTTTTTGTTTAAAAAAATGTTCTTTGATGAGATGGAAAAGTTTTTTTGCGTTTTATTTAGCAAAATTCAAACTATTTTGGCGTTTGAAACTAAGTTAAACAGTATGATATATCTATTTATTTTAGGTGCGTCGATAACAAACAAACGGTAGCAAGTTTTTCTTCAAGCCACTGGGTAAAACAATAAAACGAGTCAGAAAATTCTATCTTGCTTCAGGATTTTCTTTTTACTGAAATTAGTCCAAAATTGTTTGTTTTGATTTCTGTTTTGAAATAGATAAAGTTATGAATGACGTAAATGCTTAAATTTTAATATGTTTGAACACAAATCTTAGCTGAGTTACAAAATTATTCGGTGTCGGTTTAGTATATGGTCTATCTTTTCGGAAGATACTATTCATATTTGAAAGGTAGGTCACATACTAAACCGGCACCAACTATTCTATTATAAAAGAAAAATTAATTGCTTTGCATTGACTCTCATTAATACATTTAATATGGTTTGAATTGCTTTTTAAAAATAAAAAAAATGTTGCAGTCTTGTAGTTATGTTGGTTTAAGTAAAAGTGAAAAAGGCTAGTTTTTAACAAAAATCTTAAAATTGTTTTTACCTAGAACTACCGATATTTTTTTCAACGAGAATTACCAAAAAGGTCTATTGATCCTTAGATTTAATATGACAGAATCTTCAAAAATAGCACCACTGTTCTTGCATCTCTTTAATGTAAATTAGTTTAGACAGTGTGACCTTTCTCTGTGGCGACGTCACAGTGCTTTGACTGTTTATTTTACCCAGTAGCAATGTTACAGCAAGCTTTACATGAGTTTCAAACCGCTTTCTGTTATCTATGATTCTTTGTTAGTAGTTACCTTTTGTTTGCTTTAATTAAGTCTTTTCTTTTCCGCGCTGCATTCTTTTTGTAAAATAACTATCTTTAAGCACGTTTTTATTCTTATTTATTGTAAATCGTTTTTGTATTTGACAGAGAGTTATTGAGAAAGAAGAATTGGGTTTGTAAGTGATTTGTATTGTAGAAAACTGTTACAAAGTCGACTGTTTGAGAATTTATTTGTTGTAGTTGCAGAAGATATTTACATGTAAAAACAATTTAAAATCGCAACGCAAGCATCACTACCATTACATTAGGCCTAGCCCGATAGTATTTTGAATTTTCTAATTGAGCATTATATAGCAACCTTTACTGTGCCTCACAGACATCCTGTAGCTATCATCTCAAATACAGGTTTGCGTTTCATATTTTAATGTGATTTCTAGGACAAAAGCTTTACTGCACTAAGTAGTTGCAGTTATCAGCTATGGCTAGGTTTGCAGCAGATAAAGCGTATAATGCAGAAGAAGTACTTTGAATTCTTCGAGTTGATAAAGACTCGGAAGGAGAAGACTTTGAGTCAGAAACAAGCATGCGAGAGGCTGAAAGAAGAACTTGACATAGAGCAAGCTGATGCACAAAAAGAGAATAGTTCAAAAAATAAAGTCCCTATGTTTGCAAGTCAGAGGGTAGACAATCAATAGAGATGATACCATTTGAGTACCTAAGTTTCCACCACAAAATGAACGTGTAGATAAAAGAAATATAATCAAAACAAGGCCAGGTACTAAACAAGTTTATTCTTGCACGGGTAGACAATGCTAAACACGTGTATCTCAGAAAAGAGGAGTTGAAAGTGTCTTTGGCCTGTGTCTTTTTCGTGGCGTTTTGAAACGAAAGCATGAACTGCTAACAAATTTCTGGAATACAGATTATAGATGGCCAATCTTTTCAGAAGTTATGGGTAAAAAAAATTTCAATCAATTATTCGTTACATACGTTTTAATGACATAACTTCAAGGCAGTTTTGCCGACAGTCTGAAAAGTTTACGGCATTTGGAGAGTTGAGGGATGCAATAATGGACAAATGCCAAAATTCCTATTTTCCTCAGTTTCATGTTACAGTTGATGAGCAACTTTTCCCTTGCAAATCAAGGTAAGGCTACGTACTGTACACAATATTTGCGGTTGTAGGTTAATATGATATTTGTTCTATAATTTTTTGAGATGCCCATTCATATGGTAGATGCCGCAAAAGCCAGCAACATTTGGCATAAAATTTCGGATGCTGTGTGGCGATACGATCTTCTACATTTTGTGAGCCTTTTCCAATGTGAGAAAAGAAGAACGGGAACACATAGTATTGCCTTTGATGGAAGCTTACAAAAACTATGGGCTCAATGTAATTACTGATAACTTTTTATGTCTTTGGTTCATGCCAGAAAGTTACTTGAAAGGAACATAACCATCTTTGGTACTATTAGGTCTCATAGCCGTAAAATTCCGCCTAGTGTTTAGCTTGGAAAAAATACGCCTCTGTTTACTTCAAACTTCGTTTTCACACAACCACCCAGAAAATATCATGCTTCTCAGTTATAAAGCGAGGAATAACAAGGTGGTGTATCTACTTTCTTTGCTGCAAATTGTGTTGGAGGTAGCTGATGAAGCCCAGAAGAAACCAAACGCTATTCTGAAATATAACGCTAGTACGCCTGCAGTGGATACAGCTGATAAAATGCTCCGTGCTTACTCTACTAAGGCAGCATCCAGAAGATAGTCTTTTGCAGCATTTTTCATCCTGTTACACATTGTAGCCCTGGATGCATACGTTATATGCAAATATTTGCAAATAACAACTACAAAGAGAAGGGACTTTTTTATGAAACTGGATGAAAAGCTGTGCTCAGAAGAGAAAAATAGAAGAAGTCAAGCCCCCCAAGTTTTGCATCTGAAACGCATTCGAAAAGATGCTGATGAAGACTTACCACTCAATAAAAAAACAAAATGTAGAATATGCCAATCAATGAAAACAAGAGTGAAATGTTGCAACTGTTCAATTTTTGTGTGTGGAACCTATTCTGCACCTGTGTGCAAAAGTTGTTTTGAAATATAATTCAACAGCTCAATATTCTTCGCTTAAGGGTCAATTGATCCGTGTGGTAATTCACCGTTGCACGTTCTAAAAACAAATTTTTCTGGTCGACTTGATGTTATGTTCAGCAGCCAGAGACAATAAAAGCTAAAAGGTTTAATGTTGCTAGCAAGAAACACTTTGGGTAAAATTTTTAAAAAATCGCAAAAGGGTCAAATGACTCATTTGGTAGTTGCAGGGTTAATTAATATAATATTTTTCTAAGACAAATTTGTTGTCACTTTTGTGCTATCAATTGCATTTTGAAATAATGTGGGAATTTTTATAAAACTTATTTGTTGGAACACTTTAATAAATAACTCAAACAAAATACTCAAGCATCGGTTAATAAAGCATCACGTTTTTCTAAGATCAGTGGCTTCGGAAAGTGCGGGCTGCTGTATGGCATTAATGTTCTAAAAGTATATTCATCCCAACTATTGCTTTATGATATTAATAAACGACATTCTGAGTGACCTGGAATCAATATTATATCTTAATCGCGCCATAATCTTGTATCTGTTTACAACAACATATTCTAATTACATGGGTAAGTTTTAACTTTTAACAATATGAAGATAGAAATTTGTGATTATTATTACTTCTGAGGTTCTATGATTTATAGGTTTGTCTGTTCTTTTGCAATTGATTAAAAATTTGCGTTGTGTATTTTAACAATCATATTTTTGCTTCAGTATTTTCTCATGCTTCTATTGTTTTTTCAATCTGTGACAAATGCTTTTTATTTTAAATTAAATGAGACGAGCGGCATTATTAAAAAGGGCGGTTAGCTTCACCAATTGAAAAAACCTTCCTCTCTTGCTTCATTGCTTTGCTTTCTTACTTTAATATTTATTTCATCTCTATATTTATCCTCTAATTCTCAGGAAAGCAACAGAGGCGCTAGTACATAAGGAAAATACTTACTCCGACCTGCCTCTGGAGATGCTAAGACATTGATTGCTATTCGGTTTTTAATTTTTTATTTTGGTTTTTTAATTTTTATTGAGATGTAACTAGAATTTAGAACTGCTTTACAAAACCACAAACAATGGAAAGTTCCATAAATTGTCTTTCTCAAGAACAAAACAGAATAGCGCAGTAGGTTTTAAACCGAGACTGTACCGTTCACAATCACGGCGCTTTAATTACTCAACCATGCTGCCAACTTATGTGAAGTTAAAACCTAATTACTATAACCTTAAAACATACTAATCTAAAAGGCTTTGTAATTTACTGCTTTTGAAGCTTGTTGTCGCGCATCGCATCTATACATCAGTTATGACTCTACAATGATCATATCAATGATAAAAAGTTTAGATTTTATTAAACTCTATACTTTTAAAAACATTGGCGGCAATGCTCAAATCCAAAACTAATTGCTTGCGCGAAATTGATTGCGCAAAAAATAATTCCTGATTATTTACACACAAAAGCAAAAAAGACAAAATTTAATTTAAAAAATCCTCTGACATTCTAATAACAATCATCCCATTGTAAACTAAACTGTAAGTTTTTATTAATTTTAACTAACCGCGAAGTCTTTTTTACCCATAAAAAAGCAATTGTTGACTTTTCGTATTACGGATTATAAACATGCTAAATGCACTCCAAAAAATTAATAATTTGCAGCTCCAAAACAGTATTCTTTAACATTATTTTATCTCACATTATCACAATTAGCATCTATAAAGATTTCTTTATTTACAAAAAGACATCTGTAAGCCACTACTAATGCAAAGCACAAAAATTCATATTTCATCTCTCTGTCTAAGGGTGGCAAACAGCTCATCTATATAATCCGGACGTGAAATAACGGCATGATAATTGAATTTTATCTAATTTAGTCTTTCAAAGAAATAGTTTTTTTTATTAGCTAAACAAAAAAAGCTTTACATAGCATTCCGAAAGATACCTTAATTTTTTACTGTTTGAAGTTTATTTATTTAGCAATTGACGCGTTTCTGTCTTTGAATATACAGCAAAACTTCGTTATAACGCACCTCGATTGAACACGAATTTGGATATAACGCGATCAATCCATGGATCCCCTTTCGATTAACCCGAAGACGAGAAGGAAGATGCACTATCCCACTTTTAAAAACATCTAAAACTATCGAATACTTGGAGGCTAGTCTTAGTTTGTCAGAAACACAGGAAGTGGATCCGATTAAGATTTTTCAACTTAAGAGCATTTTGGACTTTACTAGAAGCCGGAAACATTCCCACTCAAAAAGTGTACAATGGACACTTTCTTTGAAAAGCAATAAAGGGTAATATGCGGTAATGTGTAAAACTGTGGATTTACTATAATTACTGGGGTTTAATGTGATTAAGTATGTTTAAATCCCGATGACTAAATCTTTTTACGCGATGACGTTTTATGGACCCCGAAGATCGCGATAACGAAGTTTCATTGTATTTAAAGTATAGGCTGAATCAAAATGCGAGAACCAAAAAAATTTTTTTGTCCAATTCTTCTATGTTGCTTTAATTGATTTTTCTTTTTCTTTTAAGTGTAGACATTCTTTTATCGAAACTACTTTGTTTTTCTATTGCTTCCGTATTGTATATTCTTTTTAAGTAAATGTAAGTAGTAGCAAATAACAGTTTTCCACGTGATACTTCTTATATTAGTATCATTTATGCACTATGTAATGATTAAAATACTTATAAACAATTAAACATTATTTTATTGCTTTTGTTCCGTTTTTTTTTTCAGTTGAATATTACGAGTATAATCATATATTATTAATATTGTAATTAGTATCATTACTAATATCATTATTATTATTATCATTATAATTAGTTTGACATTATCATTATCTTTTGCCCTTTATATTTGCTTTGGTCTTAAGAAAGAATAAAATATTCACGATAACAGTCTTTATATTTTCTAATTTCACCCACTTTGTGTTGGTAACTGGGCAAAAATGAATAAAAATTGCTTTTACTTTACACTATTATTATTATTTTATATTTTACGAAAAAAAACAAGGAAAAAAATGGACATGAATTCTAGTTTTCATTTTAAATATTTTGCTAGATAAAAAATGGCTTTGTATCAATTAGTATATTTCAAACACAATTAATTTCATACCAGACAAAGCTCCCAATAAAACGAGTCTGCTACAAAACTGCGGGAAGGGAAATGTCGGAAAAGATTATTCACGTTCCGTCACCATCAAGTGCAGTGGTTTTTAAAGTTTTGCCGCATTCCTCCCTTTTAGGACTCAAGTACCATCATTTCTCACCAACAAAAAATATCTTAATGATTAAAGTGAAGACTTTGCTTTTTTGTCTTCATCCAAATTTGTAATCCCAATTTTCATTTTTTTAGGAAGTTAAAGAAATGAACATTCAAATTTGAATCTGTGTGGGATTTTTAAATTTTTGTCCCTAAAAAAGTAGTGATCTCGAAAAAAATCCAAAAAAATTTTCAATTTTCCCCTCTCCCATAGTACTGGTACAGCTATGATTATAAAAAATGTTCCAATTTGTTTGGGTCAACTTACATTTGACCAATAGTCTCAAATTCCTCCCCAATTCTTTCCCTAGTAATTTTTCTCCCTTGAGATTTTAAATTTTGCCTTTAGAAGCCAAGTGGCTTAATTTAAGAAACACTGATCTAGTGGCATTGCTTAAAAACCTATCTTCGTGCGTCACACTGATGAGGCAACTTATGGACTCCGGATAGGGTGCCGGTGCCGGTGCCAAAACACTGCGCACAGCTGCCCTATTTCTGGTCTACTTAGCAGTTGAGTACTGCACACCAGTCTTGTGTTGCAGCGCTCACACTCGTTTGATAGACAGTATCCTGGATGATACATATCACCGGATGCCTGCGTCCCATTCAAACGGACTACTTACACATGCTTTCAGGCATCCAGCCAGCTGAGTTTTTCCGACTAGAAGCGATACACTTTTTGGCTTACCATGGATCCGTGGACCCTGAATAAATGTTGCATGGTTTTTTAAGTGGGTCGTCAAATACTTGCCAAGGGAGACTAAGATCTAGACACTTATTTGTGCCAACTTCGCGGAATCTTTTAAATAGCTTGCCGGACTAGGTATCCGCGCTTCTCAGTGAAAGAATTAGAGGTGGGACACGGAGTATTGTGAGAGTACATCTAGGGTCCTCGCTATTATCTTATAGCCAGTGCCAGGCCTGTTGGAATGAGCTTGTCCCGAACAACTTGGGTTAGGTTCAATCGCCTGCCAACTGGCGATGAACGATTCCATTTGTCCCTTCGTCCATGCACAAATGGAGTCTGGCTTCTTATCCGAATCACGAGTGCGGTGCATCTGAACAAATCGCAGACCACATCTTAATAGCGTGCCCCATACATCAGGCACCGCACGGAGCACGAGGTCTGACGGTTTTGGATAACGAAATCCAATGCTGGATTAACAACATCAATGCCAACATCTGCTCCAGCGAGCACAGTAGCATGAGGTAGTATAAGAATGAACCCTAGACCTCACTTTTGTTTGTGTCTGACCTGGAGTGTATGCTCTTCCAAACGACGATGACGACAACGCAGGAAAGGAAAGAAGGAACGAATTCTTCCTCAGTCCGGCATTAATTTTAAAATGCCAGGCCACAGAGGAAAGATAGTGCCCTTTAAAATTTGCAAAAGAGAAACATTTTGTATAACTCTATCTATAATTACGTAATTTTGACCATAATTAAATACAAAGAGTTTACAAAAATTCAATAAACATCCGGGTTTACTAAGTTTTTTTCAAAAAGAGCAACATAACAAACAACAGAAATAAATTTTGAAAAGGTAAATTTTAGCATATCAGAGAAAATTTTGCTGGAAAACTTGGTAAAAACCAAAAATATGCTTTACTTATGACAGGGGTGTTCAATCTTTTTGAGCCAAGGGCTTTTTGACATGTATTAAAAATATATAACCTAATTTTAAAAATAGTCTACAGCCTTTTTTAAACATAATTCTTCAAAGACTTTTAAAACCTTTTCAGCGAAAATAAAAAAATTTAAAATTGTTAAAAGACACCAGTGATTCTAAAAATTAAAGAATTTAATTAAAACCTTAATTTTCATTATCAATATGGTCGTTGCAAATTCATAACTGATGAACCAATGTGATGCGCTACAACCAGCTTCAACAAACATTAAAATAACAAAATCTTTCTAGCTTTTGCATGTTTAAGCTGATAGTAATTACCTTTTAATTTCATTAAATTAGGATCTCTGTGCAATGGAAAAAAAAGCTTTTTTTAATTGGTGGGAAAACCGTCTTTTAAATTGTGGCCAATTGTTTTCTAAGATTTAATATAGTAGGCATTTGTCACGTATTGAAAAAAAGAAAAATAAAAACGTAAAAAATACTGCAGTAAAAATACGTTTATTAAAACACATTACACAGATTTTTGATCAAATACAAAAAAAAACTAAAAATCATAAGGTGTAAGATATAATAATAATCACAAATTTCTGGCTTCGTATTGTTAAGGGGTCCTTTCCATTATGAGTTTGGATTAGAGCATTATTTTTTGTTATATTGATTTTTTTATCTCTTTCCGATTTTAAGCGCTAAGCGAAGCAAAAAATAAATAAAACAAACAAAAAACACTTCATTCCACGCTCGCAGTAGAAACAAGCTTTAACGGTTAAAACTTACCCATGTAATTGTAAGCAGGTATGAGCTTATTGGGCGATGAAGATATAATCTTCAATCAAGATTACTGATAATGAAACATATGGTTACTAATAGTTACTTACTTATCTGACATAATGTGTTGCATAATATGGCATAATATATTTGATAATTGCAAAATAAACGGCATAATGTAACTAATGTGGGATTATAGCTGCTAACTCAATGTAGTATTTTTATTCCTATTCTACTACCCTTAATTTTTTTCAACTGTTTTGTCTTCTACAATTAGCTGCATTAGTTTTCTTTGTTTAGTTGCGTCTTTATGCAGTTATATTTTTTATCTTTGGATCAGTTTTCTTCTATGTTTCCTTCACCCTCTTAGTAGTTCTTCTTTAACGATTCTATTATGCCATCGCATCCCTAATTGTTTTTTAATGTTTTTTCTCCATAGATTTTCATTACCTTATTCCAAAAAATTGACAAACCCCAAAATACGCTATAAACTTAACACACAAAAAACAATATGTGTTGTATGATGCGAAATCCTTAATTTTTTTACAAATTTCGATTTGAGAATAGTTGAGGCTCTCGATATGCAAGGTCAACTTTTATTAAATTGATCTTTGAAAAAAGTCCCCAATTCCGATAATATTTACAGTTTCGATGTACAAAGGTTATCTCCATTTTATTGTTTATCTTTACACTTTTTTTCTATGTTCTATTCAAATCCACCCTGAATAAAGTGGATTATGATCAGATCTTGGCCTAAATACGTGATGCGTTTCTACTTAGAATATATTTAAAGTGTAAATCAAAATGCGAAACAAAAAAATATATTTTGTCCAATTTTTATATGCTGCTTGTGCTAATTTTTTGTTTGCGTTTATTTTTTGATTGCTTTCATATCGTTTATTCTTTTTAAATAAATGTAAGTAGCACCAAATAACAGTTTTCCACATACTACTTATAGTAATATTATTTATGTACTATGTAATGATTACAATATAGACAGTTAGACATAGCTTATTGCTCACTATTATTATTTTTCACGTCTTTATTAGCTTTACATTAATATCATTATCATTACAATTCTTATTATCATTATTATAAGCTTAACATTATCATTATCGTTTGCTCTGTCTTTTGTTTCTGTTTTAAAAATAAATAAAATATTCACCAAAACAGTTTATGTATTTTTCACGGTATTTCACCCATGTTGAGTAACTGTATGTGCAGCAAACTGAGCAAAAATGGATTTTTCGTTTTACATTTTGATTACTTTGGTATGTGAAAAATGTCGTTGTATCAGCTAGTATATTTCAAACACAATTAACTTCATACCACAGCAAAAGTTTCAACTAAAACGAGTCGTTTACAAAATTTCGGAAAAGGGGAGGAGGGGCAAATTCTCCCCCTGTGCTGCATTAATTTTAAAATGCCAGGCCACAGGGAATAGATAGTGCCCTTTAAAATTTGCAAAAAGAGAAACATTTAGTTATAACTCTTTCAACTTTTTCAATAGTTACATACTTTCGACCATAATTCAATACAAAAAGTTTATAAAATTTCGATTTACACCCGGGTTTATTGAGTTTTTTCAAAAAGAGCAACATAGCAAACAACAGAAATAAATTTTAAAAAGGAATCCTTAGCAAAAGTAAATTTTAGCGTATTAGAAAAAATTTTATTGAAAAACTTGGTTCAAACCAAAAATATGCTTTACTTGTGACAGGGGTGTTCAATCTTTTTGAGCCAAGGGTTATTTGACAGATTAAAAGTATACGCGACTGAGATTTACGAATAGCGCAAAAACTTTTTAAATATTATTCTTCGAAAACTTTTAAAACTTTTTTAGCCAACATAGAGCAAGCTGGTTTCCGCCCTAATAAGTCGACCATCGGCCAATTGCTAAGCCTGACTCAGCACATTGAAGACGGCTACCTAAAAAAAGAAGATTACGGGAGATGTGTTTGTAGACCTCACTTCTGCCTACGACACAGTGAGCCATCGTCTTCTCCTCCAAAAAGTATTAAAAATGACTGATGACTCACATCTTGTGCAGTTTCTTGGAGAGATGCTGAGAAACAGACGTTTCTTTGTAATGCTAAACAATAAACGAAGCAGAGTCCGACTGCAAAAGAATGGCCTTCCTCAAGGCAGCGTGCTAGCCCCGCTCATCTACAACATATACACAAATGACCAACCACTGAATCTAGAAACCAAGCGTTTCGTCTATGCTGATGATATTTGTGTTACTAGCCGGTATTCAACATTCACTGCAGTCGAAAAATCGTTTACCAATGCTCTAAATGGCCTACAGGTTTACTACGCAGAAAATTCTCTCAAAGCCAACCCATCAAAGACCCAAGTATGCTTTTTCTACTTCAAGAACAAAGAGACAAACCGCCCACTGAACATTATATGGCATGAAAAGAAAATTAAAAACACCGCATACCCTAAATACCTTGGAGTAACCCTTGATGGATCCCTGACATTTAAAAAGCACATCCAGAACTGCAAGGCTAAAGTGTGCACGCGAAACAATATCTTGCGCAAGCTTATTTCCTCACACTGGGAAGCTAGCCCTCATACATTGAGAATATCAGCACTTACTCTCTGCTACTCTGCAGCTCAGTATGCTTGCCCAGTATGGTCACGGTCAGTACATACTCATCGCTTAGACCCTGCTCTTAATGACAGTTTTCGCATTATTACAGGGTGCCTAAAATCTACCAACACCAACTGTCTATACCTGCTCGCCGGAATAGCTCCACCAGACATTCGACGTGAGGTGGCAAGCAGAAGGGAAAGGCAAAAAGCAAAACATGACCCAAGCCACATGCTATAAGGATCAGAGGCAGCAAATCAACGCATAAAATCAAGGAAGAGTTTCTTGCATACCCCTCTCCTCTTAACATGCCTCCACAAACTTGTTGACAGAAAAAAAATCAGAAAATGATTGACTGGACTTCCAACTTTGGTATACGCCAAATGAACGAACCATGGCAAGTCATTATGCACACAAAATCTTCTCTTTGAAGGCTTAGTTCGTAGTTAAATAACTTTTTAAAGCTATAACATTATCTCCGTTGAACATACTAACAGCGTCCGTAATTGCGTTATTCACTAACAAGGTTCTCATACTAATTTAACCATGTTGACAAAATTAATTTCTATTCAACCAAAATATTCTCCTATGCTTGGCGTTCTCAGCAAGCAGCTTTACATTTCATTCATTTTACTGAATAAAAACTAAAATACAAATGAAAATATTTTGGCAACTCCAAAAGCAGGTTATGCTAATTGTTAACGGTTTCTATACGATTAACTAACGGCTGGGACATTTCCAGCGAGTCAGTAGAATAAATCATAATACTAACAATGATTTTAAATCGCAGCTATAAAACTAAATTTAAAGCTTAAATAATGACACAGTAAGAGGGCAATCAGGTTATATTATGCCATTTTAGCCAAATAGATTATCCCCTTTTCACTATTTTATATGTGAAAAAGGGATAATCCATTTGGTATCCATTTTATATTGGTATCCATTTTATATTGGAAAAGGGGATAATCCACATGATAATCCATTTTATATTGGATACCCAATTCATTATTTTACTCATCATTGGACCACAAACCGATTTCTAGAAAAAGGAAAGGGTTTAAGATATCCAGAACTCAGGTCTTTCAACCTTCTTTGAAACCAATTTCTTAATCTGCATCTCCATATTGACACGCTTTATTTAAACAGCATTTCTACACAAAAGCAGCCACGTCTTTCTCAATGTACTGTAATTAAATAGAAGTGTTTTGAAATTTTCTCAATCATTTTTAGTAGTTAACTTAAAAAGCTTTGATAGTTTTAGCAATAGGCTGTCGTAGAAATTTACGCTGGCAGCTCTTTTGCAGCCTGTATTTATATACTCATACCTGTAAGTAATTTTGCCTAACACGCCCGTGCCATTTCTGTGACTTTTTATTTTTGGGTGCAATTTTCGAGAGCAAATTTTTGTGCATCAAAAATCAGGTGAAGATCTTTTTTTAAAGATCACTGTGTTTTTTTGGGAACCAAACTCAACAAATCAAAAACAAAATTATAATAAAAGACCTTTTTTTTTGGTCCCTACCCTATATTTTTGACCAAATTTCTTATTAAATCCGTAAAGAACTAAAAAATCATGATTTGGGCAAGCGTTACAAAATTTGGTCAAAACTGTATTGTCCCCCAATTTTTTTTGGCTGATATGCCTATGATTATACATGATAATATATAAAAAAAGTTATAACACGTCTAATCAAAACCCGAGAACTGAAATATTGATTAAAAAGCATTGACTTTGCAGACGTATTACGGAACATATTTACTTTGAAGACAGTTTCTAGTTTTTTTGAATCGTCTGTAGTAAGTTTTTAAAAGCAAATTGTTAAGTAAATGATATTTATCTATGAGCAAATCAGTGATTGCCAACAAAGTTTCCTCAGTAATAACAATCAAACAGTTGAAACATTCTGAGGATGTAAAATGAAGTTCAAGCATTTTTGGATGCAATTAATTATTACAGTGCATTTCTCAAAAAAACCGAATGACCGAACTCGAAACTTTTTATATCAATTATTCAAAAAAAGTTTGTATTTTGGATGTACAAGTCATTTGAAAAAGCCATTTGTTCGCTAAAAAAGATGTTATTAATGCCACTAAGCTTTGTCATTTCAATCCTAAAAAGCAATTCATTTTAACTGACGCTTCAAAAAATGGTTTAAGTGCTATGCTCATGCAAGTTAATAATGGCGTAGAGACAACCGTTGCGCATGCATCAAAGACGCTTAGTATTGCTCAAAATGTTTTTTTGCTAATAGAAAAAAAAGCACCAGCTATTATATTTGGTGTGAAAAAAATTTTCATCAATATTTACAGTATATGGGCAAAAATGTTTATTTGTAACTGATCATAAACTTTGGTTTCAATTATTTTGCCGAACAAACAGTTACCAGTATTAACAGCGAGAGGCTGCAACGTTATGCTATTGTACTGATGACATATCAATTTAACATCAAGTACACGAGTACCAATGTTAATGGCATTTCTCGGCTCTCTACCAAAGTCGACAAAGAGTTTGATTACTTTGAAAGTATAGAGAATCAAGAAATCATACGCAACATCGAAGAAACAATTGAAGGCCTTCCTATCGACAAAGATTTTATCCGAACTGAGACTTTAAAAATTCTACTCTCAGAACGGTAACGACTAATTTGCATTGGTATTTTTGGCTCAAACAAGTACTGTACATTGCAGTGACGAACTTTCTTGTTTTGCTAATTAAAAGAACTCGTTTTTTGTTAAAGTATTTTGTTGCAGCGACATGGTGTAACTAGTGTTGCAACGCCCAACAGTTTACGCAACAGAGTTTTGATTATGTTGCAAGAAGGCCATTAGGGTTATACCTGCATGAAGCAAATAGTTCTTGTCGATGCGTGCGGTAGGTAAACGTAAATTAAGATTTAGAAAACTGGATCAAAGATTGCTTCATCTATGGTGGAATACAAAGCACCTCCAGCAGAATTTCAGTCTTGGTCTAGACCTGAAAAACTTTGGGAAAGACTACAATTAAATTTTGCTGGGCTATTTTTGGAAAAATGTAGCTAATTTATATTGAAAAAATTTTAAATTACTCATAGGTTACGTGGCTATGTTGAATGTTGGTCAGACAACGACTGAACTTACTATTGAAGCCTTGCAACAAATATTTTTACATGAAGGTCGACCAGACACAATTATCCCTGCGAATGGCAATCAGTTTGTTTCAAAGTTGTTTACAATTTTTATTGTTAGTTGAGTATTGACCATCTGACTTCGCTAGTTTTTCACCCTGCATGGAATAGGGAAGCGGAGCGGTTTGTACAAACTTTCAGGGGCTGTCTTTGAAAAAAACTCTTTGTGAAGGTGTTCCTTGAGAAGCAACGTAACGAAGTTGTCCTCACCAAAACCTGGACAGGCAAACACCAGCTAAAACTCTTCATGGTCGCCAATCGAAACAATTTTTTTATTTTTAAAATTTTTATTTTATCTTTATATTTATCCTCCTGACTCGCAGGAAAGCGACGGAGGCGCTAATACAGAGGGTAGGCAATTTCCCGAACCTGCTTCCGAAGATGCCAAGATATTACTGTCTGCTTGTAATCTAATAGAGATATGACTGAATTTAGATTTGCTTGACAAGTCTACCAAACAAAGAAAGTGCCGTAAAGTAAAAATATCTTTTTGTAATTTTGTGATGTCGTAATTCTTAAGGGAGGAGTTATGTAGATTTTGGTTAGATTCGAACCTACTACGTATTATAATCATTGGTGTTTCGCTTATTTACTTCCCACAACAGAACATACTTAAAATTGTTTCTAATGTGACTCGCGTAGGCCAGTAAACAATTTTATAGTTTAAACGTGGTTGGATTACTTCTTGTTGGCTAACTGCATAATTATTTTGTTTTTGTAAATATAAGACTTTAAGCTAAAACTCCTCTGCGTTAGCAAGTTACAAGGCAAGAAAACTTGGTGTCGGAAAATCTGCTTACTCAGGTTATATCGCAGAGCTGGTCATGCATAAAGAGAAAAATCTATGACTTTTGGTCTTCTACCAAATGCATAAAAGAGTCAGTAACTTAAGAATAGCGTAGCCACGTTATAAACGATACAAGAATGTCTTTTTTGCCTAAGCTGGATGTTCTTCTTTTAAATTCTATTATTTTGTTTTAACTCTTATCAATTGAAGTTGCTGGCGTATACCTAGAAAAAACTCTCGCGTACTAATTTGTAAACCACTGTAACTCAAGAATAGCGTGACCACGTTATAAACGATAAAATATTGCAGTTTTTGCGTAAGTTTAATATTTTTAGTTGCTGGCGTACTATCTGGAAAAGTCTTGTGTGCCAATTTGAAAACCACTTCTCTATTCTTTTTCCTCTTCAAGTTTTGATATGCTTTGATAGTCATGGAAAAGCCTCCGATATACGCAACTATTTTTTTTCTACATTCATAGTCTAGTTAAGGTGACTTGTTTTCAAAATGATTCTATAATAACTGGACAGGTTACGATCTGCAATGTGAAAAAATAATTGATCAAGCAATTATTTTAATCTGCTTTCGACGATATTAAGCAACAACTGAAAAGTTGTAACTTTTTATTTGTCTTTTTCTTTTCTATAGGCCGTTTTATGACTTTAATTTTGATGCTGTCAAGCTCAGGAAACGCTTTTATGTTAGTGTTGTAGTACAACAACATGTTAGAAACGAAGATTGATTCCTGGTTATAAGTATGTCCATTCCTGGTTATAAGTATGTGATTTGAAACTGTTTTCATTGAAACTGTTTTCACAGTTCATTGTTCATTGAACAGTTCATTGAAACTGTTTTCACAATTACTGCGCTTCTTGTCTTTAACAACGCTGCTTGCAACACATTTTATTAACATCTTATCGTAGATCGTTGCTGGTTTAAAATAAACGATACAATATTTTCAAGAGATAACACGTACACAGCGACTGTGAATGTCTTTTTTTGATAAAGATTTTGTTTTAGTGACATACAACTGAAAACATTGAAGTGAGAACTTCTGAAGCATTTGATCGAAATTGCTTTTCTCTTGTATGGTAAATAATGAAGTTCACTAAACTGTTGAAATATAAAAAAAATTACTCTCAACATAATTAATTCTTATGAATTAATTAAAAAAGTTATAAATTTAACTGAAGAACTATTATCGATATATCCGTTAGTTTGGTTGTTATCAATTAAGAGGCTCTGCTGACAAAACCTTTTTTCATGTTTTTAAATCTTCATTTTATAGGATTTAAAAACATTCAAGGTTTCAAGCGTTGTTTCAAATGCTTATCATCACACCTGCAATAAATTAAAAAAGCTACTTATTGTTTGATTAAAAATCCTAGGTAAACAAAAAACCACAAACCACGTAATAAGAGAGTGTGTAAAAAAAGTAAACAGTAAATTTGAAAATCCATTAAAAAAACGAGTTACGTGATGACATAACAATGATTTGAAAGGTAAACAAATAAGCAGAGTTTCATTCAATATTTTTATTTAAGTCTTTATTAAACTGAAGGTTTAGTAATAAAAAAATGAGTGTTGCTTTGGTATGCTATCTTAGCGGTTGTGTGATATCAATGAGTTAGATTTAACTTTGCTATGTGATCTCAAGATTTTTAAACTATAATTGGTAACCCTAAATCACCCTCACCTCAAAGTTAGGGTGATCTCAACATTTTAAAACTTTGACCCTAACCCTAACTCACCTTAACCTCGGTTGGGGTTAGGGTGATATCAATACTTTTAAAAATATAATTAGATTTAGGGTTATGGTGATTTCACCCTCACCCTAAACCTAACTAGGTTGATCAAGCGAGATCACATTTAGCAATTGAAATCGCATGCTAAAGCAGCAACAAAAAGTTTTAAAGAGTTGATCCTGTTAAAACAACTTTCACATTTTAAATACATTATAAAAGTAGTTCAGTTCAGTCGTTTTTTTTTCCGCCACTTATCGAACAAAATACTTACATCAACGTAATTACACTACGGAAAAAGGGACATGCAACAAAACGAAACAACGTTGTAACATGCAAAAACTCAATAAACTGCACTAGCAAAGGTAACGGCTTGCATGGTTGCATCACCTAGAGAAAAAATATATATACAAGTATAAAAAATTAAAAAAAAAAAATTAATGATTATAAGACAAAGCTAAGCGTTATCAAAGCTTAATTAGTAGTGTGATAAATTACGTAACATAAATGAAAAGGGATCTCGTGCTTCGTATCACAAGTATACAAAATTATTTGGTTTTACACGGATCTAAATGCCTTATTAGTGAAGGCACCTAATCAATGAGACATAATATTCACAATTTCAATTTAAATTCAACATTGTAATAATATACGACAAGCGCCTGTTTCGATCTAGTTTGATCTCATCAGGTATATGTAATTACAATTACAAGTAGAAAATTTGTTGTTAATTTGGAACGGAAAACATGTCGAAAAATTCAATGCAGTAAAATTTGATAAAAGTCAAAGAAATCGACGAGTATAGGTGAACTATGAGAATTCCAATGCAACTCTTTTGAAAATTTGGAATTCTAACTATTAAGATTAAAAGTCAAATTAATAACAAGAATTTCGGACGCCAGCGAAATAGTACAAGGACAGAATGACGTTGTCTATGTAATCTACATCGAAATATAAACAAATTTGTGCTAAGAAATAGGAAGTTATTTGAAAAGATTGCTAAAAATTGAAATTAGAAATTGATAACACGTCGAATTCATTGAAGCTGATAACACGTCGAATCCATTGAAGAAATTTAAGGCTGAAAAAACGTCGAATCTATTCATTATGGCAAAGATATGATTTGAACCAGTAAAATTTGAAGCTGATAACGCATCGAATCAAATAGGAATTAATGATTATAAGACAAAGCTAAGCGTTATCAAAGCTTAATTAGTAGTGTGATAAATTTTACTGCATTGAATTTTTCGACATGTTTTCCTTTCCAAATTAACAACAAATTTTCTACTTGTAATTGTAATTACATATACCTGATGAGATCAAACTAGATCGAAACAGGCGCTTGTCGTATATTATTACAATGTTGAATTTAAATTGAAATTGTGAATATTATGTCTCATTGATTAGGTGCCTTCACTAATAAGGCATTTAGATCCGTGTAAAACCAAATAATTTTGTATAAAAAAATAAAATAAAATAAATAAATAAATAAAAAATAAAAATAAAAAAAATAAAAAATAAAAAAAAAACGCCTAAAACAAAACAAGACGATAAAAAAATGCATGAAAACAAAAAAAATTAAGACAGCCTTTTTTGTTATTATAATATTATTTGCTGGCATGTAACCCCAGCACAGGGAGGCTTTCAGGTACTACACCTTGCCCAAGGGTGACCTGGAGGAAGTTGTAATTGGGTATCCTCATTCATCCCGACTTATCAGTTGATAAGCTTACAACTGGATGCAGTTTACACTCATACCCAAGAGAAACATATTTATAGACAAGACTTGTTTTTGTAACACATTTATTTTCGTTAAAAATTCTTTAAATGCATTATTTAAAGTTCCAATATGAGTTTATTTTAAGACTCTGCTGGCATTAAACTTTTTTATCTGGTCAATTGTTAGAAAAAAAAAAAAGTTTGTCGAGTTTCCAGACTAGTTTAATACAATTTGGATTAAGCGATTGTTCCAGGTGCATGTAAAGTTGAATTCTTAAATTGATGTCGACGATGACCTGAAATATAAAAAGAAAACAGCAGCAGGCAGAAAAAAAGATTTTTTTTTTCGATTTTCTATGTTGCAGGTACGGCACTATGTTTACGTAGATTCGTCGGGTATTGCGCCAGTTAGATAATAAATTTTTAGTTTGTTTTTGAAAGAAACTAATGTAGAGCAGTTTCTAATTTCTTGAGGCAAAGTATTCCAAATTTTTGGTCCAATAAATGTAATTGATTGTTGGCAGGTTGCTGTTCTAAAACACGAAGAAATAATTTGACTATCACTTCTAGTTTTAATTTGACATGGTTTAAGCTGAAATAGTTGTTGAATTGGAATAGGAAGAGTGCGTTTTTGAAATTTATACATTAAAATTGCAATTTCACTTTCATACAACTGCTGTATATTTAAAAGCTCGTTTTTGATCATAACATTTTTTACAGAGCCTCTCCGTTTTATTCCATACATGGCTCGAATAAATTTATTACAAATACGTTGAAGTTGATTGATTTTTATGCGATTTCCAAAGCATCAGTTGGTGATACAATATCTTAGATGACTTAATAATAATGAATTGTACAAAATTAGCATTGCTTTAGTGGTAAGACACGGTTTTACACGCATAATACTTCCTAGAGAAGAACGAATTTTTTGTTTTAACATATTCATGTGCTCTTTCCAGCTTAAATTTTCATTAATTATTACACCCAAAAAGCGAATTGATGAAACTTTTTCAATAGTATTATTTCTAAAATATACTTCGAACGATGTATTTGAGACGGAACAATTACTTTTTCTAGGAGTAAAAAGTAGATATTTAGTTTTTGCAGAATTTACTGTTAGTTTATTCGCAGTCATCCATTCATCAATATTTTTAAGTTCAAGATTAGTTTTTGAATAGACTGATTGTATATTTTTACCAGTAATAAAGATGTTAGTATCATCAGCAAACGATACATTTGTGCTGAAATCCAAGCAGTTTCTAAAATCGTTAACATAAAGTATAAATAAAAGAGGACCCAAAATTGAGCCTTGAGGTACCGAGCTGGTGATTGGCTTTATAGTTGAAGAAAGACAATTATTGAATTGCACTTGTTACGTGCGTCCTGATAGATAGCTTTTAAACCATTCGAATGCAGTTCCTCGAATTCCATAATAATTCAGTTTATAGAGTAGGATGTCATGGTCTATAGTGTCAAAGGCTTTGGAAAGATCCAAGAAAACACCAATTGTTAACAGTTTTTTTTCAAAAGCATCAGCTATGTTGCTAATAACTAGTGTGGTAGCATGGCTTGTGGCATGACCTGGGCGAAATCCAAATTGTTCTGCATTAAGAATGTTGTAGCATTTCAAGAAGTTGTACAATCTTTTATACATAATTTTTTCCAGAAGTTTTGAAAACGATGAAAGTAAGCTAATAGGCCGATAGTTAGATAGATTTTTTGAATCGCCTTTTTTAAAAATAGGAACTATTTTTGTTTTTTTTAAAGCATCTGGAAATTTGCCTTGGAGGAGTGATAAATTGAATATATACGTAGCTAAGAGCATGCAATGCATCATCTGAAAGATATACAAGACAACGGGTGGTATTTGATCAAATCCAGTACTTAACTTTGGTTTAATTTCTGCTATTAGTCTTTTTAATTCAAGGAAACTTGTTGGAAAAAGATATATTGAAGATAGATTAGAAGATTTTAAATAATTGGAAAAGTGAGAATTAGAATTAGGTAAATTTTTAGCTAATTTAACTGCTGCATTTGAAAAATGTTCATTGAATGCATTAGCAATTTCAATGCTATCAGTAAGTGTTTTATTTTTATGTAAAAGAGAAGTAGTTTGTAGTTTGAAAAGATTTCTTTCCATTAAATTGTTTAAAACTTGCCAAGTTTTTTTGATATTATTTGTGTGAGACTTGAGTTTGTTTTGAATAAATGTTTTCTTTTTGTTGTTTATTAAATGAAAGTTTCTTATTTTTTGATACTTTTTTTTAGCACAGTGGGTTCTTGTTTTCAGAAAATGTTTATACTCGTATAATCTGTCTTTTTTTCTTGCTAAGTGAAGTAGCTCTCTGTCATACCATGCACATTTGAATTCAATATTTTTCATTTGTTTTTGTTTAAAGCTATGTTCTGCAAAATGATCAATTTTATTCTGAAAAAATTGAAAGCTTTTATCAGTGTCGGAAATAGTATACAAGTTGGACCAGTCAATTTTTGAGATAGACTCGGAGAACTTTTTCAAATTATTAACTGTATATGACCTCCCTGCATTAGACTTCATTTTCAGTAAAGGTTCACCAACTTTTAAAACTTGCATAATGGGTAGGTGGTCACTGATTTCATGGGTGATTATTGCACTATTTATGAATGCATTAGTCAAATTACACCATATGTGATCAATAGCAGTGCAGCTGGAGTTGGATACCCTTGTTGGTTTGTTTATCAATGGGTAAAAATTATACTCAAGCATCAACTCGGAAAATGATTCAACATGTTCATTATTGGAAGCAAGAAGATCTAAATTGAAGTCACCATGAAGATAGCATTTTGATTTTGTTTTGTTGATTGTAATTAAAGTTTTTTCTAAATGATTTGTGAACTGGAGAAATGATTTATTGTTGTTTTGAGGAGATCTGTATATGTTCCCACATACAACTTGGTTATTTTGAAATTGTATAGCAATAATGATAGATTCAAATATTTTTTCTTCCATTATCATTAGGTCAGTTAGAATTTGAAACTTTAAGTCCTGTTTAACATAAAAAGCTACACCTCCACCTTTATATTTTTTTCTGGGGTTGGACACAAAAATGTAACCAGGAAATATTTTAAAGTGACCTGATGAACTTGTGCTTTACCAAATTTCAGTTATACCAATTACATCTGGCATATAACCCAAAGTAGCTATCAGTCCTTCAAATTTAGTGTAATTTATGGGATTTACTAGAGATCTAACATTAACGCATACTGAAGAAAAAGGTTGTATTTGACAATTAGAACTATTTTCCATTAATAATTTTGCTTCTTCTGCACTTACATAAAGCTCGTTTTGAATATTAGCACTAATAAAATTGTCCATGTTGTTTTTTGGTTCAATTGTATCTGTGAATAACTGATTAAATATTGATGCATTCAGTGGTATTTTTGGTTTAAAGATTTCAAGTAATTCAGTGTCATCAATACTATGAAATGGAAATGTGAAGTGAGCACAAGGTTGACATAAATAATTGTTGTACAATAATTCTACTGGACCTGCAGATTTTATACAAGTTTTGTGATAATTATCTTTACAATGACTACAAAATAAATAGCCTTGTCTTTTGTAAATGTTTTTAGAGCAAACTTTACAGTTAAGTTTAAATTGTTTAGGCATGTGAAGACACAAAAAGAGAAAAAAAATACACACAAACACAAAAATTAACAAATAGAAAAAAAAAAATTAAATTTAAAAAGGAAAAATGCAAATAGATGTAACAAAAAAATTTGTAAAAAAAAACCCAAGATAAAGTATCTTTATTGTTTGTTTATTTCTAATACAATAATTCGGCATACAAAGTTTTAGACATTTGATTCATGATATTTGATTTCATGTCGATAAAATTTAAACTTTTAAAATATTTGAAAAATCCAGGGAGTAGTTCGCAGAAAATTGGAAAAAAGTATTTAGAAATTTGCACATTGAATGGTAGTGCTGACAACATGATAATTATCAAAGCTTGATAAAACAAACTATAAGTATACAGGTACGTTACGTATGTATTTTGTTTAGATATTAACAAGTTAGTTCTACCACTTGTACTTTCTTCTGTAACTAAATAAACATCGAAAAAATAAAAAGGAAATAGCTGTGTCAACTATCGAAATCAATCAGAAACAAACCAAAAACATACACTAAATTGGACAAAGTGAGCAGTAATTCATAAAAGCTACTGTGATAAAAAAAACCTTGGTCAACTTTAATGCATTCTTTTCAGTTCATATATGATTCAATAAACATTGTTACGAACAAACATTTATAACTAACGATTGTAGCAGAGTTAATGCCAAAACAAATACTTTCGAATACTATTTGTTATTGCAATTGCATATCAGATGATTTGTGATTTTTCTACCAAGCTATGCACAAATGTAAATGACTCTGATGTTGCCATTTATTATATTGGCAATCGACAGATCCTTTCATTTTTATGTTGAAAAACTGGCTTAGCTGATTGATTTTGTAATATGCATTTGATAATAAAATTTTTATTATTGTTCTTAATCAACACTACTCGGTATTCTTATAGTTAGCATTCCCGGCCCCCTCCCCCCGTGGTAGTTTGATTTCCGAACAGGTCAAACTGACTCAATGCTGCAAAGTAGCGGTTTTTTCCAGGAATAACGTTGGGTAAGATGAGCAAAAAGTCACTTAGCTTGGGCATATGAAACGTTTGAGTTTTAATTAAAAATCAAGATTTTTTAAACTTGGTTTTAAAATGCATATTTTTCAAAGATTGCTGTAAGGTCAACATATGTCACGCTTTAGTTATACTTCCTTCATTTAGTAACAAATACAATTACCTGTTTGCCATGCTCAAGTAGAAAGTGATGACATAAGGTAGCGTTTCGTTTCTGCAATCTAACATTTTGGCGAAAAACAGAATCTCCACGATAATAAAGGGAACTAAACATCATTTATAGTTATTTAATTTACCACCAACACATAAATACAGTTTGATATAGGTTGATTAGAAATCAATAAATATTTGCCTTTAAATGGGCAAACGTAGCAAAAGTACAATTCATAGCTGTTTTTTCAACACAAATAAATTTAAATGATTGATGCTATTATGTAATTAAAGCAAAAAATGGTCTAGTTTATATAGTTTAATTTTTGGTCATAATTTTTAAAATTATTGATTATATTTTTAGCCATAACTGCTGATCTAATAGCAAAATCCGAACATCTACTAAAGCCGCTTCTCCAAAACGAACAATATAAATGACAACAAATTAGCAAACAAAGCACGCAAAAATAAATATTCTTACTTATTGTTACAGTAAATCCAAGTTGCATAATTGCAACTGTTACGAAAACTTTTCTTTCCATTTTTTTTCGTTGAATGCGATGAGCGTCATTCTCATTTTTCATTTGCAATTTGTTAGCACTTGCTACAGCTGTTGCAATTGTGAGACAAGTCTGCAAAAAGAGTAAAAAACGATTGCAATTTCCAATTGAGTAAGAAACTGTAAAGAGCTCTTGATTATGATTTAAAATTATAACTGCTTTTTTTTGCACTCTTTTTAAAATGTTTTGCTATTTACTAGATTATTTAGAACAACATCTATTGATATCTTTTTAGAATTAATAAGTTTTATAGAAATTAGAAGGAAAAGTTTAAAATTTTTTTTCTAAACAGAGCTAATGTAAGCCGAAAACGTTTATGGTTATGGTTATGGTTTCTTTTTGTTTTATTGTAGTATGAATATATATGTGTGTTGCTGTATATAATTGCGTTACTAAAACAGCTTTTTGGAAAAACTTACTCTGCCAATAAAAATGAAATAAGCATTATCAAAAATATTTTCAGTTTAACTACAAATAAGTACAAAATAACTAACCATAATCAAATACGGAAGCAGCCAAAAGATTCCGACTGTCCAATACAAAACACTATAATCTTCAGAACCAATTATTTTCACTACAGGAACATACGTCATCACAGAAGCGACAAATCCTCCAACCGAACGATCGGGAAACCAGACTGAAAAAATATAAAACTATGCAAAAACATTTTCAAAATACAAATTGTATCTGACTGCACATAGAAAAACTATTAAAAGAATTTTCTTTGATATCGGAAATAAGAACAGAACGATAAAACAAACTATAGTAACAAATCATCGTTTACACGGGGTTAATTAGTTTGTGATGCTAAAAGTCGTTTTGTTAAAAACTTTTTGAAATATTTACAAAAAAATTGAAAGTTTAAAATTCGTGTTTTCAAAAACGAGCAAAATTTAGAAAGCTAACGATAATTAGCGGCGCCACTACATTGCTTTGCCAAATAAATTTGCAAAGACTTTGTTGCCGCCTGATTCACTTGATGTGGATGCGGCTTACCAGGACTTCTGTTACATCATCAAGAAAGCAGCTAAAAAGACTATCCCACGCGGGTATCAAAATAACTATATTCCGTGTTGGGATGCAGAGTGTGAATCCCTCTACAAAACGTTTCCGCAGTCTCCTCAGAGAGACGAATCAAGTTTGACTGCTACAGCTCTGCTTCCCAAGCTTGATAGAAATGGAGGGATCGATGGTCCGAGGCAGTTCGGAGCATTGATTTCTCACACTCTAGTAGAAAAGCGTGGAGTGTTTTGAACAACTTTACTGGTAGGTCACACATTTTCCTCGTCACTGTCCCGTTTCAGCCGATGCTATTGCATCTCAGCTGATTAGAAATGGAAAATACGAGGCTGTTGACCGCAAGTCATCTCGACTTGTCTATCAAGAAGTGTCTAACCTTTGGAGGGCCACAACACCAGACACAGTAAATATCTCTGACAGTTTTTCACAGAGAGAATTTATTGCTGCCCTTCAACATTTAAAACCAGGTAAAACTCCAGGTCCTGATTCCATCTGCTCAGATCTTATACTTCATGCTGGAGCTGCTTTGAAGTCCTGGTTACGTGACTTTCTCTCTTTCTGTTTGCGCCGACTCAAAATTCCCAAGATCTGCAGAAGAGCGCTTGTGGTCGCGATCCCAAAACCAACGAAGCCCGTGGAGTACCCAAAGAGTTATCGATCGATATCTCTGCTCTGTGTCATCTACAAGATCCTTGAGAGGCTTATCTACGCCCGCGTTGAGCCATTAATCGATCCACTGCTCCCTAAAGAGCAGAATGGGTTTCGACGCGGGAAGTCAACTGTAGATCAAGTTGTTCTGCTAACCCAGAACATCGAGGATTCTTTTGAGGCTAAAAAGAAAGCCAGTGCCGTATTTGTCAATCTGACAGCTTCCTATGACACTGTCTGGCACCGTGGCCATACCTGCAAGCTGCTGAGACTTCTTCCGGATAAGCACATGGTCAAAATGATTATGGAGCTTGTCCGAAATCGAAGTTTCACCTTTACCACCGGTGACAGCAAGCAAAGCAGGCTATGCCGTCTTAAAAACGGCGTTCCTCAGGGATGGATCTTGGCTCCCCTCCTATTTAACATCTATACGTACCATCTTCCTTCCATGATTTTCAGAAAGTTTGCTTATGCTGATGATTTAGCATTGTTGCACTCTTCTGGAAACTCAAAGTTCTTGGAGGGGACTTTAAACAAAGACATGTCTACACTTTCAGCGTATTTCCATACTTGGAGGTTGAAGCTCAGTCACACTAAGACGGTGACGGCAGCCTCTCACTTAAATAACCGAAAGCAAAACGTGAGCTAAAGGCCTACAACAACAGTAGATTTTTACCGTTCTGTCCAACCCCTACTTACCTTGGGGTAAAACTGGACAGATCGCTCACATTTCGTCACCATTTAATGGCATTGGCAAAAAACTATCCTCGCGTGTCACACTGCTGAAACAAATCGTAGGCTCGGGATGGAGTGCTGGTGCTAAAACACTACGCATAGCCACTTTATCTCTAGTCTATTTAGCAGCTGAGTACTGTGCGCTAGTCTGGTGTCGCAGTGCTCACACTCGTCTCATCGACAGTGTCTTGAACGACGCCTTGCGCATATTCACTGGATGCCTGCGTCCCACTCCAACGGACCACCTACCTGTACTCTCAGGCATCCAGCCAGCTGAGCTTCGCTGACTGGGAGCGACACTTTCCTTGGCTCATCGTGGATTTCTGGACCCTGATCATATCTACAGTAGTATGGTCTTTTAAGTGGGTCCTCAGATACTCGCCAATGAGATAAGATCCAGACGCCCGTTTGTGCCAGCTGCGCGGAATCTTTTGGACAACATTGCCAGACTTGGTATCCGCACTTCTGAATGGATAAATGACAAATGGAAAACGGAGTACTGTAAAGGTGCTTCCAGGCTCCGTGCTTTTGTGCCCGGGACCGGTGCCAGGCCTGTTGTGATGGGCTTATCCCGAGCAGCTTGGGTTAAGCTCAACCGCCTGCGGACTGGTGTTGGGCGATTAAAGTTTGTCAGTATTTAAAAATTTGGTCTATGATACTGTGTAAAAAAATTTTTTTTGCTTAACAGCAAAAGAATTTACTTGAATAAATGTTTTTGGTGAATAAAATTTCAGAAAGATTTTAAACAAAAGAGAAGAAAATTTTTTCTATGAATTGCTATTTTTTTAAAGCTTAGTTTTCGATAAAACCTTTCTGATTGCAGTTATTTTTATTAAATTTACAAAACGATTACCGATTATAGCCTTTTTTTCAGCAAAGTTTTGGTTATGAAACGTTGTGAAGATTATCGTGATAAAAATACAAGTCGTGATGAAAACGTAAAACATCGAGCTTGTAAAATTTTCCAAGCTTTTCAGCTTGTACTTTGCTAACTTTGAACATTTTCAATGAAGTTCTTTTTGCTAAAAGTTTGACTTAAAAGCTTTTGTTCTCAAAATTTTTGTATTTACTGAATAAATAAAGTGTTTTATGTAGAGATGTGTTTAACTTGTTATGTTTGTAAAAAATCTCGATCAATGCTTCAAAAAAGCGAAGTTCTCCGAGTAAGAAAGACACCAAAATCTTCTCTTGCTTTATTTTTATTTGATCCAAAGTTGATAAACATCTAAAATTTATGAGAATCAATTCTATTCAAATATTTTATCGAAGAAGATTATCACTTACGTTTGATATCAATATAAATCTATAAGCTGTGATTATCCATGCATATTCTTGTCTTTATTATTATTATTATTATTAATAATTTAATGGAAAAGCAGCGGTCTATTTCTAATCTTTATAAAAAATAGAATCAGATCCAAATTTAATTTAAATGGATATATTTTTAGGTATTGCAAATCGCTTTTCCGGGGAAAAATTGGATTATTTTTGTGATCTTTCGAAATGCTTGTAAGTGCATGAAAGTGATCTGTGTAAATGCCTGAAATTGATTTCATTGTAAAGTTTGTCGTCCGAGCCACGTGGCCCAATTCAAGTTTACTATAAATAGAGAGACATTGCTCTCATCAATCAGTGGCCTTAATCTCGCTGATAGAACGGTGACCGTGATTTGCTGAATGGTCAGGTGACCATTGTTTTTTGCTGTATTATGCTAAGTTGCTGCAATTGTGAAACCGCAGGTAAAAAAAAATTCACTTCTCTCCTTTATATTTAAGTTAGAGCTATATTTTTTCTGGATCGGGCGTCATAGAGTTACGCATATTTACATGTAAATAAGGGTAGTTTGCATAGGTGGGCACGGTACTTCTTAAAAGTACCGCGGTACCGGTACTCGGTACTTTTAAATAATACGAATTAATGGTAATAACTAAAACTCTATCATACACTGGATTTCATTTAACGTTTAAAAATTGTACTTAACAAAGCGAAAACAATATCGTATGTATCCAACTGCTCACTTTCAAAAATCAATTATGCTTTGGATGTACAAACATGCGTGAATCTGTTTTTAACTTGATTTTTTGCATAAAATATGCCTCGGATATATGAAAAGCCTAATGAATACGTTGTCTTCTGCTTTGTTTTTTATATTAAAAAAAGTTTGTCAAAAATCGTACTAATTTCCATATAACCTATTACAGTGGTTTAGTCAAAGTTATTCTCAAACTTTTTGGGTCACGAACCTCTATTTGCAAATCTTTTTTTATCATGGACCCCAATCTTATGTCACATCAATTTTCTGCCCAACCTACGAGGAAAGATAAAACAAACCCAAAAATAAATAACACAAAATCCGTTAAAAAGTAAATGCTTATAAACAGGCATACCATATTTCCCGTAGGGGCAAACCGGGACACTCGTTTATAGACAAAAATTCATCCCTAAAAAAAAGTGTTCTCTAAAAAAAAGGTCTTCACTTTGAATCTATCTCGGATTTCATGGTATGGATTACTTTAGCAGGTATATATGTTGACCAATTTTGTCATATCGTCGCGGACCCCTTGTTCGCTCATCACAGACCTCATTTTGGCAAACTCTGGTTTTGGTAATTTAGTAAAATTGCTCAACCTTCGCTGGCCGTTAAATGTTATGATAATTTTTTATATTTTTGCTTGCAAAGCAACAAAATTAAAATTTCATCAAGTCCCTTTTGCATTGGTATGAATATGAAATCTGGTGTTTAGGGGATTTTTGATTTTATGCAAAATATTTTCATTTTTATTATTAGACAACTAGAATGTTCCTTGCAAATGCAATACCTTCAGAAGATGTTTATGTAATTTCTGATATACCATATTCAGCGCCGAAAGCGCTAAAGATTTGACATAATTGCACGCAAAATTGCTACTTTTTCCAAAGCTACAATGTCTTTTTGCACAATTATTACTATATGCACATTAAACACGATAATCACTCTTTTTTTGCATAACTGGTGCGGTGACCACGCACAATTTTTTTGTACATGTTATAATGTATATAGTTTAATGAAAACAATGCACTACCAGCGTAACTACGATAAGTACGGCTAAGCCGCAAGGGCATACTGACGGTAGTTTCGATATGCTGACCACATCATCGAGTCCACTAACACGAATCGGGTAAAGTCAAGCTAAACCCTACAGTTCCATTGCTAGCATTAAGTAAGAATGGTCAAGTCAATCAACAAGCAATTGCCGACAGACCTGTTTCGTCCTTGTTAGGACTTATCAGGACACTACAGGTTGTTGTTGACTCCAGCTAAAATCAGCTGGGGTCAACAAAAGTGTTATTTAAGGTTGCATAGAAAAAAAATTCATACTTTTTGGATAGAGATACCGGTACTTAAATGTTGTAATAAAATATTATTTCGGATTGAAAAAGCAAGTTTTCGAAAGGTAGTCAACTTTCGTAAATTGGCCGAAAAGCAAAGATTGGTTTTAAAAAGTTAACGACTTCGGGGGTTTAATTGATCGTATGATTAAAAGTAAAATTCTTTCACAGTTGGAATCCCCTTAGGGAGGTTATTGCAGTTCACAGAAAAAGAAACTTTATTTCAGAAAATCTGATTTCATTATTAAAATGCTTCAATCTTAGCAACAACGAATGTTTTAAAAATTCACTGGACTTTTTAAATAATTTTGGAAATGAACTTTTCATATAATAAAAATAAATACAATTCATTCTAAGAAAAAAATGAAATTTTAAGTGTCACATCGTACTTTTTTATAATTATTTCAAAATGTTGTAATAAGCCTAATTTAAAAAATTTAGTTAGGATTGATTACTTTGGTGAAATAAATTTTTTTGGATTATTGCAAGCTTTTTTTATTTGTAGGCTAGTCTAGCTTATATAATAGAATATTTTATAGTTGAACTTGGCTAATGCTCTGGCGTATATTTTTTGATTTTAAATTTAACGTATATTGAATTATTTATTAATACATTTTGTCAGAGCAGGGCTGCCCAATCCGAGACCCGCAAAGTCTATTGTTGAAGCCTACCAAAGAATTTGTAATTACATAATTAATCAAATTATTGTAATGCTTTGAATCAATCCAATGACTCGCAGAAAAATCGGAATAAATAAATAGATATATAAGACTAAAACACGTAGATATATCAAACTGGTGACCTTTTTTGTTTGGTCTTTAACTAAATTTGTAGTCCGAATTCCTGTTGTCAAGGAGGTTCATCAAAAAATAAAACATTAAAAATAAGTAAAAACAAAAAAGAAGATACTTTGATTTCTGCATCGATTGCGACTCGCAATAAATTTTTCGACAAAAGTTGGACCATAATGGTTAAAAGATTGAGCATCCCTGCGTCAGAGTATAAAACAACCTAACATTTTCTAAAACAGTCATTATCATCAAAATGAATTTCTACCGAGAGTAATTTGGATTTTAATATTGATTTGGTCACAACTTACGACACCGACATTGTTTCTTTTAGAATTATTTAATTTATAGTACGAATTTTGACATTAGAATATCGGTATCATAACATCGGTACAACCAATCATAGCCGTACCTGCCGGGGGGGCAGGGAGGGCAAATGCTCACCCAAGTTTCTAAGATTTGGAAAAAATTGAAATTTTTCAGGCAGTGACAAGAAAATATTTGGACAAAGCAAAATTTTAGGACAGTTACAGTACAATGATCAAACTGCAAAAAATAGTTACCAAATTTAGGTGAAGACTTTCTTTTTTGTAGAGAACACCTTGTTTTTGGGTCAAAAATTGAAAAATATGAGACTGAATTCAAGTGAAGACTTTTCTTTTTTTTTTTTAGAGATCACCATGATTTCAGGACAAAATTTGTTCTTGGTTTGCGAATCTCAGACAATTTTTTGTTCTATCCATAATGTGCTAGAAAATTATGATTTGGAAAAATGTCACAAAATTTGGGAAAAACTTCATTGCCCCATATTTTTTGGCTGGTACGCCTATGCAATCAATTAATGATATTGCACTCAAGCGTAACACAATATGTATGCTATTCGAATGTCTTTTGACTTTGTGTACGTAAATGTTCGATACAGTTCCCAGCATAATTCAAAAGTAGGGCGGAAGTTTTTTGATAATTTTCGATCACCTCAAGCAAACTGCGACAAATATTTCTTAAAACTTCACTTTTTAAATGAATCTATATAGTTCGATCTTTTGGTCATTTTTATCAAATGTTCAGTGGAACAAAGAAAAGTAGGCTATTCTCTTCAAAGTTATTTCAAACATAAACTTACAAGGAGGAAAAACGAACGCACACCTATCTACTGTAGATATTGTACTGTACAGAAAGTAACACATAAAAATAAAATAGCTATTTACGCCAAGTCATTTATGCTAAATTTTAATACCGGTGCGTAGTGTTCTAAAATATTTTCCACTGCCTGTTCTTGTTGCAAACAAAAATATAAGAAAAAAACTGGAGCAGGGATCTTTTAACTGTGCTACATTTGTGTGTCATCTGTTTGAATAAAAACAAGTCAAATAACCTCTGTTGGTGCGTTTTTCGTTAAGTTCAATATTAAATGATTGTGCCATTTTTTGTGGTAATTAGAATTTTATTGGTTGATTTCATTTCAGTAACCTCTTTTTATTCTGTTAAAATTGGTCAAAAAAAATGGAGTTTGAATAAAGTTTCAAGAAAAACACAGAGTCGAATGACATAGACTGACGCTGGCGTATAAAAAAAAATGATACAATTAATTATATTGATATAATGTAAAACTTCAAGCGCATAAGCAATTAATGATCTTTCTTCAATTTAGTCAAAACAAAACCTGATATTTAAACGGATAAGTTAAAACAATAGTTTTTCAACCAATTTTAAAATTGTTTCTTTTTCTATGCTCATTAATAACATGATTAAGATTGATGGAAAAATATAAATAAAATAATCTTTATACACAAACCCATCATTCGTTTTCAAGATTTAAAATTTTTATTGATTTTTATCCTATTTCAACTCCATCTATTCTTCAGACTCGTACAAAAACGTTATATTTAAAAAGTTTTTTGTTGGTACAAAATTTTAAAATAGCTTTTAACAACAAATGCTTCATTTAAAGCTCTTTTGTTAATTAAGTAGACTTAAAAAAGGCTGTTTTGAAAACTCGAACGTTTTCGTCTAGCTCTCTTCAGGAGGTTTCGCTAGAATGAATTGCAGAACTGAATGTAGTATTTCAAAAGTTATAAAGCTGATTCTGATTGGCTAAAAATTAAGGTTAATAATAGTTATCATAATAATTGAAAAGTATTAATAAATAAAATCACGTTTCGTCAGCGTAAGAAATTTTTGGCAAAAAAAAGGAACAAAATTATGCAAGCTTTGTGTTAAAATTTGAAACTAAAAAAGAAAATTTTTACAATTATGCTAACAATTTATGTTTGTAAACAAACTCTTTCTGTCTACACAAATTAGGTTTTCGAAGAGTGATGAAAATTGATTCTAAGACTGATAAGTGGAAATCGGATCGTGCTTTAGTTAGAATAAAAAATTGATTGTCCTTATAGTGAGATGCACATTTTTGGTTATGTAACAAATGGTTTCCAATCGCTGAGTCACAGTGCGGTATTGAATTAGCTAGTTTACCTGGACGTTCTGGCTGTTTACGTTCTTTACTGGTTCTATTCCGAATAGACTTCGGCACATGCTGGCGGATTCTGTCCTGCAAACGTTGAGACGTTCGACCCACGTACCTGAAGACGAAAACGTTCGTGTTTTCCTGAAGAGTCTGAAGAGTCAAGACTCCTGAAGAGAGCTAGACGAAAACGTTCGAGTTTTCAAAACAGCCTTTTTTAAGTCTACTTAATTAACAAAAGAGCTTTAAATGAAGCATTTGTTGTTAAAAACGTTATACTAAGGGCAACTTTTAAGCAATACTGTATCTGCTTATTTTATGCTATATATACAGGTCCGTAAGCAAGCAGAAGATCTAGCAGATAATTGCTTTCAGATATGCCAAAATATTGTAGTGGATTGGAATTTTTAATTTACTTTTTTAGTTTTTATTTGAGACATAACTAAAATGCTAATCTACCCAGACTACCCTACTAGCCTGAGTAAGCTTAGCCTAAATAAAAAGTTGCAAAAGGGCTACTGGCTATGAAATGCGTGAAACGTTCCTAAACCTGACCTTACTTAAAATTAACTAGTAACTACTATCGGAAGAATGGGGAAAGTACTGGTAAACACTTAAGTTTGACAAATGTCAATTTGTGATAATCATAGGCGTACGCAAGGGGGGGTTTCAGGGGTCAAAACCCCCCTTGAAAAATGACGTTCAGGCATATATACATGGTAATAAGTAGGCTTCCATAATATGATTTTAGTTTCTATTGTTTACTGCACTTTTTAAACTAAATTACTGCTTGCGCATCAATTTTTGTTATCTCCTAAATTGCGTCAAGTTAGCTAATGTACAGCTGCCACTTGTGAAGAAAACCTTCAAAATTGTAAAATATTGAAAGTTAAGCATTTTATGCTTTGCTTTTGATGTCTATCGTTTTATTAAAATGCTTTCCCATGAGATACAAGCCTACTTACTCAGCTGTACATTGATATGAAAAATAAAACAAGTTTTAAGCACCTAAGGAGGATTTGAAAGATTGATTGATTGAACTCTGATAAACGTGACAAAAAAAATTTAAATATGAATTGTAAAATATAATATAAAATAGTTTAACTGATCAAGTCACCATTGTAAAAAGTTTTTTTCTATGAGACGAAGGCTCATAAAACTTTATAAAGTAATAATTGTACACCATAACCAAATAAGAAAATTTTATAAAAATGGTTCTTCGTTTTTACTAAAATTATTTTAATGTGCAGCTAGATAGCGTTTATAGCAGTTGCAATACAGTTTGTTCGATAAAGCAGTTAGAGTTTAATATTTCTAAATCAAACTATCATGCAATTAATTACCATCTAATTTATTAAAATCCCAACTGTAAGAGTATGTTTCGCGAAAGTATGATCGTCACGGGTATCTTATTCAAATAGAAATGAATATGTAGCAAAATATGAGCTATCTTTATACTTTGGTAGTAGCCTACCTGGTATCTGCCTTGTGATCGTAATCATTATTAAAATTGAGTTCGTTCTGAGCTGAATTAATTAAATTGTAACAGCGAGCTTAACTCGAGAAAACTTTTGATATTTAAAGCATTTTTATTTTTTTAGTATTGTCTGTTTTAAAATGTAAAACTAATCGAAAATTTTAGGCAGTTTTACAAGAATGAGCCGAAAATGTTAAACTTGTTAAAATCAAGTAATTTGAAATGGTAAAAATTTGTCATAAAATTGTTTTAATTACGTCTTTTCCAAAATTAAGTTTGTAATTATTTGATTTCCTAAATTCTAACTTTGTTATTAAATGCTGAAAATGGTATTTAAAAATAAATGGAAAATAATCAAAAATTTTACGCTTATGGCGTTTTGCAAAGGATGACGCATGACGTTATTGTTATTGCTCTATTTCTTTGATAGTTAACAATTAACATTATTGCTTTCAAAATTATCAGTTAATATTTTTTGCACTGGTACAAATTTTTTTATCCTGCCATTCGTATTGATAATATACGATTACTCTAACAAGAATTAATTTAAAAGAGATTTCAGGTTGCATAATTTTTTAATCTTAAAAGAATTTATTTAATCATTTAGTCATGTTTCCTCAACAAAAAAGGAGAAAAACTTTGTTAGACTTTAACTTTAAAAAAATTCGTAATAACAACTGCGAAAATGTTAAAAAAAGTATTCCCGTTGATGATTTGGCATGTAGCAAAAATAATCCGCAGAATGTAATAGAAGAACCAGGTGAGACTCCAGACGCAGACAAAGCAACAAAAGATTTAGTTTTACAACCGTCAAATGACATTTCACTTTGTATAGGAAAAACTTATACTCAAGCAAAAAGACTTCGAATGCTAAAAAACATATGGATTCCGGATCAGTCTTTTAATTTTCCAATTACCGCAACAAATCACCGAAATTTACGGTTTCAGCACCGCTGGTTTATTCGCTTCAAGTGGTTAGCGTACTCATATTTAAAAAATGGAGTCTTTTGCAAATACTGCATTTTATTTGGAAGTAAAGCAGACAGTGGAGTTGGAAACCAACCTCTAGGAACTTTGTGTGCGGTAAAGTTTCAAAAGTGGAAAAATGCGCTTGAACGCTTTGCAGACCACGAGAGCACAAAATATCACCGCGACAGTGTGGTGGCAGCAGAGACCGTTATATCAATCTTATCAGGAAAACAAGATAGCATCGAAATTCAACTTAATCAGCAACAGAACCAAACAATTTTAGAAAACCGAAGAAAAATCACACCAATTATAGAAACAATTATACTCTGTGGTCGACAGGGTATTCCTTTAAGAGGACATCGGGATAGTGGTCCACTCACTTTCGAATCAGAAAAAAATCTAGAAGATAATAATAATGACGGAAATTTGCGTGCTTTACTTCGATACAGAATGAAACATGATCAAGTTTTCAAGAATGATTTTCTTTCTGCCGGACGCAACTCTCAGTATATCAGCCCAAGAATGTAAAACGAAATTATAAGTATTTGCAATGACTTGATACTTAAGCGATTGGTCGATTCCATTAACAGGTCCAGATTTTTTTCTGTATTGGCTGACGAAACAACCGATATATCATGTCAGGAACAATTGACTCTTTGTGCTCGGTACGTAAGTGATGACTTTGCTATTGAAGAATCTTTTCTCCAGTTTGTACCCATAACAGATCTATCAGGCAAGAATTTGGCTTCAACAATTTTGAACAATTTATCGGACATTGGTATTGATGTTTCAAAAATGGCGGTCAAGGATACGATGGGGCCACAGCTATGAGTGGAATATTGAATGGTGCCCAAGCCTATATCAGGGAAATTATTCCTACAGCTCTTTACGTTCACTGTGCAGCCCATAGTCTTAATTTGGCTGTCTCTAATTCATGCGATCTCTCGCCGGTTCGTAACTGCATGGGAACAATAGCTTCAGTTTACAATTTTTTCAATGCTCCAAAACGTCAAAACATTTTACTCAAATCTATCAACACGATTTCGTCAACAACAAAAGCTCAAAAACTTGTTCAAATTTGTGCTACCAGATGGGTCGATTGACACGAGAGTGTCAGTGTCTTTTCAAATTTACAATTTGCTGTTGTAGAAGCTCTGACAGAAATTTCAACATGGCCAGACAGAGAAACTTCATCACGAACTCTACAGTTGCTATCGACAATTAGGCAAAGTGAATTTTGCATTGCTCTCTTAGTTTTAAAAAAGATTTTTGGATACAGTGTTGTTTTGTGCAAAGTTATGCAAAAAAAGTCGATAAACCTTCTTGAGGCCGTCAACATTGCACATGATATTGCAAATGAATTAAAGTGTCTTAGGGAAAAAGCCGAAGATGAATTTCCCCAGCTCTATATTTCTGCGCAAGAAACGGCCAAAACCCAAAATTTTATTTTAAAAACACCACGCCTTACTTCAAGACAGACCAATCGATGCAACATTGCTGCTGAAACAGATGAAGAATATTTTAGAGTAGGAATTTTTATTCCATTTCTTGATAACTTTATTGTGACTCTCGAAGCACGATTTACTGCCCACAAATCGATTATTGGTGGATTTCAGTGTTTAATTCCTGCTGATCCAACCATTGGACCAACTCCTCAACAAATTAAAAGTATTCAAGTTTTGGGAAGATTTTACGAAAATGATTTAACGAAATCCTCGGAAGAACTGGTACCTGAACTGATATTATGGTACAGGAAACTTTCTCGGTTGAACGTAGCAGAAAGACCAACTGATGCGTTGAGCAGCATCAAGAAATGCAGTTCCGATGCTTTTCCAAACATATTTACATTAATGACCATTTTGTTAACTCTTCCAGTGACAACATGCACTAGTGAACGATCGTTTTCCACATTGCGCAGACTAAAAACGTACTTACGAAACACAACTGGCACAACTCGAATGAATGGACTTGCGTTGTTAAACATTTATAGGAACTACACGCCTTGCCCTGATGACGTAATTAACAGATTAAGTGAAAAAAACAGGCGTTTGAATATAAGCCTGTGAAAAAACTTTAAATATTTATTAAGTAAGGTTATTTTTTTGTTCATTTGATTTTTCACCTTTTGTTCTCATCATTTATACGAGTTGCTTATGTTGCTTTTAGTTTGGAAAGTTTCTTGTCATATTTGAATTAAATTTGCGTACTCGCACATGCCTTTTCAGTAGTTAGTTTTACGGTTTGGTAAAAAGAAATTTATGCTACTGCAAGATGTTCTTAAAAGCATAACACTTTGTTTTTGAATGTAGGCCTAATTTTTGAAGTTTTTGCCCATTACCAAAACCACTTAGAGCAATCGTTTTTTCGGTTCCAAAACCCCCCCCTTCACAAATTTCTGCGTACGCCACTGGTGATAATACTACTGTAAATCAAGAAACTACTTTGAAGCTGCAATCGATACGAAAAACAAAAACATGTCGCAATGCTTGCAAAGAAAGCTTTCAATGACCCTAAAATTAGACGGAGTACCGCGGTACTTTACTTTTGTACACGGTACTGCCCACCTATGGTAGTTTGTAATTTGGAGGGATTTCGCTGACATTATTCAAACACGTTCAGCACTTCGAGGACGGATAAAGCTATTGAATTCCGTTAAATCATCGGACAAGCCAGCATCTTTTCAATGAAGAGTGAATTTAAGAATCGCAAGTCTTTCTTTCTAACAACATGTTAAATTTACGAGTCCCTTCATTAACAAAAATTTAATTTATAATTTCTCTTTTAAACCACATATTTTATACGTATATATTATATATTGTTTAATTATACTATATAATTATCTAACTGCATTTCCTTGAATACAAACCGCCCTTGATTAAAAACCCTTCTCGAATAGAAACAGCACCAAATGATAAAAGAATAAAAATGGAAGCCGCCCTTCATTGTCGTCGTCGTCGTCGTCGTTTGAAGGGTATCCACTCCAGGTCAGACACAAACAAGAATGGGGCCGAGGGTTTATCCTTTTACTACCCCAGAATGCTGCACTGCCTTAATCAGATGCTGGCAGTGATGTTATTAAGCCAGCATCGAGTTTCGTCATCCAAAACCGTCAGACCTCGTGATCCATGTGGTGCCCGATGTATAGGATATGCTGTTCGTACATGGTCTGCGGTTTGCTCAAAGGCGCCACACTCGCAATTCGGTGAAGGAGCGAGACCCCATTTGTGCATGGACCAATGAAATCGCCCAACACTAGTCCGCAGGCGGTTAGCTTAATTCAAGCTGCTCGGGATAAGCCCATTACAACAGGCCTGGCACCGGTCCGGGGCACAAAAGCACGGAGCCTGGAACCATTTTCACAGTACTTCGTTTTCCATTTGTGATTTGTCCATTCAGAAGTGCGGATACCAAGTCTGGCAAGGTTGTCCAAAAGATTCCGCGCACCTGGCACAAACGGGCGTCTGGATATTAGTCTCAATTGGCGAGTATCTGAGGACCCACTTAAAAGACCATACTACTGTAGATATGATCAGGGTCCAGAAATCCACGATGAGCCAAGGAAAGTGTCGCTCCCAGTCAGCGAAGCTCAGCTGGCTGGATGCCTGAGAGTACAGGTAGGTGGTCCGTTGGAGTGGGACGCAGGCATCCAGTGAATATGCGCAAGGCGTCGTTCAAGACACTGTCGATGAGACGAGTGTGAGCACTGCGACACCAGACTAGCGCACAGTACTCAGCTGCTAAATAGACTAGAGATAAGGTGGCTATGCGTAGTGTTTTAGCACCAGCACTCCATCCCGAGCCTACGATTTGTTTCAGCAGTGTGACACGCGAGGATAGTTTTTTGCCAATGCCATTAAATGGTGACGAAATGTGAGCGATCTGTCCAGTTTTACCCCAAGGTAAGTAGGGGTTGGACAGAACGGTAAAAATCTACTGTTGTTGTAGGCCTTTAGCTCACGTTTTGCTTTCGGTTATTTAAGTGAGAGGCTGCCGTCACCGTCTTAGTGTGACTGAGCTTCAACCTCCAAGTATGGAAATACGCTGAAAGTGTAGACATGTCTTTGCTTAAAGTCCCCTCCAAGAACTTTGAGTTTCCAGAAGAGTGCAACAATGCTAAATCATCAGCATAAGCAAACTTTCTGAAAATCATGGAAGGAAGATGGTACGTATAGATGTTAAATAGGAGGGGAGCCAAGATCGATCCCTGAGGAACGCCGTTTTTAAGACGGCATAGCCTGCTTTGCTTGCTGTCACCGGTGGTAAAGGTGAAACTTCGATTTCGGACAAGCTCCATAATCATTTTGACCATGTGCTTATCCGGAAGAAGTCTCAGCAGCTTGCAGGTATGGCCATGGTGCCAGACAGTGTCATAGGAAGCTGTCAGATTGACAAATACGGCACCGGCTTTCTTTTTAGCCTCAAAAGAATCCTCGATGTTCTGGGTTAGCAGAACAACTTGATCTACAGTTGACTTCCCGCGTCGAAACCCATTCTGCTCTTTAGGGAGCAGTGGATCGATTAATGGCTCAACGCGGGCGTAGATAAGCCTCTCAAGGATCTTGTAGATGACACAGAGCAGAGATATCGATCGATAACTCTTTGGGTACTCCACGGGCTTCGTTGGTTTTGGGATCGCGACCACAAGCGCTCTTCTGCAGATCTTGGGAATTTTGAGTCGGCGCAAACAGAAAGAGAGAAAGTCACGTAACCAGGACTTCAAAGCAGCTCCAGCATGAAGTATAAGATCTGAGCAGATGGAATCAGGACCTGGAGTTTTACCTGGTTTTAAATGTTGAAGGGCAGCAATAAATTCTCTCTGTGAAAAACTGTCAGAGATATTTACTGTGTCTGGTGTTGTGGCCCGCCAAAGGTTAGACACTTCTTGATAGACAAGTCGAGATGACTTGCGGTCAACAGCCTCGTATTTTTTATTTCTAATCAGCTGAGATGCAATAGCATCGGCTGAAACGGGACAGTGACGAGGAAAATGTGTGACCTATCAGTAAAGTTGTTCAAAACACTCCACGCTTTTCTACTAGAGTGTGAGAATTCAATGCTCCGAACTGTCGCGGACCATCGATCTCTCCGCTTCCTGTCAAGCTTGGGAAGCAGAGCTGTAGCAGCCAAACTTGATTCGTCTCCCTGAGGAGACTGCAGGAAGGTTTTATAGAGAGATGCATACTCTGCATCCCAACACGGAATATAGTTATTTTGATACCCGCGTGGGATAGTCTTTTTAGCTGCTTTCTTGATGATGTAACAGAAGTCCTGGTAAGCCGCATCCACATCAAGTGAATCAGGCGGCAACAAAGTCTTTGCGAATTTATTCGTCAAAGCAATGTAGTGACTCCATTTGGCCTTGCGGAAGTTCCATCGTTTAACAGGCATGCTTGGCACTGCCATAGCAAACCTTGTTGGTGTAATAAGCGAAGGTCGATGTTGTGACCTGGGGAACTTTTCAAGGACACGACTATCTGGTAAGCGACTGTTGGGAGCTACGCTACCAAAAGCTAGATCTTGATTGATGCCAGTGTTCCAGCGGCCGAAATAAAACTGGCAGCGTCCTTGGAAATATATAGGAGGGCAAGAAAGTAAGTACTTGCCCAGCCAGCCAAGCACTCACCGTCCTGACTGTTTTCATCGTAGTCCCAGTCAGCATGACGACAGTTAAAATTGCCAGCGTAAAGACAGAGGTGAGGATACATTGGGAGATCCAGGGTTCGCAATCGCGTTGGCGGTGGTTTGTAGATGTTGACTGTTTTATAAGTTTCAACGTCCACACACAGCCACTCGATCTCCGATGTCAGTAGAAATTGGTCCAAAAGCGTGTATCTCAGTCGCTCGTGGACAAACGTGGCAAGGCCATGCTTCCTGCTTAACGAAGACCCAGCTAGTTGGTAGTTTGGAAGTACCAACTTCTCTGCATCAGTGTAGTGGGTCTCCTACAGTAGGATGACGAATGCCTCAGACTGCATAGCGAGATGATGAAGAACGTTCATCTTGCTTGTAGTGAGGCCTTCGATGTTTAATTGAAGAATAGTGGGTCTTCGGAACTTGTTGGCAATGTGCCCTGAAAAGGTCAGTTTTATCCTGGCATTGCCCCGTCCTGAAAAGAAGGTTTGCCGATTAGCAGACCCACACTGAACATCGGAGTGGGTGGATACCCTTCCATTTTGGTAGGTTCGGTTTCGATCTGTTGTTTTTACCAGCAATGAACAGACTTACTTACGGCCCAGGATGCGAGAAAGCACTAACCATTGGGGCGACCCTTGTTTAAAACCCGCAAAACTACAGGCAAAATCGGAATTCCCCGCTTTACATCTGTAATATGTTACTTTTCAAATGACAATGGGTTTAATGAAACTGCTTCTTCACCCTGCATCTTTACGACATAATTTTTGACTTACGAAAGAATTTAACACGCAATCGAAGATCAACCTAAACCGGTCCTAATTTCTCACACAAACAAACAATTTAGAAACCCAGCTATTTTCAGTCGGATATCTGTCCTTATATGTCTGTCGGATATCTGTCCTTTCACTCTGTAGTTGTAATTGCCATAAGAAAGTCGTAGAATTTTTCTGGCAAAAAGCCTTCTTTCAAAATATTTAAAACTTTTTCTATAGGATAAAGTTTTACAGCTCTGCTATTTATTATAGCAAAAAATTATAAAATCCGCCCTTGATTAGAAGCCGCCCTTGAGTAGAAACCGCACAAAATGGTGACAAAAATTAAGAAAAATCGCAGCTTTTCTTCGAAGAAATATGGTATACATGTATAATTATATTTATTTATTTAAATGAACATAAAACTTTATTTTATAAAAACACAAAAACTTATAGAAAAAGGAATAAACAATTAGGAAAACAAACAAACAAATATACTTACCAAATACCGAGCACGCCACAATAGAAAGTATCCACATTAAGACGATTCCCACAACAACAAATTGCCTTCCCTGCATCCTATAACTTATTGGTTTTGAAATAGCATACAATCTTTCTATCCCCATTAACATCAAATGATAAACGGAACTTGTGTATCCGAAAGCAACAAATATTGCTCCAAAGTTAGCAATTGGTGATCCACGAATGTTTAAAAACTCCCTTATAAGTTTATTGAAGGTCGAGTTGATTGCCCAACTGAAGTTATAAGGAATAAAAATCAACAACTGGATGCCTGTACGAATTTTTAAAATCAAATTGATATAAACATTGTTTTTGTATATACGGTATATATTTTTTTGTAATAAAATTAAAACTTTATACAATTGCTTTCCAAACGCTTTGTCTTAGTGACACACTTTTAAACCACAAATAAATTAGTGACAGGTTTTAATTTAATTAAAAAAAAAAAATTAGCAGCAAAATCTCAACTTACAAATTTAATTAAATGTAGTCGTATAAAAGTTTGCTTGTAAAAATGCTTGCAAAAGTGCTCGCAAAAACCTTAAAAATAACAAGGGCAAAATTTTTTACAATATTGTTGCAAAAATCCCTATAATATAATTTATTGAACTGTAAATAGCGAGTATAAAATATTGTTTCAAGTCCAATTGGCGACTCACCATTGTACTACAAGAGACACGCTTATGTATCGCGAAATACAATCTGAAAAGCACAGCTCTATACATAATATATTTAATACAAGGTGAATTGTAGAAAATTGTGTAACAAATCTTTACATGCTCTATTATGCTTATTTCGTCATGCGTGCAAATTCAGTTTTTCACCATATAGGTCTCAAAAACTAAAAAATTGGCAGACTTATTAATAATTATATCTATATAAAAACGTAATTTTTGGCGGTGCGAACGATATGATATATAATAATATATGAAAGAAAAGTTATAAAATTTCTAATTGAAACCATAAATTGAAAAATTTATTAGAAATACCTCAAATTTTAGTCATATTGCGAAACAAATTTAGTTTAAAGACAGTTTCTAGTTTTTGTGAATCGTTTTTAATAAGTTTGTAAAAGCACATTTTTAAGTAAATTATATTTACCTGTTAACAAATCAGCAATTGCCAACGACATTTTTATAATATCAATTTTGTTTATTTTCTTTTTTCGATGACGGCGATAAACAACAGCAATAATCAGCATGTTTGCAATTGAAATAACCAGTCCAAGAATTACCAGAAATAACACGAATAAAATTCCATTTACTAAACTGCATTTATTACAACTTTTGATAGTTGTATTTATGCAAGCGGAGTTGGCAGAGTTGTCACAAAATGGCAAAGTTCCACAAAAAGTAAACGTCGATAAATTGCTTGTATTAAGTGTTTTATTTTGATTAGTGATTTCCAGCTCAATGATGGAAATAAAGTCAACACCAGTGCCTAGTGCCAGTGTTAATATGCATGTATTTTTGTATTTATTGGGATAAATTCAAATTATTTTATCGTTTGAAAGTAAGTTAAACAGTAATATCTTTTTGTTTAAGATGTGCAGTTAACAACAAAAGCTTAAGCAAGTTTTTTTATGCTACTGTAAAAAAACAAACAAAGTCAGAACATATTACAATATTGCAAATTTTTCCTTTAAATCGAGCCCACTCCGCAACTGTTTGTTAAGGTTCGTTTCTACTGCAAGCGTTGGCCAGAGTATTATTATTATTATTATTATTTTTTGTTCTATTGACATATGCGCTTGACGTTTAAGCACGGCAAGAAATAAAAATAATATTAATCAAATAAACAGAGAATATTCCCGCCAACGCTTGCAGTGTAGACGAACCCTTATGGCTTATATTTTGAGATGGATATCAAAACGTTATAAAGAAAATGCTTTATAACGCTGCAATACGTTCGAGAAAAAATCTTGGCTAAATTATTAAATATTCTATTTCAATCCAAAATCAAATAATTTTTATTTTTGTCACAACTCTTGAAACAATTGAAAAATATTACAAAAAAAAATCAGAATGGAGTGTTGCAAAGTTTTCAGTCATTGCAAGTTTTAATTTTTTGTAATAACTGAAAATGTAATGGATGAATTAAGTTCAGATAAGTTGTTCAAAATTTGTTCGAAAATTACTATGGGTCTTAGTTTGTCAGAAACACAGGAAGTGGGTCCGATTAAAATATTCCTACTTAAGAGCATTTTAGACTTTACTAGAAACCGGAAACATTCCTCAATCAAAAAGTGTACAACGGACACTTTTTTTGAAAAGCAATAAAGGGTAATATGCGGTAATGTGTAAAACTGTAGATTCACTTTAATTACTGGGGTTTAATGTGATGCTATAAATAATGTGGTTACGTATGTTTAAATCCCGATACAACGTGACCCCGCTTTTTACGCGATGACGTTTTATGGACCCCGAAGATTGCGATAACGAAGTTTCACTGTATTTAAAGTATAGGCTGAATCAAAAATGCGAGAACCAAAAAAATTGTTTTGTCCCATTTTTATATGTTGCTTTAATTGATTTTTTTTTTCTTTTAAGTGTGGATGTTCTTTTATCAAAACTACTTTGTTTTTCTATTGCTTCCATATTGTTTATTCTTTTTAAGTAAATGTAAGTAAACATTTGGTGGTACAGAATTTGAAGATTGCGTGAAGTAAAAAATTTTTCTTTTCAAAGCTTTTCATCTGACACTCTTCAGGGGAAATCGTCAGAATTAAGCAGAATTGAAACCGAACTAAGTTATAAAGGAACAAAGTAGAGTTCTTATTGGCTGAAAGAAGTCAGCCAATGAGAGAAAAGATTAAGAAATTTTCAAAGAGTAGACGAATTCTTTTTGCTTACACAGAAAGGGATTGAGAGATTTAATGAAAGTCGCTTCAAGAGCAGAAAGGTGAAAAGATGAGCGACCTCGAGCGAGAATAAAAAATTTTTCGTTGCTGTAATGAAGGGCGCATTGGGCGTTATCAAGAAGATGTTGACCAATGGCGGATTCGTGAAATTGTTGTGGGCGTGTGTTGTTCTTGCAAGAGCGGGAAAGACTTTGGCGGTTGGCCGAGGCACGAGGATTGGTGATGATCTAGGAACGTGTTGTTTAATTCGCTCTTCTAGCCGTTGAGACGTGCGACCAACGTACCGACTATCGCAGTGGCACAAAAACTGGTAAATAACATTGCTGTGATGATGGGAAGGTAACACGTCTTTCTTAATCGCTGGAAGGAGCTGTCGGGTGTTGAAAATAACACGTGGTTCAACGGGGAAAAAGCAGCCTTTCACAGCAGACGTAATCTGCTTTTCGAACTTCATCGAGACGTTTCCAATCCATGGGATGTGTAGGTAGACAGGGCACTTTTTTACTGTGTGGACCGGATTAGAATTTAGTTGTTGAAGTTTTCGCTTGAAAGCCGAATTGGTTACACGTTCCGGGTAGCCATTTTCCAAAAGAATTGAACGAATTTTGCCAAGCTCTTGGTCCAGTTTGCTTTTAGAACAAATCATAAACGCTCTGTGAACGAGAGTACCAATTAGATTGATTTTCCGTTTCTGGGGACTAAAAGAGTTTCAACATAGATATTGGCCAGTGAAGGTGAGCTTCCTGTATACTGAAGTTGGAAATTCTGAATCAATGCCTTTCTACCAACACGTCAAGGAAAGGGAGAGAGTGATTAGATTCCTTTTCATAGGTGAAGCGAAGTGAGGGATGAAGGGAGTTGAGCTGGATGAAGAAAGTGTTGCAGTCTTCTTTATTGTTGAATACGGCGAAAGTATCATCAACGTACCGGAAGTACACCAAGGGTCTTTTCGCGATGTTGAAAAGTTTTGCTTCTTGGTAGCCAACATCTATCTTTTATCTACGTTGGAACTCTTTTAGTCCCCAGAAACGGAAAATCAATCTAATTGGTACTCTCGTTCACAGAGCTTTTATGATTTGTTCTAAAAGCAAACTGGACCAAGAGCTTGGCAAAATTCGTTCAATTCTTTTGGAAAATGGCTACCCGGAACGTGTAACCAATTCGGCTTTCAAGCGAAAACTTCAACAACTAAATTCTAATCCGGTCCACACAGTAAAAAAGTGCCCTGTCTACCTACACATCCCATGGATTGGAAACGTCTCGATGAAGTTCGAAAAGCAGATTACGTCTGCTGTGAAAGGCTGCTTTTTCTCCGTCGAACCACGTGTTATTTTCAACACCCGACAGCTCCTTCCAGCGATTAAGAAAGACGTGTTACCTTCCCATCATCACAGCAATGTTATTTACCAGTTTTTGTGCCACTGCGATAGTCGGTACGTTGGTCGCACGTCTCAACGGCTAGAAGAGCGAATTAAACAACACGTTCCTAGATCATCACCAATCCTCGTGCCTCGGCCAACCGCCAAAGTCTTTCCCGCTCTTGCAAGAACAACACACGCCCACAACAATTTCACGAATCCGCCATTGGTCAATATCTTCTTGACAACGCCCAATGCGCCCTTCATTACAGCAACGAAAAATTTTTTATTCTCGCTCGAGGTCGCTCATCTTTTCACCTTTCTGCTCTTGAAGCGACTTTCATTAAATCTCTCAATCCCTTTCTGTGTAAGCAAAAAGAATTCGTCTACTCTTTGAAAATTTCTTAATCTTTTCTCTCATTGGCTGACTTCTTTCAGCCAATAAGAACTCTACTTTGTTCCTTTATAACTTAGTTCGGTTTCAATTCTGCTTCATTCTGACGATTTCCCCTGAAGAGTGTCAGATGAAAAGCTTTGAAAAGAAAAATTTTTTACTTCACGTAAATGTAAGTAGCAGCAAATAACAGTTTTCCACGTGATACTTCTTATAGTAATATCATTTATGCACTAAGTAATGATTACAATACTTATAAACAATTAAACATTATTTTATTGCTTTTGTTCCGTTTTTTTTTCAGCTGAATATTATTATCATATATTACGTATTAATATTGTAATTAGTATCATTATTAATATCATCATTACTATTATCAATATCATTAATTTGACATTATCATTATCTTTTGCTCTTTATATTTGCTTTGGTCTTAAAAAAGAATAAAATATTCACGATAACAGTCTTTGTATTTTCTAATTTCACCCACTTTGTGTTGGTAACTGGGCAAAAATGAATAAAAATTGCTTTTACTTTACACTATATTATTATTTTATATTTTACGAAAAAAAAACAAGAAACGAAATGGACATGAATTTTAGTTTAACATTTTGATTATTTTGCTAGATAGAAAATGTCTTTGTATCAGCTAGTATATTTCAAAGACAATTAATTTCATACCAGATAAAGGTTCCACTTAGACGAGTCTGTTACAAAACTGCGGGAAGGGGAATGTCGGAAAAGATTGTTCACGTTCCGTCACCATCTAGTGCAGTGGTTTTTAAAGTTTTGCCGCATTCCTCCCTTTTAGGACTCAAGTACCATCATTCCTCCCCCACAATAAAATATCTTAATGATCAAAGTGAAGACTTTGCTTTTTTGTTTTCATCCAAATTTGTAATCCGAATTTTGGTTTTTTTAGGAAGTTAAAAAAAATGAACATTTAAGTTTGAATTTGTGTGAGATTATAAATTTTTGTCCCTAAAAAAGTAGTGATCTCAAAAAAAAAACCAAAAAAGTTCTTCAATTACCCCCTCTCCCATAGAAATGGTACAGCTATGATTACAAAGGATACACCAATTTGTTTGGGTCAACTTACATTTGACCAATAGTCTCAAATTCCTCTCAAATTCCTCTGCTGGTGTTTTTTTCTCCTTAAGATTTCAAAATTTTTCCTTTGGAATCCAACTGGCTTAATTCAAGAAACACTGATCTAGTGGCATTGCTCAAAAACCTATCTTCGCGCGTGACACTGATAAGGCGACTTGTAGGTTCAAGATAGGGTGCTGATACCAAAGCACTGTGCACAGCTGCCCTATCTCTGGTCTATTCAACAGCTAAGTACTGCGCACCAGTCTTGTGTTGCAGCGCTCACACTCGTTTTATAGACAGTATCTTGAATGATGCCTTGCGCATAGTCATTGGATGCCTGCGTCCCACTCCAACGGAGTACTTACCCATACTTTCAGGCATCCGGCCTGCTGAGCTTTTTTGACTAGAAGCGATGTACTCTTTGCCTTACCATGCATCCTTGGACCCTGAACAAATGTTTTATGGTCTTTTAAGTGGGTCGTCAAATACTTGCAAGGGAGACGAAGATCTAGACGCTTATTTGTACCAAGTACGCGAAATATTTTAAATAGCCTTGCTGGACTAGATACCAAACTAGGCTTCTTAGTGAAAGAATTATAGGTGGCACACGGATTATTGTGAGAGTACATCTAGGGTTCTCGCTTTTGAAATAGAGTGCGGCGCATCTGAACAAATCGCAGACCACATCTTAATAGCGTGCCCCATACATCAGGCACCGCTCGGAGCACAAGTTCTGACGGTTTTGGATAACAAAACACAATGCTGGCTTAACAACATCAATGCCAACATCTGCTCCAGCCAGTACAGTAGCCTGTGGTAGTAAAAGGATGAACCCTAGACCCCAGTCCTGTTTGTGTCTGACCTGGAGTGTATGCTTTTCCAAACGACAATGACGAAGACGCAGGAAAGGAAAGAAGGAACGAATTCTTTCTCTATCGCGCGTCACTTTTAAAATGCCAGGCCACAGGGTTTAAAAAAGATAGTGCCCTTTAAAATTTGCAAAAGAGAAACAGTCTGCTCTAACTCTTTCAATAGTTGCATAATTTCGAACAAAATTCAATACAAAAAGTTTATAAAAATTCGATTAACATCCAGTTTTAATAAGCTTAGTTTTAAAAAGAGCCACATAGCAAACAACAGGAATAAATTTTAAAAAAAGCATTCTTAACGAACGTAAATTTTAGCATATCAGAGAAAATTTTATTGAAAAACTTGGTAAAAACCAAAAATATGCTCAACTTTTAACAGGGGTGTTCAATCTTTTTGAGCCAAGGGCTTTTTGACATATTAAAAATATATAACCTAATTTTAAAAATAGTCTACAGCCTTTTTTAAACATAATTCTTCAAAGACTTTTAAAAACTTTTCAGTGAAAATAAAAAAATTTAAAATTGTTAAAAGACACCAGTGATTCTAAAAATTAAAGAGTTTAATTAAAACCTTAATTTTTCATTATCAACATGGTCGTTGCCAATTCATAACTGATGAACCAATGTGATGCGCAACAACCAGCTTCAACAAACATTAAAATAACAAAATCTTTCTAGCTTTTGCATGTTTAAGCTGATAGTAATTACCTTTTAATTTCATTAAATTAGGATCTCTGTGCAATGGAAAAAAAGCTCTTTTAAATTGTGGCCAATTGTTTTCTAAGATTTAATATAGTAGGCATTAGTCATACATTGAAAAAAAGAAAAATAAAAACATAAAAAAATACTGTAGTAAAAATACGTTTGTTAAAAAACATTACACAGATTTTTGATCAAATGCAAAAAAAACTAAAAATCATAAGGCGTAAGATATAATAATAATCACAAATTTCTGGCTTCATATTATTAAGGGCTCCTTTCCATTATGAGTTTGGATTAGAGCATTATTTTTTGTTATATTGATATTTTTTACCTCTTTCCGAGTTTAAGCGCTAAGCGAAGCAAAAAATGAACAAAACAAACAAATAACACTTTATTCCACGCTTGCAGTAGAAACAAGCTTTAACGGTTAAAACTTTCCCATGTAATTGTAATATTTTGTTGCAAACGGGTATGAGCTTATGGCGCGATGAAGATGTAATGTTAAATCAAGGTTACTGATAATGAAACATATGGTTACTAATAGTTACTAACTCGTCGTCGTCGTCGTCGTCGTCGTCGTCGTCGTCGTCATCGTCGTCATCGTTTGAAGGGCATCCACTCCAGGCCAGACACAAACAGAACTGGGGCCGAGGGTTTATCCTTTACTACCCCAGACTGCTGCACTGCCTGGATCAGATGCTGGCAGTGATGTTATTAAGCCAGCATCGAGTTTCGTCATCCAAAACCGTCAGACCGCGTGCTCCATGTGGTGCCCGATGTATAGGGCACGCTGTTAGTACATGGTCTGCGGTTTGCTCTGAGGCGCCACACTCGCAATTCGGTGAAGGAGCGAGACCCTATTTGTGCATGGACGAATGGAATCGCCCAACACCAGACCGCAGGCGGTTGAGCTTAACCCAAGCTGCTCGGGGTAAGCCCATCCCAACAGGCCTGACACTGGTCCCGGGCACAAAAGCACGGAGCCTGGAAGCACTTTCACGGTACTCCGCGTTCCATTTGTGATTTGTCCATTCAGAGGCGCGGATGCCAAGTCTGGCAAGATTGTCCAAGAGATTCCGCGCACCTGGCACAAACGGGCGTCTGGATCTTAGTCTCACTTGGCCAGTATCTGAGGACCCATTTAACAGACCATGCAAAATATGATCGGGGTCCAGAGATCCAAGGTAAGCCAAGGAGAGTGTCGCTCCCAGTCGGCGAAGCTCAGCTGGCTGGATGCCTGAAAGTACAGGTAGGTGGTCCGTTGGAGTGGGACGCAGGCATCCAGTAACTATGCGCAAGGCGTCATTCAAGACACTGTCAATGAGGCGAGTGTGAGCACTGCGACACCAGACTGGCGCACAGTACTCAGCTGTTGAGTAGACTAGAGACAAGGTGACTATGCGTAGTGTTTTAGCACCAGCACCCCATCCCGAGCCCACGAGTCGCCTCAACAGTGTGACGCGCGATGATAGTTTTTTGCGCAATGCCACTAAATGGTGACGAAACGTGAGCGATCTGTCCAGTTTTACCCCAAGGTATGTAGGGGTTGGACAGAACGGTAAAAGTCTACTATTGTTGTAGACCTTTAGCTCACGTTTGGCCTCTCGGTTGTTTAAGTGAAAGGCTGTCGTCACCGTCTTAGTGTGACTGAGCTTCAACCTCCAAGTCTGGAGATACGCTGACAGTGTGGACATGTCTTGGCTTAATGTCCCCTCCAAGTCCTTCCAGTTTCCAGAAGAGTGCAACAATGCTAAATCATCAGCATAAGCAAACTTTCTGGAAATCATGGAAGGAAGATCGTACGTATAGATGTTAAATAGGAGGGGAGCCAAGACCGATCCCTGAGGAACGCCGTTTTTAAGACGGCGTAGCCTGCTTTGCTTGCTGTCACCGGTGGTAAGGGTGAAACTTCGATTTCGGACAAGCTCCATGATCATTTTGACCATGTGCTTATCCGGAAGTAGTCTCAGCAGCTTGCAGGTAAGGCCACGGTGCCAGACAGTGTCATAAGCAGCTGTCAGATCGATAACTACAAGTTACTAATTTATCTGACATAATGTGTTGCATAATATGGCATAATATATTTGATAATTGCATAATAAACGGCATAATGTAACTAATGTGACATAAGAGCTGCTAACTTAATATAGTATTTCTATTTCTACTCTACTACCCTTATTTTTTTAAAAATTATTTTGTCTTCTAGAATTAGCTGCATTAGTTTTCTTTGTTTAGTTAAATCTTAATGCAGTTATATTTTTTATCTTTGGATCAGTTTTCTTCTATGTTTCCTTCACCCTCTTAGTAGTTCTTCTTTAACGATTCTATTATGCCATCGCATCCCTAATTGTTTTTTAATGTTTTTTTCCATAGATTTTCATTACCCTATTCCAAAAAAATTAACAAACCCCAAAAAACGCTATAAACTTATCACAAAAACAACAATATATGTTGTGTAATGCGAAATCCTTAATTTTTTACAAATTTCGATTTGAGAATAATTGAGGCTCTTGATATACAAGGTCAACTTCAATTGAATTAATGTTTGAAAAAAGTGCCCATTTGTGATAGTATTAACAGTTTTAATGCACAAAAGTTATCTCTATTCTATTGTTTATCTTCACACTTTTTTTCTGTGTTCTATTCAAATCTACCCTGAATAAAGTGGATTATAATCAGATCTTGGCCTAAATAACGTGATGCGTTTCTACTAAGAATACATTTAAAGTGTAAATCAAAATGCAAGACCAAAAAATATATTTCGTCCAATTCTTATATTTTATTGCATACAGCTTATTGCTCACTATTATTATTTTTCACGTCTTTTATTAGCTTTACATTAATATCATTATCATTACAATTCTTATTATCATTATTATAAGCTTAACATAATCATTATCGTTTGCTCTGTCTTTTATTTCTGTTTTAAAAATAAATAAAACATTCACCAAAACAGTTTATGTATTTTTCACGGTATTTCACCTACGTTGAGTAACTATATGTCAAGTAAACTGAGCAAAAATGGATTTTTCTTTTTACATTTTGATTACTTTGGTATGTGAAAAATCTCGTTGTATCATTTAGTGTATTTCAAACACAATTAACTTCATACCAGCAAAAGTTTTAACTAAAACGAGTCTTTTACAAAATTTCGGAAAAGGGGAGGAGGGGCAAATTCTCCCCTTTTGTCGTGCATTAATTTTAAAATGCCAGGCCACAGGGTTTAAAAAAGATAGTGCCCTTTAAAATTTGCAAAAGAGAAACATTTGGTTATAACTCTTTCAACTCTTTCAACAGTTCCATAATTTTGACCATAATTCAATACAAAAAGTTCATAAAATTTCGGTTTACACCCAGGTTTATTGAGTTTTTTTTAAAAAGAACAACATAGCAAACAACAGAAATAAATCTTAAAAAAGACATTTTTAACAAACGTAAATTTTAGCGTATTAGAAAAAATTTTATTGAAAAACTTGTGCAAATGAAAAATGTTCATCACTTGTGACAGGGGCGTTCAATTTTTTTGAGCCAAGAGTTATTCGACAAATTAAAAGTATACGCCACCGAGATTTACGAATAGCCCAAAGACTTTTTTTAATATTGTTCTTCGAAAAATTTTAAAACTTTTTCAGCCAACATAAGAAAAAATTCAAATGCTTCACGTAATGTGTGTGGATGGCTTGTAGATTAGATAATGAACAACGTAATAAAAAAATTGATAAATATATAATTTTTTGCTTGTAGGCTTGAGACCTGTTTAGTGTTTTGAAAAACTAAAAGCTAGAAGAAGTGGGTTACCATAATTGTTTAAATTCTTTAATCTTGTAAAAGTTTTTAAAACTAGTTGCATCAACATTTGCTAATTTTGAAAACTTTTTTTGAAAAAATTTCTCTCAGCTTAAAAATGCAAAAGCTGGAAATCGTTTGTTGTTTTACTGCTTGTAAAGCTTGTAGCGCATAGCATCGGTTCATCAGTTATAATATTACAACGGCCATATTATAATGAAAAATAAATAGTTTAACATAACTGTTTACTTTTAAAAACACTGGTGGCGATCTCCACCCACGTCTAATATTGAATAGCTTTCTAATTGAAGACTTCCCATAGATTAGTGGTTTTCAACCTTTTTCATATAGCGACACACTTTCGCAACCCACTCTAATATAGCTACCCCTTCATTAATTTTTTTCTTATATGACCTTATGCAAATTATCTAATGTATACGTGAACGCTCATTAACAAACAATGATTAGCAACTAACCACCCTAATTCAGGAAAAGAGATGATTTTATAAAAGTCAAAAACTTTCAGTTTTGTGTTTTGCAAACTAAATGATAAAATATTGGCTTCTGATTGCTGTTATTGACAAATAATCACTCTGTTGACTAAAAAGTCATTAATTACATAAATACAACATTTACAAACAACATTGTTAGTCTTTGCGTTGTGCTGTTGTTGCCAGAACACATCACAAATTTTTCTCTAATTTATTTTTAGCCTTATGTTTTAATCCCAGAAATGACTGTTTCACAAAACTTGTTGACAGAAAAAAAATCAGAAAATGAATGACTGCACTTGCACTTAGGTATACGCCAAGTGAACGAGCCATGGCTAGTCATTATGCACACAAAATCTTCTCTTTGAAGGCTTAATTCGTAGTTAAATCATTTTTTAAAGCTGTGACATTATCTCCATTGAATATACTAAGAACATCAGCAATTGCGTTATTCACCAACAAGGTTCTCATACTAATTCAACCAGGTTGACAAAATTAATTTCTATTCAACCAAAATATTCTCCTATGCTTGGCGGTCTCAGCAAGCAGCTTTACTTTTCATTCATTTCATTAAATAAAAACTAAAATACAAATGAAAACATTTTGGCAACTCCAAAAGCAGGTTATACTAATTGTTAACGGTTTCTATAAGATTAACTAACGGCTCGGACATTTATAGCGAGTCAGTAGAGTACATAACAATAATAACAATGATTTGAAAACGCAGCTATAAAACTAAATTAAAAGCTAAAATAATGATATAATAGGAGGCCAATTAGATTATGTCATGCTATTTTAGCCAAATGGATTATTCCCTTTCCGTAAAATGCCTCAATAAATTTACGCAAACTGCTTCTCTCATATGAAACGTCATATAATAATTAAGCTGTGTCCCTTATTGCAGCTAGCGTTTCTACAACCAAGTTCACTATTTTACTCATCATTGGACCAGAAACAGATTTCTAGAAAAAGGAAAAGACTTAAGATAGCCAGAAACCAGGTTTTTCAACCTTCTTTAAAGCAATTTGTTAATCTGCAACTCCATACTGAAACGCTTGACTTAAAAAGTATTTCTAAACAAAACCATCACGTCTTTCTTAATGTAACTAAATAGAAGTGTTTTGAAATTTTCTCAATCATTTTTAGTAGTTAACTTGCAATGCTTTGTTAGCTGTAGCAATAGGCTGTCTTAGAAATCTACGCTGGCAGCTCTTTTGCAGCCCGCACTTACGTACACTTATCTGTAAGCAATGTTGTCTAACCCGCTGATGCCATTTCTTTTATTTCGAGTGGCGCCATGAAAAAATACGAAAAAATTTAAATTAATTTTTTAAATATAAATTTTTTTATTGTGAAGAAAATCAAAATATCTTTAAAAAAATTTCTTTACCGACTTGCTGATAATATTTACAACAACTTTTAAGATATTTGGGCGTGCTGCGGATCTACAGCTCTTACAAGCCGCCATTGTGTGCCGCCCTTCGACGGAGTAGTACCTGCAAACTTAATTTTGGTTGTTCATATTTTAGTCGTTGAAATTTTGACACCAAACCATACAGCCTTTCAATGCTCACTGACTCAAATGATAAACAGAACTTGTGCATCCAAAAAAAGAAATATTACTCCAAAGTTAGCAATTGCCGATCGGCGAATCCTCAAAAACTTCTGGTAAGTTCATTAAGCGTCAAAATTATTGCCCAACCAACGTTATAAGAAATAAAAGCCGTCATGAATTTCTAAAATAAAATTAATATTAACATTGTTTTTTGTTACAAAATTAAAACTCCATACAGACTATAGTTATCACAGATTAAGTTGTAGAAAATTGTGAAATCTAATCTTTGTGATGCGAGCAGTTGCAGTTTTATACCATTTAGGTCCAAAGGCAAAAAAATTGGTTGACGTATTAATAGATAAGCAAATGTGAATTTTGCTAATGCTAACGATATAATACACATAGCCATACTTTCCAAGGGGGCAGGGGTATTCAACCCCCAAGTCAAAAAAATTTGGGCAAAACAAAATTTTTCTGCATCGAAAATCAGGTGAAGATCTTTTTTTTAAAGATCACTATGTTTTTTGGGGACCAAACTCAACAAATCAAAAATAAAGTTATAGTGAAGACCTTTTTTCTGGTCTCCACCCTATATTTTTGAAAAAATTCCTTATTATATCCGTAAAGTAGAAAATCATGATTTGTCTCATTTGGTCAAAACTGTATTGTCCCCCAAATTTTTTGGCTGATACGCCTATGATGACACATGATAATATATAAAAAAAGTTATAACACTTCTAATCAAAACCTGAAAACTGAAATATTGATTAAAAAGGCATTGACTTTGCAAACGTGTTACAAAACACATTTACTTTGAGACAGTTTCTAGTTTTTTGAATCATCTGTAGCAAGTTTTTGAAAGCAAATTGTTAAGAAAATAATATTTATCTCTCAGCAAATCAGTGATTGCCAACGAAGTTTTAATGATGTTAATTTTGTTAATTTTTATGTATCGAGAATAGTATTAAATGGGTCATTTGTTTGGTGTTTGAGAGGCAGGTACGCAAACGCGCTGATTCGATAACGTCAAACGGTGTGATGGCATCGGATTGTGCGCTAACAGTAAAGAACAGTGCCAAGTCTAACCGTAGTCCTTCAACCCTAACTCTAAAGATGACCCTAGTCTAAATTTAATTTGCACCAAAGCAACGCAGTTGCTTTTTTGACAGCAAAGCTGTCAAAATTCGATTCCAACTTAGAGCAACATGGTTGCTTTTTAATAAAGTTTAAGAGCAATGTAGTAAGAGTTCGATTACCGCCTACAGCAACGCAGTTGCTTCTTATCAACGTTTGACAACGAAATTGGAAGAGTTTGATATCCACAGCAACAAAGTTGCTACTCTGCAGCTAAGCTCCTTCTAAAAAATTCAATTCCCACTCAAAGCAGTTCTTACCTTGCAGTTTAATTTCTTGTATTTTCAGACACTTTAATTTCAGGTCTGTTTTGCGTCGCTTGCTGTTTAAATGACCTTATCATCACCGCAACTACCGAAAAAAACATTGTAAAAATATAGCATGCGTAGTTTAAAAACTGGGTGAGTACGGATTGTCTGTAAAACTAAATAAATCTATATTTTTGAAAGACTCCGTCAAATATCTAGGTCATGTGATTGACAAAACGAGGAAAAACCGTTGGACTTCTCGGTAATAACAATCAAACAGTTAAAACATTCTGAGAATGTAAATGAAGTTCAAGCATTTTTGGATACAATTTTACAGTGCATTTCTCAAAAAAACCGAATGACCAAAATCGCAACTTTTTGTATCAATTATTCAAAAAAAGTTTGTATTTTGGACGTACAAGTCACTTTGAAAAAGCCATTTGTTTGCTAAAAAAGATATTATTAATGTCACTAAGCTTTGTCATTTCAATCCTAAAAAGCAATTCATTTTAACTACAGACGCTTCAAAAAATGGTTTAAATGCTATGCTCATGCAAGTTAATAATGGCGTAGAGACACCCGTTGCGCATGCATCAAAGACGCTTAATATTGCTCAAAATGTTTTTTTGCTAATAGAAAAAGAAGCACCAGCTATTATATTTGGTGTGAAAAAATTTTCATCAATATTTACAATATATGGGCAAAAATGTTTATTTGTTACTGATCATAAACTTTGGTTTCAATTATTTTGCCGAGCAAACAGTTACCAGTATTAACAGCGAGAGGCTGCAACGTTATGCTATTGTACTGATGACATATCAATTTAACATCAAGTATACAAGTACCAATGCTAATGGCATTTCTCGGCTCTCTACCAAAGTCGACAAAAAGTTTGATCACTTTGAAAGTATAGAGAATCAAGAAACATTTGGTGGTACAGAATTTGAAGATTGCGTGAAGTAAAAAATTTTTCTTCCCAAAGCTTTTCATCTGACACTCTTCAGGAAAAATCGTCAGAATGAAGCAGAATTGAAACCGAACTAAGTTATAAAGGAACAAAGTAGAGTTCTTATTGGCTGAAAGAAGTCAGCCAATGAGAGAAAAGATTAAGAAATTTTCAAAGAGTAGACGAATTCTTTTTGCTTACACAGAAGGGGATTGAGAGATTTAATGAAAGTCGCTTCAAGAGCAGAAAGGTGAAAAGATGAGCGACCTCAAGCGAGAATAGAAAATTTTTCGTTGCTGTAATGAAGGGCGCATTGGGCGTTGTCAAGAAGATGTTGACCAATGGCGGATTCGTGAAATTGTTGTGGGCATGTGTTGTTCTTGCAAGAGCGGGAAAGACTTTGGCGGTTGGCCGAGGCACGAGGATTGGTGATGATCTAGGAACGTGTTGTTTAATTCGCTCTTCTAGCCGTTGAGACGTGCGACCAACGTACCGACTATCGCAGTGGCACAAAAACTGGTAAATAACATTGCTGTGATGATGGGAAGGTAACACGTCTTTCTTAATCGCTGGAAGGAGCTGTCGGGTGTTGAAAATAACACGTGGTTCGACGGAGAAAAAGCAGCCTTTCACAGCAGACGTAATCTACTTTTCGAACTTCATCGAGACGTTTCCAATCCATGGAATGTGTAGGTAGACAGGGCACTTTTTTACTGTGTGGACCGGATTAGAATTTAGTTGTTGAAGTTTTCGCTTGAAAGCCGAATTGGTTACACGTTCCGGGTAGCCATTTTCCAAAAGAATTGAACAAATTTTGCCAAGCCAAAGCTTCCAAAAGAATTGAACGAATTTTCCCTATCCCAGAAACTCTCAAATATACGGGAAACTTCTCAAGTGTCCCGTATATTTGAGAGTTCCTTGGATAGGGAAAGCTTCCATTGGTCTTGATAAAAACGTCAAAACGGCTGTTGAAAGCTGCTATGGCTCCGTTACCACCAGAGTTTTATTTACATCGAAACGCATGTTGCCTGTAGCCCGCAAAGATGTTTTACCTACCACGCTGAAAAGCTCCGTTGTTTATGAATATTAGTGCCACTGTGACAGTAGGTACGTAGGACGAACATCACAGCAACTACAAGATAGAATCAAGCAGCATGTTCCTAAATGGCTACAACAACAAGCGAAGCGCCCTACACGATCTCAACCTGGCAGATCCTGTAAACTAAAACGTAACAATCCAGAGTGTGACTCTGCCATAGGACAACACTTGCTTGACAACGAGCAATGTGCTGCAAACTATAACGACAAACGTTTTAAAATTCTTGCTGTGGCACGCAACTCGTTCCATCTGTGTCTACTCGAGGCAACTTTTATCAAAACCAAACATCCGGTTTTATGTAAACAAAAGGAATTTGTTTACACATTAAAACTTTTCAAATAACCTAAGTTGCGAGTAACAGTGTTTCTCCTGGGTAACTGCACATAGTGCATTTCTCCTTTCCGAGATTACACTGTATTGCACCACACTGTGCAATTGTGCCTTTCTCCTTTCCGAGACTGCAGCACCTTTCTCCCAACTTTTGAGACTATAAATACCTTGATTTTCTCTGGTTCGTCCCATTTTGACGCGATTACCACTGATGAGAGCGTCACGAAAAGCATATGGCTCCGATAAAATCGACTTTGTTTAAAGCGATATTAAAAATATCTTTTTGTAACTTTGTGATGTCGTAATTTTTAAGGGAGGAGTATTGTAGATTTTGGTTTGATTCGAACCTACTACGTATTATAATCATTGGTGTTTTGCTTATTTACTTCCCACAACAGAACATACTTAAAATTGTTTCTAATGTGACTCGCGTAGGCCAGTAAACAATTTTATAGTTTAAACGTGGTTGGATTACTTCTTGTTGGCTAACTGCATAATTATTTTGTTTTTGTAAATATAAGACTTTAAGCTGAAACGCCTCTGTGTTATCAAGTTACAAGGAAAGAAAACTTGGTGTCGGAAAATCTGCTTACTTAGGTTATATCGCAGAGCTGGTTAACCATAATGAGAAAAATCTATGACTTTTGGTCTTCTACCAATTGCATAAAAAAGTCAGTAACTTAAGAATAGTGTAGCCACGTTATAAACGATACAAGAATGTCTTTTTTGCCTAAGCTGGATGTTCTTTTTTTTTAATTCCATTATTTTGTTTTAACTCTTATCAATTGAAGTTGCTGGCGTATACCTAGAAAAAACTCTCGCGTACTAATTTGTAAACCGCTGTAACTCAAGAATAGCGTGACCACGTTATAAACGATACAATATTGCAGTTTTTGCGTAAGTTTAATGTTCTTAGTTGCTGGCTTACTACCTGGAAAAGTCTAGTGTACCAATTTGAAAACCACTTCTCTATTCTTTTTCCTCTCCAAGTTTTGATATGCTTTGATAGTCATGGAAAAGCCTCCGATATACGCAACTATTTTTTTTCTACATTCATAGTCTAGTTAATGTGACTTGTTTTCAAAATGATTCTATAATAACTGGACAGGTTACGATCTGCAATGTGAAAAAATAATTGATCAAGCAATTGTTTTAATCTGCTTTCGACGATATTAAGCAACAACTGAAAAGTTGTAACTTTTTATTTGTTTTTTTTATTCTATAGGCCAGTTTTATGACTTTAATTTTGATGCTGTCAAGCTCAGGAAACGCTTTTATGTTAATGTTGTGGTACAACAACATGTTCAGAACGAAGATTGATTCCTGGTTATACTGTAAGTATGTCCATCACTGTTTTCACTATTACTGCGCTTCTTGTCTTTAACAACGCTGCTTGCAACACATTTTATTAACATCTTACCGTACATCGTTGCTGGTTTAAAATGAACGATACAATATTTTCAAAAGATAACACGTACACAGCGACTGTGAATGTCTTTTTTTGATAAAGATTTTGTTTTAGTGACGTACAAGTAAAAACATTGAAGTGATAACTTCTGAAGCATTTGAACGAAATTGCTTTTCTCTTGTATGGTAAACAATGAAGTTCACTAAACTGTTGAAATATAAAAAAATTTACTCTCAACATAATTAATTCTTATGAATTAATTAAAAAAGTTATAAATTTAACTGAAGAACTATTATCGATATATCCGTTAGTTTGGTTGTTATCAATTAGGAGGCTCTGCTGACAAAACCTTTTTTCATGTTTATAAATCTTCATTTTATAGGATTTAAAAACATTCAAGGTTTCAAGCGTTGTTTCAAATGCTTATCATCACACTTGCAATAAATTAAAAAAGCTACTAATTGTTTGATTTAAAATCCTAGGTAAACAAAAAACCACAAATCACGTAATAAGAGAGTGTATAAAAAAAAGTAAACAGTAAATTTGAAAATCCATTAAAAAAACGAGTTACGTGATGACATAACAATGATTTGAAAGGTTAACAAATAAGCAGAGTTTCATTCAATATTTTTATTTAAGTCTTTATTAAACTGAAGGTTTAGTAATAAAAAAATGAGTGTCGCTTTGGTATGCTATCTTAGCGGTTGTGTGATCTCAATGAGTTCAATTTAACTTTGCTATGTGATCTCAAGATTTTTAAACTATAATTGGTAACCCTAACTCACCCTCATCTCAAAGTTAGGGTGATCTCAACATTTTTAAACTTTGACCCTAACCATAACTCACCTTAATCTTGTTAGGGGTTAGGGTGATATCAATTCTTTTAAAAATATAATTAGATTTAGGGTTAAGGTGATCTCGCCCTCACCCTAAACCTAATTAGGTTGATCAAGTGAGATCACATTAAACAATTGAAATCGCCTACCAAAGCAGCAACAAAAAGTTTTAAAGAGTTGATCCTGTTGAAGCAACTTTCACAGTTTAAGTACATTATAAAAGTATCTTTATTGTTTGTTTATTTCTAATACAATAATTCGGCACACAAAGTTTTAGACATTTGATTTATGATATTTTATTTCATGTTAATAAAATTTAAACTTTTAAAATATTTGAAAAATTCATGGAGTAGTTCGCAGAAAATTGGAAAAAAGTATTTAGAAATTTGCACATTGAATTGTATTGCTGACAACATGATAATTATCAAAGCGGGATGAAACAAACTATAAGTATACAGGTACATTACGTATGCATTTTGTTTAGATATTAACAAGTTAGTTCTACTACTTGTATTTTCTTCTGTAACTAAATAAACATCGAAAAAATAAAAAGGGAATAGCTGTGTCAACTATCGAAATCAATCCGAAACAAACCAAAAACGTACACTAAATTGGACAAAGTGAGCAGTAATTCACAAAACTTACTGTGATAAAAAACCTTAATGCCTTGGTCAACTTTAATGCGTTCTTTTCTGTTCATATATGATTCAATAAACATTGTTACGAACAAACAGTTATAACTAACGATTGTAGCAGAGTTAATGCTAATACAAATACTCTCGAATACTATTCGTTAGTGCAATTGCATGTCAAATGATTTGTGATTTTTCTGTTGAGCTATGCACAAATGTAAATGACTCTGATGTTGCCATTTATTATATTGGCAATCGACAGATCCTTTCATTTTTATGTTGAAAAACTGGCTTAGCTGATTGATTTTGTAATATGCATTTGATAATAAAATTTTTATTATTGCTCTTAATCAACGCTGCTCGGTATTCTTGTAGTTAGTATTCCCGGCCCCCCCCCGTGGTGGTTTGATTTCCGAACAGGCCAAACTGACTCAATGCTACAAAGTAGCGGTTTTTCCAGGAATAATGTTGGATAAGATGACCAAAAAGTCATTTAGATTGGGCATATGAAACGTTTGAGTTTTAATTAAAAATCAAGATTTTTTTAAACTTGGTTTTAAAATGCATATTTTTTAAAGATTGCTGTAAGATCAACATATGTCGCGCTTTAGTTATACTTCCTTCGTTTAGTAACAAATACAATTACCTGTTTGCCATGCTCAAGTAGAAAGTAATGACGTAAGGTAGCGTTTCGTTTCTGCAATCTAACATTTTGGCGAAAAACAGAATCTCCACGATAATAAAGGGAACTAAACATCATTTATAGTTATTTAATTTACTACTAACACATAAAATACAGTTTGATGTAGGTTGATTAGAAATCAATAAATATTTGCCTTTAAATGGGCAAACGTAGCAAAAGTACAATTCATAGCTGTTTTTTCAACACAAATAAATTTAAATGATTGATGCTATTATGTATTTAAAGCAAAAAATGGTCTAGTTTATATAGTTTAATTTTTGGTCATAATTTTTAAAATTATTGATTATATTTTTAGCCATAACTGCTGATCTAAATGCAAAATCCGAACATCCACTAAAGCCGCTTCTCCAAAACGAACAATATAAATGACAACAAATTAGCAAACAAAGCACGCAAAACTAAATATTCTTACTTATTGTTACAGTAAATCCAAGTTGCATAATTGCAACTGTTACGAAAACTTTTCTTTCCATTTTTTTTCGTTGAATGCGATGAGCGTCATTCTCATTTTTCATTTGCAATTTGTTAGCACTTGCTATAGCTGTTGCAATTGTGAGACAAGTCTGCAAAAAGAGTAAAAAACGATTGCAATTACCAATTGAGTAAGAAACAGTAAAGAGCTCTTGATTATGATTTAAAATTATAACCGCTTTTTTTGTACTCTTTTTAAAATGTTTTGCTATTTACTAGATTATTTAGAACAACATCTATTGATATATTTTTAGAATTAATAAGTTTTTATAGAAATTAGAAGGAAAAGTTTAAACATTTTATTTATCTAAACAGAGCTAATGTAAGCCGAAAACGTTTATGGTTATGGTTATGGTTTATTTTTGTTTTATTGTAGTATGAATATATGTGTGTTGCTGTATATAATTGTATTACTAAAACAGCTTTTTGTAAAAAACTTACTCTGCCAATATAAATGAAAAATGCATTATCAAAAATATTTTCAGTTTAACTACAAATGAGTACAAAATAACTAACCATAATTAAATAGGGAAGCAGCCAAAAGATTCCCACCGTCCAATACAACACACTGTAATCTTCAGAACCAATTATTTTCACCACAGGAACATACGTCATCACAGAGGCGACAAATCCTCCAACCGAACGATCGGGAAACCAGACTGAAAAAGTACAGAACTTTGCAAAAATATTTTCAAATTACAAAGTGTAACTGACAGCACATAGATAAACTATTAAAAGAATTTTCTTTGATATCGGAAATATGAACAGAACGGTAAAACAAACTATAGTAACAAATCATCGTTTACACGGGGTTAATTAGTTTGTGATGCTAAAAGTCGTTTTGTTAAAAACTTTTTGAAATATTTACAAAAAAATTGTAAGTTTAAAATTCGTGTTTTCAAAAACGAGCAAAATTCAGAAAGTTAGCGATAATTAGCGGCGTCACTACATTGCTTTGACAAATAAATTTGCAAAGACTTTGTTGCCGCCTGATTCACTTGATGTGGATGCAGCTTACCAGGACTTTTGTAACACCATTAAGGAAGCAGCCAAAAAGACTATCCCACGCAGGTATCAAAATAACTATAAGTATTCTGTGTTGGGATGCAGAGTGTGAATCCCTCTATAAAACCTTTCTGCAGTCTCCTCAGGGAGACGACTCGAGTTTGGCTGCTACAGCTCTGGTTGCCAAGCTTGACAGGAAGCGGAGGGATCGATGGTCCGAAGCAGTTCGAAGCATTGACTTCTCACAGTAGAAAAGCATGGAGTATTTTGAACAACCTTACTGGTAGGTCACAACACTCTCCTCGTCACTGTCCCGTTTCATCCGATGCTATTGCATCTCAGCTGATTAGAAATGGGAAATACGAAGCTGTTGACCGCAAGTCATCTCGATTTGTCTTTCAAGAAGTGTCAAACTTTTGGAGGGCCACAACACCAGACGCAGTAAATATCTATGACAATTTTTCACAGAGAGAGTTTACTGTTGCCCTCCAACATTTAAAACCAGGTAAAACTCCGGGACCTGACTCCATCTGCTCAGAGCTTATAAACCATGCTGGAGCTGCTTTGAAGTCCTGGTTACGTGTTTTCCTTTCTTCCTGTTTGTGCCGACTCAAAATTCCCAAGATCTGCAGAAGAGCGCTTGTGGTCTCGATCCCAAAACCAGAAAAGCCCGTGGGGTACCCAAAGAGTTATCGATCAATAATTCAGTTCTGTGTCTCCAACAAGATCCTCAAGAGGCTTATCTACGCCCGCGTTGAACCATTAATCGATCCACTGCTCCCTAAAGAGCAGGCTGGGTTCCGACGCGGGAACTCAACCGTAGATCAAGTTGTTCTGCTAACCCAGAACATCAATGATACTTTTGAGGTTAAAAAGAAGGCCAGTGCCGTATTTGTCGATCTGACAGCTGCTTATGACACTGTCTGGCACCGTGGCCTTACCTGCAAGCTGCTGAGACTACTTCCGGATAAGCACATGGTCAAAATGATTATGGAGCTTGTCCAAAATCGAAGTTTCACCCTTACTACCAATGACAGCAAGCAAAGCAGGCTACGCCGTCTTAAAAACGGCGTTCCTCAGGGATCGATCTTGGCTCCCCTCCTATTTAACATCTATACGTACGATCTTTCTTCCATGATTTCCAGAAAGTTTTCTTATGCTGATGATTTAGCATTGTTGCATTCTTCTGGAAACTGGAAGGACTTGGAGGAGACTTTAAGCCAAGACATGTCTACACTTTCTAAGACGGTGACGGCAACCGCTCACTTAAATAACCGAAAGCCAAACGTGAGCTAAAGGTCTACAACAATGGTAGACTTTTAGCGTTCTGTCCAACCCCTACTTATCTTGGGGTAAAACTGGACAGATCGTTCACGTTTCGTCACCATTTAGTGGTATTGCGCAAAAAAATTATCCTCGCGCGTCACACTGATGAGGCAACTCGTGTGCTCAGGATGGAGTGCTGGTGCTAAAACACTAAGCATAGCCACCTTATCTCTTGTCTACTCAACAGCTGAGTACTGTGCGCCAGTCTGGTGTCGCAGTGCTCATACTCGCCTCATCGACAATGTCTTGAACGACGCCTTGCGCATAGTCACTTGATGCCTGCGTCCCACTCCAACGGACCACCTACCTATATTCTCAGACATCCATCCAGTTGAGCTTTGCCGACTGGGAGCGACACTTTTCTTGGCTCACCGTGGATCTCTGCACTCTGATCATATCTTGCATGGTCTTTTAAGTGGATCCTCAGATACTGGCCAAGTGAGACTAATATCAAGACGCCCGTTTGTGCCAGCTGCGCAGAATCGTTTGGACAATCTTGCCAGACTTGGCATCCGCGCTTCTGAATGAACAAATCACAAATGGAACGCGGAGTACTGTAAAGGTGCTTCCAGACTCCGTGCTTTTGTGCCCTGGACCGGTACCAGGCCTGTTGGGAAGGACTTATCCCGAGCAGCTTGGATTAAGCTCAACTGCCTACGCATTGGTGTTGGGCGATTCCATTCGTCCATTTCCAAATGGGGTCTCTCTCCTTCACCGAATTGCAAGTGTGGCGCCTCTGAGCAAACCGCAGACCATGTTCAAACAGCGTGCCCTATACATCGGGCACCACATGGAGCACGAGGTCTGACGGTTTTGGATGACAAAACTCGATGCTGGCCTAATAACACCACTGCCAGCATCTGATTCATGTAGTGCAGCAGTTTGGGGTAATAAAAGGATAAGCCCTCGGCCCCAGTCCTGTTTGTGTCTGACCTGGAGTGGATACCCTTCAAACGACGACGACGATCTAAAGTGGTATAATTTCTGTTCAACTTTGCAAAGGCTGTACCTTGTGTGTTAACGTGCCCTAATTGTAAATGTTGTTTGACCTTGGTAAGAAAATATTGGTATGATATTTTTTCTTGAACTCTCGGCGACCAGTTCTACTGCAAATAAAGCTACAATCATGTCATATTAAAGGTTGTTTCAAACTGAAAGTAGTCGCAGAAAAGCAAGCTGAAATTCGAATTTTTAGCTACGCTTTTAAATATTCCGCTTTTTGATTGTTTTTTCGGCGACCACTTGTAGTTTAAATTAACTTTTACAAAACTTAATGAAATAAAATTTACATCTCTAAAACCAGGATCAAGTAAGTTGATTGCTTGGCGCTGATTATGAGTTTTTTTTATTGCGGTCCGAGTCAAAATAATCAACAAAAACACGCCAGACTTTGAAAAAACTTGTTCTCATATGCATGTTGGATAATTTGTCTCGAGTTTTCTATGCAGATTTATGATGATTTGATCGTAAACAAAAATGACGTTCATTCATATTTTTAAAATATTAACAATTGTTTTCACTCAGTTATGTCATTTAATTGAATTTTGCCAATTTATGGTAAGTTATATGTTTACAACAAATTAATCGAACCATTTAACAATTATAAAATTTTCTTTAAAGTTTGTCAGTATTTAAAAATTTGGTCTATGATATAGTATAAGAAAAATTTTTTTGCTAAAAACAGCAAAAGAATTTGCTTGAATAGATGTTTATGGTGAATAAAATTTCAGAAAGATTTTGAAAAAAAAAAAGAAGAAAATTTTTTCTATGAATTGCTATTTTTTGCAAAGCTTAGTTTTCGATAAAACCTATCTGATTGCAGTTATTTTTATTAAATTTACAAAACGATTACCGATTATAGCCTTTTTTTCCAGCAAAGTTTTGGTTATGAAACGTTGTGAAGATTATCGTGATGAAAATACAAGTCGTGATGAAAACGTGAAACATCGAGCTTGTAAAATTTTCCAAGCTTTTCAGCTTGTACTTTGCTAACTTTGTACATTTTCGGTGAAGTTCTTTTTGCTAAAAGTTTGACTAAAAAGCTTTTGTTCTCAAAATTTTTGTATTTACTGAATAAATAAAGTGTTTTATGTAGAGATGTGTTTAACTTGTTATGTTTGTAAAAAATCTCGATCAATGCTTCATAAAAGCGAAGTTCTCCGAGTAAGAAAGACACCGACCATCTTCTCAAGTTTTATTTTTATTTGATCCAAAGTTGATAAATATCTAAAATTTATGAGAATAAGTTCTATTCAAATATTTTATTTAAGAAGATCATCACTTACGTTTGATATCAATATAAATCTATAAGCTGTGATTATCCATGTATATCTTTGTCTTTATTATTATTATTAATAATTTAAAGGAAAAGCAGCGGTCTTTTTCTAATCTTTACAAAAAATAGAATTAGATCAAAATTTAATTTAACTGAACATATTTTTAGGTATTGCAAATCGCTTTTCCGGGGAAAAATTGGATGATTTTTGTGATCTCTCGAAACGCGTGTAAGTGCATGAAAGTGATCTGTGTAAGTGCATGAAATTGATTTCATTGTAAAGTTTGTCGTCCGAGCCACGTGGCCCAATTCAAGTTTACTATAAATAGAGAGACATTGCTCTCATCAATCAGTGGCCATAATTTCGCTGATAGAACGGTGACCATGATTTGCTGAATGGTCAGGTGACCATTGTTTTTTGCTGTATTATGCTAAGTTGTTGCGATTGTGAAACCTCAGGTAAAAAATAAATTCACTTCTCTCCTTTGTGTTTAAGTTAAAACTATATTTTTTCTGGATCGGGCGTCATAGAGTTACGCACATTTAAATAAGGGTAGTTTGTAACTTGGAGGGATTTCGCTGACTTTATTCAAACAAGTTTAGCACTTTGAGGACGGATAAAGCTATTGAATTCCGTTAAATCATCGGACAAGCCAGCATCTTTTTAACGAAGAGTGAATTTAAGAATCGCGAGTCTTTCTTTCTAACAACATGTTGAATTTACGAGTCCCTTCATTAACAAAAATTGAATTTATAATTTCTCTTTTAAACCACATATTTTATACGTATATATTATATATTATTCAATTATATTATATAATTATCTAATAGCATTTCTTTGAATACAAACCGCCCTTGATTAAAAGCCTCTCTCGATTAGAAACAGCACCAAATGATAAAAGAATAAAAATAAAAGCCGCCCTTGTTTAAAAGCCGCAAAACTACAAGCAAAATCGGAATTCCCCGCTTTACATCTGTAATATGTTACTTTTCAAATGACAATGGGTTTAATGAAACTGCTTCTTCACCCTGCATCTTTACGACATAATTTTTAACTTACGAAAGAATGTAACACGCAATTGAAGATCAACCTAAACCGGTCCTAATTTCCCACACAAACAAACAATTTAGAAACCCAGCTATTTTCAGACAATCTGTTGGATATCTGTCCTTTTACTCTGTAGTTGTAATTGCCGTAAGAAAGTCGTAGAATTTTTCTGGTAAAAAGCCTTCTTTCAAAATATTTAAAACTTTTTGTATAGGATAAAGTTTTACAGCTCTACTATTTATTACAATAAAAAATTATAAAATCCGCCCTTGATTAGAAGCCGCCTTGAGTAGAAACCGCACAAAATGGTGACAAAAATAAACGAAAATCGCAGCTTCTATTTGAAGAAATACGGTATATAATTATATTTATTTATTTGAATGAACATAAAACTTTATTCTATAAAAACACAAAAACTTACAGAAAAAGGAATAAATAATCAGGAAAACAAACAAACGAATATACTTACCAAATACCGAGCACGCCACAATAGAAAGTATCCACATTAAGATGATTCCCACAACAATAAATTGTCTTCCCTGCATCCTATAACTCATTGGTTTTGAAATAGCATACAATCTTTCTATTCCCATTAACATCAAATGATAAACGGAACTTGTGTATCCGAAAAAAACAAATATTGCTCCAAAGTTAGCAATTGGTGATCCACGCATGTTTAAAGACTCCCTTTTAAGTTCATTGAAGGTCGAATTTATTGCCCAACTGAAGTTATAAGGAATAAAAATCAACAACTGGATGCCTGTACGAATTTTTAAAATCAAATTGATATAAACTTTGTTTTTGTATATATGGTATATATCTTTTTTGTAATAAAATTAAAACTTTATACCAGTGCTTTCCAAACGCTTTGTCTTAGTAACACACTTTTAAACCACAAATAAATTAGTGATAGGTTTTAATTTAATTAAAAAAAAAAAAATTAGCAGCAAAATCTCAACTTACAAATTTAATTAAATGTAGTCGTATAAAAGTTTGCTTGTAAAAATGCTTGCAAAAGTGCTCGCAAAAACCTTAAAAATAACAAGGGCAAAATTGTTTACAATATTGTTGCAAAAATCCCTATAATATAATTTATTGAACTGTAAATAGCTAGTATAAAATATTGTTTCAAGTCCAATTGGCGACTCACAATCGTACTACAAGAGACACGCTTATGTGTCACGAAACACAATTTGAAAAGCACAGCTCTATACATAATATATTTAATACAAGGCGAATTGTAGAAAATTGTGTAACAAATCTTTACATGCTCTATTATGCTTTTTTCGTCATGCGTGCAAATTCAGTTTTTTACCATATAGGTCTCAAAAACGAAAAAATTGGCAGACTTATTAATAATTATACGTATATACAAACGTAATTTTTGGCGGTGCGAATGATATATAATATATATGAAAGAAAAGTTATAAAATTTCTAATTGAAACCCAAGAACTTGAAAATTTATTAGAAATACGTCAAATTTTAGTCATATTGCGAAACAAATTTACTTTAAAGACAGTTTCTAGTTTTTATGAATCGTTTGCAATAAGTTTGTAAAGGAACATTTTTAAGTAAATTATATTTACCTGTTAACAAATCAGCAATTGCCAACGACATTTTTATAATATCAATTTTGTTAATTTTCTTTTTTCGATGACGGCGATAAACAACAGCAATAATCAGCATGTTTGCAATTGAAATAACCAGTCCAAGAATTACCAGAAATAACACGAACAAAATTCCATTTACTAAACTGCATTTATTACAATTTTTGATAGTTGTATTTATGCAAGCGGAGTTGGCAGAGTTGTCACAAAATGGCAAAGTTCCACAAAAAGTAAACGTCGATAAATTGCTTGTATTAAGTGTTTTATTTTGATTAGTGATTCCCGGCTCATTGATAAAAATAAAGTCAACACCAGTGCCTACTAAAGGCGGAACTAAAGGTACTTTAAAAACAACCTCAAAGTATTGTTCATCAGTTACATTTTTTGTTGAAGTATTATAAAGTTGTATAAGTTCCGAACACCGTACTTTAGGATCTTCAAACAACTCGTCCCAATCTACTTTTTTAACTTTTAATAGTGCGTAGGCAAATTTGTTGTTGCATGTAGAATTGTTAATTACAGAAAGTATTTTGTATAAATAACTCTCATTATCTACATCAGGTTCCAGATATTGTTTGCTACTTTCTTCGCTTTCTCCAATTTTGCTGCTGCTATTGTTTTCTCCGCTTTTTTTCGATTGGTCGCAACCACTGTTTTTTCTGCTTTCTTTCAGTTGGTCGCAGCCACTGTTTTTTCCGCTTTTATCGATTACGTTGTTGTCACTGTTTCCGTCAACTATTTTTGATTTGTCGGAGCTACTATTTTTTGTATCTATTAAAATGGTTGAATTCAAATTAATTGTGCCTTCAACAAAAGATAAAAAACAAAAATTTCTTGTTTTAATTTGTAGCAAAAAAAGAATGCAGCAGGCACTTAGGATCCGGTAAGCGCTTCGATCCTGTTTCATTGAAAACATTTTTTTTTTTCGTTACAAAGTTGCTCTTTAAGAAGATAGTAAAGTGTTTTGCTATTTATTGGGATAAATTCAAACTATTTTATCGTTTGAAAGTAAGTTAAACAGTAATATCAATTTGTTTAAGATGTGCAGATAACAACAAAAGCTCAAGCAAGTTTTTTTTATGCTACTGTAAAAAACAAACAAAGTCAGAACATATTACAATATTGCAAGTTTTTCCTTCAAATCGAACCCACTCCGCAAGTGTTTGTTAAGGTTAGTTTCTACTGCGAGCGTTGGCCAGAGTATTCTTTTTTGTTGTTTTTTTTTGTTCTATTGACATATGCGTTTGGCGTTTAAGCGCGGCAAGAAATAAAAATAATGTTAATCAAATAAACAGAGAATGTTCCCGCCAACGCTTGTAGTGGAAACGAGCCCTTATGGCTTATATTTTGAAATGGATATCAAAAACATTATAAAGAAAATGCTTTATAACGCTGCAATACGTTCGAGGAAAAATCTTGGCTGAATTATCAAATATTCTATTTCAATCCAAAATCAATCATTTTTATTTTTGTCACAACTCTTGAAACAATTAAAAAATATTACAAAAAAATCAGAATGGAGTGTTGCAACGTTTTCAGTCATTGCAAGTTTTAATTTTTTGTAATAACTGAAAATGTAATGGATGAATTAAGTTCAGATATAATTTGTTCAAAATTTCTTCAAAAATTACTATGGGTCTTAGTTTGTCAGAAACACAGGAAGTGGATCCGATTAAGATTTTCCAATTTCAGAGCATTTTAGACTTTACTAGAAGCCGGAAACATTCCTCAATCAAAAAGTGTACAATGGACACTTTTTTTGAAAAGCAATAAAGGGTAATATGCGGTAATGTGTAAAACTGTAGATTCCTTTAATTACTGGGGTTTAAAGTGATGTTATAAATAATTTGGTTACATATTTTTGAATCCCGATACAACGTGACCCCCGCTTTTTACGCGATGACGTTTTATGGACCCCGAAGATCGCGATAACGAAGTTTCACTGCATTTAAAGTATAGGTTGAATCAAAATGCGAGAACAAAAAAATTGTTTTGTCCCATTTTTATATGTTGCTTTAATTGATTCTTTTTTTCTTTTAAGTGTGGACGTTCTTTTATCAAAACTACTTTGTTTTTCTATTGCTTCCGTATTGTTTATTCTTTTTAAGTAAATGTAAGTAGTAGCAAATAACAATTTTCATATAGTAATATTCGTGATACTTGTTATAGAATAAAATATTCACGATAACAGTCTTTATATTTTCTAATTTCACCCACTTTGTGTTGGTAACTGGGCAAAAACGAATAAAAATTGCTTTTACTTTACACTATTATTATTAATTTATATTTTATGAAAAAAAAACAAGAAACGAAATGGACATGAATTTTAGTTTTACATTTTGATTATTTTGCTAGATAAAAAATGTCTTTGTATCAGCTAGTATATTTCAAACACAAAGAATTTCATACCAGACAAAGCTCCCAATAAAACGAGTCTGTTACAAAACTGCGGGAAGGGAAATGTCGAAAAAGATTATTTACGTTCTGTCACCATCAAGTACAGTGGTTTTCAAAGTTTTGCCGCATTCCTCCCTTTTAGGACTCAAGTACCATCATTCCTTTCTTACAATAAAATATCTTAATGATCAAAGTTAAGACTTTGTTTTTTTGTCTTCATCCACATTTGTAATCCCAATTTTGATTTTCATAGGAAGTTAAAAAAATGAACATTCAAATTTGAATCTGGTGGGATTTTTAAATTTTTGTCCCTAAAAAGTAGTGATCTCGAAAAAAAACAAAAAAGTTTTCAATTTCCCCTCTCCCGTAGTACTGGTACAGCTATGATTATTAGGGATGTTCCAATTTGTTTGGGTCAGCTTACATTTGACCAATAGTCTCAAATTCTTTCCTAATTCTTCCCCTAGTGATTCTTCTCCCTTGAGATTTTAAATTTCGTTTTTAGAAGCCAAGTGGCTTAATTTAAGAAACACTGATCTAGTGGCATTGCTCAAAAACCTATCTTCGTGCGTCACACTGATGAGGCGACTTGTGGGCTCAGGATAGGGTGCCAATGCCAAAGCACTGCGCACAGCTGCCCTATCTCTGGTCTACTTTGCAGTTGAGTACTGCGCACCAGTCTTGTGTTGCAACGCTCACACTCGTTTTATAGACAGTATCTTGAATGATACATATCACCGGATGCCTGCGTCCCACTCAAACGGACTACTTGCACATGCTTTCAGGCATCCAGCCAGCTGAGCTCCTCCGACTAGAAGCAATACATTTTTTGGCTTACCATGGATCCTTGGACCCTGAACAAATGTTGCATGGTTTTTTAAGTGGGTCGTCAAATACTTGCCAAGGGAGACTAAGATCTAGACACTTATTTGTGCCAACTTCGCGGAATCTTTTAAATAGCTTGCCAGACTAGGTATACGCGCTTCTCAGTGAAAGAATTAGAGATGGGACACGGAGTACTGTGAGAGTACATCTAGGGTCCTCGCTATTATAACATAGCCAGTGCCAGGCCTGTTGGAATGAGCTTGTCCCGAAGAACTTGGGTTAGGTTCAATCGCCTGCCAGTTGGTGATGAGCGATTCCATTCGTCCATTCTTCCATGCACAAATGGTATACCACATTGTAATAGCGTGCCCCATTCATCAGGCCCCGCACGGAGCACGAGGTCTGACGGTTTTGGATAACAAAACCCGATGCTGGCTTAACAATATCAATGCCAACATCTGCTCCAGCCAGTACAGTAGCATGAGGTAGTATAAGAATGAACCCTAGACCCCAGTCCTGTTTGTGTCTGACCTGGAGTGTATGCTCTTCCAAACGACGATGACGATGACGCAGGAAAGGGAAGAAGGAACGAATTCTTCCTCAGTCTCGCATTAATTTTTAAATGCCAGGCCACAGTGGATAGATAATGCCCTTTAAATTTTGCAAAAGAGAAACATTTTGTTATAACTCTTTCTATAGTTACGTAATTTCGACCATAATTCAATACAAAAAGTTTATAAAATTTCGATTAACATCCGGGTTTACTGAGTTTTTTTCAAAAAGAGCAACATAACAAACAACAGGAATAAATTTTAAAAAGGCATTTTTAACAAAAGTAAATTTTAGCATGCTAGAGAAAATTTTGCTAAAAAACTTAGTAAAAATCAAAAATATGCTTTACTTGTAACAAGGGTGTTCATCCTTTTGAGTCAAGGGCTTTTTGACATGTATTAAAAATATATAACCTAATTTTAAAAATAGTCTAAAGACTTTTTTAAACATAATTCTTCAAAGACTTTTAAAACTTTTTCAGCGAAAATAGAAAAATTTAAAATTGTTAAAAGATACCAGTGATTCTAAAAATTAAAGAGTTTAATTAAAACCTTAATTTTTCATTATCAACATGGTCGTTGCAAATTTATAACTGATAAACCGATGTGATGCGCTACAACCAGCTTCAACAAACATTAAAGTAACAAAATTTTTCTAGCTTTTGCATGTTAAAGCTGATAGTAATTACCTTTTAATCTCATTAAAGTAGGATCTCTGTGCAATGGGAAAAAAAACTTTTTTTAATTGGTGAAAAAACCGACTTTTAAATTGTAGCCAATTGTTTTTTAAGATTTAATACAGTAGGCATTTGTCACGCATTAAAAAAAGAAAAATAAAAACATAAAAAAATACTGCAGTAAAAATACCTTTGTTAAAAAACATTACACAGATTTTTGATCAAATGCAAAAAAAAAAACTAAAAATCATTAGACATAAGATATAATAATAATCACAAATTTCTGGTTCATATTGTTAAGGGCTCCTTTCCATTATGAGTGTGGATTAGAGCATTATTTTTTGTTATATTGATTTTTTTACCTCTTTCCGCGTTTAAGCGCTAAGCAAAGCAAAAAATGAATAAAACAAACAAAGAACACTTTATTCCACGCTCGCAGTAGAAACAAACTTACCCATGTAATTGCAATATTATGTTGCAAACGGGTATGAGCTTATGGCGCGATGAAGATATAATCTTCAATCAAGGTTACTGATAATGAAACATATAGTTACTAATAGTTACTAACTTATCTGACATAATGTTGCATAATATGGTATAATATATTTGATAATTGCATAATAAACGGCATAATGTAACTAATGTGGCATTATGGCTGCTAACTTAATATAGTATTTCTATTCCTATTCTACTACCCTTAATTTTTTCAACTATTTTTTCTTCTACAATTAGCTGCATTAGTTCTCTTTGTTTAGTTAAATCTTAATGCAGTTATATTTTTCTATCTTTGGATCAGTTTTCTTCTATGTTTCCTTCTCCCTGGTAGTAGTTCTTCTTTAACGATTCTACAGTATTATGCCATCGTATCCCTAATTGTTTTTTAATGTTTTTTTCCATAGATTTTCATTACCCTATTCCAAAAAAAATTGACAAATCCCAAAAAACGCTATAAACTTATCACACAAAAAACAATATGTGTTCTATGATGCAAACTCCTTAATTTTTTTACAAATTCCAATTTGAGAATAGTTGAGGCTCTCGATATGCAAGGTCAGCGTTTAATAAATTGATCTTTGAAAAAAGTCCCCAATTGTGATAATATTTACAGTTTCGATACACAAAGGTTATCTCCATTTTATTGTTTATCCTCACACTTTTTTTCTATGTTCTATTCAAATCCACCCTGAATAAAATTGGCTATACTCAGATCTTGGCCTAAATACGTGATGCGTTTCTACTTAGAATATATTTAAAGTGTAAATCAAAATGCGAAACAAAAAAATATATTTTGTCCAATTTTGATATGCTGCTTGTGTTAATTTTTTGTTTGCGTTTATTTTTTGATTGCTTTCATATTGTTTATTCTTTTTAAATAAATGTAAGTGCTTTTTAAATAAACTAAACCTGACTCAACACATTGAAGACGGCTACCAGAAAAAGAAGATTACGGAAGCTGTGTTTGTAGACCTCACTTCTGCCTACGACACAGTGAACCATCGTCTTCTCCTCCAAAAAGTATTAAAAATGACTGATGACTTACATCTTGTGCAGTTTCTTGGAGAGATGCTGAGAAACAGACGTTTCTTTGTAATGCTAAACAATAAACGAAGCAGAGTCCGACTGCAAAAGAATGGCCTTCCTCAAGGCAGCGTGCTAGCCCCGCTCCTTCACAACATATACACAAATGACCAACCACTGAATCCAGAAACCAAGCGTTTCGTCTATGCTGATGATATTTGTGTTACTAGCCAGCATTCAACATTCACTGCAGTCGAAAAATCGCTTACCAATGCTCTAAATGGCCTACAGGTTTACTACGCAGAAAATTCTCTCAAAGCCAACCCATCAAAGACCCAAGTATGCTTCTTCCACTTCAAGAACAGAGAGGCAAACCGCCCACTGAACATCATATGGCATGGAAAGAAATTAAAAAATATCGCATACCCTAAATACCTTGGAGTAAACCTTGATCGATCCCTGACATTTAAAAAACACATCCAGAACTGCAAGGCTAAAGCGTGCACGTGAAACAATATCTTGCGCAAGCTTATTTCCTCACATTAAGAAGCTAGCCTTCATACATTGAGAATATCAGCACTTACTCTCTGCTACTCTGCAGCTGAGTATGCTTGCCCAGTATGGTCACGGTTAGTACATGCTCATCGCCTAGACCCTGCTCTAATGACAGTTGTCGCATTATTACAGGGTGCCTAAAGTCTACCAATACCAACTGTCTATACCTGCTCGCCAGAATAGCTCCACCAGACATCCGACGCGAGGTGGCAAATAGAAGGGAAAAACAAAAAGCAAGACATGACTCAAGCCACATGCTATACAGATCAGAGGCAGCAAATCAACGCCTAAAATCAATGTAGAGTTTCTTGCATACCGCCCCTCCTCTTAACATGCCTTCCGAGGAGATGAGGATCGAGCTATGGAAGAACCGGCTCAGAGAATGCCCTTTAAAGCTAGCTTTTAACATAGAACCAGCTGGGGTGCTTGCCCCTGGTCACCAAGCTCCCTGGAATAACTGGAAATGCCTTAACCGACTTCAAACTGGAACTGTTAAAACCCAAAGCACACTTGCAAAGAGGGGATTTCATAATGGCCCGACTTTGTGTAAGTGTGGTACTGCAGATGACACTGTAGCACACTTGCTTGGATGCCCTCTACTCTAACAGAAGTGCAGTCGAGACGACCTTTCAGCCTTCAACAACATTGCTGAAAAAACAGTGAAGTTTTGGAAAGACTATATTTAGAAACACGAAACTCGTATAGCAAACATAAGAAAAAATTAAAATCCTTCACGTAATGTTTGTAGATGGCTTGTAGATTAGATGATGAATAATGTAATAAGAAAACTGATAAATATATAATTTTTTGCTTGTAGGCTTGAGACCTGTTTAGTGTTTTGAAAAATTAAAAGCTAGAAAAAGTGGGTTACCATAATTGACTAAAACTCTTTAATCTTATACAAATTTTTAAAACTAATTTCATCAACATTCCTATTTTTGAAAACTTTTTTGAAGAAATTTCTATCAGCTTAAAAATGCAAAAGCTGGAAATAGTTTGTTATTTTACTGCTTGTAAAGCTTGTAGCGCATTTCATCGGTCTATCAGTTATGATGTTACAATGGCCATATTATAATGAAAAATTAATAGTTTAATAAAGCTGTTTACTTTTAAAAACATTGGTAACAATATCCTCCCACGTCTGATATTGAAGAGCTTTCTAATTGAAGACACTCCATCAATTAGTGGTTTTCAACCTTTTTCATACAAGGACCCACTTTCGCAACCCAATCTAATATAGCTATCCCTTCATTAATTTTTTTTTATATGGCCTTATGCAGATTATCTAATGCATTCGTGAACGCTCATTAACAAACAATGACTAAAAATAACCACTCTAATTTAGGAAGAGAGATAATTTTATTAAAGTCAAAAACGTTTAGTGTTTTGTTTTGCTAACTAATGATAAAATATTGGCTTTTGATTGCTGTTATTGACAAATAATCACTCTGTTGACTAAAAAGTCATTAATTACATAAATGCAGCACTTGCAAACAACATTTGTTGCGTCTTGACCAAAAGTTTTTCTCTGCGTGGTGTTGTTGTTGCCAGAACACACCACAAATCTTCCTCTAATTTATTTTTAGCCTTATGTTTTAATCCCAGAAAAAACTGTTCCACAAAATTTGTTGACAGAAAAATAATCAGAAAATGATTGATTGGACTTCCAACTTTGGTATACGCCAAATGAACGAACCATGGCAAGTCATTATGCACACAAAATCTTCTCTTTGAAGGCCTAGTTAGTAGTTAAATAATTTTTTAAAGCTATAACATTATCTCCGTTGAACATACTAACAACGTCTGTAATTGCATTATTCACCAACAAGGTTCTCATACTAATTTGACCATGTTGACAAAATTAATTTCTATTCAACCAAAATATTCTCCTATGCTTGGCGTTCTCAGCAAGCAGCTTTACATTTCATTCATTTCACTAAATAAAGACTAAAATGCAAATGAAAATATTTTAGCAACTCCAAAAGCAGGTTATGCTAATTGTTAACGGTTTCTATAAGATTAATTAACGGCTCGGACATTTCCAGCGAGTCAGTAGAATAAATCATAATACTAACAATAATTTTAAAGCAACTATAAATTTAAAATTTACGCTGGCAGTTCTTTTGCAGCCTGTATTTATATACTCATACCAGTAAGTAATTTTGCCTAACACGCCCGTGCCATTTCTGTGACTTTTATTTTTGAGTGCAATTTTCGAGAGCAAATTTTTGTGCATCGAAAATCAGGTAAAGATATTTTTTTAAAGATCACTGTGTTTTTTGGGAACCAAACTCAACAAATCAAAAACAAAATTATAATAAAAGACCTTTTTTTTTGGTCCCTACCCTATATTTTCAACCAAATTTCTTATTAAATCCGTAAAGAACTAAAAAATCATGATTTAGGCAAGCGTTACAAAATTTGGTCAAAACTGTATTGTCCCCCAACTTTTTTGGCTGATATGCCTATGATTATACATGATAATATATAAAAAAATTATAACATTTTTAATCAAAACCCGAGAACTGAAATATTGATTAAAAAAGCATTGACTTTGCAGACGTATTACGGAACATATTTACTTTGAAGACAGTTTCTAGTTTTTTTGAATCGTCTGTAGTAAGTCTTTAAAAGCAAATTGTTAAGTAAATGATATTTATCTATGAGCAAATCAGTGATTGCCAACGAAGTTTTTATGATGTTGATTTCGTTTATTTTAATATATCGAGAATAGTATTAAACAAGCCATTTGTTTGGTGTTTGAGAGGCAGGTTCGCAAACGCAATGTAAAAATTCGATGTAAAAATTCGATTCCCATTTAGAGCAACATGGTTGCTTTTTATTAAAATTTAAGAGCAAAGTAGTAAGAGTTCGATTCCCGCCTACAGCAACGCAGTTGGTTCTTATTAATGTTTGACAACGAAATTGGAAGAGTTTGATAACCACAGCAACAAAGTTGCTACTCTGCAGCTAAGCTCCTTCTAAAAAATTCAATTCCCACTCAAAACAGTTCTTACCTTGCAGTTTAATTTCTTGTATTTTCAGACACTTTAATTTCAGGTCTGTTTTGCGTCGCTTGCTGTTTAAATGACCTTATCATCACCGCAACTACCGAAAAAAACATTGTAAAAATATAACATGCGTAGTTTAAAAACTGGGTGACTACGGACTGTCTGTAAAACTGAATAAATCTATATTTTTACAAGACTCCGTCAAATACCTCGATCATGTGATTGACAAAACGAGGAAAAATCGTTGGACTCCTCGGTAATAGCAATCAAACAGTTAAAACATTCTGAGAATGTAAATGAAGTTCAAGCATTTTTGGATACAATTTTACAGTGTATTTCTAAAAAAAATCGAATCACCGAACTCGAAACTTTTTTGTATCAATTACTCAAAAAAAGTTTGTATTTTGGACGTACAATTCACCGTGAAAAAGCCGTTTGTTTGCTAAAAAAGATATTATTAATGCCACTAAGCTTTGTCATTTCAGTTCTAAAAACAATTCATTTTAACTACAGACGCTTCAAAAAATGGTTTAAGTGCTATGCTTATGCAAGTTAATAATGGCGTAGAGACACCCGTTGCGCATGCATCAAAGACGCTTAGTATTGCTCAAAATGTTTTTGCTAATAGAAAAAGAAGCACCAGCTATTATATTTGGTGTGAAAAAATTTTCATCAATATTTACAGTATATGGGCAAAAATGTTTATTTGTAACTGATCATAAACTTCGGTTTCAATTATTTTGCCGAACAAACAGTTACCAGTATTAACAGCGAGAGGCTGCAACGTTATGCTATTGTACTGATGACATATCAATTTGACATCAAGTATACAAGTACTAATGCTAATGGACTTTCTCGGCTCTCTACCAAAATCGACAAAAAGTTTGATCACTTTGAAAAGATAGAGAATCAAGAAATCATATGGAACATCGAAGAAACAATTGAAAGCCTTTAGGGTGATATGGATGGTGTCAATGATATGGCTTCTAAAAATCCAAGACCGTTCTCAATATTTTTATACATCTGTAAACTAGAAATAGTGTATAATTAAATATTCGATAAGATTTAAATTTAATGATTTTAGTGAGCTACTTACTGCGGGAAAGCATTTCTATTTCAGATAAAAATGAATTCAGGAAGTTCAAGTACATGTCTTTCTAAGGAGTAATTATCAACATTGATTCCCTTTCAATTTCAATCAAGCCACAATCTTCAAAACAGTTTCAATCTCTATCAAGAAAGAGTGTATGCTACGCAAGAGAATTGGAATCAATTGATATAAAAAATTCAAACCGTTGAATGGACAATCAATCTTATTTTTAACTGATTATTCAAATCAATTTACACAGTTGGCATGTTCTATTTTTTTCTAAACTTTATACTTCTTTATTCTCTCTTCGAAATGTATATATATATATATAATCCAGTAATGTTTCAACCTGCCGGTAACAGTGCTCAATAACACACGGTTAGAGCAAGTATATTATATTTATTAAACACTACACTTTGTTACTTAAAACCACAACAGTCTGTTTCATCCTATTGAATCGTCAGGTGGTCACTAGAAAATCAAAAATATATAGTTATTTGCGGTAAAAATAATACGCTTAAAATAAATTACACGTAGTCAATAATGCAAACAATGCAGGTTCCGTGACGTCAGACGAGAAAAACAACTTCAAAATATAGAAAATGTATGTATAGAAGTTTGCATCCGTTTAAAATGTGAGGGATGGCGAGTTAGGCGTATTTTAAAAAGTTTAAAAGGAGGAAGGGAATATCTACAAACAATGAAAAGGTTACGAGAGAGATCGTATGATGTGAAAAAGTTAAGTAAGTGAAGTACAATGCAAATGAAAGAGAGCGGATTAAACTAATGGACAAAAAAGGTAATTTAATTAATTTAAATTTGTTCTTGTGGCGGTGTTTTCCGGTAAGCTTCCATCGTTTGTAGGGTGTTGTTGGTATGATAGTGGTGGTCTGATTCAAACACAAAATAATTCTAATATTGAAATAGGTAAAGCCGCGAATAATTACGAAAAGTTTTTTAATTTAAATTCGTTTTTATGACGGCATTTCCCATTTAGTTCCGATCTTTTATTCAACATTATGGTAGGGTCCGCTCGGAGGATGAAAAGTTTTTCAGCTAAGCAGAGGTTGCACCATCTAGCTACCGGATGGTATGGTGTGGTGCGGGCCGCGATGCTCCATTCAATGAAGGGGTTCTTTTCTGTGTCTTTAGCTCGGTGGCATTAGACTTTTGCCGGTATCTAAAGCTCTGATTATGGTTGTAGAAGCGAGTTTTAAATTCGGTTTCACTACAAACATAACAATTTTTGGCAATGCCATCTGTTCTTAGGGTGGCTTTATAAATGATGGAGCTTTCGCGGCATTGTCCCTTCATTGGGCAGCTGGTTTTAGTCCTGCAGTTGCAAGGTGGTACAGTGCTGGCAGGCTTGATTCTTTGGGCAAGAAGCGCTTTGTTGAGTCTGGAAATTATAGCTGCCATGTTGGGCATTCAACTATAGCTCAGTTTGACGTTGTTTTTATTGCATATTTTGTGCAAGCGGTGATGGGGAGGGAAATGCTTCTCGAGCAAGTAAAGAAAGACCTTTGCGATGTTAGTCTTTACATGCTCGCTGAAGGGTGGGTTAAACCACACTATATTCCGCTTTCTGGATTTCCTTTTATCGGGGCTGGGTGGGATATTGTACTGCAACCTACCGGGATGTCCATTCCTTTGCATAGCCTCTTCATACTCCGGGGTAGCTCTGGTGAATTCCTCGCGGTTGTACGAGAGCGATGAGAGGCGGTCAGCAAGCATCGATGGGAGTTGTTTCTTTATAGCGGACGGGTGGTTTAAATGTTGGTGGATATAAAGTGATTGGTCGTTAGGCTTGCGGTAGGGCCAATATTTCCCCGATTTCAAGTTGAAGGTAACATCGAGGAAGTTGGTATGGACAAGATTGGTTTCGACTGTAATGTTTAAGCCGTGCTGGTGGAATAGCTTGATGATCTTTTTCTTTATACGTTCCTAGGTAGGACCCGAAACGTTTTCTAGAATGGCCAATAGTCGTCCCTATAAAGACCGATGTTCTTGACACCTACAAGCTGAGATAATTGGTGGAGGATAAACAGGCCAACCAACTCACATATTTCCGCTCCATCATAGGATCCCATGGTAACGTCAAAAAGTGAGCCGTTGTTTTTGATCCAGGCACTGTTCCTGCTGAAAAGTAGAGATTTTCTGCAATGATAAATGATTTTGCTGTCTTCGTTGCTGATTTCTACAAATTGTTTGGCAAAAGTAATGGCTTCGTCAAGCAGTTTCTCCGAGATGGAAGGATAGAAATGTTAAAAATTTGCATCTTTCTTTGTGAGGCAAGTTCTTAAACCATGAAATTACTGCGGGAGTACTCGCCATTGGAGTGCACAGGTAGATTGTCGTATTTTGCTGTTAATTATTTGTAGAATTTGCTTACTTATCTTACCAAGATTGGATTTGGCGGGATTTATTAATCTACATTAAATGTTGTTTGGAAAATTTGGTTTGTGGTCTTTTAACGTAATGAATGCTTTTTGTTCGGCTGCTTGTTCAATTCTGTCATCCAGTTTAAGTTGTTCTGCAATATGTTTGGCCTCCATGTTTATTATTCTTGCTGTGTCTTTACTGACTTTTTGATATGTAGTGGTAATATTATCGTGCAGTAATTTTTCATAATCTTTGACTTCGACCTTATAGAGATTAGTGGTTTTTTCAGCAGGGACGTACAGAGCTGTGGACCTGTTAATAGTATTAGTGTCGTTTGCCAGCTGGGCTTGGAAGGAATTCAAGACTCGTCTGCATTTTACCGAGCGGGCCATTTGATACAAATCAGACTCAAATCCAATAAGATCGCTGCATTGGGGGGATTTCTTTCCGATTTAAAGCCGTAGCTGTTTCTGTTGTTATTGGTTACGTCACTGTGTGATTTATTGTCGAAATAAAAGACTTTCCATCTTAGGCGTCTAATAAAGCTATTGAATTTGTCCAGCAGACATTTGAGGTAGTGCTGGTTTCCTGGTATTGGGATGTTTTTCAATGAATATCCTAAATTAATCCTTTCCATTTCGTGTTGTGTCATGAGATTGGTAATGAAAGTGCTCAACTAGGGTTAATTAAAAAAAAAACAACAAATTTAAATTAAAAAGACACAAATTTAAATTAAAAAACTTTTCGTAATTATTCGCGGCTTTACCTATTTCAATATTAGAATTATTTTGTGTTTGAATCAGACCACCACTATCATACCAACAACACCCTACAAACAATCGAAACTTACCAAAAAACACCGCGACAAGAACAAATTTAAATTAACTACGTAAATTACCTTTTTTGTCCATTAGTTTAATCCGCTCTCTATCATTTGCACTGTACTTCACTTACTTAACTTTTTCACATCATACGATCTCTCTCGTAACCTTTTCATTGTTTGTAGATATTCCCTTCCTCCTTTTAAACTTTTTACAATTTAGGGAGCAGTGGATCGATTAATGGTTCAACGCGGGCGTAGATAATCCTATCGAGGATCTTGTTTGAGACACAGAGCAGAAATATCTGTCGATAGCTTTTTGGGTACCCCACGGGCTTTCCTGGTTTTGGCATCGCGACCACAAGCGCTCTTCTCCAGATCTTGGGAATTTTGAGTCGGCGCAAACAGTAAGAAAGGAAAACACGTAACCAGGACTTCAAAGCAGCTCCAGCATGGAATATAAGCTCGGGGAAGATGAAATCAGGACCCGGAGTTTTACCTGGTTTTAAATGTTGGAGGGCAACAGTAAATTCTCTCTGTGAAAAATTGTCATAGATATTTACTGCGTCTGGTGTTGTGGCCCTCCAAAGTTTTGACACTTCTTGAGAGACAAGTCAAGATGACTTGCGGTCAACAGCTTCGTATTTCCCATTTCTAATCAGCTGAGATGCAATAGCATCAGATGAAACGGGACAATGACGAGGAAAGTGTCGTGACCTACCAGTAAGGTTGCTCTCGTACATGCTTTTCGACTAGAGTGTGAGAAGTCAATGCTCCGAACTGCTTCGGACCATCGATCCCTCTGCTTTCTGTCAAGCTTGGCAAGCAGAGCTGTAGCAGCCAAATTTGAGTCGTCTCCCTGAGGAGACTGCAGAAAGGTTTTATAGAGGGATTCACACTCTGCATCTCAACACAGAATATAGTTATTTCGATACCCGCGTGGTATAGTCTTTTTGGCTGCTTTCTTAATGGTGTTACAGAAGTCCTGGTAGGCCGCATCCACATCAAGTGAATCAGGCGGCAACAAAGTCTTTTTAAATTTATTCGTCAAAGCAATTTAGTGACTCCATTTGGCCTTGCGGAAGTTCCATCTCTTAATAGGCATGCTTGGCACTGCCATAGCAAACCTTGGTGGTGTAATAAGCGAAGGTCGATGTTGTGACCTGGGGAACTTGTCAAGGACACGTCTATCCGGTAAGCGACTGTTTTGGAACTGCGCTAGCGAAAGCTAGATCTGGATTGGTGCCAGTGTTACAGCGGCCGGAATAAAAGCTGGCAGCGTCCTTGGAATTATATAGGAGGGCAAGACAATTAATACTTGCCCAGCTCCCCCCAAGCACTCACCGTCCGGACTGTTGTCGTCGTAACCCCAGTCAGCATGACGACAGTTAAAATCGCCAGCGCAAAGACAGGGGTGAGGAAACACTGGAAGATCCAGTGTTCGCAATCGCGTTGGCTGTGGTTTGTAGACGTTGACTATTTTATAGCCATCAACGTCTACACACAGCCACTCGATCTCCGATGTCAGTGGAGATTGGTCCAAAACCGTGTATCTCAGTCGCTCGTGAACAAACGTGGCAAGGCCATGCTTCCTGCTTAAAGAAGACCCAGCTAGTTAGATTATACCTGCTTACTTAGATATTATCGCAGAGCTGGTCATGCATAATGAGAAAAATCTATGACTTTAGGTCTTCTACCAATTGCATAAAAAAGTCAGTAACTTAAGAATAGCGTAGCTACGTTATAAACGATACAAGAATGTCTTTTTTGCCTAAGCTGGATGTTCTTTTTTTAAATTCTATTATTTTGTTTTAACTCTTATCAATTGAAGTTGCTGGCGTATACCTAGAAAAAACTCTCGCGTACTAATTTGTAAACCGCTGTAACTCAAGAATAGCGTGACCACGTTATAAACGATACAATATTGCAGTTTTTGCGTAAGTTTAATGTTCTTAGTTGCTGGCGTACTATCTGGAAAAGTCTCGTATACCAATTTGAAAACCACTTCTCTATTCTTTTTCCTCTCCAAGTTTTGATATGCTTTGATAGTCATAGAAAAGCCTCCGATATACGCAATTATTTTTTTTCTACATTCATAGTCTAGTTAATGTGACTTGTTTTCAAAATGATTCTATAATAACTGGACAGGTTACGATCTGCAATGTGAAAAATGATTGATCAAGCAATTGTTTTAATCTGCTTTCGACGATATTAAGCAACAACTGAAAAGTTGTAACTTTTTATTTGTTTTTTTTATTCTATAGGCCGTTTTATGACTTTAATTTTGATGCTGTCAAGCTCAGGAAACGCTTTTTTGTTAGTGTTGTGGTACAACAACATGTTAAAAATGAAAATTGATTCCTAGTTATAAGTATGTCCATCACTGTTTTCACAATTACTGCGCTTCGTGCCTTTAACAACGCTGCTTACAACACATTTTATTAACATCTTATCGTACATCGTTGCTGGTTTGAAATAAACGATACAATATTTTCAAAAGATAACACGTACACAGCGACTGTGAATGTCTTTTCTTGATAAAGATTTTGTTTTAGTGACGTACAATTGAAAACATCGAAGTGATAACTTCTGAAGCATTTAATCGAAATTGCTTTTCTCTTGTATGGTAAACAATGAAGTTCACTAAACTGTTGAAATATAAAAAAATTACTCTCAACATAATTAATTCTTATGAATTATTTTAAAAAGTTATAAATTTAACTGATAAACTATTATCGATATGTCCGTTAGTTTGGTTGTTATCAATTAGGAGGCTCTGCTGACAAAACCTTTTTTTATGTTTATAAATCTTCATTTTATAAGATTTAAAAACATTCAAGGTTTCAAGCGTTGTTTCAAATGCTTATCATCACACTTGCAAAAACTTAAAAAAGCTACTAATTGTTTGATTTAAAATCCTAGGTAAATAAAAAAACACAAATCACGTAATAAGAGAGTGTGTAAAAAAAGTAAACAGTAAATTTGAAAATCGATTTAATAAACGAGTTACGTGCTGACATAACAATGATTTGAAAGGTAAACAAATAAGCAGAGTTTCATTCAATATTTTTATTTAAGTCTTTATTAAACTGAAGGTTTAGTAATAAAAAAATGAGTGTCGCTTTGATATGCTATCTTAGCGGTTGTATGATCTCAGTGAGTTAGATTTTACTTTGTTATGTGATCTCAAGATTTTTAAACTATGATTGGTAACCCTAACTCACCCTCAGCTCAAAGTAAGGGTGATCTCAACATTTTTAAACTTTGACCCTAACATTAACTTACCTTAATCTTGATTGCGGTTAGGGTGATATCAATACTTTTAAAAATATAATTAGATTTAGGGTTATGGTGATCTCGCCCTCACCCTAAACCCTAACTAGATTCGTCGTCGTCGTCGTTTGAAGGGTATCCACTCCAGGCCAGACACAAACAGGACTGGGGCCGAGGGTTTATCCTTTTACTACCCCAGAATGATGCACTGCCTGGATCAGATGCTGGCAGTGATGTCATTAAGCTAGCATCGAGTTTCGTCATCCAAAACCGTCAGACCTCGTGCTCCATGTGGTGCCCGATGTATAGGGCACGCTGTTTGAACATGGTCTGCGGTTTGCTCAAAGGCTCCACACTCGCAATTCAGTGAAGGAGCGAGACCCCATTTGTGCATGGACGAATGGAATTGCCCAACACCAGTCCGCAGGCGGTTGAGCTTAATCCAAGCTGCTCGGGGTAAGCCCATCTCAACAGGCCTGGCACTGGTCCCGGGCACAAAAGCACGGAGTCTGGAAGCATTATCACGGTACTCCGCGTTCCATTTTTGATTTGTCCATTCAGAGGCGCGGATACCAAGTCTGGCAAGATTGTCCAAGAGATTCCCCGCAGTTGGCACAAACGGGCGTCTGGATATTAGTCTCACTTGGCCAGTATCTGAGGATCCACTTAAAAGACCATGCAAGATATGATCGGGGTCCAGAGATCCACGGTAAGCCAAGGAGAGTGTCGCTCCCAGTCGGCGAAGCTCAGCTGGCTGGATGCCTGAGAGTACAGGTAGGTGGTCCGTTGGAGTGGGACGCAGGCATCCAGTGAATATGCGCAAGGCGTCATTCAAGACACTGTCGATGAGGCGAGTGTGAGCACTGCGACACCAGACTGGCGCACAGTACTCAGCTGTTGAGTAGACTAGGGACAAGGTGGCTATGCGTAGTGTTTTAGCACCAGCACTCCATCCCGAGCCCACGAGTCGTCTCAGCAGTGTGACGCGCGATGATAGTTTTTTGCGCAATGCCACTAAATGGTGACGAAACGTGAACGATCTGTCCAGTTTTACCCCAAGATAAGTAGGGGTTGGACAGAACGGTAAAAGTCTACCATTGTTGTAGACCTTTAGCTCGCGTTTGGACTCGGTTATTTAAGTGAAAGGCTGCCGTCACCGTCTTAGTGTCACTGAGCTTCAACCTCCAAGTCTGGAGATACGCTGACAGTGTGGACAAGTCTTGGCTTAAGGTCTCCTCCAAATCCTTTCAGTTTCCAGAAGAGTGCAACAATGCTAAATCATCAGCATAAGAAAACTTTCTGGAAATCATGGAAGGAAGATCGTACGTATAGATGTTAAATAGGAGGGGAGCCAAGACCGATCCCTGAGGAACGCTGTTTTTAAGACGGCGTAGCCTGTTTTGGTTGCTGTCACCGGTGGTAAGGGTGAAACTTCGATTTTGGACAAGCTCCATAATCATTTTGACCATGTGCTTATCCGGAAGTAGTCTCAGCAGCTTGCAGGTAAGGCCACGGTGCCAGACAGTGTCATAAGCAGCTGTCAGATCGATAAATACGGCACCGGCCTTCTTTTTAACCTCGAAAGAATCCTCGATGTTCTGGGTTAGCAGAACAACTTGATCTACGGTTGACTTCCCGCGTCGGAACCCAGCCTGCTCTTTAGGGAGCAGTGGATCGATTAATGGTTCAACGCGGGCGTAGATAATCCTATCGAGGATCTTGTAGGGGACACAGAGCAGAGATATCGGTCGATAACTCTTTGGATCCCCCACGGGCTTTGCTGGTTTTGGCATCGCGACCACAAGCGCTCTTCTTCAGATCTTGGGAATTTTGGGTCGGCGCAAACAGGAAGAAAGGAAAACACGTAACCAGGACTTCAAAGCAGCTCCTAACTAGATTGATCAAGCGAAATCACATTAATCAATTGAAATCGCCTACCAAAGCAGCACTAAAAAGTTTTAAAGAGTTGATCCTGTTAAAACAACTTTCACATTTTAACTACATCATAAAAGTATCTTTATTGTTTGTTTATTTCTAATACAATAATTCGGAATACAAAGTTTTAGACATTTGATTCATGATATTTTATTTCATGTCGATAAAATTTAAACTTTTAAAATATTTGAAAAATCCCGGGAGTAGTTCACAGAAAATTGGAAAAAAGTATTTAGAAATTTCCACATTGAATTGTATTGCTGACAACATGATATTATTAAAGCGGGATGAAACAAACTATATGTATACAGGTACGTTACGTATGTATTTTGTTTAGATATTAACAAGTTAGTTCTGCTACTTGTATTTTTTTCTGTAACTAAATAAACATCGAAAAAATAAAAAGGGAATAGCCGTGTCAACTATCGAAATCAATCAAAAACGTACACTTAATTGGACAAAGTGAGCAGTAATTCACAAAACTTACTGTGATAAAAAAACCTTAATGCCTGGTCAACTTTAATGCGTTCTTTTCTGTTCATATTTGATTCAATAAACATTGTTACGAACAAATAGTTATAACTAACGATTGTAGCAGAGTTAATGCTAATACAAATACTCTCGAATACTATTCGTTAGTGCAATTGCATATCAGATGATTTGTAATTTTTCTGTCGAGCTATGCACAAATGTAAATGACTCTGATGTTGTCATTTATTAAATTGGCAATCGACAGATCCTTTCATTTTTATGTTGAAAAACTGGCTTAGCTGATTGATTTTGTAATATGCATTTGATAATAAAATTTTTATTGTTGTTTTGAATCAACACTGCTCGGTATTCTTGTAGTCAGCATTCCCGCCCCCGGCCTGGTGGTTTGATTTCCGAACAGGCCAAACTGACTCAATGCTGCAAAATGGCAGTTTTTCCAGGAATAATGTTGGATAAGATGACCAAAAAGTCATTTAGCTTGGGCATATGAAACGTTTGAGTTTTAATTAAAAATCAAGATTTTTTAAACATGGTTTTAAAATGCATATTTTTCCAAGATTGCTGTAAGGTCAACATATGTCGCGCTTTAGTTATACTTCCTTCATTTAGTAACAAATACAATTACCTGTTTGCCATACTCAAGTAGAAAGTAATGACGTAAGGTAGCGTTTCGTTTCTGCAATCTAACATTTTGGCGAAAAACAGAATCTCCACGATAATAAAGGGAACTAAACATCATTTATAGTTATTTAATTTACTACTAACACATAAAATACAGTTTGATGTAGGTTGATTAGAAATCAATAAATATTTGCCTTTAAATGGGCAAACGTAGCAAAAGTACAATTCATAGCTGTTTTTTCAACACAAATAAATTTAAATGATTGATGCTATTATGTATTTAAAGCAAAAAATGGTCTAGTTTATATAGTTTAATTTTTGGTCATAATTTTTAAAATTATTGATTATATTTTTAGCCATAACTGCTGATCTAATCGCAAAATCTGAACATCCACTAAAGCCGCTTCTCCAAAACGAACAATATAAATGACAACAAATTAGCAAACAAAGCACGCAAAAATAAATATTCTTACTTATTGTTACAGTAAATCCAAGTTGCATAATTGTAACTGTTACGAAAACTTTTCTTTCCATTTTTTTTCGTTGAATGCGATGAGCGTCATTCTCATTTTTCATTTGCAATTTGTTAGCACTTACTATAGCTGTTGCAATTGTGAGACAAGTCTGCAAAAAGAGTAAAAAACAATTGCAATTACCAATTGAGTAAGAAACTATAAAGAGCTCTTGATTATGATTTAAAATTATAACCGCTTTTTTTGCAATCTTTTTAAAATGTTTTGCTATTTACTAGATTATTTAGAACAACATCTATTGATATATTTTTAGAATTAATAAGTTTTTATAGAAATTAGAAGGAAAAGTTTAAACATTTTATTTATCTAAACAGAGCTAATATAAGCCGAAAACGTTTATGGTTATGGTTATGGTTTATTTTTGTTTTATTGTAGTATGAATATATGTGTGTTGCTGTATATAATTGTGTTACTAAAACAGCTTTTTGTAAAAAACTTACTCTGCCAATAAAAATGAAATAAGCATTATCAAAAATATTTTCAGTTTAACTACAAATAAGTACAAAATAACTAACCATAATCAAATAGGGAAGCAGCCAAAAGATTCCGACTGTCCAATACAAAACACTGTAATCTTCAGAACCAATTATTTTCACCACAGGAACATACGTCATCACAGAGGCGACAAATCCTCCAACCGAACGATCGGGAAACCAGACTGAAAAAGTGCAGAACTTTGCAAAAACATTTTCAAAATACAAAGTGGAACTGACAGCACATAGATAAACTATTAAAAGAATTTTCTTTGATATCGGAAATATGAACAGAACGGTAAAACAAACTATAGTAACAAATCATCGTTTACACGGGGTTAATTAGTTTGTGATGCTAAAAGTCGTTTTGTTAAAAACTTTTTGAAATATTTAAAAAAAATTGTAAGTTTAAAATTCGTGTTTTCAAAAACGAGCAAAATTCAGAAAGTTAGCGATAATTAGCGGCGTCACTACATTGCTTTGACAAATAAATTTGCAAAGACTTTGTTGCCGCCTGATTCACTTGATGTGGATGCAGCTTACCAGGACTTTTGTAACACCATTAAGGAAGCAGCCAAAAAGACTATCCCACGCAGGTATCAAAATAACTATAGGTATTTCGTGTTGGGATGCAGAGTGTGAATCGCTCTATAAAACCTTTCTGCAGTCTCCTCAGGGAGACGAATCGAACTTGGCTGCTACAGCTCTGGTTGCCAAGCTTGACAGGAAGCGGAGGCATCTATGGTCCGAGGCAGTTCGGAGCATTGATATTTTACAGTAGAAAAGCATGGAGTGTTTTGAACAACTTTAATGGTAGGTCACGATACTTTCTCGTCGCTGTCCCGTTTCATCCGATGCTATTGCATCTCAGCTGATTAGAAATGGGAAATACGAAGCTGTTGACCGCAAGTCATCTCGACTTGTCTCTCAAGAAGTGTCAAACCTTTGGAGGGCCACAACACCAGACGCAGTAAATATCTATGACAATTTTTCACAGAGAGAATTTACTGTTGCCCTCCAACATTTAAAACCAAGTAAAACTCCGGGTCCTGATTCCATCTGCTCAGAGTTTATACTCCATGCTGGAGCTGCTTTGAAGTCCTGGTTACGTGTTTTCCTTTCTTCCTGTTTGTGCCGACTCAAAATTCCCAAGATCTGGAGAAGAGCGCTTGTGGTCGCGATGCCAAAACCAACAAAGCCCGTGGGGTACCCAAAGAGTTATCGATCAATAATTCAGTTCTGTGTCTCCAACAAGATCCTCAAGAGGCTTATCTACGCCCGCGTTGAACCATTAATCGATCCACTGCTCCCTAAAGAGCAGGCTGGGTTCCGACGCGGGAAGTCAACCGTAGATCAAGTTGTTCTGCTAACCCAAAACATCAATGATACTTTTGAGGTTAAAAAGAAGGCCGGTGCCGTAGTTATCGATCTGAAAGCTGTTTATGACACTGTCTGGCACCGTGGCCTTACCTGCAAGCTGCTGAGACTACTTCGAGATAAGCACATGGTCAAAATGATTATGGAGCTTGTCCGAAATTGAAGTTTCACCCTTACCACCGATGACAACAAGCAAAGTAGGCTATGCCGTCTTAAAAACAGCGTTCCTCAGGGATCGGTCTTGGCTCCCCTCCTATTTAACATCTATACGTACGATCTTTCTTCCATAATTTCCAGAAAGTTTTCTTATGCTGATGATTTAGCATTGTTCCACTCTTCTGGAAACTGGAAGGACTTGGAGGGGACTTTAAGCCAAGACATGTCTACACTTTCTAAGACGGCAACCTCTCACTTAAATAACCGAAAGCCAAACGTGAGCTAAAGGTCTACAACAATGGTAGATTTTTACCGTTCTGTCCAACCCCTACTTATCTTGGGGTAAAACTGGACAGATCGTTCACGTTTCGTCACCATCTAGTGGTATTGCGCAAAAAAATTATCCTCGCGCGTCACACTGCTGAGGCAACTCGTGGGCTCGGGATGGAGTGCTGGTGCTAAAACACTACGCATAGCCATCTTATCTCTAGTCTACTCAACAGCTGAGTACTGTGCGCCATTCTGGTGTCGCAGTGCTCACACTCGCCTCATCGACAGTGTCTTGAACGACGCCTTGCGCATAGTCACTTGATGCCTGCGTCCCACTCCAACGGACCACCTACCTGTACTCTCAGGCATCCATCCAGTTGAGCTTCGCCGACTGGGAGCGACACTCTCCTTGGCTTACCGTGGATCTCTGCACCCCGATCATATCTTGTATGGTCTTTTAAGTGGATCCTCAGATACTGGCCAAGTGAGACTAATATCAAGACGCCCGTTTGTGCCAGCTGCGCAGAATCTTTTGGACAATCTTGCCAGACTTGGCATCCGCGCTTCTGAATGGACAAATCACAAATGGAACGCGGAGTACTGTAAAGGTGCTTCCAGACTCCGTGCTTTTGTGCCCTGGACCGGTACCAGGCCTGTTGGGATGGGCTTATCCCGAGCAGCTTGGATTAAGCTCAACCGCCTACGCATTGGTGTTGGGCGATTCCATTCGTCCATGCACAAATGGGGTCTCGCTCCTTCACCGAATTGCAAGTGTGGCGCCTCTGAGCAAACCGCAGACCATGTTCAAACAGCGTGCCCTATACATCGGGCACCACATGGAGCACGAGGTCTGACGGTTTTGGATGACGAAACTCGATGCTGGCCTAATAACACCACTGCCAGCATCTGATTCAGGCAGTGCAGCAGTTTGGGGTTTTAAAAGGATAAGCCCTCGGCCCCAGTCCTGTTTGTGTCTGACCTGGAGTGGATACCCTTCAAACGACGACGACGATCTAAAATGGTATAATTTCTGTTCAACTTTGCAAAGGCTGTACTTTGTGTGTTAACGTGCCCTAATTGTAAATGTTGTTTGACCTTGGTAAGAAAATATTGGTATGATATTTTTTCTTGACACTCTTGGCGACCAGTTCTACTGCAAGTAAAGCTACAATCATGTCATATTAAAGGTTGTTTCAAACTGAAAGTAGTCGCAGAAAAGCAAGCTGAAATTCGAATTTTTAGCTACGCTTTTAAATATTCCGATTTTTGATTGTTTTTTCGGCGACCACTTGTAGTTTAAATTAACTTTTACAAAACTTAATAAAATAAAATTTACATCTCTAAAACCAGGATCAAGTAAGTTGATTGCTTGGCGCTGATTATCAATTTTTTTTCATTGCGGTCCGAGTCAAAATAATCAACAAAAAACACGCCAGACTTTGAAAAAACTTGTTCTCATATGCATGTTGGATAATTTGTCTCGAGTTTTCTATGCAGATTTATGATGATTTGATCGTAAACAAAAATGACGTTCATTCATATTTTTAAAATATTAACAATTGTTTTCACTCAGTTATGTCATTTAATTGAATTTTGCCAATTTATGGTAAGTTATATGTTTACAACAAATTAATCGAACCATTTAACCACTATAAAATTAGCTTTAAAGTTTGTCAGTATTTAAAAATTTGGTCTATGATACAGTATAAGAAAAATTTTTTTGCTAAAAACAGCAAAAGAATTTGCTTGAATAGATGTTTATGGTGAATAAAATTTCAGAAAGATTTTGAAAAAAAAAGAAGAAAATTGTTTCTATGAATTGCTATTTTTTTTAAAGTTTAGTTTTCGATAAAACCTATCTGATTGCAGTTATTTTTATTAAATTTACAAAACGATTACCGATTATAGCCTTTTTTTTCAGCAAAGTTTTGGTTATGAAACGTTGTGAAGATTATCGTGATGAAAATACAAGTCAGGATGAAAACGTGAAACATCGAGCTTGTAAAATTTTTCAAGCTTTTCAGCTTGTACTTTGCTAACTTTGTACATTTTCGGTGAAGTTCTTTTTGCTAAGAGTTGGACTAAAAAGCTTTTGTTCTCAAAATTTTTGTATTTACTGAATAAATAAAGTGTTTTATGTAGAGATGTGTTTAACTTGTTATGTTTGTAAAAAATCTCAATCAATGCTTCATAAAAGCAAAGTTCTCCGAGTAAGAAAGACATCTTCTCTAGTTTTATTTTTATTTGATCCAAAGTTGATAAATATCTAAAATTTATGAGAATGAGTTCTATTCAAATATTTTATCTAAGAAGATCATCACTTACGTTTGATATCAATATAAATCTATAAGCTGTGATTATCCATGCATATCTTTGTCTTTATTATTATTATTATTAATAATTTAAAGGAAAAGCAGCGGTCTTTTTCTAATCTTTACAAAAAATAGAATTAGATCAAAATTTAATTTAACTGAACATATTTTTAGGTATTGCAAATCGCTTTTCCGGGAAAAAATTGGATGATTTTTGTGATCTCTCGAAACGCGTGTAAGTGAATGAAAGTGATTTCATTGTAAAGTTTGTCGTCCGAGCCACGTGGCCCAATTCAAGTTTACTATAAATAGAGAGACATTGCTCTCATCAATCAGTGGCCATAATTTCGCTGATAGAACGGTGACCGTGATTTGCTGAATGGTCAGGTGACCATTGTTTTTTGCTGTATTATGCTAAGTTGCTGCAATTGTGAAACCGCAGGTAAAAAATAAATTCACTTCTCTCCTTTGTGTTTAAGTTAAAACTATATTTTTTCTGGATCGGGCGTCATAGAGTTACGCATATTTAAATAAGGGTAGTTTGTAACTTGGAGGGATTTCGCTGACTTTATTCAAACAAGTTTAGCACTTTGAGGACGGATAAAGCTATTGAATTCCGTTAAATCATCGGACAAGCCAGTATTATTTTAACGAAGAGTGAATTTAAGAATCGCGAGTCTTTCTTTCTAACAACATGTTGAATTTACGAGACCCTTCATTAACAAAAATTGAATTTATAATTTCTCTTTTAAACCACATATTTTATACGTATATATTATATATTATTCAATTATATTATATAATTATCTAACCGCATTTCTTTGAATACAAACCGCCCTTGATTAAAAGCCTCTCTCGATTAGAAACAGCACCAAATGATAAAAGAATAAAAATAGAAGCCGCCCTTGTTTAAAAGCCGCAAAACTACAGGCAAAATCGGAATTCCCCGCTTTACATCTGTAATATGTTACTTTTCAAATGACAATGGGTTTAATGAAACTGCTTCTTCACCCTGCATCTTTACGACATAATTTTTGACTTACGAAAGAATTTAACACGCAATCGAAGACCAACCTAAACCGGTCCTAATTTCCCACACAAACAAACAATTTAGAAACCCAGCTATTTTCAGACAGTCTGTTGAATATCTGTCCTTTTACTCTGTAGTTGTAATTGCCGTAAGAAAGTCGTAGAATTTTTCTGCCAAAAAGCCTTCTTTCAAAATATTTAAAACTTTTTGTGTAGGATAAAGTTTTACAGCTCTGCTATTTATTATAGTAAAAAATTATAAAAGCCGCCTTTGATTAGAAGCCGCCCTAGAGTAGAAACCGCACAAAATGGTGACAAAAATAAACAAAAATCGCAGCTTCTCTTCGAAGAAATACGGTATATAATTATATTTATTTATTTGAATGAACATAAAACTTTATTCTATAAAAACACAAAAACTTACAGAAAAAGGAATAAATAATCAGGAAAACAAACAAACGAATATACTTACCAAATACCGAGCACGCCACAATAGAAAGTATCCACATTAAGATAATTCCCACAACAACAAATTGTCTTCCCTGCATCCTATAACTCATTGGTTTTGAAATAGCATACAATCTTTCTATTCCCATTAACATCAAATGATAAACGGAACTTGTGTATCCGAAAAAAACAAATATTGCTCCAAAGTTAGCAATTGGTGATCCACGAATGTTTAAAGACTCCCTTTTAAGTTCATTGAAGGTCAAATTTATTGCCCAACTGAAGTTATAAGGAATAAAAACCAACAACTGGATGCCTGTACGAATTTTTAAAATCAAATTGATATAAACTTTGTTTTTGTATATACGGTATATATCTTTTTTGTAATAAAATTAAAACTTTATACCAGTGCTTTCCAAACGCTTTGTCTTAGTGACACACTTTTGAACCACAAATAAATTAGTGACAGGTTTTAATTTAATTAAAAAAAAAAAGTTAGCAGAAAAATCTCAACTTACAAATTTAATTAAATGTACTCGTACTCGTATAAGAGCTTGCTCGTAAAAATGCTTGCAAAAGTGCTCGCAAAAACCTTAAAAATAACAAGGGCAAAATTGTTTACAATATTGTTGCGAAAAGCCCTATAATATAATTTATTGAACTGAAAATAGCTAGTATAAACTATTGTTTCAAGTCCAAGTGGCGACTCACAATCGTACTACAAGAGACACGCTTATGTGTCGCGAAACACAATTTGAAAAGCTCAGCTCTATACAGAATATATTTAATACAAGGTGAATTGTAGAAAATTGTGTAACAAATCTTTACATGCTCTATTATGCTTTGTTCGTCATGCGCGCAAATGCCGTTTTTTACCATATAGGTCTCAAAAACGAAAAAATTGGCAGACTTATTAATAATTATACGTATATACAAACGTAATTTTTGGCGGTGCGAATGATATGATATATAATAATATATAAAAGAAAAGTTATAAAATTTCTAATTGAAACCCAAGAACTTGAAAATTTATTAGAAATACGTCTAATTTTAGTCATATTGCGAAACAAATTTATTTTAAAGACAGTTTCTAGTTTTTATGAATCGTTTGCAATAAGTTTGTAAAAGAATATTTTTAAGTAAATTATATTTACCTGTTAACAAATCAGCAATTGCCAACGACATTTTTATAATATCAATTTTGTTTATTTTCTTTTTTCGATGACGGCGATAAACAACAACAATAATCAGCATGTTTCCAATTGAAATAACCAGTCCAAGAATTACCAGAAATAACACGAACAAAATGCCATTTACTAAACTGCATTTATTACAACTTTTGATAGTTGTATTTATGCAAGTGGAGTTGGCAGAGTTGTCACAAAATGGCAAAGTTCCACAAAAAGTAAACGGCGATAAATTGCTTGTATTAAGTGTTTTATTTTGATTATTGATTTCCAGCTCATTGATAAAAATAAAGTCAACACCAGTGCCTACTAAAGGCGGAACTAAAGGTACTTTAAAAACAACCTCAAAGTATTGTTTATCAGTTACATTTGTTGTTGAAGTATTATAAAGTTGTATAAGTTGCCAACACCGTACTTTAGAATCTTCAAACAACTCGTCCCAATCTACTTTTTTAACTTTTAATCGTGCGTAAGAAAATTTGTTGTTGCATGTGGAATTGTTAATTACAGAAAGTATTTTGTATAAATAACTCTCATTATCTACATCAGGTTCCAGATATTGTTTGTTACTTTCTTCGCTTTCTCCAATTTTGCTGCTGCTATTGTTTTCTCCGCTTTTTTTTGATTGGTCGCAGCCACTGTTTTTTCTGCTTTCTTCCAGTTGGTCGCAGTCACTGTTTTTTCCGCTTTTATCGATTACGTTGTTGTCACTGTTTCTGTCAACTATTTTTGATTTGTCGGAGCTACTATTTTTTGTTTCTATTAGAATGGTTGAATTCAAATTAATTGTGCCTTCAACAAAAGATAAAAAACAAAAATTTCTTGTTTTAATTTGTAGCAAAAAAAGGATGCAGCAGGCACTTAGGATCCGGTAGGCGCTTCGATCCTGTTTCATTGAAAACATTTTTTTGTTTTCGTTACAAAGTTGCTCTTTAAGAAGATAGTAAAGTGTTTTGCTATTTATTGGGATAAATTCAAACTATTTTATCGTTTGAAAGTAAGTTAAACAGTAATATCAATTTGTTAAAGATGTGCAGATAACAACAAAAGCTCAAGCAAGTTTTTTTTATGCTACTGTAAAAAACAAACAAAGTCAGAACATATTACAATATTGCAAGTTTTTCCTTCAAATCGAACCCACTCCGCAAGTGTTTGTTAAGGTTAGTTTCTACTGCGAGCGTTGGCCAGAGTATTCTTTTTTGTTGTTTTTTTTTTGTTCTATTGACATATGCGTTTGGCGTTTAAGCGCGGCAAGAAATAAAAATAATATTAATCAAATAAACAGAGAATGTTCCCGCCAACGCTTGTAGCGGAAACGAGCCCTTATGGCTTATATTTTGAAATGGATATCAAAAACATTATAAAGAAAATGCTTTATAACGCTGCAATACGTTCGAAGAAAAATCTTGGCTGAATTATCAAATATTCTATTTCAATCCAAAATCAATCATTTTTATTTTTGTCACAACTCTTAAAACAATTAAAAAATATTACAAAAAGAATCGGAATGAAATGTTGAAAAGTTTTCAGTCATTGCAAGTTTTAATTTTTTGTAATAACTGAAAATGTAATGGATGGATTAAGTTCAGATATAATTTGTTCAAAATTTCTTCAAAAATTACTATGGGTCTTAGTTTGTCAGAAACACAGGAAGTGGATCCGATTAAGATTTTCCAATTTCAGAGCATTTTAGACTTTACTAGAAGCCGGAAACATTCCTCAATCAAAAAGTGTACAATGAACACTTTTTTTGAAAATCAATAAAGGGTAATATGCGGTAATGTGTAAAACTGTAGATTCCTTTAATTACTGGGGTTTAAAGTGATGTTATAAATAATGTGGTTACGTATTTTTGAATCCCGACACAACGTGACCCCCGCTTTTTACGCGATGACGTTTTATGGACCCCGAAGATCGCGATAACGAAGTTTCACTGTATTTAAAGTATAGGTTGAATCAAAAATGCGAGAAAAAAAATTGTTTTGTCCCATTTTTATATGTTCCTTTAATTGATTTTTTTTTTCTTTTAAGTGTGGACGTTCTTTTATCAAAACTACTTTGTTTTTCTATTGCTTCCGTATTGTATATTCTTTTTAAGTAAATGTAAGTAGCAGCAAACAACAGTTTTCCACGTGATACTTCTTATATTAGTATCATTTATGCACTAAGTAATGATTAAAATACTTATAAACAATTAGACATTATTTTATTGCTTTTGTTCCGTTTTTTTTTCAGCTGAATATTATTATCATATATTATTAATATTGTAATTAATATCATTACTAATATCATTAGTTTGACATTGTCATCATCTTTTGCCTTTTATATTTGCTTTGGTCTTAAAAAAATAAAATGTTCACAATAACACTCTTTGTATTTTCTAATTTCACCCACTTTGTGTTGGTAACTGGGCAAAAATGAATAAAAATTGCTTTTACTTTACACTAATTTTATTATTTTTTATTTTATGAAAAAAAAAACAAGAAAAGAAATGGACATGAATTTTAGTTTTACATTTTGATTATTTTGCTAGATAAAAAATATCTTTGTATCAGCTAGTATATTTCAAACACAAAGAATTTCATACCAGACAAAGCTCCCAATAATACGAGTCTGTTACAAAACTGCGGGAAGGGAAATGTCGGAAAAGATTGCTCACGTTCCGTCACCATCTAGTGCAGTGGTTTTCAAAGTTTTGCCGCATTCCTCCCTTTTAGGACTCAAGTACCATCATTCCTCCCCCACAATAAAACATTTTTATGATCAAAGTGAAGACTTTGTTTTTTTGTTTTCATCCAAATATGTAATCCCAATTTTGAATTTCATAGGAAGTTTAAAAAATGAACATTCAAATTTGAATCTGGTGGGATTTTTAAATTTTTGTCCCTAAAAAGTAGTGATCTCGAAAAAAAATAAAAAAAGATTTCAATTTTCCCTCTCCCGTAGTACTGGTACAGCTATGATTATTAGGGATGTTCCAATTTGTTTGGGTCAGCTTACATTTGACCAATAGTCTCAAATTCTTCCCTAATTCTTCCCCTAGTGATTCTTCTCCCTTGAGATTTTAAATTTCGTCTTTAGAAGCCAAGTGGCTTAATTTAAGAAACACTGATCTAGTAGCATTGCTCAAAAACCTATCTTCGTGCGTCACACTGATGAGGCGACTTGTGGGCTCAGGATAGGGTGCCAATGCCAAAGCACTGCGCACAGCTGCCCTATTTCTGGTCTACTCAACAGCTAAGTACTGCGCACCAGTCTTGTGTTGCAGCGCTTACACTCGTTTTATAGACAGTATCCTGAATGATACATATCACCGGATGCCTGCGTCCCACTCAAACGGACTACTTACACATGCTTTCAGGCATCCAGCCAGCTGAGCTTTTCCGACTAGAAGCAATACATTTTTTGGCTTACCATGGATTCTTGGACCCTGAAAAATGTTGCATAGTTTTTTAAGTGGGTCGTCAAATACTTGCCAAGGGAGACTAAGATCTAGACACTTATTTGTGCCAACTTCGCGGAATCTTTTCAATAGCCTTGTCGGAGTAGGTATCCGCGCTTCTCAGTGAAAGAATTAGAGATGGGACACGGAGTACTGTGAAAGTACATCTAGGGTCCTCGCTATTATATCATAGCCAGTGCCAGGCCTGTTGGAATGAGCTTGTCCCGAAGAACTTGGGTTAGGTTCAATTGCCTGCCAACTGGTGATGGGCGATTCCATTCGTCCATTCGTTTATGCACAAATGGAGTCTGGCTTCTTATCCGAATCGTGAGTGCGGTGCATCAAAACAAATCGTATACCACATGTTAATAGCGTGCCCCATTTATCAGGCCCCGCACGGAGCACGAGGTCTGACAGTTTTGGATAACAAAACCCGATGCTGGCTTAGCAACATCAATGCCAACATCTGCTCTAGCCAGTATAGTAGCCTGAGGTTGTAAAAGGATGAACCCTAGACTCCAGTCCTGTTTGTGTCTGACCTGGAGTGTATGCTCTTCCAAACGACAATGACGACAACGCAGGAAAGGGAGGAAGGAACGAATTCTTCCTCATTCCGGCATTAATTTCAAAATGCCAGGCCACAGTGGATAGATAATTCCCTTTAAATTTTGCAAAAGAGAAACATTTTGTTATAACTCTTTCTATAGTTACGTAATTTCGACCATAATTTATTTTTAGATCTATATTTTTAGAAGACTCCGTCAAATACCTAGGTCATGTGATTGACAAAACGAGGAAAAACCGTCGGACTCCTCGGTAATAACAATCAAACAGTTAAAACATTCTGAGAAATTAAATGAAGTTCAAGCATTTTAGGATACAGTTAATTATTACAGTGCATTTCTCAAAAAAACCGAATGACCAAAATCGCAACTTTTTTGTACCAATTACTCAAAAAAAAGTTTGTATTTTGGATGTATAAGTCACTGTGAAAAAGCCGTTTGTTTGCTAAAAAAGATATTATTAATGCCACTAAGCTTTGTCATTTCAATCCTAAAAAGCAATTCATTTTAACTACAGACGCTTCAAAAAATGGTTTAAGTGCTATGCTCACGAACGTTAATAATGGCGTAGAGACACCCGTACGGCATGCATCAATTTTTTTTCATCAATTGCTCAAAAATTTTTTTTGCTAATAGAAAAAAGAAGCACCAGCTATTATATTTGGTGTAAAAAAAAGTTTTCATCAATATTTACAGTATATGGGCAAAAATGTTTATTTGTAACTGATCATAAACTTCGGTTTCAATTATTTTGCCGAACAAACAGTTACCAGTATTAACAGCGAGAGGCTGCAACGTTATGCTATTGTACTGATGACATATCAATTTGACATCAAGTATACGAGTACCAATACTAATGGACTTTCTCGGCTCTCTACAAAAGTCGACAAAGAGTTTGATCACTTTGAAAGTATAGAGAATCAAGAAATCATACGCAACATCGAAGAAACAATTGAAAGCCTTTAGGGTGATTTGGATGGTGTCAATGATATGGCTTCTAAAAATCCAAGACCGTTCTCAATATTTTTATACATCTGTAAACTAGAAATAATGTATAATTAAATATTCAATAAGATTTAAATTTAATGATTTTAGTGAGCTACTTACTGCGGGAAAGCATTTCTATTTCAGATAAAAATGAATTCAGGAAGTTCAAGTACATATCTTTCTAAGGATCAATCATTAACATTGGTTGATCATAATGTACGTTTACCTACCGCACGCATCGACAAGAGCTAATTGCTTCATGCAAGTGCGGTAAAAATAATACGCTTAAAATAAATTACACGTAGTCAATAATGCAAACAATGCAGGTTCCGTGACGTCAGACGAGAAAAACAACTTCAAAATATAGAAAATGCATGTATAGAAGTTTGCATCCGTTTAAAATGTGAGGGATGGCGAGTTAGGCGTATTTTAAAAAGTTTAAAAGGAGGAAGGGAATATCTACAAACAATGAAAAGGTTACGAGAGAGATCGTATGATGTGAAAAAGTTAAGTAAGTGAAGTACAGTGCAAATGATAGAGAGCGGATTAAACTAACGGACAAAAAAGGTAATTTACGTAGTTAATTTAAATTTGTTCTTGTGGCGGTGTTTTTCGGTAAGCTTCGATCGTTTGTAGGGTGTTGTTGGTATGATAGTGGTGGTCTGATTCAAACACAAAATAATTCTAATATTGAAATAGGTAAAGCCGCGAATAATTACAAAAAGTTTTTTAATTTAAATTCGTTTTTATGACGGCATTTCCCATTTAGTTCCAATCTTTTATTCAGCATTGTGGTGGAGTCCGCTCGGAGGATGAAAAGTTTTTCAGCTAAGCAGAGGTTGCACCATCTAGCTACCGGATGGTATGGTGTGGTGCGGGCCGCGATGCTCCATTCAATGAAGGGGTTCTTTCCTGTGTCTTTAGCTTGCCAAAAAGCCTTAGATAGCTCGGTGGCATTAGACTTTTGCCGGTATCTAAAGCTCTGATTATGGTTGTAGAAGCGAGTTTTAAATTCGGTTTCACTACAAACATAACAATTTTTGGCAATGCCATCTGTTCTTAGGGTGGCTTTATAAATGATGGAGCTTTCGCGGCATTGTCCCTTCATTGTGCAGCTGGTTTTAGTCCTGCAGTTGCAAGGTGGTACAGTGCTGGCAGGCTTGATTCTTTGGGCAAGAAGCGCTTTGTTGAGTCTGGAAATTATAGCTGCCATGTTGGTCATGCAACTATAGCTCAGTTTGACGTTGTTTTTATTGCATATTTTGTGCAAGCGGTGATGGGGAGGGAAATGCTTCTCGAGCAAGTAAAGAAAGACCTTTGCGATGTTAGTCTTTACATGCTCGCTGAAGGGTGGGTTAAACCACACTATATTCCGCTTTCTGGATTTCCTTTTATGGGGGCTGGGTGGGATATTGTACTGCAACCCACCGGGATGTCCATTCCTTTGCATAGCCTCTTCATACTCCGGGGTAGCTCTGGTGAATTCCTCGCGGTTGTACGAGAGCGATGAGAGGCGGTCAGCAAGCATCGATGGGAGTTGTTTCTTTATAGCGGACGGGTGGTTTAAATGTTGGTGGATATAAAGTGATTGGTCGTTAGGCTTGCGGTAGGGCCAATATTTCCCCGATTTCAAGTTGAAGGTAACATCGAGGAAGTTGGTTTGGACAAGATTGGTTTCGACTGTAATGTTTAAGCCGTGCTGGTGAAATAGCTTGATGATCTTTTTCTTTATACGTTCCTAGGTAGGACCCGAAACGTTTTCTAAAATGGCCAATAGTCGTCCCTATAAAGACCGATGTTCTTGACACCTACAAGCTGAGATAATTGGTGGAGGATAAACAGACCAACCAACTCACATATTTCCGCTCCATCATAGGATCCCATGGTAACGTCAAAAAGTGAGCCGTTGTTTTTGATCCAGGCACTGTTCCTGCTGAAAAGTAGAGATTTTCTGCAATGATAAATGATTTTGCTGTCTTCGTTGCTGATTTCTACAAATTGTTTGGCAAAAGTAATGGCTTCGTCAAGCAGTTTCTCCGAGATGGAAGGATAGAAATGTTAAAAATTTGCATCTTTCTTTGTGAGGCAAGTTCTTAAACCATGAAATTACTGCGGGAGTACCTCGCCATTGGAGTACACCAATAGATTGTTGTATTTTGCTGTTAATTATTTGTAGAATTTGCTTACTTATCTTACCAAGATTGGATTTGGCGGGATTTATTAATCTACATTAAATGTTGTTTGGAAAATTTGGTTTGTGGTCTTTTAACATAATGAATGCTTTTTGTTCGGCTGCTTGTTCAATTCTGTCATCCAGTTTAAGTTGTTCTGCAATATGTTTGGCCTCCATGTTTATTATTCTTGCTGTGTCTTTACTGACTTTTTGATATGTAGTGGTAATGTTATCGTGCAGTAATTGATAATCTTTGACTTCGACCTTATAGAGATTAGTGGTTTTGTCAGCAGGGACGTACAGAGCTGTGGACCTGTTGATAATATTAGTGTCGTTTGCCAGCTGGGCTTGGAAGGAATTCAAGACTCGTCTGCATTTTACCGAGCGGGCCATTTGATACAAATCAGACTCAAATCCAATAAGATCGCTGCATTGGGGGATTTCTTTCCGATTTAAAGCCGTAGCTGTTTCTGTTGTCTTCGGTTACGTCACTGTGTGATTGATTGTCGAGATAAAAGACTTTCCATCTTAGGCGTCTGATAAAGTTGTTGAGTTTGTCCAGCAGACATTTGAGGTAGTGCTGGTTTCCTGGTATTGGGATTCAATGAATATCCTAAATTAATCCTTTCCATTTCGTGTTGTGTCATGAGCTTGGTGATGAAAGTGCTCAACTAGGGTTATTAAAAAAAAGACAACAAATTTAAATTAAAAAGACACAAATTTAAATTAAAAAACTTTTCGTAATTATTCGCGGCTTTACCTATTTCAATATTAGAATTATTTTGTGTTTGAATCAGACCACCACTATCATACCAACAACACCCTACAAACGATGGAAGCTTACCGAAAAACACCGCCACAAGAACAAATTTAAATTAATTAAATTACTTTTTTTGTCCATTAGTTTAATCCGCTCTCTATCATTTGCACTGTACTTCACTTACTTAACTTTTTCACATCATACGATCTCTCTCGTAACCTTTTCATTGTTTGTAGATATTCCCTTCCTCCTTTTAAACTTTTTAAAATACGCCTAACTCGCCATCCCTCACATTTTAAACGGATGCAAACTTCTATACACGCATTTTCTATATTTTGAAGTTGTTTTTCTCGTCTGACGTCACGGAACCTGCATTGTTTGCATTATTGACTACGTGTAATTTATTTTAAGCGTATTATTTTTACCGCACTTGCATGAAGCAATTAGCTCTTGTCGATGCGTGCGGTAGGTAAACGTACATTAAGATTTAGAAAACTGGACCAAAGATTGCTTCATCTATGGTGGAATACAAAGCACCTCCAGCAGAATTTCAGTCTTGGTCTAGACCTGAAAAACTTTGGAAAAGACTACAATTAAATTTTGCTGGGCTATTTTTGGGAAAATGTAACTAATTTATATTGAAAAATTTTTGAATTACTCATAGGTTACGTGGCTATGTTGAATGTTGGTCAGACAAGCACTGAACTTACTATTGAAGCCTTGCAACAAATATTTTTACATGAAGGTCGACCAGACACGATTATCCCTGCGAATGGCAGTCAGTTTGTTTCAAAGTTGTTTACAATTTTTATTGTTAGTTGAGTATTGACCATCTGACTTCGCTAGTTTTTCACCCTGCATTGAATAGGGAAGCGGAGGGGTTTGTACAAACTTTCAAGCGCTGTCTTTGAAAAAAACTCTTTGTGAAGGTGTTCCTTGAGAAGCATCGTAACGAAGTTGTCCTCACCAAAACCTGGACAGGCAAACACCAGCTAAAACTCTTTATAGTTGCCAATCGAAACATTTGTTTTATTTTTAAAATTTTTATTTTATCTTTATATTTATCCTCCTGACTTGCAGGAAAGCGACGGAGGCGAAATACAGAGGGTAGGCAATTTCCCGAACCTGCTTCCGGAGATGCCAAGATATTGCTGTCTGCTTGTAATCTAATAGAGATATGACTAAATTTAGATTTGCTTGACAAGTCCACCAAACAAAGAAAGTGCCGTAAAGTAAAAATATCTTTTTGTAATTTTGTGATGTCGTAATTCTTAAGGGAGGAGTATTGTAGATTTTGGTTAGATTCGAACCTACTACGTATTATAATCATTGGTGTTTCGCTTATTTACTTCCCACAACAGAATATAGTTAAAATTGTTTTTTATGTGACTCGCGTAGGCCAGTAAACAATTTTATAGTTTAAACGTGGTTGGATTACTTCTTGCTGGCTAACTGCATAATTATTTTGTTTTTGTAAATATAAGACTTCAAGCTGAAACGCCTCTGTGTTATCAAGTTACAAGGCAAGAAAACTTGGTGTCGGAAAATCTGCTTACTTAGGTATATCGCAGAGCTGGTCATGCATAAAGAGAAAAATCTATGACTTTAGGTCTTCTACCAAATGCATAAAAGAGTCAGTAACTTAAGAATAGCGTAGCTACGTTATAAACGATACAAGAATGTCTTTTTTGCCTAAGCTGGATGTTCTTTTTTTAAATTCTATTATTTTGTTTTAACTATTATCAATTGAAGTTGCTGGCGAATACCTAAAAAACTCTCGCGTACTAATTTGTAAACCGCTGTAACTCAAGAATAGCGTGACCACGTTATAAACGATACAATATTGCAGTTTTTGCGTAAGTTTAATGTTTTTAGTTGCTGGCGTACTATCTGGAAAAGTCTTGTGTACCAATTTGAAAACCACTTCTCTATTCTTTTTCCTCTCCAAGTTTTGATATGCTTTGATAGTCATAGAAAAGCCTCCAATATACGCAATTATTTTTTTCTACATTCATAGTCTAGTTAATGTGACTTGTTTTCAAAATGATTCTATAATAACTGGACAGGTTACGATCTGCAATGTGAAAAAATGATTGGTCAAGCAATTGTTTTAATCTGCTTTCGACGATATTAAGCAACAACTGAAAAGTTGTAACTTTCTATTTGTCTTTTTTATTCTATAGGCCAGTTTTATGACTTTAATTTTGATGCTGTCAAGCTCAGGAAACGCTTTTTTGTTAGTGTTGTGGTACAACAACATGTTAAAAACGAAAATTGATTCCTGGTTTTAAGTATGTCCATCACTGTTTTCACAATTACTGCGCTTCGTGTCTTTAACAACGCTGCTTGCAACACATTTTATTAAACATCTTTGCCGGTTTAATATAAACGATACAATATTTTCAAGAGATAACATGTACACAGCGACTGAAAGTCTTTTTTTGATAAAGATTTTGTTTTAGTGACGTACAACTGAAAACATTGAAGTGATAACTTCTGAAGCATTTGATCGAAATTGCTTTTCTCTTGTATGGTAAACAATGAAGTTCACTAAACTGTTGAAATATAAAAAAATTACTCTCAACATAATTAATTCTTATGAATTAATTTAAAAAGTTATAAATTTAACTGATGAACTATTATCGATATATCCGTTAGTTTGGTTGTTATCAATTAGGAGGCTCTGCTGACAAAACCTTTTTTTATGTTTATAAATCTTCATTTTATAAGATTTAAAAACATTCAAGGTTTCAAGCGTTGTTTCAAATGCTTATCATCACACTTGCAATAAATTAAAAAAGCTACTAATTGTTTGATTAAAAATCCTAGGTAAATAAAAAACCACAAATGACGTAATAAGAGAGTGTATTAAAAAAAGTAAACAGTAAATTTGAAAATCCATTAAAAAAACGAGTTACGTGATGACATAACAATGATTTGAAAGGTAAACAAATAAGCAGAGTTTCATTCAATATTTTTATTTAAGTCTTCATTAAACTGAAGGTTTAGTAATAAAAAAATGAGTGTCGCTTTGGTATGCTATCTTAGCGGTTGTGTGATCTCAGTGAGTTCAATTTAACTTTGCTATGTGATCTCAAGATTTTTAAACTATGATTGGTAACCCTAACTCACCCTCAGCTCAAAGTTAGGGTGATCTCAACATTTTTAAACTTTGACCCTAACCATAACTCACCTTAACCTCGGTTGGGGTTAGGGTAATATCAATACTTTTAAAAATATAATTAGATTTAGGGTTATGGTGATCTCACCCTCACCCTAACCCTAACTAGGTTCATCGAGCGAGATCACATTAAGCAATTGAAATCGCCTACCAAAGCAGCAACAAAAAGTTTTAAAGAGTTGATCCTGTTAAAACAACTTGTACAGTTTAAGTACATTATAAAAGTATCTTTATTGTTTGTTTATTTCTAATAAAATAATTCGGCACACAAAGTTTTAGACATTTGATTCATGATATTTTGTTTCATGTTGATAAAATTTAAACTTTTAAAATATTTGAAAAATCCAGGGAGTAGTTCACAGAAAATTGGAAAAAAGTATTTAGAAATTTGCACATTGAATTGTATTGCTCACAACATGATAATTATTAACCCGTTAAGTGCGCATGACGTATATATCCGTCACAGCCAGACGCTCTCTCAGTGCGTATGACGGATATATACGTCTTGAACGTCGCAGCTTTTCACAGCGCGGATTATTTCGCTTCTCGTATTAGCTATTGTTTCGGTGAAAAACGGAAAAATCGAGCCTTTCACAAATGTCATTGTTTTATTTTTTGTTTTTATCTAAATCAAAAAAGCTATTTTTTTAAAGTTTGAATTAAATACTTTGTGTCTCGTGGTTCTACTTATAGCTTAGCCTTAGCGTGCGATCTGACAGAATTTTAGCTAAAATGTTCGATTGTGGAAAGTGCTCTCAAAATTTTAATTTTTATAACTAAATTTTGCGTTTATTATAGAGATCGGTTTTGATGTTTTCTTGCGTTTGCAGTAATACCTTCATTCAGGTCAGATGTGTTTTTTCGTATACTCAACAATAAAAGTATTTAGACCACTTCTAAAATAGAACTCAGTTGTTTGTCGGTTGTATAATTCCAAAGTAAACTTATCCTGCATTTACTTTCAGTTTTCCTTATATATTTGTAAAAGTATTTAGTCTGCATATAATGGAACGACCAAACGAATTTCTTCAAGTCTCAGAGGACAAATTTTTATCGCTTAGGGCTGTTTCCATGACAAGCGTTGACAGGAGTATTTTTTACTTTATCGACTTTTTTACTTTTTTACGCGCTTAAGCGCTAAGCCAAGTAAAAAAATTAAGAAAACAGAAAATACTCCAGCCGACGCTCGTAGTGGAAACCAGCTCTAATTCTTGATAATGATATTGTGATAATGATTCGTCCTTACTCGAAAGCTCGGAAAATAAAAGCGCCGACGAAGGCTATTTAACCTATTCTTTTCAAGCTTTTTCGAGCAATTGACTCCTCAACGTGGGCTTCAGAAGCTCACCAAAGTTTGACGATTCATAACTTAAAAATTACTTAAGGTGTTGTTTCGATATTTAAACAGAGTAAAAATCATTTATTTAATTTTCGTTAGGGCTAAAAAGTTTTTGAAACTTTATCTGAAAAAGTATGTAAAATTGGACTTTAGTAAGGTTGGTTGTTTAAAAAGGATTTTAGATGGCTGGATGTTTAAAAAAACTGATAAGTCATCCGTTGAAGAGGGACGGAGGCATCCAGTGACTACGCGTAAAGGGTCATTCAAAACACTACTTATTCAAAACACTATTCAAAGCAAGTAAGAGCGCTGCAACAACAAACCGGATCCCAGTACTCAAGACAGCAGTCGAATAGAACACAAATAAGACAGCTGTATGTGGTGTTTTACACCAGCATCCACTCTGAGCTCGCAAGTCGCCTCAGCAGCGGGATACGCGAAGAAAGTTTTTGCGCAATGAAAAACGGTGATAATGGAAGGTGAGTGATCTATCTAGTTTTACCGCAGGATAAATCTGAACTGGACAGAATGGTAAAAGTTGGTTGTTGTAAATTTTTAGCTCACATTTTTTTATAATCTGGGTATGGTGGAAAGTAGATTATACCTATTGATGTTGAAAAAGAATAAGTCTTGATTGATTCCGGAGAAACACTGTTTCTCTGACACCCGAGACTGTTTTGCTTACTGTCGCCGTCAGTAAGGGTAAAACGTCTTTGTTTGGGAACAATTTCTGAACAAGTTCCATAATCGTTCGAACCATGTACTTTCCTGAAGAAACCTCAGCAGCTTGCAGTTAAAGCCAATTTTGGAATAGCAGAGCCGCAAATATGGCACCAGCCTTCTTCTTAGCTTCAAGAAAATCTTCGATGTTCTGTATTAACAGAACGACTTAATTCACAGTTGACTTTTCTGCGTGAAACCCAGTCTATTCTCCAGAAAGCAATAGATTAGTTGGTTCGATGCAGACATAGGTAAGTGTCTCGAATTTCTTGTAGGGAACATAAAGCAAATATATTTGTCAATAACTCTTTCTTCGTCTCTTGGATCGCGAGCACAAGCAATCTTCCGTAGATTTTTAAAATTTGTAGTTGACGCAAGCAGGAAGAAAGAAAGTTATTGTAACCAAGACTTCAAAACAACTCTTGCATGGATTTTAAGCTATGAGCAGATAAAATCAGGGATCCAGAGTTTTACCGAGTTTTGCGTGGAATTTATTGCTTTTATGTAAAACAGTCAGATTAAAATATCATGAAGTTTAACAAATCCTGTTAAATTTTTTCTAAAAGTTACTTTAGTTCAAAATACAAAATTTCGATGCACTAAAATTATTTGTTGGAATTAAAATAAATGTCGTTTGTACTGTAATTTAAAAAAAACGGGTTTATTACTTTTACTCTGAAAACTCTCCTTGAATAAGTACACAAAATTTTGATGCTCTAAAAACAATTGTTGCTTGTAAAAGTAACAAAAAACCATTTTATTACAAAAAACCCTGGATTTTGTTGTTGCTAAAGTACGCGAGAATGTGGAATTTTGTTCTTGCAAAAATAATTGTTATTTTTAAAAATCAAAAAAACCGTGTTATTACAAAACTCTGGAAACTCACCCTTACGTAAGCATTCAGAATTTCGATGCTGTAAAAACAATTTAAATGTAACAAAAAAACGTGTTATTAAATATAACTCTGGATTTTGCTGTTGCCAATTACGTGAGAATGCAAAATTTCGTTGCATTCATTGCAAAAATAATTGTTATTTTTAAAAATCAACAAAACCGTGTTATTACTAAAATTAGGGAAAGTTACCTGTTATCTTTGTATGGCACAAAATAATGTTATTCTTATTTTGTCAGTTTGGTTGGTAGGAAATAAAAAGCTTTTTTCGAACTTCAAAAGTAGACCTTTTTTTGGTCTTCATTTAATTTTTGAAATAAATTTATTAAAGAGTGTGCAATAAGTAAGAAAATTTTTCAGAGGAAAGAAATCACTTGATTAAACATAAGACTTTAGTGGGGTGTTTCTAAACGTTTTTCCACCTACGACACATTTTGGGACTTTTTCAAAATTCGCGGTACACTTAGGACAAAGTTCTTGATTTTCATTCCTAAAACTAGTGTACTCTAAAAAAGTCTTTACTTTGAATTTGTCTCAAATTTCTTGTATTTCGTCCTCAAAAGTATTGTTCTCGAAAAAAAGGTCGCAGAGCAATGAACTAATGTTTTTCAAAAACTTTCGTTGCACACTTGGAAATCTCTACGGCACACAGGTTGAGAAATACTGCTGTAGTATGTCATAAATCTATAAAAGTTGGAACCCTGCTTTATTGTAATTCAATCGTATAAAACATATTATTTTCATTCTACGTCTTCTGTTTGCAAAGCTCACATTTGAAAACTATTCCGCGAAGCTCGAAGCAGCAATTATAATCGATCGAGACAAGAAAAAAAGCGAGACGCGAAATTAAATACGCACTGGAACTCAGATAGCGAAAATTTAATTCCGCACTTAACGGGTTAAAGCGGGATGAAACAAACTATAAGTATACAGGTACGTTATGTGTGTATTTTGTTTAGATATTAACCCTTTGACAGTTTCGTGCATCACATGTGATACACAGGGCATTTAACTCAGACGTTTGCGCATCATATGTGATGCATAATCCCTATATTTTTTAATAGGCTAAAAGATGGCTAAACTGCTAAAAGAGGAGCTATCTCTAACAATGATCATCTAAAACAATTCGTATTAGTCTAAATTTGTTGCTCCCCACTTAAAATGACTCTTCTATCTCTAGAAATGCTTGAAGCAGTGAGAACGTCTGAGTAAGAAGCTTGAAAACTCTTTAGACTGTCAAAGGGTTAACAAGTTAGTTCTACTACTTGTATTTTCTTTTGTAACTAAATAAACATCGAAAAAATAAAAAGGGAATAGCCGTGTCAACTATCGAAATCAATCAAAAACGTACACTTAATTGGACAAAGTGAGCAGTAATTCACAAAACTTACTGTGATAAAAAAACCTTAATGCCTTGGTCAACTTTAATGCGTTCTTTTCTGTTCATATTTGATTCAATAAACATTGTTACGAACAAACAGTTATAACTAACGATTGTAGCAGAGTTAATGCTAATACAAATACTCTCGAATACTATTCGTTAGTGCAATTGCATATCAGATGATTTGTGATTTTCTACCAAGCTATGCACAAATATAAATGACTTTGATGTTGCCATTTATTAAATTGGCAATCGACAGATCCTTTCATTTTTATTTTGAAAACTGGCTTAGCTGATTGATTTTGTAATGTGCATTTAATAATAAAATTTTTATTGTTGTTTTGAATCAACGCTACACGGTATTCTTGTAGTTAGTATTCCCGCCCCCCCCCCCCCCCCCGTGGTGGTTTGATTTCCGAACAGGCCAAACTGACTCAATGCTGCAAAGCAGCGGTTTTTTCCAGGAATAATGTTGGGTAAGATGAACAAAAAGTCATTTAGCTTGGGCATATGAAACGTTTACGTTTTAATTAAAAATCAAGATTTTTTAAAACTTGGTTTGAAAATGCATATTTTTCAAAGATTGCTGTAAGGTCAACATATGTCGCGCTTTAGTTATACTTCCTTCGTTTAGTAACAAATACAATTACCTGTTTGCCATGCTCAAGTAGAAAGTAATGACGTAAGGTAGCGTTTCGTTTCTGCAATCTAACATTTTGGCGAAAAACAGAATCTCCACGATAATAAAGGGAACTAAACATCATTTATAGTTATTTAATTTACTACTAACACATAAAATACAGTTTGATGTAGGTTGATTAGAAATCAATAAATATTTGCCTTTAAATGGGCAAACGTAGCAAAAGTACAATTCATAGCTGTTTTTTCAACACAAATAAATTTAAATGATTGATGCTATTATGTATTTAAAGCAAAAAATGGTCTAGTTTATATAGTTTAATTATTGGTCATAATTTTTAAAATTATTGATTATATTTTTAGCCATAACTGCTGATCTAAATGCAAAATCCGAACATCCACTAAAGCCGCTTCTCCAAAACGAACAATATAAATGACAACAAATTAGCAAACAAAGCACGCAAAAATAAATATTCTTACTTATTGTTACAGTAAATCCAAGTTGCATAATTGCAACTGTTACGAAAACTTTTCTTTCCATTTTTTTTCGTTGAATGCGATGAGCGTCATTCTCATTTTTCATTTGCAATTTGTTAGCACTTACTATAGCTGTTGCAATTGTGAGACAAGTCTGCAAAAAAAGTAAAAAACGATTGCAATTACCAATTGAGTAAGAAACTGTAAAGAGCTCTTGATTATGATTTAAAATTATAACCGCTTTTTTTTGCAATCTTTTTAAAATGTTTTGCTATTTACTAGATTATTTAGAACAACATCTATTGATATCTTTTTAGAATTAATAAGTTTTTATAGAAATTAGAAGGAAAAGTTTAAACATTATATTTATCTGAAGAGGGCTAATGTAAGCCGAAAACGTTTATGGTTATGGTTATGGTTTATTTTTTGTTTTATTGTAGTATTAATATATGTGTGTTGCTGTATATAATTGCGTTATTAAAACAGCTTTTTGTAAAAAACTTACTCTGCCAATATAAATGAAATAAGCATTATCAAAAATATTTTCAGTTTAACTACAAATGAGTACAAAATAACTAACCATAATCAAATAGGGAAGCAGCCAAAAGATTCCGACTGTCCAATACAACACACTGTAATCTTCAGAACCAATTATTTTCACCACAGGAACATACGTCATCACAGAGGCGACAAATCCTCCAACCGAACGATCGGGAAACCAGACTGAAAAAGTGCAGAACTTTGCAAAAACATTTTCAAAATACAAAGTGTAACTGACAGCACATAGATAAACTATTAAAAGAATTTTCTTTGATATCGGAAATATGAACAGAACGGTAAAACAAACTATAGTAACAAATCATCGTTTACACGGGGTTAATTAGTTTGTGATGCTAAAAGTCGTTTTGTTAAAAACGTTTTGAAATATTTACAAAAAAATTGTAAGTTTAAAATTCGTGTTTTCAAAAACGAGCAAAATTCAGAAAGTTAGCGATAATTAGCGGCGTCACTACATTGCTTTGATAGCGATAATTAGCGGCGTCACAATAAATTTGCAAAGACTTTGTTGCCGCCTGATTTACTTGATGTGGATGCGGCTTACCACAACTTCTGTACCAACATTAAGAAAGCAGCCAAAAAGACTATCCCACGCAGGTATCAAAATAACTATACGTATTCCGTGTTGGGATGCAGAGTGTGAATCGCTCTATAAAACCTTTCTGCAGTCTCCTCAGGGAGACGAATCGAACTTGGCTGCTACAGCTCTGCTTGCCAAGCTTGACAAAAAGCGGAGGCATCTATGGTCCGAGGCAGTTCGGAGCATTGATATTTTACAGTAGAAAAGCATGGAGTGTTTTGAACAACTTTAATGGTAGGTCACACACTTTCCTCGTCACTGTCCCGTTTCATCCGATGCTATTGCATCTCAGCTAATTAGAAATGGAAAATACAAAGCTATTGACCGCAAGTCATCTCGATTTGTCTCTCAAAAAGTGTCTAACTTTTGGAGGGCCAGGACACCAGACGCAGTAAATATCTCTGATAATTTTTCGCAGAGAGAGTTTACGGCTGCCCTCCAAAATTTAAAAAAAATAAAGTTTCGGGACCTGACTCCATCTGCCCAGAGCTTATAAACCATGCTGGAGCTGCTTTGAAGTACTACTTTGAAGTACTGCTTGAAGGAAAGGAAGTTTCTTTCTTTCTGTTTGCGCCGACTCGAAATTCCCAAGATCTGGAGAAGAGCGCTTGTGGTCGCGATCCCAAAAAACCAACGAAGCCGGTGGGGTACCCAAAGAGTTATCGATCAATATCTCTGCTCTGTGTCCCTAACAAGATCTTGGAGAGGCTTATCTACGCCCGCGTTGAACCATTAATCGATCCAATGTTCCCCAAAAAGCAGGCTGGGTTCCGACGCGGGACGTCAACCGTAGATCAAGTTGTTCTGCTAACCCAAAACATCAAGGATTCTTTTGAGGCTAAAAAGAAGGCCGGTGCCGTATTTATCAATCTGACAGCTGCTTATGACACTGTCTGGCACTGTAGCCTTACCTGCAAGCTGCTGAGACTTCTTTCGGATAAGCACGTGGTCAGAATGATTGTGGAGCTTGTCCGAAATCGAAGTTTCACCCTTACCACCGGTGACAGCAAGCAAACCAGGCTATGCCGTCTTAAAAACGGCGTTCCTCAGGGATTGGTCTTGGCTCCCCTCCTATTTAACATCTATATGTACGATCTTCCTTCCATGATTTCCAGAAAGTTTGCTTATGCTGATTATTTAGCATTGTTGCATTCTTCTGGAAACTGGAAGGACTTTAAGCCAAGACATGTCTACACTTTCAGCGTATTTCCAGACTTGGAGATTAAAGCTCAGTCACACTAAGACGGTGACGGCAACCTTTGACTTAAATAACCGAGAAGCCAAACGTGAGCTAATGTTCTACAACAACGGCAGACTTTTACCGTTCTGTCCAACCCCTACTTATCTTGGGGTAAAACTGGACAGATCGCTCACGTTTTGTCACCATTTAGTGGTATTGCGCAAAAACTATCCTCGCGTATCACACTGCTGAGGCAACTCGTGGGCTCGGGATGGGGTGCTGGTGCTATGACACTACTCATTCTATTCTACTCAACAGCTGAGTATTGTGCGCCAGTCTGGTGTCGCAGTGCTCACACTCGCCTCATCGACACTGTCTTAAACAACGCCTTGCGCATAGTCACTGGATGCCTGCGTCCCACTCCAACGGACCACCTACCTATACTCTCAGCCATCCATCCAGTTGAGCTTCGCCGAATGGAAGCGATACTTTCCTTGGCTCACCGTGGATCTCTGCACCCTGATCATATCTTGTATGATATTTTAAGTGGATCCTCAGATGCTCGCCAAGTGAGACTAAGATCCAGACGCCCGTTTGTGCCAGCTGCGCAGAATCTTTTGGACAACCTTGCCAAACTTGGCATCCGCGCTTCTGAATGGACAAATCACAAATGAAAAACGGAGTACTGTAAAGGTGCTTCCAGGCTCCGTGCTTTTGTTCCCGGGACCGGTGCCTGGCCTGTTGGGATGGGCTTATCCCGAGCAGCTTGGATTAACTCAACCGCCTTCGCATTGGTGTTGGGCGATTCCATTCGTCCATGTACAAATGGGGTCTCGCTTCTTCACCAAATTGCAAGTGTGGCGCCTCTGATCAAACCGCAGACCATGTTCAAACAGCATGCCCTATACATCGGGCACCACATGGAGCACGAGGTCTGACAGTTTTATAAACGAAACCCGATGCTGGCTTAATGACATCACTACCAGCATCTGATTCAGGCAGTGCTGCAGTTTGGGGTAATAAAAGGATAAGCCCTCGGCCCCAGTCCTGTTTGTGTCTGACCTGGAGTGGATACCCTTCAAACGACGACGACGATCTAAAGTGGTATAATTTCTGTTCAACTTTGCAAAGGCTGTACTTTGTGTGTTAACGTGCCCTAATTGTAAATGTTGTTTGACCTTGGTAAGAAAATATTGGTATGATATTTTTTCTTGACACTCTTGGCGACCAGTTCTACTGCAAGTAAAGCTACAATCATGTCATATTAAAGGTTGTTTCAAACTGAAAGTAGTCGCAGAAAAGCAAGCTGAAATTCGAATTTTTAGCTACGCTTTTAAATATTCCGCTTTTCGCTTGCTTTTTCCGGACCACTTGTAGTTTAAATTAACTTTTACAAAACTTAATGAAATAAAGTTTATATCTCTAAAACCAGGATCAAGTAAGTTGATTGCTTGGCGCTGATTATGAGTTTTTTTTTCATTGTGGTCTGAGTCAAAATAATCAACAAAAACACGCCAGACTTTGAAAAAACTTATTCTCATATGCATGTTGGATAATTTGTCTCGAGTTTTCTATGCAGATTTATGATGATTTGATCGTAAACAAAAATGACGTTCATTCATATTTTTAAAATATTAACAATTGTTTTCACTCAGTTATGTTATTTAATTGAATTTTGCCAATTTATGGTAAGTTATATGTTTACAACAAATTAATCGAACCATTTAACCATTATAAAATCGTCTTTAAAGTTTGTCAGTATTTAAAAATTTGGTCTATGATACAGTATAAGAAAAATTTTTTTGCTAAAAACAGCAAAAGAATTTACTTGAATAGATGTTTATGGTGAATAAAATTTCAGAAAGATTTTGAACAAAAGAGGAGAAAATTTTTTCTATGAATTGCTATTTTTTTCAAAGTTTAGTTTTCGATAAAACCTATCTGATTGCAGTTATTTTTATTAAATTTACAAAACGATTACCGATTATAGCCTTTTTTTTCAGCAAAGTTTTGGTTATGAAACGTTGTGAAGATTATCGTGATGAAAATACAAGTCGTGATGAAAACGTGAAACATCGAGCTTGTAAAATTTTTCAAGCTTTTCAGCTTGTACTTTGCTAACTTTGTACATTTTCGGTGAAGTTCTTTTTGCTAAGAGTTGGACTAAAAAGCTTTTGTTCTCAAAATTTTTGTATTTACTAAATAAATAAAGTGTTTTATGTAGAGATGTGTTTAACTTGTTATGTTTGTAAAAAATCTCAATCAATGCTTCATAAAAGCAAAGTTCTCCGAGTAAGAAAGACACCGACCATCTTCTCTAGTTTTATTTTTATTTAATCCAAAGTTGATAAACATCTAAAATTTATGAGAATGAGTTCTATTCAAATATATTATCAAAGAAGATCATCGCTTAGCGTTTGATATCAATATAAATCTATAAGCTGTGATTATCCATCCATATTCTTGTCTTTATTATTATTATTATTATTAATAATAATTTAATGGAAAAGCAGCGGTCTTTTTCTAATCTTTACAAAAAATAGAATCAGATCAAAATTTAATTTAACTGAACATATTTTTAGGTATTGCAAATCGCTTTTCAGGGGAAAAATTGGATGATTTTTGTGACCTCTTGAAATGCGTGTAAGTGCATGAAAGTGATCTGTGTAAGTGCATGAAATGCATTTTATTGTAAAGTTTGTCGTCCGAGCGACGTGGCCCAATTCAAGTTTACTATAAATAGAGAGACATTGCTCTCATCAATCAGTGGCCATAATTTCGCTGATAGAACGGTGACCGTGATTTGCTGAATGGTCAGGTGACCATTGTTTTTTGCTGTATTATGCTAAGTTGTTGCGATTGTGAAACCGCAGGTAAAAAATAAATTCACTTCTCTCCTTTGTGTTTAAGTTACGACTATATTTTTTCTGGATCGGGCGTCATAGAGTTACGCATATTTAAATAAGGGTAGCTTGTAATTTGGAGGAATTTCGCTGACTTTATTCAAACAAGTTTAGCACTTTGAGGACGGCTAAAGCTATTGAATTCCGTTAAATCATCGGACAAGCCAGCATCTTTTTAACGAAGAGTGAATTTAAGAATCGCGAGTCTTTCTTTCTAACAACATGTTGAATTTACGAGTCCCTTCATTAACAAAAATTGAATTTATAATTTCTCTTTTAAACCACATATTTTATACGTATATATTATATATTATTCAATTATATTATATAATTATCTAACCGCATTTCTTTGAATACAAACCGCCCTTGATTAAAAGCCCCTCTCGAATAGATACAGCACCAAATGATAAAAGAATAAAAATAGAAGCCGCCCTTGTTTAAAAGCCGCAATCGAAGATTTAACACGCAATTTAACACGCAATCGAAGATCAACCTAAACCGGTCCTAATTTCCCACACAAACAAACAATTTAGAAACCCAACTATTTTCAGACAGTCTGTTGGATATCTGTCTTTTCACACTGTAGTTGTAATTGCCGTAAGAAAGTCGTAGAATTGTTCTGGCAAAAAGCCTTCTTTCAAAATATTTAAAACTTTTTGTGTAGGATAAAGTTTTACAGCTCTGCTATTTATTATAATAAAAAATTATAAAATCCGCCTTTGATCAGAAGCTGCCCTTGAGTAGAAACCGCACAAAATGGTGACAAAAATAAACGAAAATCGCAGCTTTTCTTCGAAGAAATACGGTATACATGTATAATTATATTTATTTGTTTAAATGAACATAAAACTTTATTCTATAAAAACACAAAAACTTACAGAAAAAGGAATAAATAATCAGGAAAACAAACAAACGAATATACTTACCAAATACCGAGCACGCCACAATAGAAAGTATCCACATTAAGATGATTCCCACAATAACAAATTGTCTTCCCTGCATTCTATAACTCATTGGTTTTGAAATAGCATACAATCTTTCTATCCCCATTAACATCAAATGATAAACGGAACTTGTGTATCCGAAAAAAACAAATATTGCTCCAAAGTTAGCAATTGGTGATCCACGAATGTTTAAAAACTCCCTTTTAAGTTCATTGAAGGTTGAATTTATTGCCCAACTGAAGTTATAAGGAATAAAAACCAACAACTGTATGCCTGTACGAATTTTTAAAATCAAATTGATATAAACATTGTTTTGTATATACTGTATATATATTTTTTGTAATTAAAACTTTATACCAGTGCTTTCCAAACACTTCGTCTTAGTGACACACTTTTAAACCACAAATAAATTTGTGACAGGTTTTAATTTAATTAAAAAAAAAAATTTAGCAGAAAAATCTCAACTTACAAATTTAATTAAATGTACTTGTACTCGTACAAGAGCTTGCTTGTAAAAATGCTTGCAAAAGTGCTCGCAAAAACCTTAAAAATAACAAGTGCAAAATTGTTTACAATATTGTTGCGAAGACCCCTATAATATAATTTATTGAACTGAAAATAGCTAGTATAAACTATTGTTTCAAGTCCAATTGGCGACTCACAATCGTACTACAAGAGACACGCTTATGTGTCGCGAAATACAATTTGAAAAGCACAGCTCTATACAGAATATATTTAATACAAGGCGAATTGTAGAAAATTGTGTAACAAATCTTTACATGCTCTATTATGCTTTTTTCGTCATGCGCGCAAATTCAGTTTTTTACCATATAGGCAGGGCTGCCATAACGTCCTTATTTCTAAGATTTGTCCTTTTTTTGAAGGTCTGTGTCTTAGAAAATATTTTTGTCCTTATTTCTAAGAAATGTCCTTATTTTGACTTGTGTCCTTATTTTTGTGTTATTTTAGGGTTAGAGGTTTTCATACCGGGCACTTCGATTGGTCAATTCGAATGATTTCATTCCTTTATTCATTCATTTTATTCTCGATCATTATTAACACTTTAACACAAAAAATTATAAATATTAAAAAGATCAAGAAAAGGAAGAAGCAGCACAACGTCAGACGTTAAAACATGCATATGGTAATCAGAAAGCGAAAGTATAAAACAGTAGAAAGCATGGCCGCAACACCTTAATTTGTTGCTTAATTTGTTGTTAACTTAATTTGTTGCTTGGCTTTCAAGCTTTTTTGTTATGTGCATTTATGACGTAACAGCGGCGAAATTAATTTCCTTAATGACATCAAAATTAGTGCATTTAACTGAAATTAGAATACAGTAGTTAATCAGAACTTTGCAGTTGACTAGTAGTATTATTTAAAATCTGATAGATTTGATAATTTAGCAGTAGCCTACTGATTTAGTTTCTGAAGTTTTGAGCGATTGTCTTTTCTCCAAGCATTCAGCTTGTGTTAAATTCGACTTCATACTAGTTGAGAATCAGTGCTTTTACACTAAACACGAATATAAATTTCGTTTAGATCTGGAACTTCACAAGAGATAAAATGAGTAAACGCAAAAACTCTTATCGTGATGAGTATGAGAAAAAATTCAACAACATCAAAAGAAGCTTAAAGGGCCAATGTTTTGCGCACTGCAGTTTTTGTAAGGGTGACATTTATTTGGAAGCCATAGGTAAAGCAGCTATTTCTGCACACAATGCAACACAAAAGCACATGAACTCTGCTCGACAAACTAAGTCAAACTAATCTGTAAAAGCCTTTTTCAAGAGTCAATCTTCACCAGCTACCATCGACTACAAAACAGCTGCTGCAGAAGGTACCTGAGCTTTCCATACTGTGAAGCATCAGCAGTCATTCCTCTCCAACGACTGTACGTCACATTTATTCAAAACACTCTTCCCTGACTCTGACATTGCAAAAAAAGTTTGCCTCGGCCAGAACGAAAACTAAAAGCATCATCACTGGAGTTTTAGGTCCCTATGCTCAAAAAATAGTATTGCCTGAACTAGGAACACAGCCTTTCTCAGTCTCAGTAGTTGCTTCAAATCACAATCAATTAAAACTATTTCCTCTGGTCATCAGCTTCTTCAACGCCAAAGTTGGTGTGCAAGTACTTAACTTGCGATCAATGCCAAGTGAGACCTCACAACAAATTATAGACTTTGTACATACATCTTCGCAGGAGAACAACCTAGATCTGAAACAACTGTCATTTTTTTGTGCCGACAAGACACCCGTAAACTTTGGCGGTTCGCAGCTGAGTGGACAAAATAACGTATTCTATCGACTCAAACAGCAAGCGACTCAACTTATTCCAGTGGGGTGCCCTGCACATATTTTGCACAATGCAGCAGAGAAGAGATCAGATTGCTTGACAGTTGATATAGAGACAACCGTTATGAAAATTGGCAGCCATTTCAAAAGTCAAACCAGTGGAGCAGTGAGCCTCAAGCAGTTTTGCAAAAAACTTGATACTAACTACTCAAATTGCCCACTCACACTCCGACCAGATGGACTACACTAGATTCTGTCCTTGAGCGGATGATCAATCTCTGGGACCCACTTAAAGCTCATTTTCTTCCGCTCAAACATCCACCACGAATCTTGATAGATTTCTTTAAATCAAGGAGTCTCTGGTCGTCGTAACGTTCCTCCACAGGGCTCTCTTGTTGTTTAAGAAACCAATCCTACTTTTGCAAGAAACAACTGCATTGTTTCCGGAACTAACGGAAATAGTTAAATCATTCAAGTGTAAAATATTGCAGCGACAAAATTCAAATTTTTTTGGAGCAACAACGGCTGAACTACTAAGATGTGTTGATGACGAGCGCGCTAAAATTCTCAAATCGAGCTTCCAAGAATTCTATACTATCAGTTTAGAATATGTTGATAACTGGTTTAACATTGAGAATCATCCGACGCAAACCAACTGAACCTTGCTAAGAGAACAAAAAGTTAGGTACGAAGAATTCGTGGACTTGGCTAGGCAACTTGATCTCCAAAAGGCAATGATGGATGAACTGTTCGACGAAGTCTCGGCTCTCGAATGTTTTTCCTAAGAAAATTCCACTTGATGTTTTCCAAAAAGAAAAAGCTAGGAAGAATTGGATGAATATCTTTGCCAGGAATGACAATTTTCCGCTTCTCTACAAGCTGATAAGCATTGTTTTCTCCATACCTGTTAGCAATGCATTTGTGGAGCGTGTATTCTCCCTTGTTTCGGCACAGTGGACCAAAGAGAGAAACAACCTTTCTGAAAAGACAGTCAAATCCATTCTACAAGTTAAAGTAAACTTAGAAGTCAGCTGCGGTGCGATGCACCAGATAATTTCTAAGAATAAAGAACTGATGGAGCAAATCGTTTCTAGTACAAAGTTCTGAAGTATAATTAGATACAAGTTGGACTCGATAAATACATTTTGTTTATTACTTTACGTTGTTTGTTATCTTATTATGTTTCCCTGTCGTCCTTATTTTGGGATTCATATCGATGGCAGCCCTGCATATAGGTCTCAAAAACGAAAAAATTGGCAGACTTATTAATAATTATACGTATACACAAACGTAATTTTTGGCGGTGCGAATGATATGATATATAATAATATATAAAAGAAAAGTTATAAAATTTCTAATTGAAACCCAAGAACTTGAAAATTTATTAGAAATACGTCTAATTTTAGTCATATTGCGAAACAAATTTACTTTAAAGACAGTTTCTAGTTTTTATGAATCGTTTGTAATAAGTTTGTAAAGGAATATTTTTAAGTAAATTATATTTACCTGTTAACAAATCAGCAATTGCCAACGACATTTTTATAATATCAATTTTGTTAATTTTCTTTTTTCGATGACGGCGATAAACAACAGCAATAATCAGCATGTTTCCAATTGAAATAACCAGTCCAAGAATTACCAGAAATAACACGAACAAAATGCCATTTACTAAACTGCATTTATTACAACTTTTGATAGTTGTATTTATGCAAGCGGAGTTGGCAGAGTTGTCACAAAATGGCAAAGTTCCACAAAAAGTAAATGGCGATAAATTGCTTGTATTAAGTGTTTTATTTTGATTATTGATTTCCAGCTCATTGATAAAAATAAAGTCAACACCAGTGCCTACTAAAGGCGGAACTAAAGGTACTTTAAAAACAACCTCAAAGTATTGTTTATCAGTTACATTTGTTGTTGAAGTATTATAAAGTTGTATAAGTTCCCAACACCGTACTTTAGAATCTTTAAACAACTCGTCCCAATCTACTTTTTTAACTTTTAATAGTGCGTAGGCAAAGTTGTTGTTGCATGTAGAATTGTTTATTACAGAAAGTATTTTGTACAAATTATTCTCATAATCTACATCAGGTTCCAGATATTGTTCGCTACTTTCTCCGCTTTCTTCCAATCGTTCGCAACCACTGTTTTCTCCGCTTTCTTCCAGTTGGTCGCAACCACTGTTTTCTCCGCTTTCTTCCAGTTGGTCGCAACCACTGTTTTCTCCGCTTTTTTCGATTACGTTGTCGTCACTGCTTCCGTCAACTATTTTTGATTTATTGGAGCTACTATTTTTTGTATCTATTAAAATGGTTGGATTCAAATTAATTGTGCCTTCAACAAAAGATAAAAAACAAAAATTTCTTGTTTTAATTTGTAGCAAAAAAAGAATGCAGCAGGCACTTAGGATCCGGTAGGCGCTTCGATCCTGTTTCATTGAAAACATTTTTTTGTTTTCGTTACAAAGTTGCTCTTTAAGAAGATAGTAAAGTGTTTTGCTATTTATTGGAATAAAATCAAACTATTTTATCGTTTGAAAGTAAGTTAGACAGTAATATCAATTTGTTAAAGATGTGCAGATAACAACAAAAGCTTAAGCAAGTTTTTTTTATGGTACTGTAAAAAACAAACAAAGTCAGAACATATTACAATATTGCAAGTTTTTCCTTCAAATCGAACCCACTCCACAATTGTTTGTTAAGGTTCATTTCTACTGCGAGCGTTGGCCAGAGCATTCTTTTTTTTTTTTTTTTGGTTCTATTAACATATGCGTTTGGCGTTTAAGCACGGCAAGACATAAAATAATGTTAATGAAATAAACAGAGAATATTCCCGTTAACGCTTGTAGTGGAAACGAGCCCTTATGGCTTATATTTTGAAATGGATATCAAAAACATTATAAAGAAAATGCTTTATAACGCTGCAATACGTTCGAGGAAAAATCTTGGTTTAATTGTCAACTACTCTATTTCAATCCAAAATCAATCATTTTTATTTTTGTCACAACTCTTGAAACAATTGAAAAATATTACAAAAAAATCAGAATGGAGTGTTGCAACGTTTTCAATCATTGCAAATTCTAATTTTTTGTAATAACTGAAAATGTAATGGATGAATTAAGTTCAGATATAATTTGTTCAAAATTTGTTTAAAAATTACTATAGATAAAACTTACATTATAAAATTTGTTTAAAAATTACTATTGGGCACGTGGATGCAGATTTAACACTACTAAAAAATGAAAAAAATTGAACAAAAACGTCACTATAGAATAAACGTGCTTGCTAAGAACTACCCAGTACAGGAAATAAGTTTTAATAACTTTTCAAGAGGGTTCAACAACGCAATACTCAGTGCAGGGTAGAATTTAACATTACTCGAAAGCTAGATTTCGTTTTACCCACTGTTTTGCTTTTATTCAATATTAATTATACAGCGTTTTGTATAAAAGTGCCTTTGCCTGAGTATAATGAGTGAGTTCACACCAAATTTAATCTTTTTTCTTAGTTGATTAAACAAGATATAATAAAAAAATGTAGGTAACTGAAATTGCTGGCGCTAGTTCTGCAGCTCATTTGATTTATTTTTAGAAAAAAAGTTTTGAAGACGCAAAAAGAATAGTTACATATCACTAAAAAATGCCTATATAAATTATTTTGATTTCATTTAATGATTTATTCCAAAAATTTTTTTTTGATTTTAGACTTGATTATACTGTAGGTTTGCTGAATAAGGAAAAAAACATGTTTTTATTTATTCATATATTTCTATTTATTTTATCTCTATATTTATCCTTCTGACTTGAAGGAAAGCGACGGAGGCGCTAACACATAAGGCAAGCAATTACTCGACCTGCTTCCAGAGATGCCAAGATCTTGTTGTCCCCTTAAAATTTAATAAAGATATGACTTTAATTGGAACTGCTTTCCAAGACCACCAAGCAGGGGAAACTGCCATAAAGTGTCTTTCCCAAGGAAACAACAGAATGGCGCTAGTAGGTTTTGAACCGAGACCATGTTAATAACAATTCTGGCGCCTAACCACTCCACCACGGTGTCCAAAATAACTTTTTTTTGTTGAAAATCAAAGCAAAATTTTTTTAAACAAGATATATACTTGAGTATTCTGCAATTTTTGATGTAAGTGTTGTTTTTCTACTTTGTTTGATTCAAAAGTTACAGTAAATTTTAAAAGTAGGGGATAATGGACCGCTAAAGGAAGGTAGTACGGTCATTTCTGCATGAAACCAAAAAAATAGTTTCAAACATGTTTTTACACCGATTTCCAAGTTTTCTGACTCCAAGTGATTAATTTTATCCAAAAAAGTTTTTTAATCTACCCTAATCCGCAACTCTTTAGAAAAGGAAAAGGTGGAAAAAATTTTAAAATTTTTGCAAAGAAAAAAGAATTTGTGCCGAATTCGTCGGATGCAATTTTTCCAGCTAATAACATTGATCATTTCTACTTTAAGTCTTTATTACTTTTTACATAATGAATGCATCAAAACAGGGCGTGAAGAAAACCAATGGCAAGCACGTTTTGTAGAACGTTGCGTTTTACAGTTACTTTTAATTATACGTACAGGTTTGTAAAATAATCCAGAATAATCCAAAAAACTATATTCGGTTAGGAGTTTTAAAGTAATGATGGTGGCATATTTGCATTTGCATACCTTTTCAAAGCATAAAAAATTTAAATCGCTTTTAATTTTGCAATTTAAAAAAATGTCGCTTATTATAACCAATTATACAACAATTTAAATTCATTTTAAAAAAATCACTAGAAAAAATCAACAAAATTGTCATGAACGTCTAAGAGCTCCTCTGTTTTCAATAAGTGTGTAGAATGTTTATTAATTAATGCAATTTGAAAAGGGACCACAAAAAAATCGAGGGGTGGCATTTAAAATGCAACTAATTTAAGAGTAGTCTCCACTGTACTAATGAAAATTTCTAATCTTTCTAATAAAATTGTTTAGTAGATATGAGATATTAGAATATAATTTCAAAAAAAAGTTCAAAATTGCTATAATTCTTTTTCGATCAAAGTCTGTGCTTTCAAATTGCTTTTAAGCTAAAATGTGCACATTTCTCCAGTTCGCTTAGTTCACACGAATCACATGAAGCAGTTTAGCTGAATTTCATGCAATAAGTCAGTTTTCACCGGAATTTAGTGACTATCCTGCTGAAGGTTACTGAGAGCTTTTTTTACACAGCGGATCTTGCTAGCATCTTCACCAAAACTGCACCACTCTAGCGGTTGTTTATAATAATAATAATAATAATAATAATAAACAATTTTTGATCCCGCTCAGGCAAATATTTATAAGACTTTATTATTTGTTTTAAAAACATTTTATTTCTCATCGTTTGCAGTCTTTAAAATTAAAAATTTACAAACCGAAAATAATACTTTTTAACATTATCTTATCTCATTTTACCACTATCAGCATTCATAGATTTGTTTCTTTGAAAAAGATATTTGTAAGCTATTAACCTTAAGCAATGAATTGGATTAGAATACTCTATTATCCAATTCTTTAATAATGCATTATGAATTTTATTTGATGATTGACTGAATAGCTTTTATAAAAAAGTTTTAGTTTTGCACAGATCAAAGCTTCCTCTTAGTTTTTTATTGAACAACAATTTAATTGTTCAGACGAAGATAACATTTTACATTTTTCACTTTTCCAATCTAAAGTTTGATATTCATCCGCAACCGATCTCTGTGCTTTTTTATAAAAACACCAATGGTTGGATGAATTTTAAGCTTTTTGTTTAAAACGAAATATAAAAGTGCTTTTGTGTCATAGTTCAGTGCTTGTAGCCTTTTTTTACTCGCGGCACATTTAACAAACTAAGATTTTGCGGAACTCCTCGACCAAGAGAAGATTTTTTGTTTTAGCTTGATTGGGAGGTTTTTATAAAAATTGTCCAGAATACACTATTAAAAGTTTAATTTTTTTACTTTTTTTAAAAGTGTTAAAAACCTTTTTTTAAGTTTTTCTTTGGATATCAAAGAAAAAAATTTACAATTTACTTTAAGATTAAGCAGATTAATTAAGCGTTTAAAATTAAGCAGAAACTAAGAGTCTTTAACTCTCAAAAAGATAAAAAATTGTATTTTTGACTACACTGTCATTTTTAATTAAATTGACTACATTTTTAATCATTTTTATTAAAAATTCTTTCCATCGCTTATCTAGTAATTGTAAAGCTTAAGTTTTAAAAAACAAGAGTTTTTTCTGTTTAAAAAACCATGTTTTGATTATCGTTATTCCGCGGCATACATATTGCTGTCTTGCTGCACAGTGATTGCTTAGCAATGTCATAGTATAGTTGTCTGATACGGTTTTTCGAGCATTTTACGCCATTGATCATTTCCGCTTTAAGCATCACGAATTCTTGAAACCGAACGTTTTATAATACGTTGTATTTTACAGTTACCTATGATTGTACCACTAAGAGCTTCAATGTTTTTGATAAGTGTGTGGAATATTTGTTAATTAACGCTTCGTAAATGAAGAGCAAAAGAAAAACAATAGCATTGTTGTTTGTGTAGATGTATTCGATCTATTCTTTGCGGCTTTCGTCGACTATTTTTTTCTGCATCAACGGCATGAAAAAAAGCATTGTGTGGCTCATATAAAGTCTTATGGCTGGTTAGAATCTTTAACCCTAAAAGAGAAAATACGTCGTGCAAGCGAGGTGAACGAAATCTAAGTATTATGCATCAATATTATGTCAGAACAATCATACGGTATAATTTTGAAATTAAATAAAATCATTTTCATGTTTAATGCCGTGGATCGGGCTAACATTTCCGGATTTGAATTGTTGTGATACCACAAAAACTTAGAGTTGAAGAATCTGGCGTTTGAATCAGAAGTCTGTTTCAGAAAATGAGATTGTAGTTGTATTGACTTGGGCTAGCTACAATTAGTTTATAACTTTACTTAATATTTTATAATTTTTACTTATATTGTGATTGTGATGGCCGATAACCTCAAGATGATGCTGAAGTCTGTTCAGCAAAAATTTAAAATCCATTAAGGAAGCTCAAACCAGGTATGAGAAGGAATGCATACAAAAACCTTCTGCTGCTGCTGCTGCTGCTGCTTCTTCTGTTTCAGACTCAGTAGAAAACAATCAAGAAGTACAAATAAACAGTATTCGAAAGGCCATCGAGAACATGGATGATATCCTTAGAAAGCTAGAAGAAGATGTTTGAAAAAACAGCAGACGCATCGATGACCTTGAGCAATACAGCCGGATGAATTGCCTTATTCTTCATGGATGTAAAATTCCAGCTCAGGAAAGTTATTCAGAATTTGAGTCTTATGTTATTCATAAGCTCAATTCTAAACTTGAGATTGGACCTACAATAACAGCACATGACAATGACACATGTCATGTTCTTCCTTCCAGGAAGAAGAGTTCGAATAACACACCAATCATTATCAAGTTTGTACAAAGATCTGTTCGGAAAGCCATATATGGAATGAAGAAAAAATTTAAAGCAAAGAAAAATGATGATGAAAGATTATTCATCACTGAATGTTTAACAAGACGTCGATTGCAACTGCTAAGAAGTGCTAAGCAAACTTTTGGCCTTGGTTCTGCTTGGACACTTAATGGTAATGTATATTGTATTCACAGAAGTAAAAGGCATATAATTGATGATTTTTGTAATATTGATAAATTAGCCACATATTTTTATAAATAGATTAGTTTACTTAAATTGTTTTTTCTTTTCATTCTAAATAACCTAGAGCCTAAATAATATTTATGTATAAATATCATATTTTTTATTAAAATTTAGAAATTTTTCAAAATTTTTTGTTCGGTGCTCATCAGGAAAGTGCTCAATGATGTCGAGTCAGAGCGGTTAGATAATTAACTTACAGACCACAAAATTTTTTAATTTAACATTAATTTTATTTGCCCCAACAGACTGTTTCGCCTGCCTGGGCTCGTCAGGGGGCGGTGAATAAGATTTTTAACCGCCCCTTGACGAGCCCAGGCAGGCGAAACAGTCTGTTGGGGCAAATAAAATTAATGTTAAATTAAAAAATTTTGTGGTCTGTAAGTCAATTATATTTTTTATTAATATATTTAGCTGTAAGTGTAATAGAATTCTAGTTCTGCTTATAACTTGCTAATTCTGATTAATATTCTTGTTCTGTTCTTTATATATGCTAACTAAATGAAACCATAATTCTATTCATAGACATTCAATCAATTTACCAACTGTACATATTCTAAGCCCTAACAATAGCGAACGAGGATAAAGTCAAACAACTGCTTAAATCGTCATTTCTGTTTGAAACACAAAAGAAAAAATCATAGACAAATACAATGTACAAATTGTTTTAATTCATTTCATAAATCATGCACTATTAAAATTGATAAGTCAACAAAAACTCTTAAGAATTCATATAGTGACTGGAAATGTAGAAATTGCATAAATTCTTCTTTTCCATTCAATAACATCCCTGATGAAGAATTCATTAATCTCTTTCAGTCTGAAAAAATAAATAGGCCTACATATCATTCTTTGATAAATTGTAAAGCCAACTCCAAGCAAGCTAAAGTAATACCAGAAATTAATGATTTGGATATTCCTGGCATTAATTACGACTCAATCTTGAATGATTAACAATATATTCTTACTGATAAAATACCCAAACTTCTATCAAATCAAAATACTAAAACTTCTTTCACTGCACTCAGCCTAAATGTGTGGTCACTAAACAATATTCATAATTTATTAAAACTGGAAAGCTTTTTGCATTCAATTAATGCACAGCCAAGTATTTTAGCAATAACAGAAACATGGCTAAAAGAAAATCAAACCGGTCCACATACTCATCTCAGTAATTATACATTTGTTTCAAATTCAAGGTCTCAAAATAAAGGATGAGGTGTTGGTTTATATGTTAATTGTTCACTTAACTTTACAAAGAGATCAGATTTAACCATAATGCATGAAAAATTTTTTGAATCATTATTTATTGAAATTGAATCCAATAACTCAACAATGATTTGTGGTGTAATATATAGACCACTATCTAAAAACTCTAAAAGCCATGCATTATTTCTTGAGCACCTCATTAATATTCTCAAATCAATTAAAAACAAACCCTGCTTCCTATTTGGTGATTTCAATTATAATTTACTGAATTGTGGTGATCCACACATAGCTAACTATGCAGATATGCTCTTTGAAAACTGCTTTATACCACTTATTAAAAAACCAACTAGGTTTAATGCGAATAGTGGATCATTGATTGATAACATCTGGACCAATGTCAGTTTGGACAAATCTATTTGTGCAGCAATTATAACTCATTCCCTTTCTGATCATCTTCCCTTATTCCTGCAAACAGCATTGATAATCAATCTAAACCTAAAATGCAAAGATTTTTTTCAAGTGCCAAAATAACTCTTTTCAACAATGAACTTCAAAAAGTCAATATTGACCCAGTATTAAAAGAAACAGATTCGGATATAAGTTTCCACGTACTTTTGAAAGATTATATGAATCTGTTTAACAAATACTTTCCAAAACAGGTTATCAAAGACAATAAAAAGAATCATAATTGGTTTGATGATGAGCTCAAAAAATTATTGTTCAACAAAGAAGCATTATTTAAGAAATACATGCAAACAAAATCCCCTGAAACAAAAAGACAGTTTACAAAAGCTCGCAATCTTTATTTTAGAAAGATTCAACAAAAAAACAAGAACACATTAAAAATAAACTGGAATCTAATAAAAACGACATAAAAGTTACCTGGAGGACTCTTAATAGCCTTTTGGGGAAGAAAAATATACCTGAGTGTAAATCTCTTTACACAAATACCAATAAAATAACTCATCTACAGCAATTAGCTAACCTATTCAGTGACCATTTTTCATCTATTGCATATAAATATACTAGTACAGTTCGTAAGTATGAAAATAATTACTCTGAATACCTTGGAAACAAAATTCTAGAAACTATGTATGTTTGGCCTACTTGCCCTATGGAAGTAAAAAATATAGTTACAAACAGCAAACCAAAACTAAGTGCAGGTTTTGATGAAATCCCACTTAAACAACTGAAATCTTCTCCTAATAATATTATCATGGCACTATCACATATATTCAACCTTTCTCTTTCTACTGGTAAAGTAATTAGTGATTTCAAAATTACCAAGGTCATATTCTTGTATAAAAAGGGTGATGTTAGTGACATAAATAACTATAGGCCCATCAGCTTACTTTCAAATATGTCTAAAATTTAAAAAAAATTATGTACTGTAGAGTAATCAGCTTTTTAAACAGACATAATTTTTTTTCGAAAATCCATTTGGTTTCAGAAAAAAATGTTCTATTTCCCAAGCTATTTTGCTTCCCATAAATAGCATCACCAATTCATTCAACAAAAACGAAAAAAGCCTTGCTATTTTCTTGGATTTATCAAAACCATTTGATACAATTAGCATTGAAATACTACTAAAAAAACTCGACCACTATGGAATAAGAGGACTAGCATATATCTGGTTCAAGAACTATTTACTCAACAGAAAACAAACAAGTTGTTTGTTCTGGTATTTTATCACCCACAAGCAATTTATCAACCATGGGTTTTCCGCAAGGATCTATCTTAGCCCACCTCCTATTTCTTGTATATGTGAATGATTTTTACAATTGCTTGACTAAAAGCAAAGCCATTATGTTTACTGATAATGCAACTATTTGGACTAGTCATAAAAATACGTCAACCCTATTCCAACTCATGCAATCAGAGATGTAATTAATTGATCGATGGCTAGTTTCTAATAAATTGTCAATAAATATTAAAAAAACTAAATTTATGCTTTTTAGTACTCCAAACTTAAATGTTGGAAGTAAACATTCTTTGTCAATAAGAAATAGACAAATTGATCAGGTAAATTCTCTAAAATTTCTGGGTGTATTCATTCACAATAATATTTCCTGGAGTCTACACATGAAATACTTAATTTTAAAGCGAAGAAGCTGTTATGGTGTAGTGTGCAAAATAAAACACTTCTAAACAAGGATTCACTACTCCTTCTGTATCATTCTCTAATTAACAGTCACTTCCAATATTGCATTTCAAACTGCTGTTTTGGTAATTCAACTCTAATTACAAAGCTTCAGCAAATTTGTAACAAATTCTTGAGAATGGTATTCGAATTGCCCTATTGTTCCAACCAACGACATACATCCCATGATAGGAAACTCTTTTTTCTCAGTTTCTTTCTTTATTAAGAGAACGCCGACAGCAGCGTCGGCACTCGTACGCTTGACTGCATGGTCCTTTGGACGACTGAATCGTCAAAAAATACATTGATTTATATATTGAACTACATAAAAGTTTGTTTGTTTTTGCAAAAGCGTGAACAAAAATTGGTCAGATTGTTAATGATGCAATTTTTGAAAAATAACAAACTTTTTAAATCAAGTTGTAAGGCATGATAGAGTGTAAGTCTTCATTAAATTTTAGCTTAATAAATTAATAGTTATTTCAAGTTAGTGAAATCAAATTGAACTACATAAAAGTTTGTTTTGTTTTTGCAAAAGCGTGAACAAAAATTGATCAGCTTGTTGATGTAGCTATTTTTGAAAAATAACAAACTTTATAAATTAAATTATAAGATATGATAGAAAGTAAGTTTTGAATAAATTTTAGAATAAAAAGTATAGCCGATATATAAGGACGTACGATCACGATTATGAAAAGTTATAAAGAAGCACGAATACGTAAAATTATAAAGAATTTCACACAGTTGATAATGGAATGAGTAATAATTCCTAAACGTCCTTAATAAACTTTTTTTTATTAAATAATTTTATTTTGTATATATGTAATATATATCCTTAATATAATATTTATATACTTAATATATATCCTTAATAAAAAATATAATATATATTCTTAACATAAAATTATTTTAATATCGATAAGTTTATGACGTAAGATTGAGGCAAATAAAAAGTTTAAATTATCTAATTTTCACTACCGTACTTCAGGTGTTATTAGCAGTGCTTCTCAACCTTTTTTTGTGGCGACCCAAATGTTATGAAATCGAGACCCAAATCGAGAGTAAAGCTTTGGCGACCCAATATTTTTTATAGACGTTATTGCAAGCATAATAAGGGAACTAAACTTATAACCTCTGAGGCTGGTCATGCAATTGACATGCAATACTTTGTGGTTAGGACAAAAAATTGTGTGGGGTTTTAAGACGTAGACCAATTTTTGTTCCCAAATCAAGGTGTTCTCTAAAAAAACAGGTTTTTACTTGAATTCAGTCTCGAATTTCTCATTTTTTGTCTCAAAATTGCAGTGTTTTCTAAAAAAAGGTCTTTCTTTGAATTCAGTCTCGGATTTTTGATTTTTTGTCCCAAATTTTTGTTCTTTATAAAGTAAAAACTTTGGGTCAACCCTAGGTTGCGACCCAAAAGTAGGTCCAAATTGACACAAAAAAACAAAAATGGTTTAATTTTTACACAACTAGCCTACACTTGTCGGAGACCTAATTAAACTAAACGGCGACCCAGAGGTTGAGAAGCACTGTGTTATAGGAAGAAATTTTTTTAGTTTTTTAAGAGAGTATTTTTGTTTTGGGATGAAAACCAAGTAATCCGAGACTAATTAAAAGTTCTTTGAATGAAAACCAAGAAATCGGAAAGTGATACAAAGTGAAAACTTTTTTCTTTTAGAGAACACTAGTTTTTAGGGACGAATTTTTTCTATTAACTAGTGTCCTGGTTTGCCGTTCCCAGAATAAAAAAATGGGGGGCGAAACAATCTTTGCTGGAATTTTTTGCGACGAGTGCCCAATAACCAAAATTATAGGCTTCCACATTTTTAAAAACTAAATCGGTTTTTTCACAATAAAATAAAAGTAATTCTACTCAAAAAATACGTTCAAAAAAAACTTTTCATCCCAAATAACGCATGCTCAATGATGGAAAAATTGTGAAATTGCCAATAATGCGTCTCGGTGTGCCAATGCTGCCCTTGCCCTCCAGTTTGGTATGGCTATGATTATATGTTATGTTTATGTTAATTATTTATAGGCTATGCTTACATAACCATTTACGTCTATTATATGTCAAAACATTTCAACATTCTTCGATATGTTGGGAGGAATAAGGATACCCTATCACAACTTCTTCCAGGTCACCCTTGAGAAAGGTGTAGCACCAATGAGCCTCCCTAAACATGGGTTACTAAAATTTAATTTCCCTCATAATAGACTTTGACTGATAGAATTTCATGGTGAAAAGTATACAATTTGAGAGTAATTGAAAGTGAAGACCTTTTTTTTTTTAGAGAACGCTACAATTTTGGGACGAAAATCGGTTTAGAACACCATAATATTAGGACTAAAAATTTGAATTTCACAAATTTTTTTTCTACACGTAAATATTGCATGTCTTGGTCTACAATGCCACGATCTTAAGACTAAAAATTAGAATCTCACACAGAATTTTTTCGTACCCGTAAAATATTGCATGTCTTACTCATTAACTACCCATAAAATACCCGATTGCATGATCAGATTTTGGCATGGCAATTGTATGACCAGTCTCAGAGGTCATTGCACGCCACTGTCAACCACATATGTGAGTTGTAATATAAATATCTGCTGTGTAGTGGACGAAAAAATAAAATCTTGCTTGATTGATTGGTTGAACCGTTGATTGAACATAGCAACATTGGCTAAATAAATTAGTGAGATTTAAATTTCTTTTTAAATAAATCTAATTGGAATCTAATTGATGGGCTATTTGCATTAATCTGAATAACTTAAGAGAATTCGATGATTTGTTTGAAAACAAGGAAGAAATAGTGTCACAAACTGGAACCGATTATAATAATTTTTTTCCCAAGTATGAAAATATTTCTTCAGATACCATAAAAATTTGGTGGCGACAAGTCGGTGGCTCACTACAAAATTTAAATAAAACTGCTTTAGATTATTACACAAAAACTTTTAACAATTAACTTTAAATAAATAAATTTAACAAACTTTAAATAAATTAAACCAAAAAAGATACAGTAGTTTTAAAAAAAAACAAGTTATTTATTTAGTATAATGAGAATACAGAAAAGTTATTTAGACTTAAAGCTTTTATCAAAGTTATTTTTAAAAAACGTATCAAATTATTTTGAATGTAAAAAAATTACAAATGGATTCAATTGAATAAATGTAGTCAATTAGCTTATTAACTTTTTATTTTCATTAAATTTTTTTGTTAATATTTTAGTTTCTTAATAACTTCCTTGCATTTTATATTTTTTTATTTTTTATTTCATTAATTTATTAAATTATTAATTCAAAAAGTATATAAAGCTGTTTGGCTAAACTGGATTTGACTGAATTTAGGTTCGTGCATTCAAGCGTTCAACGGGCGATACAAAATCAGGTCACGTGATGCGAGTTTCCAATCACAGAGTGTATGTCATTGTTCCAACGTAAATGGCATTATGAAACAATGCAACATTTTAAAAATAAATCAGTTATAGAAATTGGTAACTGCGTCCCTTATGTTCAAACAAATACAAGGTGGAAACAAATCTCCTGCTTATAGTTGTAATTTGCATTCAAACCCATGCAAATACAATACAAGAAACAAAGCTCAATACATAACACATCGTTGTAGAACAAACAATCTTTTTCTTATCAAGGTCCTTTCATTTGAAATTTTCTCTCAGCCAATTTAAAAACTAGCAACGGGACTTTCAAATGTTTTAAAAACAATCTTAAAAAATTTCTACTCAATGAATCAATATAAATAAGGATCAATAAAAGATTTTACAAATTAAGTTATAAAACTATGACCAATTGACCACGTCTTAATGGCGCTTTGTCTTTTCGGCGCCATGACTCGACAGTGCATGAAGGTATTGCCGGTTTTATGCACAGTTGTTGTAGCGTGGGCTTACAGTAGTGCATCGCTGTGGGGCCGCTTTTGGGCCTGTGAACAAATGACATAAGTGATTAGATAAAATATATATTAAACGGTTCGTCCGATAATCCATGAGTTGCATTTATTTTTATGTGTGGAGTGCGAAGGTCCGCGGGTGAGGTTTCATATTCTTAGACTGTACCATATTTATGAAAGTGTTTCCTTTAAGGTGATTTGACTGGTGTCAATAATATGGCTTCTAAAAATTCAAGACCGTTCTCAGCATTTTTATACATCTGTAACTAGAAATAGCGTATAATGAAATATTCAATAAGACCTAAATTTAATAATTTTAGTGAGCTACTTACTGCGGGAAAGCATTTCTGTTTCAGATAATATGAATTCAGATTGTTCAAGCACATGTCTTTTCTAAGGAGCTGATTTGATTCAAATTTTAAATAATTTAGCATAGATTCGAACGCGCGTTTCGTCTGCGTATTTCTATCAAGAGCGCGTCTTCTCGGGTTGTTTTTCTCAACTGGTTTAATTAAAACGTGCAATTTTCTTGCGTCGACAACCCGAAGACAAACTGTTTACTAATTGCCATCATAGACTCGCTGAGATACGCCCTGTAAGTTAAAAAAGCACATTTTGAAGTCAGATGATAGTAGTGGTTGAATCGATGGAGATAATCTTTTTCTTGATGTTGCAGAATCGTTAATAGTCATTATTTATTTATTCATTTGTTCTAATCAAATTTTGGTGCGTTGGAAAATTTCCGTAAGTTGGTAATTTTAAATTCTTTATTGTTGTGTTTTTTAATTTTGTGTCTTTGTTTTAGAATTACAGAAATAGCGTTCAATATATATCTCAAACCAAACCTCGATTGAACGTTCACGTCAATTGGACAACGCAGCTTACAGCTGACGCAAAATGACTTAGGACATAACCGTTTTTCAAGTTAAAACACAATTTTTATTATATTTATCAATTTTTATTAAACAAAAACACGGTGTTTAATATTTTGTCATATTTCCTTTCTTTTTCATGACCATCTGCAGGCGTTTGGGCATGGAATTGCTCAAATTTTGAAAATAATCCAGTGACATCTTCTGGCACCAGACTCTCATGAGCTCAAGTTTTAGAATCTCCAAGTTTGGTGTTTTCTTTTGTTTCATGATGTTCTTCATTTTTTGCCAGCAATTCTCTATTGGATTTAAGTCCGGGCTATTACCATTTCTTTTGTTTCATGATGTTCATTTTTTGCCAGCAATTCTCTATTGGATTTAAGTCCAGGCTATTACCAGGCCAATCAAGCACTCTTATTTTTTGCTGTTGGAGAAAATTCGTAACTTTTTTGGACTTATGGCATGGAGTATCGTCTTGCATGAAGACTTCACAGCTGTGAATGTGAAACATTCTGAGCATGTGCTCCTCCAGCACTTTTACATACTGATCGCTATTCATTTTTTTGTTTTTAGGCAAGAAATACAGGCCAGCCCTGCCCATTTCCCCAGAAAAAGCTCCCCATACCATGATTGAATCCGGGTGCTTTACAGTTGGGACTGTGAACCTAGGGTCAAATCTATTTGAGTCATGAGGGCGTCGAACCATAGGGGATCCCACTCGGAACACTTGAAAATTACTCTCATCCGAAAACATAACTCTTTTCCACTGCGCAGGCGTCAAGTGAATGTATTTTTTTTGCAAATGCAATGCGCTGCTTTTTCATTCGTTCTGTTAAGAGAGGCTTCTTAGCAGCTTTGCGACTAGGCAAGCCCAAGCCTTTTTGCAGGCGATGCTGTATGGTGCGCACGGCAACATTTTCCAGCAGTTCTGGATACAAATTTTTTAGCTCCAGGGCTGTCAGTCGTGAATTTTTTTGCACCTCCCTTTTTATTAAAGTGTCCGTCGCGTTTGATGTCTTCTCTTTTCGTCCACCTCCAAATCTGTGCTTGGGGACTTTATTGGGAGGAAGCCCTTTGGCTGAGGCTAGAAACTTCATTACTGTTGACTTGGCTCTTCTACTACGAGCACATATTTCTTTAATGGAAACTTTCTCTTGTCTCCAGGCAAGAATTCTAGCCTTTTCCTCACTGCTAGTATACTTTCCAGGAATTCTAAAAACTTTAATATCTAATATTCTCTAAATAAATCAACCTAATATTATTGTGAAGCAAAAATAATATTATTGTGTTATTCTATTTCCACGCTGACCCTTTGTTAATTTCCACACTGACCCTTTGTTAATGTATTAATGAATCACAATCATAAAAGCAGAGTTGTGAGATTAATGTGATGTAAGGTTTTATAGCATATAATAAAATGGAAATTTTGTTAAAGGTCCGAAGTCATTTTGCGCCAGCTGTAGTTATTAGAAGAAAATAGATTAGTTCAAATCAGGAGCAATCATCAACATTGGTTCTGTTATCAATTCTCAATCAAGCCACAATCTTCAAAACAGTTTCAATCTCTATCAAGAAAGAATGTATGCTATGCAACTGATTATTCAAATAAATTTACACAGTTGGCATGTTTTACTCTTTTCTAAGCTTTATACTTCTTATGCTACTTTATTCTCTCTTCGAATTGTATATATATATAATATATATATAAGTATATTTTGTTTTATTTTTTTGTGTGTATTGCAGTGCATCCAGAAAAGGTTTCCGGACCTGGTGAGGTTTCTTTTCGGGAGGTTTTCTTTACTCACCATGCTCAGTTGAGCTAAATTCATAGTTAGCAATAAAGGGTGATTGTGCCTCCTGTTACGTCGTTTTCGTAAAATATTTGCGAAGTAGGTTTTGGGTACGAAAGTTACACCTCCCAATGATTTACATAACCGTTCCTGCACTGCACATTTTGGGTCTTTTTAAATATTAATATTTAGTTTAAATTTAAGGTAACGCGGCCGTGCTTTTCATTTTTTCTCTTTCTCAACTCTCTCTATACTTTCTGCATGTTTAACGTTTGTCGTTGTGTCGCGTTTCCTTTTTCATGCTTCATAGTACATTGCATATTACTTAATAATGTTACTAAGCGTGAATAAAATGTCATCATCATCAAGTCGGTAAGTCATTTGTAAAGTGTTGAAAGTAGAAATATTTTATGCTTACGGAGTAGTAGAAGTTGATTACACGCATTAAAAAACACGTAAAACTCAGTCCGGCTTACTGTAGACAATAAATATACCTTGTATATATGCAATTTTAGTTCTTTGTAAAAAGTAAGCATGTTTTATTCTACAAAATAGTTAAATAAATGTACATAGAAAAAATGTCAAGTCTATTTAATTAATGTCTTGTAGGCTACTACAGCACAAAACACTGCTTGCTTTAATTTTATGAACTACTTTTTGCAATCTGGGATGATGGTAAAGTTAAACAAGCTTCATAAAATCTGCCTTGCTAGCTTGCTTATTACCTTGCTTATTTCAATTTATTCATATTTATAATTTTTGTTAGAGACCCTATAACAATCTATTTAATATAAAAACGAACATGTGTATTCTTATATTTTAAACTGGCATGAAATATTATACATTAGTAAAGTTGCAAACTATGTTTCTTTGTAAAAAGTTATTTTTTCTGCATCTTTTTGCGAGTTTATCGATAATTTTAATAAAAAACAAGCAAACAATACCCGCGGCAAAACGCAATAAAGTGTTACCTTCTGAAACTGATCAATAAACGCTAGGCGAGATCATTGACGTAAAAGGCAATTCTATTATAGTTTTTGCAAATATGACTATTGACTATAAACTTACGTTTTTCAGTTTGAGTTTAAAATTAAAAAAAAACTAATAAAGATAATGATTAATTAATAATATAAAACTTTAATAAATTTTCAATAAAGAGTGAGTCGTAAAACTAACAAAAAAAAACTTAAAAGATAATCCAAAACTATAGAAAAACAAAACAGGTCCAAACTTGCAATGAGTGGTAGATCCATTGTAGGATACACAGATTGAGAAAAACATTTAAAACTAAAGAAAACTTATATGGTTGGTAAATTGTTTCATATGCAAGCACTAACTAACTCTTCAATTATAAATCATTTTACTTGTCTTGCATTTAAGTTTTTGTTAAAGTTATGAATTATATTATTTAAGTGAAATAGCATTCAACCACTATGATATCTGATTAAAATATGGTAATTGCAATAAATTTGTATTGATTCTATTCAAATAACAGTTGACCGTATTGAAATATTATCGCAGTTAAAAATTTAGTTAAACTCCGGCTTGCATTATCTGCTTTTTTGAGTTGTACAGCTACATCTGTGAATCGCATTAAATAACTTAAATATATACTTTAGACTTTTTTGAGTCGTACAGCGAAAAAAAAGTTTAAAACTTAAAATCCTATGATTTTATTTTTAGTCTACTGTACGAACAAAACTTTCTAATGTACGGTGAAACTGGTAGTGGTTACGAGATCTTAAAATATGGTTTCAAGGAAAAAAGTTTAATATTGCCTAAAGCCTTTTTTTTTGTCAAACGATTAATTCTTTCAAGTTGCAAAAATTTGCAACATTCTCGAGTTTTCTCAGTTCGCATCAATTGTAATAACATGAATTTCAGTTTTGCTAAGTTTCATGCAAAAAGTCAGTTTCAACCGGAAGTAAGTAACATGCTGAAGACTACTGAAAGCTTATTTACACTGCTAATTTTATTAGCATTTTCAACAAAACTTCAATAGCTTCCCGGTTGTTTATTAGACTTTATTACTTATTTTTACTTGTTTCGAAAAAAGTTATAAAAACGTAGAAAAACTCGTAATAGTGATTCCAATCCAGACATTTTGCGTTCTACTATAAGTACTAAAATCCACTTGACCCCTTAAAAACAGTTTTAATCCAAAAACTCACAATGTACAGCAGAACTTTTGTGTGAAGTACAATCATACCACTCACGTTAACTCAGCTTCAGTAGCGTGTCTTTGCTAAATGGCGTCATGACTAAATTTCAATATGCAGGCCCACAATAAAAATAAAATGCACCTTTCCCTAACACCAGGCTTAAAAACTCAAGCACCAGTCAAAAATAGAATTTCATTTCACACAGAATTAACACTCTCATTACTATTTTATTCTCAAAGCACTCTGGCCAATTGCATTTTTTACCTTCTAAGGCGTTAGACAAACACTTTTTTATTTTGCTATCTCCACTGAAAAGATGCTGCTAAGTTATAAGAAAAGATTATATCACAGATAACACTTGTATCGCGTGCAAACTATAAAATCTAGATTCACAAAAGGGCCAAAACTCGCTGACACCTGAATGAAGTAATCTCGAAAGACTTTACATCACAATGCAAAGTATATGTTAAAACCACAATCGATTTGTGTGCTAAATCATATGATATTGGATTTTGTGCGGGGTTAAATAAGTGTGAGCAGGTTGAATTGAGTGAAGTTGAGTGCAGATGTTATGTGCAATATATTGTGTTATGTGGAAGATGAATTGTGCGACTATCAGTCAAAAGATAAGCGGCGCCTCTGAGCAAACCGCAGACCATGTACTGACAGCGTGCCTTATACATCGGGCGCCACAGGGAGCACGAGGTCTGACGGTCTTGGATGACAAAACTCGATGCTTGCTTAATGACATCACTGCCAGCATCTGATCCAGGCAGTGCAGCAGTCTGGGGTAGTAAAAGGATAAACCCTCGGCCCCAGTTCTGTTTGTGTCTGACCTGTAGTGGATAACCTTCAAACGACGACGACGACGACGAAAAGCTAAGCTAAGCTGAAACAACTGCAGGTTACCATATTGTGCAAGAAATAGACATAACACAAGGATACTGGCAAGCTAAAAGGTTTAACATGCCAGTTTCTTAAAAATTTGACATATTGTTTACGGTTTGCAGTGCTTTTTTCCTCTTTCGAATCACTTAACATTCTTTTACATGCCTTTCTTTAAAACGTTTTGATCAATTTTATACAGAATGTGTTAGTAGCCTCGTAGTACGCAAAAGCACACAGCAGTTACAAGATTTTAATAAGACTTAAATCTTTAAATTTTACTCTTTAGGCTAGATGCCACCTTGCCTTGGATGCCAAGGCTGACACCTCGTTCGTCCCCCTCCCTCTGCACGCTATTGCATCCGAAATTAAGTGATTGTAGATGGACGGTGATGGTTATAAAACAATTAACGTCCACCAACCTCCAACAACACGACTGCAATCCCTGGATCTTCCTTGTTTTTTATTCCTCTCTCTACGCCGGCAATCTCAACTGTGGCCACTTTTATTAGGGTTACGATGACAACAGTGCGGACAATGAGTGCTTGGTACGCGGGGCAGGTATGAAAAGATTAATGACGATTCACCACGGCCGGTTGGCCGTCCACTATTAGCCACCAAAATTCGGCCACTTGGGTCATTTTTCCACCATTCGTTGTTCGTCACGATAAATAAAGTTACAGTTGTGTAAAGTTTGTTTTTTCTCAGCGACTTTTTTTAATTCTTTCGCCAGCTTTTGTTTTAAAGACTCTAAGCCAGGGTTTCTCAAACTTTTTTATTCAAGGAACACTTTGTCTAATTACTTTTGCTCCCGGAAAACTTTATCAAAAAAAATTAGAATCACAAATTTGCCAAGAATATTAACGGACTTTTTTGCAAGTCAAAAAACTAAATTTGCTTAAGCGAGTCATAACAAAACGTAACATAAGAATGTAATATTAAAAATATATATATAAAGGTTATGCAAGCTCATTATGACGTACTTGCAAGCCGTCATGTTCATTGCTTAGCGGAACCATAGGTGTACGAGCAAAAAAAAATTTGGGAACAATGAAATTTTGCCGAAATTTTGTGACATTTGCCCAAATCATGATTTTCTAGTACTTTACGGATAGGACAAAAAATTGTCCAAGATCTCGAACGAAGACCAAATTTCGTCTAAAATAAAAAGGTCTTCACTGCAAATCAATCTTATATTTCTCAATTTTTGTCCCAAAATCAAGGTGTTCTCTAAAAAAAATAAGTCTTCAACAAAATTTGTAACTATTTTTTGCAGTTGAATCTGGAATGGGCACAAAAAGGGAAGATCCTTACATTTCTCCGAAGTTGCACAAGATGCAACTGAAAATCACAGATAAGACCAGGTATTAAAATAGCTTGTTAAGGCAAATATTAATACTAGTCTTGGCCAATGGCGCAAATATTCCTACGGAATCAACAGTTACATTGACTTGATTTACATCATTTAACCTTGTTAGCTTGTTTTTACCCTTTGGAAATGGGTATGCCTGCATATAACAAAAGAAATGAAGAAACATGTGTCTCAAGTTCCGTAAAAATTTTTACATTTATGACACGCATATTTCAACAAAATAATTTTAAATTTAGATTTACGCAATACAGAATCTATAGTTAAATTTTCACTTATTACAACGTCACAAAACGCACACAATCAGTTTTGGTAACTTCATAAAAAAGGTAAAAACTCAGTTCGGGCAAAGAGTACGGTATGTGTAAACTTGTGTTAATAAACAAATCATCAAAATAAAAACTAAATAAAAAAGATCAAATAAACAGAACCTTGGCAACATTTCTCAGTTTGTTCGTTTCTAATCTGCGAATTGTTTCGTATTGTCAAGCGAACAATAGCTCAAACTTCTTCTTCTTCTTTCGGCCTTTCTCTTCAATCAGGGGTAGTCACAACGTATTATCTGTCTCCAAGCCGTCCTGTTTTCAACGTCCGTTTCCTTTGCACCAACTTTTCCCATATCTTCTTTCACTATATCTAAAAATCTTCTCTTTGGTTTCCCTCTTTTCCTCTTTCCCGGTAACTTCATTTCCATCATCTTTCTTTCTACATATTCTTGGTATCTCCTCATGACATGTCCATACCACCTCAGCCTTTCCCCTCTCGGTTTCTCATTTGTAGTAACAAGAGCAGACTTATTTACGATTCAGGCAGCAGAAAGCAACCGGCATTTGGGCCTACAGTAAAACAGTAAGGCAATTCTGAATTACAAACAACTCACCTCTCCCAACAAACCGAAGAACGTCTCGCATGTTCTATGCTGTGAGCAAATATAGACGATGATTGCGCAAATTTCCTCCTGTTATTCACAAAACATTTGCAGTGGATTTATTGAGTATCTGCTTTATTTATATAAGATTTAGAAACTTATTTTGATAAAAGTCAGAAAGAACAATGTTGAAATTAATTTGTCGCTTCTTCTACACTTATTTGTATGAAAATCAATTACATGTTTATTCTATCAGCTATTTATCTAATATTATCTAATATTCCACATATTAAAAATTTGCTTCTAGTTCAACAGCCTATCTTGAGAACAAAATTTTAGTTCCTGTCACAAACTTACTCGGGAATCCAGAAGCACCAGTTGAACTAGGTAATTTGAATACCTGCGCTGAAGTAAAGCTGTGTCTATGTCTTATCTATTTTGGCTCAAGAAATGGTTTGCCGCGAGACTGAAGTCTTTAATACAGTTAGTTCCAGCTAAGTTCGAATTGATTCTTTAGAAAAATTCTCTCCACAGATAGAGAAAAACCAATGTCTGTAATTATAAAGGATGTACTATGTTTACTAACTTCACAAAACTCGATCAATTCACAAACAACTTCACTTCCAAACTTCACCAAACTTTTAAACAACTCCAGTGCTTACAACTGAGAATAACTGCTCACAACAACTTTGTACTACCGAGCTATATAAGAACGAATTAACACCCGGATGGCTAATATTAATCTCTCAATAGCTCGTCTCCCGCAAAGGCTTAACAATTCTATCTCTCTATAAAACAACTGTAATCACACAAGTATAAAAACACGAATAATTTAACTTGAATGCAACCACTCGAACCTGCTCAAATTAAATTGAAAATGCAACTGGAATAAACTGAAAACAAAATGCGCGCTTGTGTAGGATCATGTCACGTGACGCCAGATTATATGCGACTTTTCTGGAATAAGGTGGATTTCCCCAAATAGCGATTTGAAATAAGGTTACAGTTTACAACAGACAATTAAAGAATCGCGACAGCGAACGGATTCCGTAATTAGAAGTGCTGCGCTATCTGGAAAAATTCATTTAGCGGTTCTCCAACATAATTTGAGAGTACTCTCAAACATAATAAAAAACAATCGAGAGAAAAAAATTCAAAGGTTACTGGCTCTTAAGTTTCATGTACTAAAGATTACAATTGATAAAACGAACAATAAAAACAATTATAAAACAGTTTGCAAATAAATTAAATAAATTAAATCGGGTTTACAGACTACGCAATCATTACTTGATATGAAAAGAATTAAAGCTTTAAATTACAGTAAAAAGAAAATTTACAACAAGTTTATGAAGTAAGATTAAGTTACGAGGTAGACAGTTTTACCTTATTTAAAGTTATTTTTTAATAAAGAACTGATATTTTAGTCAAGAAACAGTAGACTCACCTTTGTTTTCTTTACCCGAGTTCTCCGACGACGAGTCGTTATCACGTAATCTCGAGGTATCTCTTCTCGTCTCCCAATTGTTTAAAGACAAGAAGAAGTAAAAGGTGTTTTAGCACCAAATGCGCTGATCTTATGATTAATCTTCGGTAGGAATGTCCTGATAAGCATTTGTTACACAAGGTGTTTCAAAAAAATTTGATATTCTTTTGAAATCCGATAACTTTGCCAGTTTCCGTATCAATGACTTAAAATTCACGCAACAGGTGTAGTAAAAAACCAAATTTTTTTTGTAATGTTTGATATGTTAATTTTTTCAGGTGTAGAAATTTTTAAATGATAAATTATTCCTACTGTGTTTAAATCGTATTCATTAGCATAGAAAAAGTATTTTCTGTGTTGGAGTATGCTTGAACAACATCGAATAAGACTGTGCAGATATATGAAGAGCTTGGTTAATATTTCTCTTCTTCCTTCAAACATACTTAAAAGTAACTCCAATCAAAAATCACTACCGAACTGGAAACTGAACCCAAGACATGGTGCAGCGTGATTCGGGGGAGCTAGAGTACCGACTTGACGTGTGCCGTGTCACAGGCGGTGCGCATATTAACTTTCGCAGAATTCTCGTGTCTTTGAATTCCTTATTCAAATATACAGGAATAAATCTTTAGCTCAATATCAACCCAGTTTAGTTTTATTTGATTGGGCTTTGTAGTTTCTGTGATATTTACGTGTCAAATGATATCAATTTGTTTGAAACACACTGTATTGTTCACTTTGCATGAAGTCCTATTACACAGTTCAGTTTTTCTTCATAGCAAATCAAATAAACAAGTTGTGTCAGGATAGCAATTGATGAGATTAACAAACTTTATTAATAGCTTATTTAGGTTTTCAAAAGAGAAATTGTTAAAAAAACAAAATAAAAATTTGTCAAGTAAGATTTCTTGCCAACAACTAAAGCAATAAAAATACTTTAAACTTTTTAAGTATTTAAATAACAAACAAATCGAAATCGTAAGTTGTTTGCTTTTTAAATGGGTGCAGGACAATAAAAAAAAATTTACATTTTTTAAGCAAATGATTTCACTTTTGATTTGCGAAACTACTTTGTTGGAGCTTTCAAACTACTTCTCCTAACCTCAATCTGTTGCAAGACCAGGTTCTTGTTTGCAGCATCAGCATGTGAGTGATCGGCTTGCTCTCATTGACCAGATTTAAGCTCTCGATCAAAGAAGAATGTTTTTGAAACCGTTTTTTCTTATGGCGAACAAATACTGAGATTTTTCTACAATTAAGTTTAGAAGTTGTAAAAGCTTATTACATATTAAGACTTCTTAGTTATTTGGCTGTTTCCACATAAATCACAACATGTAATATTTATGGTGGGATCTGAATTAACTTTAAACCAGTTTTTTGGTTTAGTGGTAATTACTTTAATTGATTGAGTCAGCTTTAATAGTTCACGAATCATTTTTATTATAGAAAAGGCTTACAACGCTTGCTTTGTTGATAAATTCGTTTTCCAAAGGTTTTTGCAATATTTTATCAAAATTTAAATAAACTTTAAGTTTAATATTTTGCTTGGCGAAAAAAAGCTGTTTTCAAATTATTGCAATTTTCCCAATGAATTTTAGTGAAATTTTCAAAATTGGTCATAATTACGGAATATTTTACATGTACTCTAGCAAATTATAAATGAAGCTTTTTGAAAAATTTATCCAATTGCAAGAGCAGCAAAATTTTTTGTAGAAAAGGATTTAAATAGTTGCGCAATAGTTTTAACAACTTTCAAAAGCATGTCATGAATTCTAAGAGCTCGTAGCATGTATGGCCAGTAAAAATTAAGTAGAATGACATAAAAAATTAGTTTGGCAGAATATAATGACCAGTAGTAAAACTTATGAATTTGTTACTTATTTCAAATTTCTTGTTACAAATCAATACTTATTATGATTCAAACATAATTAAAAATGCTTATAATTATATCGGTTCACAGAATAGCAACTAAATTAAATTTCTTTTCAGTTGTTAACGTTGTTCTTCAAAAAAACATTGAAAAGCAATCAGTAATGCTTGGATGCTAAGTGGCAATTTTTTGCAAAACTAACTTGGTATTATAGTGCAATTCAAACATAAAAAAAATATTTAATGAATATATTTTTTTAATTTTATTTTACTTTTACTTGATTTTTAGGCCTGGTTGGCTATTTCTATGTTCATTTTTAATGAACAAAATAAACTTAGATGAACATTACTAATATAACAATTTCTAGGCGTATCTACGCAAATTTTTAAACATTAACAACAATTTCTTATCTTTAATTTTCCTAAACGACTTACAAACATAATCATGGCCCAAACAAAAATAATTTAAACATACAGTTGAATATAACTTGAAACTGAAGTTAAAAAAAGCGCTATTTAAATCAATTGTTTTGATAACATTAACTTGTATAAAAAAAACTTGCAATGTTTATGTTAAGACAGTTCGTAGCATTATAAGTGACTTCATGTAAACTCAAAGTCATAATTATTTAAATATTTTTATCAGCGTCAAACTTATATTACCGTTGATATCGGTTGCTTGAAAATCAAGTAATGGGTTTTCAAAATCAAAATAAAGTCACAAATTCTGACCATGCAAGTTGTTGTCAATGTTTTTTGCGGCGCCTGAACGACACATTATTTCAGTTTTTTCAAACTGTCAACATTTAAAAAAAAATCTGTCTTCCATTTCGTAATATGACAAAAGCAACAAAAAGACAAACTTGCAGCTTCACTTTCTAAACAATGCCGCGTAAAAACAAAAAATAGCTCAAGCAAAATGATTAATACTGAAGCAAACATTTTTTAAATTTTCCCAGAAATTATTTTGAAACAATTTTTCTTGTTTAATATTTACTTTATATAGTCAACAAAAATCGCACACACGCAAATATCATGAGTAGTTTTTGTTTTCATCAATTTTGTTGATTACGAAAATCATAAATATAAGCTTTCATATTTTTAAATTAATTAAATTTCAGACGACAAAATTTAATTTAACATTAATTTTATTTTCCCCAACAGACTGTTTAGATATTCAGAGGCGGTTAAAAATCTTATTTACAGTCTATTAGAATAATATTTTAAATAGATATTTGAATAGAATTCTATCTGAATAAAACTTTTAACCGCCACTTGACAAACTTAGGCAGGCGAAATAGTCTGCTGGGGAAATATAATTATTGTTAACGTAAATTTTGTCGTCTGAAATTTGTTTAATTTTAACCGCTCTGACTTGACATCATTGAGCACTTTTTTGATGAACACCGACTAGAATATTTTAAAAAAACTTCCAATTTTCATATTTTATATATCTGTAGATGTTTCACGTCATGCTATAAATAAATAATTGCTCCATGATCAAATTTGTAAAAATTTGAAATACGTAAAAACTCTTTCATTACGCAAAAATTAGTTGTACGTAAGATTGATTTTATGATTAATTCTTTGTGCTATTAGGACAAACGGAAACAAAAGGAGGTTTAGAAAACTAATCAGCACTTTACTTGATTCATGATTCTCAATAAATTTGAATATGGCGGGATATCGTGACAAACTTTGTGAGATAGACCTACTTTGCCATAAAGCAATTCTATTAGTCAGCCAGAAGTGGGTGTGGTTTCATTTCTCTTTTTCATAATATAGATCAACTTTGTTGCGTAAATCTAACTCAGACTTTTTGTGCCCTAATTAAGACAAATATTTTTAAGATCAGGCTGAAAATAAACCAAACTTAAGAATTTGACACACCCGTGATTTAGCATTTATTCAAACATAATTTTTTGCCTATTTGATAAGCGACGGAGAAAAACAACTACGGCAAAAAGTTCTGGAACTACTTTTTAAAGTTATTTGCTTGTTATTTTGACTACACAAAAAGGTTTAGGATTGATAAAGTTGAACACTACAATTATTTCTGTTTATCAACATTTGATAGCTCTTCTAAAGCATCATGAGGAACGATGAACATTACATAAAACTTCTAAGTTGTTCCACCTAAATCTTCCATCTAAAAATATTCCCCTGCAGAGTTTACCTATTACCACCATACTCTTATAATTCGGTGTCATATCAGCCATACTTAAACTACTAAACACATTTTTTATTTTTATACAATATCTCATATCACTTACAGTATTCGACAACAAACTAAACACAAACCCAATCTATAATTGAAAAGGAAAAGGTCAATCGATGTTCCATACTTTTGGGCTCGCTGCAAGCAATGGCTCAACTTTATTTCGTCATCTTTTTTAATGGACTTGTCAACTACTTTTTTAATAAGTAATTGTGATTAATTATAAGTTATATTTTCCGTTTTGGAAGTTTTGGTTTTTGTCTGTCATGTGTAGGAACAAGAGCAGACTTACTCACAACCCAGGCTGCCAGAAAGCAACTGTCATCTGGGTCACAATTTTGCCAACAACTTTATATATCTTAAAACGCAGTTTTCATTACTATAATTATTGCCTTGATAACACAAAAATTTTTGTAATTTTGGTGACGCAAAAAAAACTTTAAAAAAAGCAAACTTTAGCATCGTTGTTTCATGACATTCAATCGGAGTTTATTAATCAATTGTTCGACTTTATTTCACAACTGATAACAAAGGCCCACTAAAATCAATAAAACCAAAAATTTTTTAAGGCTTTGTTACACCACAAACTTACGTAATCTTAGTTTCGGTGGCTCAGGAGTCTTTTTGAGAGTTTTGTAAATCAAAATAGAGATAATATTTTTAAGAAAGTAAAAAGTTTTAAAATATTTATCTTATCAAATTTCAAATACAAAAACTCTTTTTTTGCTTATATTTTCAAGTTTTTGGGCAGCTCTTTATTGGTTTCAATATTTTGTTTCTGCATTTTATACAAGGTATTCTGAAACATTTAGGATTGCAACCACTTGCGTCAATATTAAAGCCTTTTGCTTTCCTTTTTTTAATTGCCTTCCTTTTTAATTAAAAAATAAATCCTTTTTTTTAATTTTCTCACCAATTTAAAATTTGGTAGAAAAAAAAAGGATTTTTCTCATACAAGTGAAAAAAATGTGTCTTATAATGTGTATTTATTATAAAAATTTGGCAGCATGACCGAGTGGTTTCAAGAACCGTAATTGATACGGTGGCAGTTCAAAACCTACTCGCTTCATTCTGTTGTGCCCTTGAAAAAAACCCTTGCCTCTGCTTAACCGTTTTGGAAAGCAGTTTTAAGTTTTATTTGTATCTTTAATAGTTAATTAAAATTAATAGTTAATAAAAACCTTAATAGTTAATAAAAACTAAAGTATCAAACAAAAATTTAAATCAGACAGCAATACCTTGGCATCTTTGAAAGCAGGTCGAGGAAATCGCTTGACGGTTTCCCGAAGTTTAGTGGCTACGACACTTTCTGCGTGTCAGTACAGTTAAAAGAGAAAACAATTTAGATCAAATTTACAATTACTGAACAACGAGGTTGTTTTCTGAATGTTTGTTGAAGTTTGTGTAAGAATTAATTCCTACTCGGAGAAGGCATTTTAGCAGTGTCCGCAATCGTGAATTACTAGTGCATGAGATAAACTGCGATTTCAACTCAGTCTTAAAAAAAATGCATTTACTGTATACTTTTCTAAAGTGATGTAAAATAGATTTCTGCAATAATTTAACAAAAATTTCTCCCAAAAAACTTTTAAAACAGGCCAGATTTTTAAGTCGAAATAAAAAAAAGTTTTTAGGTAAAAAAATTTCTACTTTGATAAGCATTCAATTTAAACATGTATTCACTTTGTATCACTTGAGCAGGTGACTTTCGTACAGGAATAAATCACTTTATGAATTATAAAATATTTATATAGCAACTTTCTGCATTCTGAAACCATTCTTATGGTTTCTGTAATGCAGTAATTTTCAATCTTTTTACTTCTCCGTACCATTTATGTACAGTATTTTTTGTAACTTTAGGCACCACAAAGTGTATTGAAAAACTAACTATTCAGATTTACTTAAATAGAAATGGTAATAATATTTAGTGTGTTATTTTTGGATTGTTTTGTTCAAATCACTCGGTGAATTTAGAATAACAGGAGTAAATTAAACATCATGTATAAACGTAATTTGATACAGTATTTTCATGCGCAACAAGCAATACAAGTTTAAAACTAAAGTAGCACTGCGTACAGCGGTATTTTAAAACAAACGAAAAAAACAACAGAATGAAGCAAATATTTTATATACTAAAGTTAGCATTTTTTAACGAATGGGAAATATAAAATTTAAACTAGATTAAAAAATCGGGCATCTGAAAGCCTTTAATTAATTAAGAACTCTTTAAAAAATTAAGAAAACAAAAACAAATTGGGTTTTAACAAACAAAAAATTATTTGGCAATTCGCGTTTTAAGGAAAATTCTTGTGTATGTAACAGATAAAAAATTTTTCGGCTGCCTGGTAAGGTGTGCTTTACTGGTAAATTGTCCTTTTTATTCAAAGCTGGTTTAGACAAATTCCAATGTTTAAATACGGCAACTTAAAAATGACAAAATAAAATACAAATAAAGAATAAATTTGACTGCATTTAAGAATTGTTTCCAAGAAGAGATGGAATAAAACAGACTGAAGTAAAACTCGGAGTGGTTATCATGTTTGCAGCATTTTTCAAATAAATTGAATAAAATTTTTTGTAGTTACAAGACGTAACATGTTGACTGCCGCGTTACATGGCAGCGCGTCACGCTGCATTTGTAACATAATGCAAAAAAAGCACGTCCGCGAAGCTAACATTAAACCTAATTTACCTAAGAAGGTCCTCAAAGCACCCCCCTTCATATAAAAACGTTATAACTCCTGTTACAAGAAATTTTTCGAGGTCTGAATCTCTGTGTGCTGTCTCGGAAATATACGCGTCCTTCTTTAGATTTAATTTAATTTCTCGCAAATGAAATATAAAACGATACTAAATAGTTGAAATTTGGCGATTTTGACAATTACGAGATTGTTAAACATTACGAAGATGACAATTTAGACGGTTACGAAATAGGATGGACGAAATAGGACGGACGGAATAGTACTGACGGAATAGGACGGACGGAATAGTACGGACGAAATAGGACGGACGAAATAGGACGGACGAAATAGAACGGACGAAATAGGACGGATGAAATAGAACGGACGAAATAGGACGGATGAAATAGGACGGACGGAATAGTACCGACGGAATAGGACGGACGGAATGGGACGGACGACATAGGACGGACGGAATAGGATGGACGAAATAGGACGGACGAAATAGGACGGACGGAATAGGACGGACAAAAAGGGGCGGACGAAATAGGACCGATGAAATAGGACGGACGGAATAATACGGACAAAAAGGGGCGGACGAAATAGGACGGATGAAATAGGACAAACGAAATAGGGCGGACGAAATAATACATACAAAAAAGGACGGACGGAATAGGACGGACGAAATAGGACGGATGAAATAGGACAAACGAAATAGGGCGGACGGAATAATACGGACAAAAAAGGACGGACAGAATAGGACGGACGAAATAGGACGGAGAAAATAAGACGGACGAAATAGGACGGACGGAATAGGACAAACGAAATGGGACGGACGGAATGAAACGGACGAAATAGGACGGACGAAATAGGACGGACGGAGGAGGACAGACGAAATGGGACGGACGAAATAGGACGGACGAAATGGGACAGACGAAGTAGTACGGACGAAGTAGTACGGACGAAATAGGACGGACGAAATAGAATGGACGAAATGGGACGGACGGTTTTTTACTATAGACTGACACGGAGAGCAGACCAACAAAAATTAACAGTTTTGAACAGTATATCTTCAAACAGTATCTTAAACAGTTCAAAAGTTCCAACAGTATTTCTAACGGTATCTAACAGTATTTCTTAATAGTAATTCAACTACCGTGACTCAAATGCTGAAGAAGCTAACTGAGTAGTCTTTTCACAATTAAAACCCAACGTGGAGAAAAAGGCAGCTCCACGTAACAGAAAATAAGCAAGCGAGGGCCTTGAAATAATGAAGCGGGTCAAATAGATGTCAAACAAAAATAGAAGTGAATTAAAGACAGAAGCAAACCTTGGTTCAAAACTTAAGTGATACTTGCTGTAACAGCTCTTAAAGCTTGTATAATAAAAATCTAGAATTTTATGACTCTTCCTAAAATTTATTCCTGAACATTTTGGTATTTTACTTGAGCAAATCCGCTGGGTACGTACAGTGTAGCAGGCTATCTTTTTGACTTACCTCATAATTTTCTTACAGTTTTTGCGTACAAAAATCATGAGATAAGTCAAAAAACGTTTTGAACGTCTTGCTGTGTTTATCAAGATTACTGCGTCACGTAGTAGTTATTTGTTTTTTCAGCAGACCGTGACTAATCCGATTATGTCGCAAAACAAAGCAATCAACGAAAACTTGAAGACCTTCAACTTTATGAAAAGACTAAATACTTTATGAATAAAAAGAGACTAATAGCAAATACATTTAACTAAACTAGAATAAATTTTGTCCAACATATAAAAAAATCAACTGCGCAGCTACTGTCTATTAAGAGTATTGGACATGTAAACTTGGGGTCCTCCGAGGACCTCCTTAGGTAGTCAACAAAAAAAAACATCCTAGGTAGTTAGGGTTAAAATAATCCTGAAAAAGACACTACTTATCAACGTGTCAGTAGATAAATATTTTATCATCAACAAAATTTTTTAGTGGGTTAAAAAAATATTAATTTTTCTTTTCAAAGATTTTTAATGGTTTTAAAATTCAACTTTTACAAACTTTTAATTAATAGGTTTTTGCTTCGCTTTGTTACTTTGCTGCTGCCTGTTTTGTTTGAAAATATAAGCATGAATTATGTACTGTGCAAATCAAAACAAGTATTTATTTAAAGCAATTGGTTCCAATTAAAGTGAAGCAAGAATACGTTAACTCTAACATTCTAAATATTTGATATTAACAATAAGTTTATCTAAAAATTTGAAAGGCTTTTTTTACAAAAAGTTTAATAATTTTCAATATGATTTTGATTAAACATTTGTTATACGTACATAAATTTTACATAAATTGCAAAAGAAATTTTGTTACGCAAATATCGAATATAACTTTTGTAAAGCGAATGCCGTCACAAAAATTATCTTTGTTGTGTACACTAGCAGTGACAATGAAATATAGTTAGAAATAATTTTTCCAAGTTAGCTAGTGATTATAACCCTGTTATTGCATTGTGTTTCAAAATAGCAACGTCCAATGTGTGTGCACAAGTGACAAAAATTGGTTTTGATTTTTATTTAGATATTAAAAAAACTATTACGTTAATAAATAAATTTTAAATTTTCTTATTAGCATACTAAGTAGCTTTTTAAAATAAACAATTTTTTTTTATTTAGCACAAGTCAGTGCAATAAAAACTATAAAAAATTTTTGGACAATTATTCCACTAAATAAACAAATTCCAAATATATTTTCTATGTGAGAGCAATCTTTTTACCCAACTCAAAAATGTCCCATCATATGGTACAAACAAAGTGTGAAAATACAAAAATATTTTTAAAACTCTTCTTATAAAACTTCAAAATACTGATGAAGCAATTGAAGAGAAAACTTGGGAGACAGAAGATCGAAACTCTTTTTCTCTTGCATTGTAAACAATGAAGGTTACTAAACTGTTAAAAAAAAATAAAACAGGTTACTCTCAACCAATTTTTAATAACGTTATCTTTTGTATGAAACATTTAAAAAGTAAATTCAAAAATTATCATATCGTCACTACGAAAGAGAAAATTAAATATGTGAAAGTAGAGCAGGCTTTTTATAAAAATAACGTATAAAATAATTTCTAGATTTAAAAAAAAATATCTATTGAACGAAAATATTTTGGCATCTATAGAAGCGGGTTACTTATGGGTTTCATAGAACACGAGGTCTGACGGTTTTGGATGACAAAACTCAACGCTGGCCCAATATCATCACTGCCAGCATTTGATCGAGGCAGTAAAGTGGACTGGAATAGTAAAAAGATAAATCCTGGGCCCAAGTTCTGTTTGTGTCTGATCCGAAGTGGATACTTTTCTAAACGACGTCGACCGCATTGGAAGGAGCTCGGGTATAAATGCTTTCCCTACTTATAGCACTTCTTATGCTTTCCTGAGAGTCTGAAGAATAAATATATGAGCAAAAATGAAGCAAAGAAACAAAGATTTAAAAAAATTAAATTTTCTAGTACAGGGTTTCTGAACTGGAGGTCCATGGATTCCTAAAAGTCCGCAGCAACCCTTGCGGAGATCTACAGGATTTTTCTGTAAAATAATTTGCTATTTACATTCTACTTCATTCAAAATTTTTCTAAATTTGTAAAACTTGCCAATAAAAAGCGAAGTTCTTTAAAAAATTTGTAACTCAATGTTGAAACATAAAATTTCTAACCAAAATCAACTATAAAAGTTAAAAGGTTATCAATTTAATTTGGGTATAGTTTTTGGTTAAACGTAAAGTGGACCGTTTTTTTTGTAGTTTTTACTTGACATTCGGAAAAAATTTAGAATCTAGGGTCTAGGTTTGTTTAGAAATTCTGTTCTAGTAATTAAGGCACTGGTATGCTTTGTTAAAACGATGGACTTGATTTTATTGGGGTTACAAAACGTGTCTTTTTTGTGATAATAAAAAGTGTATTTTCTGTAGGATTAATTTTGCTTACAAGATATAATTGTGCGAAAAACTAATTACTAGAATTTAGAATTAAAGTTGAAAAACTTTTTTTTAACAACTAAATGCAGGCTTTTTGTTAATGAAAGTAAATGGCAGGAAAGTGGTTTGGATGAAGTAAAAAAATTTTACAAAATGCTCGTTTTTCTGGATTTTTGTGACAATTATGAAACAGCATATTTAAACCAAACGAAATTTCAATTTTCATCTCCTAGTCAAAAAAAACGTTTTAAAAAAACAAGAAGCGTTTTACTTAATCTTGCGCCCCATCGTAACATAAAATCAAACAAAAGCTGGCCATGAGTAATTACTTGTTATAAAGACTCTAAAAAAGTGAACATTTTTAAAAGGTTATATAACAAGTTCAATGCTTATTATTTCAATTATACGTGACAATAATCAACAGTTAATTTGCAAAAATTTGTGAAAAATAGACTAGAGATTTTTATTTACGAAAAATGTTTGTTTTTTTTATAGGCAACTATGTTCTTGAAACAAAAATGAAGCATCTTGCTGCGATTTACAATTATGTATAATTTTTATGAACCACTTAAAAGTAAACAATCACCTGTTTGCCATACTCAAATAGAATGTGATGACGTCTAAAAGAGCGAGGTTTTCACATTTCAATTTATTTGTGAAAATTAGAATTTGTACGATGACCACTGGAACTGAAAAAATAATTTTTTTACAGTGATCGAATATTTTTGATACGTATATAAAAGTAAAACACCTGAATCGTGTCAACAAAACCCTTACAAGAGATGTTTTGAAATTGTCAAAGTTTGTGGTAATTATATTATAACTAAATATTTTCTGTTTAATAATTATCACATTTAAATTTATATACTCATAATTGTTTATTTTTCAAACGCTCTTGGCTTGTTAAACCCTTTTAAAAAAAAAACTTTATCTTAACCCTTTACTACATAAATTTTTTAATTTAAACAAAGAAATTCAAACTAAGCTTAAAAACCATCAAATGCATCGAAATTAATATTCGTGTATCAAAAGTTTAAAAAAATGAGAAATGGAGTAGTTTTATGGTTTATCATATATGATACAAAATATGCTTCGAGAAGATTTTGCAAAAAAATTTAAGAATAAAATTTAGCTTTTGTTGAAGAAAAGTCTTATATAACTTTTCAAACAATGTGTACAAAAATAATACTAGAATAAAAAACAATCATCAGGATGGGGTAGATGGATATCAGCGCTGCATTTAGAGTGGTATGATTGTCACGGTTACAGTTCAAAACCTACTTGAGTCTGTTTCGTTTTTGGTAAAAATTTTTACGACACTTTTCTGTGCTTGGTTTAATGGTTTTATCAAACAGCTCTAAATTTCATCTTTACCTCTAAATAAAAATTTTCATCTGGCAGCAATATATTGAGATCTCTAAAATTAATTTGGGATAATTGTTTGCCACTTGGCCTAAAGAGAACGCCCCACAATTTCCTGCTAGTTAGAAGAGTAAATAGAGATGGTGATAATAAAAATGCATTTTACAACATTGACATGGCATTTTTTATTCAAGGAAATGCCAATTTGCATCTAAGTAAACGTTTACAGTTGACTAAAGAAAAGCTTTTTTCCAATGTTTTTCTTTCAAAAAAATTTTTTGTTTCGGTGAATGGTCTTCTTGTTTTGCGCTTATAAATGTCTCATATTTTCTCAGTTTCTAGAAACTTCGCCAATGAGCCGTTAGGTGATGCTATCTAGAACCCCAGGCTAAGAGTAAAAATGTTTTTGCTGTTTTGAAAACAAACTGAAACTGATTCTTCCAAAACCGAAGAGTATCTACCCATCCGCTGGTTCACTCAGTGCCTTCTAATGGAAAAACGTCTTTTGCAAAAGAGGAGAATCATCAGTTAATTTTGTCAACAAGTTTTAAGGGTGCATCATGATCCAGCTGAACATCTAACGTCACATTACAAGCAAGATGAAAGTTTTTGATCATCTTGCTCAACAATTTGATATGCACTTGCAATCTTATCACAGGAAACCCATTAGATCTATACTAGAGCAGAAAAGCTAATACTTCCAAGTTTCTTTTGATAAGCCATACTGAGATGTTCTGCATGAAATAGCTTTATTGAATTGAGATATGTATTTTGTTGATAAAGGTTTTATTTAATGAAAAAAATTATCTAACATAATTTTTATCGTTTGAGAATACGTTTACGATTATTTTTTCGTATGACCGTAGAGACCAAGCTGTTGCTTTCTCAACCTTTTGAGGGATATAAGAATTTGATTTTAAAATAAAATGACAATGGATCAATAATGATGTCACAAATAACAAAACATTCGAATTATAACCCTTTACAAATGTGCTTTTGTTACGTTACAATCACAATCATAGTACACATATGTAACACTGTCATTTAAAGGGTTAAGCGGATTCAAAATTGTTTGAGCCACGCGAAACTCCATTGAAGAATTTGTAGTAAAGTACCTTTTTTTAAATAAAAAACAGAAATCACTGGGATAGACTGAGTATCGACCTTGCACCCTTCTGCTCCAAAGTCAGAGTGCCATAAAACTGAGCTGTTCTGTCAAATAGTAATGTACCAAATTAGTTTGCCATATATTAGTTCAAAATTGCTGCAGTATTTATTTACTTTTCTGTTTCCAGGTGAAGCAGCATTTTGAGTTTCACGTTACAAGACATGACCAAGCACATATTGTATCATATATGATACAACCACAAATATACGTGTATTTGGTCAATTTACATTAAAAAAATAAAACTAAAATTTTTAATAATTAAGTATGAAGTAATAACTAAAATATATTTTTTTCAGCTGGAAATTTACGTGAAAACTTTAAAAAATTTTAAATTTATTTTATCAAAAGTAACTGTAGTTCAAAAACTATATTTGTCATTAACGGGTGTTGACTCTCATTAATACATTTAATATGATTTGAATTGCTTTTTAAAAATAAAAAAAATGTTGCAGTTTTTAAGTTATGTTGGTTTAAGTAAAAGTGTGTTGGAGGTAGCTAGCCCAGAAGAAACCAAACGCTATTCTGTAATACAGTGGTTTTCAACCTTTTCTGTACCGTGGCCTATTTTTCAACCCAAGTTAACTTCACAACCCACTTTGGTCAACAAAATTAAATTCCCGTCCCAAAATCGTAGTGTTCTCTAAAAAAAAAAAAAGGTCTTCACTTGGAATTGCTGTCAATTTTCTCTATTTTCCCAAAATCATAGTGTTCTCTAAAAAAAAAAAAGTCTTCATGTGGTTGCTCGCACAGGACGCCAGAAAAATGCTTAAAAAATGGGACGGATGGCAAGCCTAATTATACATATATATTATACATATTGCTTTCATTTTGATTTATGCTCCATGGCCCACTAAAAAAACCACTGTGGCCCACAGGTAGAAAACCCCTGCTGTAATACAACGCTAGTACAGCTGGAGTGGATACAGCTGATAAAATGCTCCGTGCTTACTCTACTAAGGCAGCATCCAGAAGATGGTCTTTTGCAGCATTTTTTATCCTGTTAGATATTGTAGCCCTGGATGCATACGTCATATGCAAATATTTGCAAATAACAACTACAAAGAGAAGGCACTTTTTTATGGAACTGGCTGAAAAGCTGTGCTCAGAAGAGAAAAATAGAAGTCAAGTCCCCCAAGTTTTGCATCTGAAACGCATTCGAAAATATGCTGATAAAGACTTACCACTCAATAAAAAAACAAAATGTAGAATATGCCAGTTAATCAAAAAAAGGGTGAAATGTTGCAACTGTTCAATTTTTGTGAGTGCAACCTATTCTCCGCCTGTGTTCAAAAGTTGTTTTGAAATATAATTGAACAGCTCAATATTCTTAGCTAAGGGTCAATTGATCCGTGTGGCAATTCACCGTTTTCCATTCCAAAACGCAAGTTCTGAAAATAAATTTTTTTGGTCGACTTTATGTTATGTTCAGCAGCCAGAGACAATAAAAGTTAAAAGGTTTAAGGTTGCTAGCAAGAAACACTTTGGGTAAAATTTTTTAAAAATCGCAAAAGGGTCAAATGACTCATTTGGTAGTTCTAGAGTTAATTAATAAAATATTTTTCTAAGAAAAATTTGCTGTCACTTTTGTGCTACCAATAATATTTTGAAATAATACTTTATGTGGAAATTTTTATTAAACTTATTTGTTGGAACACTTTAATAAATAACTCAAACAAAATACTCAAGCATCGGTTAATAAAGCAACACGCTTTTTTACGATCAGTGGCTTTGGACAGTGGGGGCTGCTATATAGCATTAATGTTTTAAAAGTATATTCATCCCAAATATTGCTTTATGATATTAATAAGCGACATTCTGAGTGACCTGGAATCAATATTATATTTTAATCGCACCATAATCTTGTATCTGTTTACAACAACATATTCTAATTACATGGGTAAGTTTTAACTTTTCACAATATGAAGCAAGAAAATTGTGATTATTATTACTTCTTAAGTTCTATGATTTATAGGTTTGTCTTTTCTTTTGCAATTGATCAAAAATTTGCGTTGTGTATTTTAACAATCATATTTTTGCTTCAGTATTTTCTCATGCTTCTATTGTTTTTTTTCAATCTGTGATAAATGCTTCTTATTTTAAATTAAATGAGACGAGCGGCATTATTAAAAAGGGCGGTTAGCTTCACCAATTTAAAAAACCTTCCTTTCTTGCTTCATTGCATTCCTTTCTTACTTTATTATTTATTTCATCTCTATATTTAGCCTCCTGATTCGCAGGAAAGCAACAGAGGCGCTAGTACATAAGGAAAGTACTTACTCCGACCTGCCTCTGGAGATGCTAAGACATTGATTGCTATTCGGTTTTTAATTTTTTATTTTGGTTTTTTAATTTTTATTGAGATGTAACTAGAATTTAGAACTGCTTGCCAAAACGACAAACAGTGGAAAGTTCCATAAATTGTCTTTCTCAAGAACAAAACAGAATAGCGCAGTAGGTTTTAAACCGAGACTATGCCGTTCACAATCACGGCGCTTTAATTACTCAACAATGCTGCCGACTTATGTGAAGTTAAAACCTAATTACTATAAGCTTAAAACATACTAATCTAAAACGGTTTGTATTTTACTGCTTGTTGAAGCTTGTTGTCGCGCATCGCATCTGTATATCAGTTATGACTTTACAACGATCATATCAATTATAAAAAGTTCAGATTTTATAAAACTCTATACTGTTAGAAACATTGGCGGCAATGCCCAAATCCGAATCTAATTGCGCAAAAAATAACTCCTGCTCAAAATTTATTGCGCAGGAATTATTATTTATACACAAAAGCAAAAAATACAAAATTTAATTTAAAAAATCCTCTGACATTTTAACAACAATCATCCCTTTGTAAACTAAACTGTAAGTTTTTATTAATTTTAACTAACCGCGAAGTCTTTTTTACCCACAAAAAAGCAATCGTTAACTTTTCATATTGTGGATTATAAATATGCTAAATGCGTTTTGCACTCCAAAAAATTAATAATTTGCAGCTCCAAAACAGTATTCTTTAACATTATTTTATCTAACATTACCACAATCAGCATCTATAAAGATTTCTTTATTTATAAAAAGACATCTGTAAGCCACTACTAATGCAAAGCACAAAAATTCATATTTCATCTCTCTGTCCAAGGGTGGCAAACAGCTCATCCATATAATCCGGACGTGAAAATGACGTCATGATAATTGAATTTTTTCTAATTTAGTCTTTCAAATAAATAGTTTTTTATTAGCTAAACAAAAAAAGCTTTACATAGCATTCCGAAAGATACCTTAATTTTTTACTGTTTGAAGTTTATTTATTTAGCAATTGACGTGTTTTTGTCTTTGAATATACAGAGAAACTTCGTTATAACGCACCTCGATTGAACACGAATTTGGATATAACGCGATCAATCCATGGATCCCTTTCCGATTAACCCGAACACGAGAAGGAAGATACACCATCCCCACTTCGAAAAATATCTAAAGCTATCGAATACTTGGAGGCTAGTCTTAGTTTGTCAGAAACACAGGACGTGGATCCGATTAAGATTTTCCAATTTCAGAGCATTTTAGACTTTACTAGAAGCCGGAAACATTCCTCACTCAAAAAGTGTACAATGGACACTTTCTTTGAAAAGCAGTAAAGGGTAATATGCGGTAATGTGTAAAACTGTAGATTCACTTTAATTACTGGGGTTTAATGTGATGCTAAAAATAATGTGGTTACGTATGTTTAAATCCCGATACAACGCGACCCCACTTTTTACGCGATGACCTTCTATGGACCCCGCGTTGTTATAACTCTTTCTATAGTTAGGTAATTTCGACCATAATTCAATACAAAAAATTTATAAAAATTATATCCGGGTTTACTAAGCTTTTTTTCAAAAAGAGCAACATAACAAACAACAGAAATAAATTTTAAAAAGGGCATCTTTAACAAACGTAAATTTTAGCATACTAGAGAAAATTTTGCTGGAAAACTTGGTGCAAACCAAAAATATGCTTTCTAAGCAAACCAAAGTTATAATAAAATAGTCTAAAGACTTTTTTAAACATAATTTTTTAAAAACTTTTAAAACTTTTTCAGCGAAAATAAAAAAAATTTAAAATTGTTAAAAAACACCAGTGATTCTAAAAATTAAAGAGTTTAATTAAAACCTTAATTTTTCATTATCAACATGGTCGTTGTAAATTCATAACTGATGAACCGATGCATGCGCTGCAACCAGCTTCAACAAACATTAAAATAACAAAATCTTTCTAGCTTTTGCATGTTTAAGTAATTACCTTTTAATCTCATTAAAGTAGGATCCCTATGCTACGGAAAAAAAAAGCTTTTTTTAATTGGTGAAAAAACCGTCTTTTAAATTGCGGCCAATTGTTTTCTAAGATTTAATATAGTAGGCATTTGTCACGCATTGAAAAAAAAAAAGTAAAAACATAAAAAATACTGCAGTAAAAATACGTTTGTTAAAACACATTACACAGGTTTTTGATCAAATGCAAAAAAAACTAAAAATCATAAGGTGTGAGATATAATAATAATCACAAATTTCTGGTTTATATTGTTAAGGGCTCCTTTCCATTATGAGTGTGGATTAGAGCAGGGTTTCCCAAAAATTTTTATGAACGTACCACTAAAACAATTTCAAAAACTTACCGTACCACTTCAGCATAAAAATTAAAGATGCTTACGAAAAAACTCTCAACTACAATAACACCCGCACAATGTATTTATGACATGTTTGTTTAATAAAAGAAAAAAAGCAATTTATTAAATTATCATTTCCATTTCGTATTCAATGAGATGGATGCGCTTGCTTCTGCGCAACAAGCTCGTCAATGTTAATGTGAATTTTTGTCAGATTGAGACGAAGATTTGGCTCCAGTTCCAAACGGCTTCTCTATTTAGATTTGATGGCAAGCATTGCTGAAAAACCACATTCACACAAATAAGACGTACAGAAAGGCAAAAGAAACTTTGTAGCTCGAGTAGAAATTTTTGGGAAGTCACTTTGGCAGTGAAGCCAGAAACTGGACAGGGTTGATGTTTCAAATTTATTTTTCAATCTACCATCACAAGAAAGATCAGAAAAAGAATCCTTTTTATGAGTGGAAAAATCATCAGGAAGATCGACAGTAGTTAAAAATGGAAAACGAATCCAATCAAATTCTTCATACTTTTTTGGAAAATACAAATGAAATTTTTTTATTAACTGCCGACAATGCTGAGCAATATCCGACTTCAATTGACTGTCGATATGCAAATCATTTTCTGAAATAAATTCGCACAGAAATGGAAATGCAGCCAGATTATTTTTTTCAATATCTCCGAGTCTTAGCTGTAGTTTTCTAACAGTGCTATTAATTTTGTCACTGACTTGAAATATATCAACTGTTGCTCCTTGAAAGCTTACATTCAGCTCACTTAGAAATCTGAAAACATCTGCCAGATAAGCTAGTTTCGATAGCCACACATCGTCACAGAACAAGTTTTGAAAAGGAGAATTGATATCAATCAAGAAAAGACGAACTTCAGCACGGAGTTCAAACAACCGGAAAAGCACTTTCCCCCTTGATAACCATCGCACTTCTGTGTGTAGAAGAAGTTTATCATGCTTAGCGCCCATATCGTTGCACATAATTGTAAACATGCGGGAGTTTAATGCTCTTGCTTTAATCAAATTCACAACTTTGATGGCGTTATCCAACACGTCTTTAAATGAAGATTGTAGCGTTTTTGCAGTTAAAGCTTCTCTGTGGATGCTGCGGTGTGTAAAGACTGCATTTGGAGCAACAGATTGTATTCGCGTAACTACACCACCGTGTCTCCCTGTCATAGCGCGAGCACCGTCTGAACAAACCCCAACACATTTTTCCCATGAAATTCCATTTTGTTCAATAAAATCATTTAATACTTTGAATATTTCAACACTCGTAGTTCGCCCTTCAAGAGGTTTGCAAAACAAGAAGTCTTCAATCATTTCAAAATCATATACGTACATATCGAACATATACTAGTAATTGAGGAAAATTTGTCACATCTGTGCTTTCATCGAGCTGAATTGCAAAAAACGGACTTTCTGCTACTCGTCTCACACGCTGCGATTTCGAATAATCTGCCATGTCCTGAATACGCCTGCAAACTGTGTTGTTAGAAACTGGAACTTCATCTAATTTTCGAGCTTTTGCTTCTCCAATAAGATTCTCAACTAAGTCCTTGGCCGTGGGAAAAATTAATCTTTCTCAATTGTGTGAGGGTGAGCAGTTTTTGCTATTCGTAAACGAACAAGATATGAGGCTTTTAGAGATTTTTCATTCGAAGTGGTAAATTTTCTGATGAGCTTACGTGACTGTTGTATATTTGCAAGAATTTCTTCAAAGTTACAGGTTTGTCTTTCAAAGAGTTGTGCTTACCTAAAAAATGGCGCTTCAGCAAAGAAGGTTTCATCGAATGGTTCGTCAGAACCTCATTGCAAACTAAACATTGTGGCTTAGCCTCTGCGTTTTCGTCCATAGTAAAGGTAAACCCATATTGAAGGTACTCTTTACTATATTTTCGAATGGGCTGTGACTTACGCTTTTTGCAAATTTCCTGTTCACCTGAACTGGTGCTTGCAGCTGACGAAGAAGATAGTCTCAACCACTTATCCATACTTACTCACAACCAAAAATAAATTTTACGTGTACCGTACATCAAGCACCCACATGCTGCGTGGACGTAATGGGCATTGTGTCGTAACAGTATAAAAACAAACCGTACATTAAGCACCCACATGCTGCGTGGACGCAAAAGGCATTGTGTCGTAACAGTATAAAAACAAACATAATAAATCAAAATTGTTACGCAAAATTTTTATATTTATGAAAAATTTAATGGAAATGACTTTACATTTTAAATTCATCTATATTGATAAAAAAATAAATCAATTTCTGAATGTTAGGCGTAACACCTGTACCACAGTTTGGGAAACGCTGGATTAGAGCATTATTTTTTGTTTTATTGATTTTTTTTACCTCTTTTCGCGTTTAAGCGCTAAGCAAAGCAAAAAATGAATAAAACAAACAAATAACACTTTATTCCATGCTCGCAGTAGAAACAAGCCTTAACGGTTAAAGCTTACCCATGTAATTGTAATATTTTGTTGCAAACGGGAATGAGCTTATAGCGCGATGAAGATATAACGTTGAATAAAAGTTACTGATAATGAAACATATAGTTACTAATAGTTACTAACTTATCTGACATAATGTGTTGCATAATATGGCATAAAATATTTGATAATTGCATAATAAATGGCATAATGTAACTAATGTGGCATTGTAGCTGCTAACTCAATATAGTAGTTCTATTCCTATTCTACTAACCTTAATTTTTTTCAACTATTTTTTCTTCTACAATTAGCTGCATTAGTTTTCTTTGTTTAGTTGCATCTTAATGCAGTTATATTTTTCTATCTTTGGATCAGTTTTTTTCTATGTTTTCTTCTCCCTCGTAGTAGTTCTTCTTTAACGATTCTATTATACCATCGTTTCCCTAATTGTTTTTTAATGTTTTTTCTCCATAGATTTTCATTACCTTATTCCAAAAAAAATTGACAAACCCCAAAAAACGCTATAAACTTATCACACAAAAAACAATATTTGTTATATGATGCAAAATCCTTAATTTTTTTACAAATTTCAATTTGAAAATAGTTGAGACTCTCGATATGCAAAGTCAACGTATAATAAATTGATCTTTGAAAAAAGTCCCCAATTGTTATAATATTTACAGTTTCGATACACAAAGGTTATCTCCATTTTATTGTTTATCTTCACACTTTTTTCTATGTTCTATTCAAATCCACCCTGAATAAAGTTGGCTATAATCAGATCTTGGCCTAAATACGTAATGCATTTCTACTTAGAATATATTTAAAGTGTAAATTAAACTGCGAGACAAAAAAATATATTTTGTCCAATTTTTATATGCTGCTTGTGTTAATTTTTGTTTGCGTTTATTTTTTGATTGCTTTCATATCGTTTATTCTTTTTAAATAAATGTAAGTAGTAGCAAATAACAGTTTTCCACATAATACTACTTATAGTAATATTATTTATGCACTATGTAATGATTACAATACAGACAATTAGACATTAGCTTATTGCTCACTATTATTATTTTTTGCGTCTTTTATTAGCTTTACATTAATATCATTATCATTACAATTGTTATTATCATTATTATAAGCTTAACATTATCACTATCGTTTGCTTTGTCTTTTTTTTCCGTTTTAAAAAAGAATAAAATATTCACCAAAATAGTTTATGTATTTTTCATGGTATTTCACCTACATTGAGTAACTGTATGTGCGGTAAACTGAGCAAAAATGGATTTTTCGTTTTGCATTTTGATTACTTTGGTATGTGAAAAATCTCGTTGTATCATTTAGTATATTTCAAACACAATTAACTTCATACCAGTAAAAGTTTCAACTAAAACGAGTCGTTTACAAAATTTCGTAAAAGGGGAGAAGGGGCAAATTCTCCCCCTGTCCTGCATTAATTTTAAAATGCCAGGCCACAGGGGATAGATAGTGCCCTTTAAAATTTGCAAAAGAGAAACATTTTGTTATAACTATTTCAACTCTTTCAACAGTTACATAATTTTGACCATAATTCGATACAAAAAGTTTATAAAATTTCGATTTACACCCGGGTTTATTAAGTTTTTTTCAAAAAGAGCAACATAGCAAACAACAGGAATAAATTTTAAAAAAGGTATTCTTAACAAAAGTAAATTTTAGCGTATTAGAGGAATTTTTATTGAAAAACTTGGTGCAAACCAAAAATATGCTTTACTTTTGACAGGGGTGTTTAATCTTTTTGAGCCAAGGGTTATTTGACAAATTAAAAGTATACGCAACCGAGATTTATGAATAGCCCAAAAACTTTTTAAATATTATTCTTCAAAAACTTTTAAAACTTTTTCAGCCAACATAGAGCAAGCTGGTTTCCACCCTGGTAAGTCGACCATCGGTCAATTGCTAAGCCTGACTCAGCACATTGAAGACGGCTACCAGAAAAAGAAGATTACGGAAGCTGTGTTTGTAGACCTCACTTCTGCCTACGACACAGTGAACCATCGTCTTCTCCTCCAAAAAGTATTAAAAATGACTGATGACTCACATCTTGTGCAGTTTCTTGGAGAGATGCTGAGAAACAGACGTTTCTTTGTAATGCTAAACAATAAACGAAGAAGAGTCCGACTGCAAAAGAATGGCCTTCCTCAAGGCAGCGTGCTAGCCCCGCTCATCTACAACATATACACAAATGACCAACCACTGGATCCAGAAACCAAGCGTTTTGTCTATGCTGATGATATTTGTGTTACTAGCCAGCATTCAACATTCACTGCAGTCGAAAAATCGCTTACCAATGCTCTAAACGGCTTTCAGGTTTACTACTCAGAAAATTCTCTCAAAGCCAACCCATCAAAGACCCAAGTAAGCTCCTTCTACTTCAAGAACAGAGAGGCAAACCGTTCACTGAACATCATATGGCATGGAAAGAAATTAAAAACACCGCATATCCTAAATACCTTGGAGTAACCCTTGATCGATCCTTGAGATTTAAAAAGCACATCCAGAACTGCAAGGCTAAAGTGTGCACGCGAAACAATATCTTGCGCAAGCTTATTTCCTCACACTGGGGAGCTAGCCCTCATACATTGAGAATATCAGCACTTACTCTCTGCTACTCTGCAGCTGACTATGCTTGCCCAGTATGGTCACGGTCAGCATATGCTCATCGCCTAGACCCTGCTCTTAATGACAGTTGTCACATTATTACAGGGTGCCTCAAATCCACCAATACCAACTGTCTATATCTGCTCGCCGGAATAGCTCCACCAGACATTCGACGCGAGGTGGCAAGCAGAAGGGAAAGGCAAAAAGCAAGACATGACCCAAGCCACATGCTATACAGATCAGAGGCAGTAAATCAACGCCTAAAATCAAGGAAGAGTTTCTTGCATAACACCCCTCTTCTTAACATGCCTTCCGAGGAAATGAGGATTGAGCAATGGAAGAACCGGGTCAGAGAATGCCCTTTAAAGCCGGCTTTTAACATAGAACCAGCTGAGGTGCTTGCCCCTGGTCACCAAGTTTCCTGGAAAGAATGGAGATGCCTTAAACGACTTCGAACTGGAACTGTTAAAACCCGAAGCACACTTGCAAAGTGGAAATTTCATAATGGCCCGACTTTGTGTAAGTGTGTACTGCAGATGACACTGCAGCACACTTGCTTTTGTACAGTTGGTTTAACGAAAGCTCGGATGGGTTCGTTGAGGACTCTTCTTCACAACATAAACAGAGACCACTATCTCTAATAAGAAGGAATGTATTACAAAATTCACGACTGACGAAAATTCTATCCCACGCTTTGCCACACTGCAAAGCGAACTCAACGCTATAACTTGATTCAACCAACACAAATAATTCTACCTCAGTAGAACACAACTCCCAACCGCTGGCGCAAAATAAATTCAATAATCGTGAACCGATACAAAATCTAACGGGCTATTTCCTGTGCCCAAACAAAATCACTTTCACTCGAGCTGTCTCTCGAGTCAAATTACCTAATAATAATAACGTCGTCTCGCTACGCATTGGCTTTATATAGAAAAAAGATCACGTGAAGCAAATTTACTAGTATACTGTATTTGAGACTTAGCTCGAATTCCCTACAGAAAGCGCTATGCTCGAACGCCCCAGAACATTCCACTCTCTTCGAGAAGGCAAAGCTTGGACAAAAACATATTACGTCATACTGTCGGGCGTAAAGAAAAATTGAATCGGACGTTACATCGCATAATACGAGAGCAGCGCTCAACAGCGACAATAAGAATTCGAATTTATAACGGGAATAAATTACATCGTCATGATTAAAATTATTATGAATGAAGCGTGAAAATAATTAAGTTGTATCCCTAATGTTTGACAACGAAATTGGAAGAGTTTGATATCCACAGCAACAAAGTTGCTACTCTGCAGCTGAGCTCCTTCTAAAAAGTTTGATTCCCACTCAAAGCAGTTACCTTGTAGTTTCAGACACTTTAATTTCAGGTCTGCTTGGTGTCGTTTGCTGTTTAAATGACCTTATCAATTGCGGAGTCGGAAGATTAAGATCCGACTCCGACTCCGACTCCGACTCCGACTCCGAGAATTTCTAAATTTCCGACTCCGACTCCCGATTTTGACTTTGACTACGACTCCGACTCCGACTCCGATTCCGACTCCGACTCCCGACTCCGACTCCGACTTCCTACTATGAGCAAAATATTTTTCTTAAATTAAATTAACTAAGCAAAAATCATCCTTTCAAGTTGTTAGTTGCACAAATTAAGTCAGGTTTTTTTTAAATACATAAAAAGATATTTACTTTAAAAAATTATGTATATGAGTGTATATACCAGGGGTGCAAAAACACGGTCGCGCACTCGCACCGCGCGACCAGAAAATTTGCCCGTGCGACGTAAATCAGGGACGTCCAACCCGTGGCCCGCGTAAAAGTTTTGAATGGTTCACGCAGTATTTTTTGAAGCCCTCTGTCGCGTCAAGTTTGGCAGAAATGGAAAATAGATTTGTGTGAAAACCTTGTTATTTTTTAAAGTTCATTATAATTTTGGGACGAAAAAGTCGGAAATCTGAGACTAATTTTAGGTGAAGACCTTTTTTTTTTTAGAGATCACTATGATTTTTCGACAAAAAGTCGGAAATCTGAGACTAATTTTAGGCCAAGACCTCTTTTTTTTTAGAGATCAATGTGATTTTTTTAGAGATGAAATTCAAAATGGCCCTCGGCTCAAAAACGTTGGACACCCCTGATGTATGTGCTACTAAAAATTTCTGTGTGCTACTAAAGTTAACAAAAATTTTTGTACCCCTGGTATAATCATATATAACTGCAAATTACTGGTGCTAATCGGAAGAGTGCTCAATGGCTTCAATAGTCAGAAAGATTATTCCTGATTATCAAAACACAAATATTAAAAAAATATTGTATTAAAATAGTCCCAACAGACTGTTTCACCTGTAAGGCTCATCAGAGGACACAGTTAAAATAAATTTTTACGCTTCAGATGAAAACTCGCATCTTAGAAAAATAACGCTACCAAAAGTTTGGGTTTAAACGATTATTTTATTAAAGTAAGTGATTGATTAGCAAATAATTACTTTTGTTACGAGATATTTAAAGAAAACATGCTGTAATGTTGCACATAGATGTATTCTTAAACTTGACCAAGCTGCCGAAAAGATTACCGGTAAAGCGTAAAAAAATTTATGGATCATTAGTTAAAAGAAAGTGTTATAAAAGAATCTTTATAAAAAAATGATTTTATAACACTCTCTCTTAACGAATGATCCATACAAATGTTTTATACAGTGTAAAAAAAAAATTTTTATAGCACTTGCTCTGAACTAATGATCCATAAACTTTTGTACACTTTAATTTTTTCGGCAACTTGGCCAAGTTTAATACATCTACAAGTATGCGCAACATTGCAGCATGTTCTCTTTTGATATCTCGTAACAAAAGTAATTATTTGCTAATCAATCACTAACTTGGGTAAAATAATTGTAAAAACCCAAACATTTGGTAGCGTTATTTTTTTAAGATGCGAGTTTTCTTCTGAAGCTTAAAAATTTATTTTAACTTTTAATTTTTGCTTATTTTATTTCTTTCAACGTAAAATAATATTACTTTTTTTAATTATTGAGCCTCACAGGCGAAGCAATTTGTTGGAACTATTTTAATACAACATGTTTTTTTTGTTATATTTATGTTTTGATAAATACGTATATACATATAATTATATTATATACACAACCCATTAACTATAATTCTTACTGTGTTTGAATGAAACATTAATACAAATCACATTTGGAAAACTAATTCGAAATGGCATACATAACTCGAAACTAAATATGTATTCTATACTTAATGTTTATCACATTTTCTGAACATCAAAGTATTTTATGGATAATCATGATGTTATCTCTAGTCTATTTTACAGTTATTATTTTTCCCATGGTAAATCGAACCCGCGACAAACCTTAATGTTAATACAATTAATGCAGGGGTACAAAAATTTTTGTTAAGTTTAGTAGCACACAGAGATTTTTAGTAGCACATACATCAGGGGTGTCCAACGTTTTTGAGCCGAGGGCCATTTTGAATTTCATCTCTAAAAAAATCACATTGATCTCTAAAAAAAAGGTCTTCGCCTAAAATTAGTCTCAGATTTCCGACTTTTTCGTCCCAAAATTATAATGAACTTTAAAAAATAACAAGGTTTTCACACAAATCTATTTTCCATTTCTGCCAAACTTGACGCGACAGAGGGCTTCAAAAAATACTGCGTGAACCATTCAAAACTTTTACGCGGGCCACGGGTTGGACGTCCCTGATTTACGTCGCACGGGCAAATTTTCTGGTCGCGCGGTGCGAGTGCGCGACCGTGTTTTTGCACCCCTGAATTAATGACTTATGTAGGGCCTGGGTGTAGGACTAGACCCTGAGTGTTGTCTCCTGCGTGTAGGACTGCATCTACCTGTAGTCGGTTCGAAACTCAATGAGGTATGCATCACTGACGAACTTTAACAAGAGCAAAACTCGAGTGGTGCTTCTTGTTTTAGGTGGCTTAGTTTTGTTTTTGTCAGTAGGTAATGAGGTTAAAATGTAGATATGAAAATTTCATACTTGTAAAAATTTTTACAAATGTTAGTAATAACTATGGAATTTATTGACAATGAAAATTTGAAAACGAAAGTTTATAAAAGCAAGAGAAGCAAAAAAAACCATACGTAAAAGAATTAAAAATTTAAATCCACAATTATAGACTACAAGAAAAACAATAAAATGCGACTAATTTTAGAATTTTCCTGAATCACCAACTGCATATAAAGAAACTCCAAAGAAAAATGTTGACATTTCCATACCAATAATAAGCTCATCTTTATATCTCTGAAATAAACTTCAGCCATTAGTTTGATAGCATGAAGTCCATCTTCTTCACAGTAATTCATGGTTATATATTGATAGTAAGAATATATATGTGAATTTTGTCGGATTTTGTAAACCAAGTGAAAGGGGGTCTGTAGTTTCTATCTCATGAATATTTCAATTATTGTAATTTTGTACCAGACTGAACATGCAGGCTCCCTACCGTTTACTGACATTCATATTATGAAATTATTAAAAAATTCACCTTGGTTCTAAACTTTTGGTTGATATTTTTTTTGAAAGAATAGAGCAAGAAGACTAAGTATTAATTTTCAAAAATTTTAATTTAATAATTTGCTCGTAAAAACAAAATTGCTTCTATGAGTTTCTTCTTTATTGCAGCCCTTTGGTCTATTTTGATGAGCCTTAGTGATAAAAACAGACGTTCAATACTCGCTTCTGTTGGAGGAAGTACTTATTTAAGGACATGTCAAAAATAAAAAAAAAAGAAGGGATATTTTGGAGGTTGAAACGGATTAATGGCATTTACATTAATTTCAATGGAAAAATTCTCTTTGTCATAGGAGTAAATTGAGGTATGAGCTCGGTCACGGAACAAACTAAACTCGTATGTCAAGGTACCACGTATTATAGAAAGAGGCTGCTTAGGATATTAAATTGATTATGCACCTGGCATTTGCTTCCTGTCATTCGATTGAAGAAAGAGAAGCAATTAAATCGGCTGCCCAAGCATAGCATTACGCAAAATACTATTTGCTTACAAATTAAAATGTAAACTTTTATGAGTCTCACGCTGTGTCGCGCGATACGCGGCAAGGTTTTCTTAAAAAGATTACTGTACTGCACTCCACTGGCGCGCGCGGCCGCGTAAGTTGCGCTGTTAACATCACTAATACGTAAAGAAATTGTACATGAGGAGTCGGAGTCGGATAAAATATTCCGACTCCGACTCCGACTCCGACTCCGACTCCGACTCCTAGTCTACTTGACAGTCCGACTCCGACTCCGACTCCGACTCCTTCCGAAAACCTCCGACTCCGACCGACTCCGACTCCGACTCCGCAACCCTGCTTATCATCACCGCAACTACCGAAAAAAAAAACATTGTAAAAATGTCGCATGCGTAGTTTAAAAACTGGGTGAGTATGGACTGTCTGTAAAACTGAATAAATCTATATTTTTAAAAGACTCAGTCAAATATCTAAATCATGTGATTGACAAAATGAGGAAAAACCGTCGGACTCCTCTGTAATAGCAATCAAGCAGTTGAAACGTCCTGGAAATGTAAATGAAGTTCAAGCCTTTTTGGATACAATTAATTATTACAGTGCATTTCTCAAAAAAAACCAAGTGACCGAACTCGAAACTTTTTTGTGTCAATTACTCAAAAAAAAGATTGTACACTGTTTTGGGTTACAAGTAACTGCGAAAAAGCAGTTTGTGCGCTAAAAAAAATATTATTAATGCCTCTAAGCTTTGTCATTTCAATCTTAAAGAGCAATTAACTACAGACGCTTCAAAAAATGGTTTATGTGCTATGCTCATGAAGTTAATAATGGCGTAGAGACACCCGTTGCGCATGCATCAAAGACGCTTAATATTGCCCAAAAAATTTTTTCACTAATAGAAAAAGAAGCAAAAGATTTTTCTTTCCAAAGCTTTTCATCTGACACTCTTTAGGGAAATCGTCAGAATAAAGCAAAAATGAAACCGAACTTGATTATAAAGAGGAAAGCAGAGTTCTCATTGGCTGAAACAAGTTAGCCAATGAGAGAAAAGATTAAGAAAGTTTTATCGAGTAGACGAATTATTTTTGTTTGCACAGAAGGGGATTGCGAGATTTAACAAAAGTCGCTTCAAGAGCAGAAAGGTGAAAAGAAGAGCGACCTCGAGCGAGAATAGAAAATTTTTCGTTGCTGTAGTGAAGAGCACATTGGGCGTTGTCAAGAAGAAGATTTTTAACACCCGGCAGCCCTTACCAGCAACTTAGAAAGCCGTGTTACCTTCCCATCATCACAGCAATGTTATTTATCAGTTTGTGTACCACTGCGATAGTCGGTACATTAGTAGCACGTCTCAACGCTTGGAAGAGCGAATTAAACAACACGTTCTTGAATCCATTGCCAATCCTCCTGCCTCGCACAACCGCCAAAGTCTTTCCTGCTCTTGCAAGGCCAACATACGCCCACAACAATTTCACGAATCCGCCATTGGTCAACATCTTCTTGACAACGCCCAATGTGCTCTTCACTACAGCAACGAAAAATTTTCCATTCTCGCTCGAGGTCGCTCTTTTTTTCACCTTTCTGCTCTTGAAGCGACTTTTGTTAAATCTCGCAATCCCCTTCTGTGCAAACAAAAATGATTTGTCCATTCGATAAAAATTTCTTAATCTTTTCTCTCATTGGCTAACTTGTTTCAGCCAATGAGAACTCTGCTTTCCTCTTTATAATCAAGTTCGGTTTCATTTTTACTTTATTCTGACAATTTCCCCTGAAGAGTGTCAGATGAAAAGCTTTGGGAAGAAAAATCTTTTACTTCACACCATCTTCAAATTCTGTACCAACAAACGTCTATAGAAAAAAAAGCACCAGCTATTATATTTGGTGTGAAAAAAATTTTCATCAATATTTACAGTATATGGGCAAGAATGTGTACTTATAACTGATCATAAACTTTGGTTTCAATTATTTTGCCGAACAATTATTTTGCCAAACAAACCAATATTAACAGCGAGAGGCTGCAACATTATGCTATTGTACTGATGACATATCAATTTGACATCAAGTATACAAGTACCAATGCTAATGGACTTTCTCGGCTCTCTACCAAAGTCGAGAAAGAGTTTGATCACTTTGAAAGTATAGAGAATCACGAAATCATACGCAACATCGAAGAAACAATCGAAGGCCTTACTATTGACAAAGATTTTATCCGAACCGAGACTTTAAAAACTCTACTTTCAGAACGGTAACGGCTAATTTGAAGCGGTGTTTCTGGCTCAAACAAGTAGTGTACATTGCAACGACGGACTTTCTTGTTTTGCTAATTAAAAGAACTTGCTTTTTGTTAAACTATTTTGTTGCAGCGACATGGCGTAACTAGTGTTGCAATGTTCAACAGTTTACGCAACAGAGTTTTAAGTATACTACAAGAAGGCCATTAGGGTTCTACTCGCATGAAACAAATAGGTCTCGTCGATGCGTGCGGTGGGCAAACATAAATTTAGATTTAGAAAACTTGACCAAAGATTGTTTCATCTATGGTGAAATACAAAGCACCTCCTGCAGAATTTCAGTCTTGGCCTAGACCTGAAAAACCTTGGGAAAGACTACAATTAAATTTTGTTGGGCTATTTTTGGGAAAATGCTGCTAATTTATATTAACGAATTTTTGAAGTACTCTTAGGCTATGTAGCTATGTTGAATGTTGGTCAGACAACGACTGAACTTACTATTGAAGCCTTGCAACAAATATTTTTACATGAAGGTCGACCAGACACGATTATCCCTGCGAATGGCAATCAGTTTGTTTCAAAGTTGTTTACAATTTTTATTGTTAGTTGAGTATTGACCATCTGACTTCGCTAGTTTTTCACCCTGCATTGAATAGGGAAGCGGAGCAGTTTGTTCAAACTTTCAAGAGCTGTCTTGAAAAAAAACTTTTTGTGAAGGGGTTTCTTGAGAAGTATCGTAACGAAGTTGTCTTCATCAAAACCTGGACGGGCAAACACCAGCTAAAACTCTTCATGGTCGCCAACCGAAAAATTTGTTTTAGTTATTTATTTATTTTATCTTTATATTTATTCTCCTGACTTGTAGGAAAGCGACGGAGCCGCTAATACAGAGAGTAAGCAATTTCTTACAGCAACATGTTAAGAGCGAAGATTGATTCCTGGTTATAAGCATGTCCATAACTGTTTTCACAATTACTGCGCTCCGTCCCTTTAACAACGCTGCTTGCAACACATTTTATTAACATTCTACCGTATTTCGTTGCTAGTTTAAAATAAACGATACAGTATTTTCAAGATATAACACGTACACAGCGACTGTAAATGTCTTTTTTTGATGGAGATTATGTTTTAATGGCGTACAACTGAAAATACTGAAGTGATAACTTCTGAAGCATTTGATCGAAATTGCTTTTCTCTTGTGTGGTAAACAATGAAGTTCACTAAACTGTTGAAATATAAAAGAAATTACTCTCAACATAATTAATTCTTATGAATTAGTTTAAAAAGTTATAAATTTAACTAAACAACTATTATTGATATGTCCGTTAGTTTGGTTGTTATCAATTAGCAGGTTCTGCTGACAAAACCTTTTTTCATGTTTTTAAATCTTCATTTTATAGAATTTAAAAACATTCAAGGTTTCAAGCGTTGTTTAAAAGCTCATCATCACACTTGCAATAAATTAAAAAAGTCACTAATTGTTTGATTTAAAAGCCTAGGTAAACAAAAAAAGAACAAATCACTTGATAAAAGTGTGTAAAAAAGTAAATAGTAAATTTAAAAATCCATGAAAAAAACCAGTTACGTGATGACATAACAATGATTTGAAAAGTTTACAAATAAGCAGAGTTCCATTCAATATGTTTATTTAAGTCTATTAAATTGAAGGTTTAGTAATAAAAAAGTTAGTGGCGCTTTGGCATGCTATCTCAGCAGTTGTGTGATCTCAGTGAGTTTGTTATGTTAGATTTTACTTTGTTATGTGATCTCAAGATTTTTAAAATATGATTAGTAACCCTAACTCACCCTCACCTCAGGGTTAGGGTGATCTCAATATTTTTTAAAATATGACCCTAACCTTAACTCACCTTAACCTCGGTTGGGGTTAGGGTGATCTCACCCTCACCCAAACCTTAACTAGGTTGATCAAGCGAGATCACATTGAGCAATTGAGATTGCATACCAAAGCAGCAACAAAAAGTGTTTGCCAGTTGATCCTGCTAAAGCAACTTTCACATTTTAACTACATCATAAAAGTATCTTTATTGTTTGTTAATTTCTAATACAATAATTCCGCATACAAAGTTTTAGACATTTGATTCATGATATTTTATTTCGTGTCGATAAAATTTAAACTTTTAATAAACTTGAAAAATCCAGGAAGTAGTTCTCAGAAAATTGGAAAAAAGTATATAGAAATTTGCACATTGAATTGTACTGCTGACAACATGATAATTATCAAAGCGGGATGAAACAAATTATAAGTATAGAGGTGATTCACGTGTGTATTTTGTTTAATTATTAACAGGTTAGTTCTAACCTTCGTATTTTCTTCTGTAACTAAATAAACATCGAAAAAATAAAAAGGGAATAGCCGTGTCAACTATCAAAATCAATCAGAAACAAACCAAAAACATACACTAAATTGGACAAAGTGAACAGTAATTCACAAAAGCTACTGTGATAAAAAAAACCTTGGTCAACTTTAATGCATTCTTTTGTGTTTATATATGATTCAATAAACATTGTTACGAACAAACAGTTATAACTAACGATTATAGCAGAGTTAATGCTAATACAAATACTCTCGAATATTATTCTTTATTGCAATTGCATATCAGATGATTTGTGATTTTTCTGTGGAGCTATGCACAAATGTAAATGACTCTGGTTTTGCCATTTATTAAATTGGCAATCGACAGATCCTTTCATTTTTATGTTGAAAAACTGGCTTAGCTGATTGATTTTGCAATATGCATTTGATAATAAAATTTTTATTGTTGTTTTGAATCAACGCTGCTCGGTATTCTTGTAGTTAGCATTTCCGCCCCCGGCCTGGTGGTTTGATTTCCGAACAGGCCAAACTGACTCAATGTTGCAAAGTAGCGGTTTTTTCCAAAAATAATGTTGGGTAAGATGACCAAAAAGTCATTTAGCTTGGCCATATGAAACGTTTGAGTTTTAATTAAAAATCAAGATTTTTTAAACTTGGTTTGAAAATGCATATTTTTCAAAGATTTTTGTAAAGTCAACATATGTCACGCTTTACTTATACTTCCCTCATTTAGTAACAAATACAATTACCTGTTTGCCATGCTTAAGTAGAATGTAATGACGTAAGGTACCGTTTCGTTTCTGCAATCTAACATTTTGGCGAAAAACAGAATCTCCACGATAATAAAGGGAACTAAACATCATTCATAATTATTTAATGTTCGACCAACATATAAAACACGGTTTGATGTAGGTTGATTAGAAATCAATAAATATTTGCCTTTAAATGGGCAAACGTAGCAAAAGTACAATTCATAGCTGTTTTTTCACATTTAAATTATTGATGCTATAATGTATTTAAAGCAAAAAATGGTCTAGTTTATATAGTTTAATTTTTGGTCATAATTTTTAAAATTATTGATTATACTTTTAGCTATAACTGCTGATCTAAATGCAAAATTCGAACATCCACTAAAGCCGCTTTTCCAAAACGAACAATATAAATGACAACAAATTAGCAAACAAAGCACGCAAAACTAAATATTCTTACTTATTGTTACAGTAAATCCAAGTTGCATAATTGTAACTGTTACGAAAACTTTTCTTTCCATTTTTTTTCGTTGAATGCGATGAGCGTCATTCGCATTTTTCATTTGCAATTTGTTAGCACTCGCCATAGCTGTTGCAATTGTGAGACAAGTCTGCAAAAAAAGTAAAAAACAATTGCAGTTATCAATTGAGTAAGAAACTATAAAGAGCTCTTGATTATGATTTTCTTTTATAATTGCTTCTTTTTTTTGCACTCTTTTTAAAATGTTTTGCTATTTACTAGATTATTTATAACAAAATTTGTTAATATATTTTTAGAATTAATAAGTTTTTATAGAAATTAGAAGGAAAAGTTTCTCAACATTTTATTCATCTGAAGCCGAAAACGTTTATGGTTATGGTTTATTTTTGTTTTACTGTAGTATGAATATATGGGTGTGTTGCTGTATGTAATTGTGGTATTTTAAAAACTTTTTGTAAAAAAACTTACTTTGCTAATAAAAATGAAAAAAGCATTATCAAAAATATTTTCAGTTTAACTACAAATGAGTACAAAATAACGAACCATAATCAAATAGGGAAGCAGCCAAAAGATTCCACCCGTCCAATAAAAAACACTGTAATCTTCAAAATCATTTTTGTTCACCACAGGAACATACGTCATCACAGAGGCGGCAAATCCTCCAACCGTACGATCGGGAAACCAGACTGAAAAAATACAAAACTATAAAAACATTTTCAAAAAACAAAGTGTAACTGACAGCACATAGAAAAACTATTAAAAGATTTTTCTTTGATATGAGAAATATGAACAGAACGGCAAAACAAACTAGTAACAAATCATCGTTTACACGGGGTTAATTAGTTTGTGATGCTAAAAGTCGTTTCATTAAAAACTTTGTAAAATATTTTAAAAAATTGTTAAAAATTCGTGTTTTTAAAAACGAGCAAAATTCAGAAAGCTAACGATAATTAGCGGCAACCAGATGGATCTAAAGTGTTATAATTTCTGTTCAACTTTGCAAAGGCTGTACCTTGTGTGTTAACGTGCCTTAATTGTAAATGTTGTTCGACCTTGGTAAGAAAATTTTAATATGATATTTTTTCTTGACGCTCTTGGCGACCAGTTCTATTGCAAGTAAAGCTACAATCATATCATATTAATGGTTGTTTCAAACTAAAAGCAGTCGCAAAAAAGCAAGCTGAAATTCAAATTTTAGTTAGGCTTTTAAAAATTTTGCTTTTTGCTTGCTTTTTCCGCGACCACTTATAGTCTAACTTAACTTTTACAAAACTTAATAAAATAAAATTTAAATCTCTAGAACCAGGATCAAGTAAGTTTATTTGCTTGGCGCTGGTTATGAATCTTCTTTTTTTCATTACGGTATGAGTCAAAATAATCAACAAAAATATGCCAGACTTTGAAAAAAACTTGTTCTCATATGCATGTTGGATAATTTGCCTCAAGTTTTTTATGCAGATTTATGATGATTTGATGGTAAACAAAAATGACGTTCATTCATATTTTTGAAATATCAACAATTGTTTTCACTCAGTTATGTTATTGAATTGGATTTTGCCAATTTATTGTATAAGTTATATGTTCATAACAAATTAATCGAACTATTTAACCACTATAAAATCGTCTTTAAAGTTTGTCAGTATTTAAAAATTTGGTCTATGACACTGTGTAAGAAAAATTTTTTTGCAAAAAAGAGCAAAAGAATTTACTTGAATAGATGTTTTTGGTGAACAAAATTTCAAAGAGATTTTGAACAAAAGAGAAGAAAATTTTATCCATGAATTGTTCTCTTTTTCAAAGCTTTGTTTTCGATAAAACCTTTCTACATGTAATTGCAGTTATTTTTATTAAATTTACAAAACGATTACCGATTATAGCCTTTTTTTTCCAGCAAAGTTTTGGTTATGAAACGTTGTGAAGATTATCGTGATAAAAAAACAAGTCGTGCTGAAAACGTGAAACATCAAGCTTGTAAAATTTTCCAAGCTTTTCAGCTTGTACTTTGCTAACTTTGTACATTTTCGGTGAAGTTCTTTTTGCTAAAAGTTTGACCAAAGAGCTTTTGTTTTCAAAAGTTTTGTATTTACTGAACCAAATAAAGTGTTTTATGTAGAGATGTGTTTAATTTGTTATATTTGTAAAAAATCTCGATCAATGCTTCAAAAAAGCAAAGTTCTCCGAGTAAGAAAGACACCAAAATCTTCTCTAGGTTTATTTTTATTTGATCCAAGTTGATGAACATCTAAAATTTATGATAATGAGCTCTAATCAAAATTTTGATCAAAGAAGATCTTCACTTAGCGTTTCATATCAATATAAATCTATAAGATGTGGTCATTCATGCATATCCTTGTCTTTATTATTATTATTATTAATAGTTTAATTGAAAAGTAGCGGTCTTTTTCTAATCTTTACAAAAATAAAATCAGACCAAAAATTAATTTAAATGAACATATTTTATACGTACATATTACATATTAGATATTATATATTATTCAATTATATTATATACAGTAAATATACTGCCGTATTTCTTGGAATGTAAACCGGGCTTGATCAAAGCCGCCCTCGAATAGAAACCGCACCAAATGATAAAAGAATAAAAATAAAAGCCGCAAAAATGCAGGTACAATTGGAACGGTCCGCTTTGCATCTGCAATATGTTACTTTTCAAATGACAATGGGTTTAATGAAACTGCTTCTTCTTCCTGCATCTTTACGACATAATTTTTGACTTACGAAAGAATTTAACACGCAATCAAAGATTAACCTAAACCGGTCCTAATTTCCTACACAAACAAACAATTTAGAAACCTAGCTATTTCCAGACAATCTGTTGGATACCTCTCCTTTCACCCTGTAATTGCAATTGCCGTAAAAAATTCGTAGAATTTTTCTGGTAAAAAGCCTTCTTTCAAAATATTTAAAACTTTTTGTGTAGGATAAATTTTTACACCTCTGTTATTTATTATAGTAAAAAATTATAAAAGCCGCCCTTGATTAGAAGTTGCCCTTGAATAGAAACCGCACAAAATGGTGACAAAAATTAACAAAAATTGCAGCTTCTATTTGAAGAAATACGGTATATAATTATATTTATTTATTTAAATAAACATAAAACTTTTTTCCATAAAAACACAAAAACTTACAGAAAAAAGAATAAATAATCAGGAAAACAAACAAAAGAAATACTTACCAAATACCGAGCATGCCACAATAGAAAGTATCCACATTAAGATGATTCCCACAACAACAAATTGTCTTCCCTGCATTCTATAACTCATTGGTTTTGAAATAGCATACAATCTTTCTATCCCCATTAACATCAAATGATAAATGGAACTTGTGTATCCGAAATAAATAAATATTGTTCCAAAGTCAGCAAATGCTGATCCACGAATGTTTAAAAACTCCCTTTTAAGTTCATTGAAGGTCGAATTTATTGCCCAACTGAAGTTATAAGGAATAAAAACCAACAACTGGATGCCTGTACAAATTTTTAAAATCAAATTATTGTCAACATTGTTTTTATACATTTTTTTTGTTATAAAATTAATACTTTAAACCAGTGCTTTCCAAACGCTTTGTCTTAGTGACACACTTTTAAACCACAAATAAATTAGTGACAAGTTTTAATTTAATTTAAAAAAATTAGCAGCAAAATCTCAACTTACAAATTTAATGAAATATATTCGTGTAAGAGCTTGCATGCAAAAATGCTCGCAAAAACCTTAAAAATAACAAGGGCAAAATTTTTTACAATATTGTTGATTGCAAAATTACATTGTTGGTCGAAAACCCCTATAATATAATTTATTTAACTGTAAATAGCTAGTATCCAATATTGTTTCAAGTCCAATTGGCGACACACCATCGCACTACAAGGACACACTTATGTGTCGCTAAACACAATTTGAAAAACACTGCTCTATACAAAATATACTTAGTACAGGGTGAATTGTAGAAAATTATGTAGCAAATCTTTACACGCTCTATTATGTTTTTTTTGTGATGCGCGCAAATGCGGTTATTCACCATATTGGTCTCAAAAACTAAAAAATTGGCAGACGTATTAATAATTATATATGCAAACGTAATTTTTGGCGGTGCGTACGATATGATATATGATAATTAGGGCTTGTAACAATTAATTTATTTTTAATAGTTAACTTTTAGGAAATTAACGATTAATTAATATTTAATTTCGATTAAATCAAAATTTCTGCAGTGCATTTATTAACTGACTAAATGAAGCTGACTTTGCAAGCTAAAGTTTTGAATACTATAGCGAGTGTTTTTTTAAGGTGGTAAGTTCGCGACTTGTATGCAAACGATTTGTCACTAAGAATGCAAAAAACTTGGTCAGCACTTTTGATATTATGGTCAGCCAACAATTTAAATCCAAAGTGTTCTTGTAATTTACTTGATATAGGTTTACATGTATATTTAATAAATCGCTTCGTTTCTGTTGCCATTTTACTGTTATCACTATTATTTTTCTGCATGTTTATACATTTATTCAGATGGGTTAAAAATAAAATTTAAACTCGATTAATAGTTAAACAAAAATTTAATCTACAAAATGAATTAACGATTAATCGATTAATTAATCTTTAAATTCCACAGCCCTAATGATAGCATATGAAAAAAAAGTTATAAAATTTTTAATTGAAACCCGAGAACTGAAAAATTTATTAGAAATACGTCAAATTTTAGCCATATTACGAAACACATTTACTTTAAAGACAGATTCTAGTTTTATAAATCGTTTGTAATAAGTTTGTAAAAGCAAATTTTTAAGTAAATTATATTTACCTGTCAATAAATCAGCGATTGCTAACGACATTTTTATAATGTCAATTTTGTCGATTTTTTTTTTTCGATGACGGCGATAAACAACAGCAATAATCAACATGTTTCCAATTGAAATAACCAGTCCAAGAATTATCAGAATTAACATAAACAAAATTCCATTTACTAAACTGCATTTATTACAATTTTTGATAGTTGTGTTTATGCAAGCGGAGTTGGCAGAGTTGTCACAAAATGGCAAAGTTCCACAAAAAGTAAACGGCGATAAATTGCTTGTGTTAAGTGTTTTATTTTGATTAGTGATTCCCGGCTCATTGATGGAAAAGTCAACACCAGTGCCCACAATTATTGAAAGCGGAACTAAAGGTACTTTAAAAACAACCTCAAAGTATTGTTCATCAGTTACATTTTTTGTTGAAGTATTATAAAGTTGTATAAGTTGCCAACACCGTACTTTAGAATCTTCAAACAATTCGTCCCAATCTACTTTTTTAACTTTTAATCGTGCGTGGGCAAATTTATTGTTGCATGTAGAATTGTTTATTACAGAAAGTATTTTGTACAAATTACTCTCATTATCTAGATCAGGTTCCAGATGTTGTTTGCTACTTTCTTCGCTTTCCCCAATTTTGCTGCTGCCATTGTTTTCTCCGCTTTCTTCTGATTGATCGCAGCCACTGTTTTCTCCGCTTTTTTCGATTACGTTGTCGTCACTGCTTCCGTCAACTATTTTTGGTTTGTCGGAGCTATTATTTTTTGTATCTATTAAAATGGTTGAATTCAAATTAATTGTGCCTTCAACAAAAGATAAAAAACAAAAATTTATCTTAAATTGTAGCAAAAAAAGGATGCAGCAGGCACTTAGCATCCAGTACGTGCTTCGATCCTGTTTCATTGAAAGCATTTCTTTATTTTCTTTACAAAATTGCTCTTTAAGAAGATAGTAAAGTGTTTTGCTATTTATTGGGATGAATTCAAATTATTTTATCGTTTGAAAGTAAGTTAAACAATAATAGCAATTTGTTTTAGATGTGCAGAAAACAACAAAAGCTTAAGCAAGTTTTTTTATGCTACTGTAAAAAACAAACAAAGTCAGAACATATTACAATATTGCAAATTTTCCTTCAAATCGAACCCACTCCGCAACTGTTTGTTATGAAACGTTGTGAAGATTAGCCTGCAAGCGTGGCCGGAGCATTCTTTTTTGTTGTTGTTTTTTTGTTCTATTGAGATATGCGCTTGGCGTTTAAGCGCGGCAAGTAATAAAAATAGTATCAATGAAATAAACAGAGAATATTCCCGCCAACGCTTGTAATAGAAACGAGCCCTTATGGCTCATATTTTGAGATGGATATCAAAAACGTTATAAAGAAAATGATTTATAATGCTTCAATACGTTCGAGGAAAAATCTTGGCTGAATCATCAAATATTCTATTTCAATCAAACAATCAATCGTTTTTATTTTTGCCACATTTCTTAAAGCAATTGAAAAATAATACAAAAAATGTCATAATGGAATGTTTGCAAAGTTTTCAAAGATTTTTTAAACCTTTTTACAACTGAATCAACAAATTTAAATCAACAAAAACATAGCTATGATGCAAAAAATTAAACCAACTTTTTCCAGAAATTTGTACAGAAATATCCAATGACATTGAAACACAAATTTGTTCATTAGGAAATGATAGTTATTTAAGCTCAGATGAAGCAGCAAAAACTCCAGTGAAAATACTTTTTTTCAATATGCATCAATATGAGATCACTTATCAACCCCAATAATTTTACCAAGTTTGAATGTTTGATATCCACTCTAAATTTTAATACACATATAATTGCAGTTAATAAAACTTGGGAAAAACCTAACTCAACAGGACAGTACAAAAATTTGAAGAATTAAATTTATTTGTCGAATCCTCGTAAAAATAATAAAGGTGGTGGAGTAGCTTTGCATATAAAAAAAAACCTGATCTTCGACATACGTTCTGATTTAAATGTAATGGATGAAAAAATCTTTGAATTTTTATAGATATTTACTTTGACCATAAGGTTGTTACCTCTGGGACAATCTATCGATCACCTAAGAAAGATACAAAATCTCTAAATAAATTTTTTAAACACCTCAATTTTGTCTTTAATAAATTAAAACATAACAAAAATGTGTAGATAACGGGTGAAACAAACATTAATCCCGTTGGTTAAAAAGACCCTGGCACTGAAATTTTAACAGACACCATATTTAATAATAATTTTTTCCTTTAATCAATCGCCCCACTAGACTAACAAATAATTGTGCTTCCACCATTGATCATTGTTCCGTTCCTAAAAATCGCCCACACTATGTATATTCACAATCTCATAAAAAATCTCTTTGATTTCGCTTTGGTCCTTCTCAAATAGCCGAAGAAACAACGGTTCTATGAGCAATTTAAATATTTTATATTTATTGACAAGAAAAATGGCAACACTGCATAATTTCGCTTTATTGAGAACATTCTGGATTTCTGCTTGATTTGTTTTCGCATGTGACGCTTATTTGTGATTGGTGATTGGCTTCATTGAGTAAATTTCAGAACGATCGAGAAACCCTACCGACTGGTATAAATAAGACTCGCTGGAAAGCAGTAATATGATTCGATGATTCGATGATTCGTTGTGATAACTTAATTTTGGAAATTTGTTAACTGTGTGAAGTCATAGTTTTTTTTTGGTCGCAAGCCTTTGGTTGTCTACGTTATTGTGAAGAAGTAAGCTGAAGAGTTAAGCTACTGAATCTGTATTTGCTGTTGAATTTATACTATTGTGGGCTCCTAAGTGAATTGGGGCATAATTTATTAATAAATAAGATATTGTGGTAGTCTGAGCTGTGATTTAGCTAGACTATATTTTTGCTGTCGCTGGTTCGAAAGTCAGATTCAGCAAGAAGATTAAGAATTTTATCTTTTAGTAGACACCGAGATTGCGTTATTGGCGAGGCCTTCCTTACAGGCGCCGAAAGGTTAGACGATTAAATAACGTACTAAGTTACCGAATTAACTTCTACAAAATTTAAAAAACTTTTTACCAGCGGAACATAAATTTCAAAAACTCTCCAAAATTTAAAAAATTAAAATTTGTGGAAGTAACAAAATTTCAAAAACTTTAGCAAATTTTAAAAAATTTGCTACAATCATATTTGGACAAATATAACTCGTGTCAATATAACAAGTGGCATATTAGTGCATAGTGTCTCTGACCATTTTCCTATTTTTCAAATATCTGATATTGGTAAATTAAGACAATCTTGTCCAGTCAAAAATTTATTCTTTTCTGCTTCTAATCTGATAAATTTTCAAGCTTCTCTTGAAAATATTTACTACAGTAATGTTGCTACATTTTCTGACCCAGATTTAGCTTTTCAAAACCTTCAAAATATTTTTTTAAATAAATTTAATATAATATAAATTTAACCAACATTTTTTTAAACAATCAAAAAATCAAAAACAGAATAGCCAATGGTTTGACAAAGAGCTTTGGAGCTTACTTCACAAAAAGGACAGATTACTCAAAATATATATTCAAAAAAATAACTTTTTAGCAAAAGAAAAGTATCTAAAAATTAGAAATCAATATTTTCACCTCATTAAACAAAAAAAAAAGAATATTTTAAGAACAAATTTAAAAAATACGAACATCATATAAAAAAATTTGGCAAACCATTAATGAAATTTTGGGAAGGACTAAAGCAAACATCAGTAAAAGTAATTGTGTCTTAAGAGCTGGAAAAATAATACATGAACCTGAAGAAATAGCAAGCACATTTAACACACACTTTTCTACTATCTTGTGTAAATTGATATCTCAGCTCCCTGCTTCTGCAGCTAACTATCAAGACTACTTAGGTTCTTCAAATCCCTCTTCCATGTTTTTTTATTCAACATGCCCACAAGAAATCAAAAGAATTATATTTACTTTAAAGCCAAAGTTGAGTTCAGGTTGGGATGGTATACCTTCATTTATAGTTAAACATCTGCCCAAAAATGTAATATCCATTCTTAGCTACATCTTTAACCAATCTTCATCACAAGAAAAATTTATCTCTTGCTTTAAACACACCAAAGTAATTCCCCTCTTTAAAAAAGGTTGTCCCAAAGATGTTTCTAACTACAGGCCTATCAGCTTATTTTCCTGTTTTTCTAAAATAATTGAAAAACTTGTCTATATTCGTTTATATTCTTTATTAAATAAGTTCAACTTGATTAGTGAAAATCAATTCGGTTTTAGACGAGGATACTCAACTTGTCATCTTACTTCCCTGCTTACTGATCAAATAGCAACATCAAATAGCAACATCATATCATTTGAAGAAAAAATGAATAACCTTGGAATTTTTCTTGACCTGTCTAAAGCTTTTGACACTATTAATCATGAAATATTACTAAATAATTTGTATCATTATGGTGTGAGAAGCACAGTTCATGATTGGTTTAAAAGTTATTTATTTGGAAGAACCTAACAAGTTGATTATAATTCAAGTATTTCAAATATAGAAGCTATTTCTTCTTCTGTACTTCAAGGCTCAATACTCGGTCCACTCTTGTTTATAATTTACATTAACGACTTCTCAAAATGTTTCAAATATAGCAACAACCTGTCTTTTGCTGATGATACAACTATCATCCTTAGTGCAAAAAATAATAATTTACTGGGTCTCCATAAAGTCTCTTTACAATTTAAAAAAATTATTACAAAGTAAAATGATGAGATATCGCAATGAGGTTTGTTTTATGTTAATCAGTATTTTATAAAATTTTATTGACACATTTAATACACTTCTAAACATTTAATTAAAAATATCATTACTCTATTTAATACACTTCTATATCGGCACCATTTCTTCAGATGTTCTTGGTCGCCCACTCCTCCTTGTATCGAACACTGTTCCTGTCTCCATAAATTTTTTGTGCCATAAACGAATTGAAGGACGTGATGGTGGGTCTCTTCCATACTTACTTCTGTAGTTTCGCTGGGTCTGAACATCTGATTTTGTTTCAATGAACCAGGATACACATTGCGCTTTTTCTTGAGGAGCAGTCATTTTATGGGGATTCAGTTTATATAACTCAATCATTAAACATAAGAAATTTTTATTAAAAAATTTTATCTGAAACAATAAATTTTAGTGTCAATAAAAACTTAATAAAATACTGATTAACATAAAACAACTCTCATTGCGATATCTCATCATTTCACTTTGTAATAACTTTTTTAAATTGTAAAGGAACTTTATGGACACTTGAAAGCATTGACAACTGGCTAATAGCAAATAAGCTTTCCCTTAATATCAAAAAAACAAAATACATTTTATTCAGCTCTCGTACCACAAAAACATTGTCAAAAGAATCAGTTTTAACTATTAGAAAAAACGAAATTGAAAGAGTCACCTTAGTCAGGTTGTTAGGTGTTATATTCAATGAACGCCTAACATGGAAAGATAGAAACATGGCAATGCTAATCAGCAAACTAAAATCATCGCAATACGCAATAATGAGAGTAAAGCCTTTTCTAACTCAAGAAACTCTACTTACACTATTTCATTCACTAATTCTGAATCATATAAAGTACTGCATTACAACTTGGTGATATGGACACTCTGTGTTACTCAATAAATTACAAAAAATCTGCAACAATTTTATTAATATGATAATTTGTACTAATCCCGCAAAAAAAGCAACAAAGAAATAACAAAAGATAATATTCTTAATATACAACAACTCCATAAATTAAATATTTCAATTTGCATGTACAAATCATTCCACAAGCAAATAACGTCAGCATTTAACAATATATTTCAAAGAAAAACGTCCACTGTAATTACTAGAAGTAACTCTCAAATCATTCCAATATCATGCAAAAACCCAATAACAAAACAATCAATAAGATACATTGGCCCAAAAATTTGGAATAAGTTACCTAAAAAAAACTATGTAAATCCTTGAGTACATTTCTTAAAAAATCTAAAGCATTCTTTCTTGAACAACAATCAAACTCTTACGTAGGTCATCATTTAATATCTTTTGCTGGTCTTCTTTTTCTTGTGTTTCAGGAAAACAACTGTACAATTTGAAAATCTTCAACTTTACGATGGTCAAGAAAAGACTTAAGGAAAGTTCTGCAGGATCACTTTTGTTTCTGCACGAACAATTTTTTTAGCTATTGCATAAATTTTATTTTACTATTTATTGTTACTACTTTGCATCGGTTTTTGTAGATTTTTTTTAGTATGTTTCTTATGTTGTTTTCGTGTTTTTTTTTTTTTACCAAGACTGTAATGTTTTGTTTTGGTTTTTTTTCTTTACTGAGGTTTTTCTTCGAAAAATGATCTTTTGATCCACAACAGGATTTCTTTTGGTGGGTTGTTTGCCTGTTGGGATGGTAGAATGTGTTCATGCTTTTACATATATTTTAAGGACTGATCATATTCTTCCAGCTAAACTCTGCTATGGTCCCACCAATGCACCTCCCCCATAGCAGCGTTTTATTAAGCAAATAACCTCGGTCTTATATTTTATTTTCTTTCTTTTTTTCTTTCTATTTTTTTAAACAACTTTATAAAGAGGTGAAGCAACCTTGCTTCTATATGATACAACAGGTCACACTTTTCATCGCTAATTAGCAAGTCACAACGTCAACTCGTTTTGTTGTTTCTTCCTTTTTCTAATTACGCCTTTCAACAACTCACAAACTTTTCAACATTTTGTTGTTTTGTTCATGTGGCGGAGCAGAAATAAAAGAAAACTGAACTGAATTGTACTGAACTGATTCTATTCAATAAAAGTTAATCACAGTAAAAATCCATTTTGTTTGAAATTTGAGTTAAACAAGATTTATACCATTTCAATTTTACCTCATCTAAAATTCCTCACTGGTCCTTGTGAGTTTGATACTAATGAAGTAAAATGTTTTGCTCTGCCCTGCAAGTTAAATACATCAACTTTTTCACCTCTATAGCGCGAAAAAATTTTTAAATGCAACTAATTTGAGAGTAATCTCCACTATACTAATGAAACTTTCTAATCTTTCTAATAAAATTGTTTAGTAGATATGAGATATTAGAATATAATTTCCAACAAAAAGGTTCAATATTGCTTTAATCCTTTTTCGATTAAAGTCTGTACTTTTAAATTGCTTATAAGCTAAAACGTGCACATTTCTTCAGTTCGCTTACTTCACATGAATCACATGAAGCAGTTTTGCTGAATTTCATGCAATAAGTCAGTTTTCACCGGAATTTAGTGACTATCATGCTGAAGGTTACTGAGAGCTTTTTTTACACAGCGGATCTTGCTAGCATCTTCAACAAAACTGCACCACTCTAGCGGTTGTTTGTAAGACTTTATTATTTGTTTTAAAAACATTTTATTTCTCATCGTTTGCAGTCTTTAAAATTAAACATTTACAAACCGAAAATAATGCTCTTTAACATTATCTTATCTCATTTTACCACTATCAGCATTCATAGATTTGTTCCTATGAAAAAGATATTTGTAAGCTACTAACCTTAAGCAATGAATTGGATTAGAATACTCTACAGTGTTTATGCAATTCTTAAATAATGCATTATGAATTTTATTTAATGATTGACTGAATAGCGTTTATAAAAACGTTTTAGTTTTGCACAGATCAAAGCTTCCTCTTAGCTTTTTATTGAACAATAATTTAATTATTCAGACAAATACAAGATCTTACATTTTTCACTTTTCCAATCTAAAGTTTGATATTCATCCGCAACCGGTCTCTGTGCTTTTTCATAAAAACACCAATGGTTGGATGAATTTTAAGCTTTTTGTTTAAAACGAAATATAAAAGTGCTTTTGTGTCATAGTTCAGTGCTTGCAACCTTTTTTTACTCACGGCACATTTAACAAACAAAGATTTTGCGGAACTCCTCGACCAAGAGAAGATTTTTTGCCTTAGCTTGATTGGGAGGTTTTTATAAAAATTGTCTAGATACACTATTAAAAGTTTAATTTTTTTACTTTTTTTAAAACTGTTAAAAACCTTTTTTTAAGTTTTTGTTTGGATATCAAAGAAAAAAATTTACAATTTACTTTAAAATTAAGCAGAAGGGTTTAATTAAGCGTTTAAAATTAAGCAGAAACTAAAAAAAGGTCTTTAACTCTCAAAAAGAAAAAAAAATTGTATTTTTGACTACACTGTCATTTTTAATGATTTTTTTAAAAATTCTTTCCATTACTTATCTAATAATTATAAAGCTTAAGTTTCAAAAAACAAGAGTTTTTTTCTGTTTAAAAAAGCATGTTTTGATTATCGTTATTCCGCGACACACATATTGCTGTCTCGCTGCACAGTGATTGCGTAGCAATGTCATTGTTGTCTGATACGGTTTTTCGAGCATTTTACGCCATTGATCATTTCCGCTTTGAGCATGACGAATTCTTGAAACCGAACTTTTTATAATACGTTGTATTTTACAGTTACCTATAATTGTACCACTAAGAGCTTCAATGTTTTTGATAAGTGTGTGGAATATTTGTTAATTAACGCTTCGTAAATGGAGAGCAAAAGAAAAACAATAGCATTGTTGTTTGTGTAGATGTATTCGATCTATTCCTTGTGGCTTTCGTCGACTATTTTTTTCTGCATCAACGGCATGAAAAAAAGCGTTGTGTGGCTCATATAAAGTCTTATGGCTGGTTAGAATCTTTAACCCTAAAAGAGAAAATACGTCGTGCAAGCGAGGTGAACGAAATCTAAGTATTATGCATCAATATTGTGTCAGAACAATCATACGGTATAATTTTGAAATTAAATAAAATCATTTTCTTGTTTAATGCCGTGGATCGGGCTAACGTTTCCGGGTTTGAATCGTTGCGATACAATGAGTTGAAAAATCTGGGGTTTAAATCAGAAGTCGGTAAGTCATTTGTAAAGTGTTGAAAGTAGAAATATTTTATGCTTACGGAATAGTGGAAGTTGATTACACGGTAAAAAAACACATAAAACTCAATCCGGCTTACTGTAAACAACAAATGTACCATGTATCTGCAATTTAGAATTTTTGTCGAAATTAAGCATGTTGATTCTACAAAATACATCGAATAAATATTCATAGAAAAAGATCAAGTTCATTTAATTAATGTCTTGTAGTGCAGCACAAAAACTGTTTGCTTTAATTTTATGAACTACTTTCTGCAACCTTGGAGGAAGGTGAAGTTAAGCGAGCTTCACAAAATCTGTCTTGCTTGCTTGCTTATTAGCTTGCTTTTTTTAAAGATAATCCAAAACTATGGAAAAATAAAACAGGTCCAAACTTGCAATGAGTGGTAGATCCATTGTAGAATACACAGACTGAGAAAAACATTTTAAAAAGTTATCCTTAACAAAAAATCTCAGCTAAATGCCATTCAGCTCTGTAAGCTTTTGTTTATTCAACTTCTTCAGATAACTTATTCAAATAGAATCAATAAAGAAAACTTATTGACAAAGTTCTAACTGAAAAAAAAACTTAAAATATCGTTGGTAAATTGTTTCATATGCAAGTACTAACTAACTCTTCAATTATAAATCATTTTACACGTCTTGGATTTAAATTTTTGTTAAAGTTATGAATTATATTATTTGAGTGAAAACATTCAACCACAGCTATGATATCTGATTAAAATATGGTTATTGCAATAAATTTGTATTGATTCTATTCAAATAACAGTTGACCATATTGAAATATTATCGCAGTTAAAAATTTAGTTAAACAAGGTTAATAGAATTCCCCGTTTTATCTCATTTAAAATTCCTTACTGACCTCTATGCATTTGAATGAAACAAAATGTTTTGCTCCGGCTTGCATTATCTACTTTTTTGAGTTGTACAGCTATATCAGTGAATTGCATTAAATAACTTAAATATAGCCTATTAGCTTTTTTGAGTTGTACTGCGAAAAAAAGTTTAAAACTTAAACAGTGGACTCAAAATAAAATCCTATGATTTTATTTTGAGTCCACTGTACGAACAAAACTTTCTAAATGTACGGTGAAACTGGTAGTGATTACGAAATCTTAAAATATGATTTCAAGGAAAAAAGTTTAATATTGCCTAAAGCCTTTTTTTTGTCAAACGATTAATGCTTTCAAGTTGCAAAAATTTACAACATTCTCGAGTTTGCTCAGTTCGCATCAATTGTAATAACATGAAGTTCAGTTTTGCTAAGTTTCACGCAAAAAATTAGTTTCAACCGGAAGTAAGTAACATACTGAAGGCTACTGAAAGCTTTTTTACACTGCTAATCTTACGAGCATTTTCAACAAAACTTCAATAGCTTCCCGGTTGTTTATTAGACTTTATTACTTATTTTTAGTTTTTTCGAAAAAAGTTATAAAAACGTAGAAAAACTCGTAATAGTGATTCCAATCCAGACATTTTGTGTTCTACTATAAGTACTAAAATCCACTTGACCCCTTCTTAAAAACAGTTTTAATCCAAAAACTCACAATGTACAGAAGAATTTTTTCTGTAAGGTACAATCATTCCACTCACGTTAACTCAGCTTTAGCAGCGCGTCTTAGCTAAAGAGCGTGATGACTAATTTTGAATATGCACGCCCACAATAAAAATAAAATGCACCTTTCCCTAACACCAGGCTTAAAAACTCAAGCACCAGTCAAAAATAGAATTTCATTTTACACAGAATTCACACACTCTCATTACTATTTTATTCTCAAAGCACTCTGGCCAATTGCATTTTTTACCTCCTAAGGCGTTAGACAAACACTTTTTCATTTTGCTATCTCCACTGGAAAGATGCTGCCAAGTTATAAGAAAAGATTATCACAGATAATACTTGTATCGCGTGCAAACTATAAGACCTAGATTCACAAAAGACCCAAAATTTGCTGATACCTGAATGAAGTAACCTCGAAAGACTTTACATCACAATGCAAAGTGTATGTTAAAACCACAATCGATTTGTGTGCTAAATCATGTGATATTGGATTTTGTGCGGGTTAAATAAGTATGAACAGGTTGAGTTGAGTGAAGTTGAGTGCAGATGTTATGTGCAACATGAATTGTGTCAAGTCAAAAGATAAGCTAAGCTGAAACAACTGCAGGTTACCATATTGTGCAAGAAATAGACATAACACAAGGATACTGGCAAACTGAAAGGTTTAGCATGCCAGTTTCTTAAAAATTTGACATATTGTCAACGGTTTGCAATGCTTTTTCTCTCTTTCGAATCACTAAACATTTTTTTACATGCCTTTCTTTAAAAATCTTTCATCAATTTTATACAGAATGTGTTAGTAGCCTCGTAGCACGCAAAAGCACACAGCAGTTACAAAATTTTAATAAGATTTAAATCTTTAAATTTTACTCTTTAGGCTAGATGCCGCCTTGCCTTGGATGCTCGGGCTGACACCTCGTTCGTCCCCCTCCCTCTGCACGCTATTGCATTGGAAATCGAGTGGTTGTGGGTGTACGGTGATGTTTATAAAATAATTAACCTCTACCAACCTCCAACAACACGACTGCAATCCTTGGATCTTCCTTGTTTTTCATCCCTCTCTCTACGACGGCAATTTCAACTGTGGCCACTTTGAGTAGGGTTACGATGACAACAGTGCGGACGATGAGTGCTTGGTACGCGGAGCAAGTATGAAAAGATTAACGACGATTCACCACGGCCGGTTGGCCGTCCACTATTGGCCACCAACTTTCGGCCACTTGGGTCATTTTTCCACCATTCATTGTTCGTCACGATAAATAAAGTTACAGTTGTGTAAAGTTTGTTTTTTCTCAGCGACTTTTTTTAATTCTTTCGCCAGCTTTTGTTTTAAAGACTCTAAGCCAGGGTTTCTCAAACTTTTTTATTCACGGAACACTTTGTCTCATTACTTTTGCTCCCGGAAAACTTCATCAAAAAAAATTCGAATGACAAATTTGCCAAGAATATTAATGGACTTTTTTTGTAAATCAAAAAACTAAAATTGCTTAAGCGAGTCATAACAAAACGTAACATAAGAATGAGAAATTTAAAAAAATATGTAAAGGTTATGCAAACTTATTATAACATACTTGCAAGCCGTCATTTTCATTGTTCAGCGAAACCATAGGCGTATCAGCTAAAAAAATTTGGGGGGCAATGAAATTTTGCCCAAATTTTGTGACATTTGCCCAAATCATGATTTTCTAGTACTTTACGGATAGGACAAAAATAGTCTGAGATTCCCGGAAGAAAACCAAATTTCGTCTAAAAAAAATCTTCACTGCGAATCAATCTCATATTTCTCAATTTTTATCCCAAAATCAAGATGTTCTCTAAAAAAAAAAGACAAAGGCCTTCACTTAAATTTGTAACTATTTTTTGCAGTTGATCATTGACACTGCCCTAAAATTCCCGACTTTACCCAAATTTTTCATATCGCTTTCCAAAAAATTCTGGTTTGGCCCAAATATTTTCTTGTCGCCCGAAAAACTTGAATTTTGCTCAAATCTTGGAAACTTGGGGGGCAATTTCCCCTGCCTCCTCGCCGGGTACGGCTATGAGCAATTCAATTTAATTTAGCAATCCAAAACAAATTTGCTCATTGTAACCAATTATGCAACAATTCAAATCCATCTTTTAAAAACAATGAACAATCACTTGAAATGATCAACAAACTGTCAGGAGCTTCTGAGAGCTCCACTATTTCCGATAAGTGTGTAGAATATTTATCAATTAATACACCTTAAAAATGAAGCAAAATAAAAACACATTCGAGGAAGAGCATAGAAGTTTTGATAAAATCGTGTTTGCTTTCGTCCATCTATTTTGTAGCATAAACGCTTAGAAGATAAAGCATTGTAATACTTATATAACATCTTGTGGCAGGCTAGAATTATCCACACAAACTTCTTCTTTCGGCTTCTCCCTACTCAGGGTCGTCACAGCGCGATAGTAATCTCCATTTCACTCGGTCTACCAAATTTATCCACCTTCTCCTTGGCCTTCCTCTTTTTCTTCTGCCTGGCATCGCCATCTCCGACATCCTTTTCCCCATGTAGTCTTTCTTACCCTAGAATTATCCACACAACTTATTTAAATAATTAATTTATAAAATAAACTTATCAACTTTATCAGGTGGTCTCATTTTAAACCAGTAAAACTGAAAAGAAAGGAAAGTAGCCAAATAACTGATAACACATTATACTTAGTCACAAACTCTATAATAAACAAAAGCAAAAAGAGCTTGACCTTGTTTATAAAAGACGGAGGTCGTCGCTACAACATCAGACTGCTCAACAATACTTAGTTATAAGATACACAAAAAATAGGAAAGATTTTATTATTTTATTTTTATTTTATCTCTATATTTATCTTCCTGACTCGCAGGAAAGCGACGGAGGCGCTACTACATAGGGTAGGCAATTACCCCGACCTGCTTCCGGAGATACTAAGATTTTGCTGTCCGCTAGTAATTTAATAGAGATATGACTGGAATTTAAAACTGCTTGCCAAGACCACCAAGCAGGGGAATGTGCCGTAAAGTGTCTTTCCCAAGGACACAACAGAATGGCTGCGAATACTGATGATCACCTTTATAGGTCGAAATCAATTTTTTGTTATGAGTTAGTTAGTTTTAGTTTTTAATTCCTACATTAAATAGTTGGCCCATTGAATTTTGACTGATTTTATTGATTAATTTATGTATTGCAATTTGACCACTTAAATAAAAGCATTAATTTGAATTTGCTAAAAAGAGTAATAAATATCTGTTAAAGGACTTTAAAGGTAAAAATGTTTAACTTCTTTACTGAAACCTATTGCCTGTAAAAATTTTTAGTTTTTGTTAAAAAATACTTTTTGTTTCAGTTAACTATCGTGTGAGCATTTTTATTTTTATTTTTAATTAATTTATTAATTTTAACAATGCATTCTGATTAAATATTTTTTCTTCTGTGTTTAACTGTAAAATTGTAAAGGTAAAAGGTGTATTTAGCCGTAAAGGTGCCATAAAAGGTCTTGTTGGATTTGAAAACCTTTAGTTATTTCTTTAGTTAGAATATTTTTAGTAATTCAAAATAGGGCATAAAGAGAACCAATAGTCAGCATGTTTAAGTACGTTGTATTCTACAGTTACCCATAATAGTACTACTACAGAGTTGTAAAATAATCTATAATTTTAAAAAACTAAATTCAAAATGCAGTTTTAACGTAATGATAAAGTGATAGATCTACATTTACTTGCTTTTTTGAGGCAATTTATCTAAAGTGCTTGTAATTTTGCAATTAAGAAAAATGTCACATATTATAACCTGTTATGCTACCAGTTAAATCAGTCTTTTTAAAAAGTTTACAAGAATTCTTTTAAAGATTGAGTAAAATGTAAGGGGGTTCTAAAGAGCTTCAATGTTTTTGATAAGTGTGTAGAAAGTTCATTAATTAACCCAACTTAAATGGAGAGCACAGGAAAAACAATAAGATTGTGGGATAGCATAAATGTTTTCCATCAATATTTTGGGGGTGTCTTCAATCTGTTTTTTGCTGCATTAACGCTTTAAAAATGAGGCATTGTGTGGCTCATAAAAAGTCTTGTGGCTGGCTAGAATCTTCCATCCAAAAAAGGAAATATAAGCATCTAGATGAATGAATTTTTAGTATTGTGCATCAGTATTATGTCAAAACAGCCATACAGATTAGTTTTTAAATATAACTAAAATCATTTATCCTTGCTTTTTTGTGTTTTTAGTCCCTAGTTTATATACCCTGGAGCGAGCTTGAACTTCCGAATGTGAATGTTGCAATATCATGTCAAACTAGGGTTTAGAGTGGGAGTCACAGTCGGAGTCGGGCATTAAAATTGAAAGTCGGCGAGTCATTTATAAATTGTTCAAAGTAGGATTATTTTATCTTAACCAAATAGTTAAAATCGATTTCATACATTAGAAAACACATAAAACTCAATCTGGCTTTACTATACGAATAACAAATACAGTATATACTGTATACGATGTAGCTTTTTTGTCGAAATTAAGCATGCCTTTTTCTACTATATAAATCAAATATATATACGCACAAAGAAAATGATTTACTCCAGTTAATAACTGTCTTGTCCTGCAGCAATAAAGTGTTTTTTATTTTAAATTTTCGAATTACTTTTTACAACCTGGGCGGAAGATGAAGTTAAACAAGCTTCACAAAATCTGTTTTTCCTGATATAGCTTGCTTATTATAATTTATTCATATCATTAATTATTGTAAAATTTTACAGATCCTGCAGCAATCTATTTAATATAAGAACGTGCCCTTGTATTTTGAACTCATAAGAAAGATTATGAACTATGTTTTGACGTAAAAAGTTGATTTTCCTGATGTTTATGTTGATTCATCTTTTTTCGAGTTGATTTATCTTTTTTCCAGTTTATGCATAGTTTAGTAAAAAACAACAAACAATGCCCTCGGCGAAACGCGTAAAGTATTACCTTTTCAAACTAATCAATAAATGCTTAGCTAGATCGTTGACCTAAAAGGCAATCCTATTATGTTTTTTGCAGATAGTTCTATAAACTTACATTTTGGAAGCTTGAGTTAAAAATTTGAAAGAAACTGATAAAAATAATGATTAATTAATTGTATGAAACAGGGGTCAAACTCATTTGGTGCTGTGGGCCATATGTGAGCCAGATTATTTTTTAAGTAATTTTACGTGGGCCACACAATTTATCGAATTAAAAAAAGATCTTCACTTTGAATCTCTCTCGGATTTCTTGAGTTTGTCCCTAAAAGTAGTGTTCTCTAAAAAAAAAGGGTCTTCACTTTAAAGCTGTCTTGGAATTCTTGAGTTTCGTTCCTAATCAGTAGTTACAGGCCTAATATGGCAAAAAATTGAAAAACGTGGGCCACAAAAGAGAGCAAGGCAGGCCGGATTTGGCCCGCGGGCCGCCAGTTTGACACCCCTGGTATAAAAATTTCAATATAATTTCAATAAGTTTTATAAATCGTAAAGCTAACAAAAAACATTAATAAACTTATAATTTGAGAAAAAGTTAAAATAACGTATATAAATTTTTATCTTCAGGTACTAACGTTTTTTTTAATTATCAATTATTTCATACGTCTTTCATTAAAGTTTTTGTTAAGTTACGAATTTTATTATTTAAGTAAAAAAACATTCAACCACTATCATATCTGATTAAAATAAGGCTATTGCAATAAAATTGTACTGTATTGATTTTTTTCAAATAAAAGTTGACCATGTTGAAATATCACCGCAATTAAAAAATTTAGTTGAACAAGGTTAATAAAACAAAATATTTTGCTCAGCTTGCAACTTATATGTATTTGCTTTTTTGACTTGTAGAGCATCAAAAAAGTTTAAACTAAAAATCAAATTAATATCGTACATACAAATATGATTTTACTTCGGGTGGCACTATACAAACGAAACTTTCTAATGTACAGTAAAATTGGTTGGTCGTTATAAGATCATAGAATATGATTTCAAGGAAAAAAGTGTAATATTGCCTAAAGCCTATTTTGGTCAAACGTTTAGTGTTTTTAAGTTAAAAAATTTGCAGCATTCTCGAGTTTGTTCACTTCACACGAATTGCAATAACATGAATTTCAGTTTTGCTAAATTTCATACAAAAACTTAGTTACTACTGGGATTTGGTATCGTACTGAAGGTTACTGAGAGCTTTTTTACATCGCAGATCTTCCAAGAATCCTCAAAAAAACTGCACGAGCTTTGCGGTTGTTTATTAAATTTATTACTTGTTTTAAAAAACATTATAAAAGCGTTGAATCCGGTACATACAAATGCACTTTATTTTCTAAAGAAGACATGTCAAACACGCGACCCGCAAAGGCTTTTAAAGAAACGAAAATGGGGAAATTGGACACATTTTGTCAGTGAAGATCTTTTTGCTTATTTTTTTGTTTTTGATCTTCAGTTATAATTAGAAGAAAAAATGGGAAAATTTGAGACAAATTGACATTGAGACTATATTTATTTATTTTGATTCTTTAGGTTTAATTTGGAATAAAAATGGAAATATTAGACACAGATTGACAGTAAAAACTTTTTTTTATTTATTTTTGTTCGTCAGTTTTAATTTGGAACGAAAATGAGGTAATTAGGTATAGATTAATAGTGAAGACCGAAAAAGAAGTCTTTATTTCAATGTGTATCTAATTTCCCCATTTTGGTTTCAAATTAAAAGTGTTCCACTTGCAGACCGAAGAATATTTTTTGAGTTAAAATTTTTCCGACGCGACCCGTATACAGTCACAAGTTTGACATGCACGTTCTAGAGATTAGTCGCTTTATACTTACTATTGCACAAGCGTTGTAAACAATAAGCTAAATCAGCGTGGTCCAACTACGGGCCCGCGGAACAATTTTGGCAATTCAAGTCTTGTCGATCACAAGCAGCGGCAACCTTCTATAACAAGGCATGGCGAGCTTACAGGACAGAGTCTAGCGTTGAGACCGATTCCAAGTGAAGGCTTTTTTTTGAGAACGCTATGATTTTGCGACGAAAATTGGTATTTTGGAGACCGATTCCAAGTGAAGACCTTTTTTTTTTTTTTTTGGAGAACGCTATGATTTTGGGACGAAAATAGGTATTTTTAGCCGGCTGAGGCCCGCTAGCTCGAATAATTTTGAAAAGTGGTCCACAAGAGTGCAGACGTTGGACCACCCTGAGCTAAATAAACTGTTCAAATTTTGATTTTTAATATACCTTTATTTCGGTTTCTTCTTAAGAAATGAATTTTCCATGCAATTTACCCTATATGTCCTTAAGTCCGTAAACAATAAATTTGGGACTGGAAAAAGCAAGATTTAACAAGTTTGAAGTCGCTTAAAATTTCAGTAAATTTAACCAAAATTCAAGTTTTGGTGGGCTTCAAACAAAAATGTAGTACTACGACACTTGATCGAACGACATTCGATGGAAACGACACTTTATGGAAGCGACATTTGATCGAAACAGCAATTGATCAAAACGACATTTGATTGAAAAAACAACAATAATTGAATTACTTGTATAGGTTCCTATGATTGAACAATCTCTTTATTATAGTAAATTAGATTTATTAAAAGCAAAGGCCATCATCAGCTAGAAGCCAATTCGTTTTTAATTATTCTAATATGTTTTCAATGACAAGGTCAGGGTTTCTCAACAGTGTCCCTGGCAAAGTATTTTTAGGGGGCCCACAAGTAGACCTCTACTTGTAAATTTGTATCTTTTAGACTCTTATTGTCACAATTGTTTTGCATTCTCTTTACAATGTAATCTTATTTCAATAACACACCGTTAAATGTTTCAGATTATGGACTCTTAAGATTAAAGTCATTCTTGCTTTAGCATAAGAGCTGTCAAATTTGAGAAATTATAAAATTGATGTAACTGGCATTTAAGAATCACGATACAAGTTTCTGTCTGTGTCTCAACGAAAAATATTTATTATTCACCAAAAAGACTACGATTAATTTATTATTAATTTGGATTACTAATTTGAAATGACCTGATGTCTTGTGAATCACATATATTTGCTGTGCTGTGATCAAGGCAAAGCTGATTAAAAAACCGTATTAGACAAGTCTACGGAAAGTTTTAGCGCTGATTTCATTAGTAAATTACTTTGATTATATTTGGATTGTTTTTTACCATCTGAAATGGTGAATAAAACAAAAAATTTAAAAGACAATCCAGGTTGTTTTTTGGGGGGAACAGGGGGATCATAAGTGTTAAAGTGTTTCTAAAAGTGATCCGCGAACTATGAACTGTTGAGAACACTGGTTTAGATTGTTTCATTTTTGTAAAAATTCAGAAAAATTAAATTATTATTTGATTAGAACTAGAGTTGCAAAGACTCGCCTTTGATTTTTGATGGAAAACTAAAACTTGTCTCTCGTTTTACAAGAACTCTTTTTGCTATGGCAAACTCTTTGAGGTTTCCTCAATTTGCTTTTGAAGGTAATTATTACTTCAGTTTTTATAGCAAAATTCATTTTTTGGCATAGTTTATTCATGTAGGTTTAAGGAAAATTTTTTAGAAAATTAAAAGAGAACAACAATACCTAGGCATCACCCCAAGATTTGGTCAACAAGGATAGCACAGCTACATCGCATGAATGAGGCTATTCGACTGAAAAGACCCCATCGACAAGGCCAAACCATACTTCTTCACGAGAACGCCAGGCCTCATGTTGCACAAGTCGTCAAAGCCGCACTCCAAGAGCTCGAATGGGAGGTCCTTCAGCATTCGCCGTATTCTCCGGACCTTGCATCCATGGACTACTATCTTTTCCGCTCTTTGTCAAACCATGTAAGGGGCGTTACCTTTGACATTGAAAAGGATCTTAAAAACTGGCTCAACAAATTCTTCGATATTAGACCCGGGGATTTTTGGCGAAATAGCATCGACAAATTGGTCGAGAGGTGGAAGGAGGTCGTAAACAGCAACGGAGAATACATAATTTATTAATTTATAGCCATAAATTTTTGTTTTTGTTTAAATAAAAATCTTTGATAAAGTACTAAACCATTTGCTTATAAAGCCACACTATATTTCAGGGTCTCTGGCTTACAAAGAAAGCAGATGGTACATGGCGTTTATGTTTCAAAAATCTTTAAATCAAAAATATTTTTATAGCATGCCGCATTTTCATTTACCTTGAAAAAATATTAAAAATTTTATTAACCCCGTTTAAAGCTTATATTTGGTTACAGCAAAATATTCTATGGATAATTTTAGTTGGTGGCAATATGAGACTAAAAATTTGTAATATTGTGCCTTAAACAAACAAAAACTTTGTTTGTGCTTTTTATTAATTATATTTTCCTCGCAATATTTTTTAAATTTTAATTTTATTTTCACAATGCATGACAAATTTTTCTTTCTTTCTTACTTTCCAGTCAACATGATTTTTAGTACATTAAGCCACTACTTTATGCAATACATTAGAATTTAAATTTCAGCTCTCTACACACTGTAAATTAAGAGTATTTTTAGGGTTGCAAATATATAGCTCTATTGATGGAAATTTTAAAAAACCTTTTTTTTTGCCTGTTACAATTTTTTTAAAAAAAGATGATTTTTACGCAGCGAAGATGTGATTATATACTAAGATGGTTGTTTCCATCATTTCGCACTGATTGCATGGACAAGCAAACATGCTGGAGAGTGGAAATTAACACGCTTATTTTTATTTCAAGGTTCACTTGTCTATTTCAAGATTTGTAATCAAAAGCAAATTTAACCAATTTCTATCGTATTGCCGAGGCGTTTCGCTATCGATTCACTTACAGATTGATTCTGAAGTTTGTTATCATAAGCAGAATCAACCAATTAGCACTTTATTATCGGCTGCCGTTCCGCATACGTTCACTTACCGATTGATTCCGAGACCTGTTATCATAGGCAAATTCAACCGATTAGCATTTTATTGCCCGAGGCGTTTCACTATATCCACTGTACATTTCGTTAGACATCACAAAGAATCTTTTAAAATAAAGTGACGAAACAGAAGAAGCCGCGGGCGGAATGTGATTATCACTCAGACCAAGCAGTCGAAATGCAAGGATGGAAATATTAAAATAATAAGATGCTAAAATTGTACATGCATCTTCGATGCTTTATTTTTTTATTGTGACTGATTAAATTTTTAGAAATCAATTTTGGGGCCACTTTACTGTTTGCCTTGCTATTTTTACACCTTCACAACGTTCAAACGATTCATTTCAGTAGATATTTTTTGTTATAATTACCGCAATGAACCGTTTTCGTACAAAACATTGTTAAAGATGAGCACAGTTTGATGACTAATATAAATGAATTCAAAAAGATTTACAAAAATTGTGAAAATTATGCAACTTATTCTGTATCTCATGGAGCAAACTTTTCTGTATAGACAAAACAAAGCTCAAGAAGTAGATGCCATAATCCACTGCTGTGGTAAATACTGAACATACTCATTTTACACTTTTTACTTTATTATCATTCTTCGTTTTTTTTTTTATTTAGACAAGATCTTTGCATTCAAGTATTTGATGAAGCAAAAAAAATATCTAAATTGGACAAACAAGGTCAATTAAAAAATGTTTGTTCGGAGGTATTGTCTAATATCAAAAAGCAAGTGTCTGCAAAAAAAATTGGTACCTAAACCTTTGATGCAACATCTAAAAGATAAAGGTATATAGTGTGTGAAAACTTTTAGTATGTCCCGCAGTAAGAGTTTACTGTTGAGTGTCAATTCTGTTTTAGAAATGACCTCAGTTTTCTGTCTTCTACCACTATTGTTTAATAGCAAATTAAATATCTTGATCTAATATTCTGACCGGGTATGTTAATGTTTATCAATGTTACTTTGTTCGGTTTAAGTATTAAAAAATACTCAAATGTTTTGCAGAATAAGGCCTCCGTGACTACACAGTACGGTTGCATTAGCTACCGACATCCTATTTCAATTTATGTTTAAAGATGTTGGTTGTGCAACTGCACGACCTTTAAAGATGCTACAATTAGCCTCTAACTGGATTTTCGGTATCAAGTGTCTAAAGGTATTTACATGTGTTCTTTAATTTTTCGCTTACCTTGTAAATATTTTTCAAAAAGTAACAAATATGGCTATAACAAATATATTTTTCAAAGGCTTAAAACAGATATGATCAATATTTTTAGCTTGAAAAATCGCATTGAGAAATCGTGACAAAAATAATTATCCTGAATCTATTATTGACTGCAACATTTCCAAAAAAATTGCTCAGTTTTCTATGCCCAAACGATTTGGTCCTGAGAAGTGTCCCGTATATTTGAGAGTTCCTTGGATAGGGAAATCTTCCATTGGTCTTGATAAAAACGTCAAAACGGCGGTTGAAAGCTGCTATGGCTCCGTTACCACCAGAGTTGTATTTACATCCAAACGCATGTTGCCTGTAGCCTGGAAAGATGTTTTACCTAGCACGCTGAAAAGCTCCGTTGTTTATGAATATTCATGCCACTGTGACAGTAGGTACGTAGGACGAACATCACAGCGACTACAAGATAGAATCAAGCAGCATGTTCCTAAATGGCTACAACAGCAAGCGAAGCGTCCTACACGATCTCAACCTGGCAGATCCTGTAAGCTAAAACGTAACAATCCAGATTGTGACTCTGCCGTAGGACAACACTTGCTTGACAACGAGCAATGTGCTGCAAACTATAATGACAAACGTTTTAAAATTCTTGCTGTGGCACGCAACTCGTTCCATCTGTGTCTACTCGAGGCAACTTTTATCAAAAACAAACATCTGGTTTTATGTAAACAAAAGGAATTTGTTTACACATTAAAACTTTTCAAATAACCTAAGTTGCGAGTAACAGTGTTTCTCGTGGGTAATTGCACATAGTGAGTTTCTCCTTTCCGAGACTGCAGCACCTTTCTCCCAACTGTTGAGACTATAAATACCTTGATTTTCTCTGGTTCGTCCCATTTTGACGCGATTGCCACTGATGAGAGCGTCACGAAAAGCTTATGGCTCCGATAAAATCGACTTTGTTTAAAGCGATATTAAAATTCTGTACCACAAAGAAGCAATTTATATTATATTTTTTCAAGAACACTGGGAATGTGGAATATTGTAAAGAAATATTTTAGATAAAAATAGTTTTAATATAAACGCTGTGTACTATCTGTCCCTATCTTGTATGCCAGTTACCCTAAAAAAATAATGTTGTTGCAGAAGCAAATACTTAATTTTGTACTTCGTTCGAGTTATTTATTGAACTGTTTCTAAAATATGCATTTAATAAACATTTCCACACAAAGTATCGATTAAAAATAATGTTTTTAGTACAAAAGTAATAAATTCGTCACAAAATCTTTTTTTTATTTAAAACAAATTTCAGACTTTTGTTAATAACTGGCTGTTTCCATTTTAGTAAAACCAACATAGGACTTCAACAATATATTTCATTTTTTGAAGAAATTCAGAGCATGTTTGCAAGTATTTAACGAGCTAACGCCAAAAAAAGTCAATTTTTAATATATAAATTTAAGTGGTTAACCTTGTCACTCTCCTTTTCAATTAAATGTTTTTCAATAGTTATAAGAGTTGTGTTGAAACTAAAAATGATTGATTGTTTTAATGAAACAGAATATTTTTATGACTAGGGTAAAAATTTTTTAACCTATTCAAGCGTTATAAAGCGTTTTCGTCCTAACATATTTGTCATCTATTCTAAAATCTAAACCATAACAAACAGAGTCGAAATGGGTTCATTTTGAAGGAAAAATTTGCAACATTGTAATTATGTCTGACTTTGTTTTTTTCACAGGAGCACCAAACAACCTGCTTAAATTTTTGTTGTTATCTACACATCTAAAATAGATCTACATGTATATTACTGCTTAACTTACTTTTAAACAATAAAACAGTTTGAATTTATTTCAATAAATCGAAAAAGTTTACCATCTTATTTAAGAACAACTTTGTAAATAAAACAGAGGAATGTTTTCAATGAAACAGGATCCAAACACTAACCGGATCCTAAATGTTTGCTGCTTTTTTTGCTGCTAATTCTGTTTTTGCTACAAATTCATACAAGAAATTTTTATTTCTTATCTTTTGTTGAAGACAGTACCAATTCGAATGCAACCATTTCAATAGATACAAAAGATAGTAGCTCCGACAAATTAGAAATAGGTGGAGAAAGTAGTGATGACAACGTAATCGAAAACAAGATCTACGTCCAATATATTTCGGTTACTTTTGAACCACCTGTTCTACCTGGTCGAAATTTCTTAATATTGCTGGAACGCGATGTATATTTAGCCAAGATGGTTTTCTGGTTTTGATTAGAACATTTAGAACATTTCTTTCATATATTATCATATATCATATTGTTCGCAACATCAAAATTTACATTTGTTTGTATGATGATACGTCAGGCAATTTTTTTGTGTTTAAAACCTATATGCGGAAAAACTGCAACTGCGCGCATCATAAAAAAGCGTTACAGAACGTGTAAAAATTTGTTTCCTAATTTTTCTACGATTGAACTGGTATTAAATATAGTCCGTATAGAGTTTTAATTTTACAACAAAAAAAACAAACACAAAAAAACAATGTTAACATTAATTTGATTTTAAAAATTCGTACAGGCATCCAGTTGTTGATTTTTATTTCTTATAACTGAAGTCTGGCAATAAATTCGACCTTCAAGAGACTTACGACGGAGTTTCTAAGGATTCGAGGATCAGCAATAGCTAACTTTGGAGCAATATTTGTTTTTTTTGGATACACAAGTTCCATTTATCATTTGATGTTAATGGGGATGGAAAGATTGTATGCTATTTCAAAACCAATGAGTTATACGATGCAGAGAAGGCGACTTGTATTTGCAGGAATCATACTGATGTGGATACTTTCTATTGTTGCGTGCTCAATAGTTGGTAAATATTTGTTTTTGTTTTTCTGATTATTTTTTCCTTTTTCTTCCACTTTTGGTGTTTTTAAAAATAAAGCATAAATTAATTGTTCACCTGATTCTATTGTTGTAGACATTGGAAATAGATCGCTACTTTTCTGTTAAACTATAAATAATAATAATAAAGACAAGGATATGCATGCGCAATCACAGCTTATAGATTTATATTGATATCAAACGCTAAGTGATAACTTTTTTGATAAAATAGTTGAGTAGAGTTCATTATCATAAATTTTAAATGTTTTACATCCCTGGATCAAATGAAAATAAAGCTAAAGAAGATGGTCGGTATTTTTGTTACATCAAAAACTTTCTTTTTCTGAAGCACCGATTGAGATCTTTTTATAGAGATAACAATTTAAGCACATCTCTAGAAGAAACACTTCATTCTGTTCAATAAATACAAAACTCTTGAGATTAATAGCTCTGTGGTCAAACTTTTAGCTAAAACAACTTCACTGAAAATGCACGAAGTTAGCAAAATGCAAAGTATATTTGATATATTTAAAGCTAAAAAATTTGGAAAATTTCACAAGCTTGATATTTTAAGTTTGTGATTTTAGTAAAAATAACTGCAATTTGAAAGGTTTTATCAAAACAAAGTTTTGAAAAAGTTACCTTTTCATAGAAAAATTTTTCTTTGCTTATTTTCAAAATCACTCTGAAATTTTATTCACAAAAAACATCTATTCAAATAAATTTTTGTCACAGTATTACATACCAAATTTCTCAAGACCCAAATAGAAACCTTAAAGCTGATTTTTTATAGTGGTCGAACACTAGGATTAATTTCGAAAACAAGCCGCTTAAAAGACGAGAAGCACCAGATTCAAGTTTCGCTCTTATTAGAGCTAACTTCGATTAATCTGTTACAAACATATAACCTGCAACATATCGGCAAAATTCATCTCAATAATCTAACTGAGTGAAAACGATTGTTGCTATTTCAAAAATATAAATGAGCAACATTCTTGTTTACGGTGAAATCATCATAAATCTACACATAAAACTCGAGGCAAATTATCAAACGTGCATAAAAGAAAAAGTTTTTTTCAAAGTTTGGCTTGTTTTAGTTAATTATTTTAACTCAGAACGTAATGAAACGATGATTCATAACCAGTGACAAGCAATTAATTTATTTCATCCTGTTATTAAAGATTCAAATTTTATTTCATTAAGTTTTGTAAAGACTGATTCAAGCTAAAAGCGGACGCGGAAAAAGCAAGCGAAATTTTTAAAAACGTTGCGGAAAATCCGACTTTCCGGTTGCTTTTTGGCGGTTTGTTTTGATCTAAACCAGCCTTAAAAACGAAATTACAATAAACTTATTTACAGTAGAACTGGTCGCCAAGAGCGACAAGAAAAAATATCATAACAAACTTCCTTCCCGTGGCCAGAACAACATTTGGGATTAACGCCAGTTAACAGACAATGCTAGCTATGTATAAAACAGCTATGTATATTACCTGTATAACAGACAATACTAGCTATGTATAAAACAGCTTTGCAAATGCTAGCTATATATACAGACAATGTATACATTTGCAACGTTAAACAAAAATTACACCACTTTATCTCCAACTGGTTGCCATTAATTAGTGAACTTTCTTGACTTTATCCAGTTTTTAAAAACACAAATTTATAACCTACAAATTATTTAAATATTTTACAAATTTTTTAATAAAACGACTTTGAACAACACAAACTACTTAACCGCCATTAAAAGATAATTTGTGGCTATAATATTGTCTTGCCGTTCTGCTCATGTTTTTAATGTAAAAGAAAAATCTTTTGATAACTTTTTTATATGCTGTCAGACATATTTTGTTTTTTAAAAATGTTTTTTATAGTTTTGTACTCTTTCAGTCTGGTTTCCCGATCGTTTGGCCGGAGGATTTGTTCTCTCTGTGATGACGCATGTGCCTGTGGTGAAAAAAATCGGTTCTGAAGACAACAGTGTTTTGTATTGGACAGTGGGAGGTTTTTGGTTGCTTCCTTATTTGATAATGGTTAGCTATTTATTTCGTACTTATCTGCAATTATACTAAAATACTTTTGAAAATATTTAATTTTGATCATTTTTTACTGTTTTTGCAGACTTGCATCACCATTGCATCGGCTACAGTAAGTAAGTTTTAAAAAATTGCAAATGAAAAACGAAAACGTCTCTCATTGCCGTCGACGAAAACAAATGGAAAAAAAAGTTTTTGTAACAATGGCAATAATGAAACTTGAATTTACTGTAACAATAAGTAAGAATATTTAGTTTTGTGTACTTTGTTTGCTGATTTCTTGTTACGTCTATTTTGTTATCTTGTCGGGTATGGAGAAGTGATTGTAACAGATACTCGATTTTTGTATTTAGATTACCACTTATGACAAAAATATAATTAACAATTAAAAACCAAATATGACCGAAAATTAAACAATATAAATTAGACTATTTTTTGCATTAAATAGAAAACAGTATCAATATTTTATTTGTTTTGAAAAAAAAGTTATGAACCGTAGTTTTGCTGAGTTTGCTGATTTTTAAAAGCAAGAGCACTTATTGATTTCTAAGCAACCTATATCAAACTCTGTATGTTATATATTAATCGTACATTAAATAACTGTAGCCTAAATGATGTTTAGTTCCCTTTCTTATTGTGAAAATTCTATTTTTTGCCAAAATGTTAGATTGCAGAAACGAAACGCTGCCTTACGTCATCACATTCTACTTGAGCATGTCAAACAGGTAATTGTATTTCTAACTGAGGGAAAGACATACGTATGACAAAAAAAAGCAGATAAAAGTATGTTAACCTTACTACTATCTTACTCTAATAAACATTTTAAAATAAAATTGAAAAACCTTACTTTGTTAATTGAAATTCAAAACGTTTCATTACCGTCTTCACGTTTCATCTGCCAAAGCTATAGGACTTTGTGGTTATCTAACCCAACATTTTTCCTGAACAAAATCGATACTTTAAAGCAGGGTTTCCCAAACGTTTTTGGTATCGGAACATAATGTCTTATCATTTTAGCTCACGGAACACTTAGTCAAAAAATTTGTTAAGACAGGCTTGTCAAGTAGAAATGGATTTTAATTTTGCAGGTTTTTATCAAAGAATTACAGTTACTCTCATATGGAGCACCAATAAAAAAGTAAATTTTTATAAAATTGTGCCAACAAATTTAACATATTTAATGTGAAGGATGAGCTTGCAAAGAAACAGAAATACTTTTAATGTATTGTGTGATATTTGACAAGTGAATATACATATCCGCTTTGACATACAATCTGTTTCTGTAGTAGAGTCAGAAGCCTTGCGGAGTCAGAAGATTTAAGATTTGAATTCGAATCCTGCAATTTCTATAATCCGGCTTCAAAAATTTTAAGGATTCTGACTCCGATTCCCCAATAAATACATTAGCATTATGTAGAATACAATTTGCTTAAAATTAGGGGGCCATAAAGGATCTTAACTTTGAATCTGTCACAGATTTATTAGTTTTCATCCTTAAAAAGTAGTGTTCTCTAATAAAAATTGGACATCAGGAGTCAAAGTTGGATAAAATATTCCGACTCCGACTCTTAAAAGTCCGATTCTTTGTACTCTTAAGATTCCGAATCCAACTCCTTCTTAAAACTTCCAACTCTGCATCCCTGTTCTGTAGACCTACTTAGTTTTAGTTAACACATAGTTTGAAAACCCTGTTTTATATAGGAAGGTGGTTGCAAAAGCCAAAAGCTACTTCAGAGCTTCTCTCGCAAAAGTAATATATACATTTTAAACATTTATCCAAAACTTGCCCGAGGCTTGATTTGTTAATTGTAATTTCGAATTGCCATCGCTTGAAAGTTGGATAAATTCTTCCACATATGTCCTGCAAACCGCAAGAGGGTTAAATAACTCAACAAACATTTACTGGGTGGTCCAAAAGTCTTGCAACTTTTTTAAATAAGGGTATTTCAATCATGATAACAACTTTTAAACAATTTTTTTAAAAGAATATCTATTTGTTTTATATTTAGATTTTTAAAAAATTGTGTTAAAATCGTTTCTGATGATTGGAGAAAAACGATCATTCATATGCATACTCAAAATTACTAAATCACGGACATCTTTCAAATATTAAACATGCCCAAATCAACCGTCGGAAACATTATTACAAGTTTTTTGATGCTGGGATAATCTTTGACCTTCCTCGTTCAGGTTGTCCCCGAACAGCAAAAACTCCAAAACGAATCAAAGTCGTCAAAGAAAGAGTTCGGAAAAATCCAAAAAGATCGATAAGAAAGATGGCGGCTGATTTCAAAATCAGCAAAAACTTAGTGCGTCGTATCGTTCAAGATCAATTAAAATGAATCTTTATCGATTCAAAAAAGACATTTTTTGAACGATACTCATACGCGCAAACAATTGAAAAGAAACAAAAATTTTCTTTCTCAAATCGAGTCTGGAGTTTCAGGAGACATAGTGTGGTCTGACGAAAAGCTCTTCTTAATGGAGCAGGCTCTCAATTAAAAAACGATAATAGCATTATTGGAAAAAAACCTCAATCGTTAGATTTTGACGTCAAAACGGTCTATTGGTCACAAAAACACTCCTCAGTTACGGTTTGGGGTGCTGTATCAAAAACTTGGAAGTCCCAGTTTATCTTTGTTGAAACAAACACAAAGGATCTACAGCAATTGAAGTATAGGTAAAATTTCGCAATTAATGTTGCGTGACATTTGCGACAAGGTAATAAGACGGTTTAGAGCTCTTATAGACAACAATGGAGGGCATATCGAGTAAACAGTCGACCTTTTTTATTAAATGGATGCAAGATTGTAGTACAAAAAGTTTGAGCGATTAACTTGGTTATATGTTTAATCAAAGAAAAGTTTTAAAAAGTTCCAAGACTTTTGGATTAACGTGTTCAACAATTAATTAGAAAACTTTCCAATCTTTTAAACGTTTAAAGTTTCCGACCTCCTATCTACAAATAGAGCGAGAAAAAAGCTTATTGTGACGTAATATAGCTTGTCTTTGCATAAATGCGAATTTCCCATCTGCCATACTTTTTGCAAAATGCAAAATTTGCAGTCTGTTGGCATTTGCATTTTGCAAATTTGGCAATAAAAGTGCTAAACTTTGAGGAAACTCGCAGAACACTTAAAAGAAGCTCACGGAACACAGATTGGAAAACGCTGCTTTAAAGCATTGAGTCAGTTTGGTCTCTTCGAAAATCGGACTTTCACGCGAGGGCAGGAATGTAACTACAATAACATCGAGAAGCGTTAATTAAAAACAACAATAACAAAATCTTACTAATAAATACTTGATTACAAATCAATCAGAAAAGTTATTTTTTCAACATAAGAAAAAACAGGTCTTAATTGCCAATTTTACGAATGACAACATCAGAGACATTTACATTTGTTTTTAGCTCGACAAAAAAATCACAAATTATTTGATAAGCGATTGCACTAAAAGAATAGTATTTAAAATATATGTAATATTTTTAGCTCTGCTATAATAGTTACTTACAACTGTTCGTTCTAACAAAGTTTTTAATCAGATATGAACCAAAAAACTGCTCTAAAATTAAACAAGTTTTTTTCAGTCATCTTATATTTCGTGATTTACTGTTCAATTCGTCAAATTTAGTGCAGGTTTTTTGATTTATTTTTGATTGATTCCGATAGTTGACAAGACGATAGTTTTTGAATGTCTTTTCTCTGGAGTCACAGAGAAAAATAAGGTAAATGGTAAAGCTAATTTGTTGATAACTAAAAAAATACACACCTAACTAAACTATTTACTTTATTAAAGCATTGTATACTCGTACAGTGGCGAGCAAAAGTAAAAACTTTTTTATTTCATTAGATTTTTTTCAAAATAACTTAGTAAAAATTGAATTATATTTTTCAAAAAAAAATCAATTAAAATTAGATTTAGTATAAATTTTTGTGCTCTTTTTATTAGTATATTAAATACTTGATAAATATAATTCAATTCGGGATACGGATAGTGGTGAGGGAGGAGCTGGTTGAAAGTGTTCTGGGGGTGAAGAGGGTGTCGGACAGACTGATGGCCATGAAGCTGGAAATAAATGGGTCCATCCTAAATATAGTAAGCGCATATGCTCCACAGGTTAACAACAGCATGGAGGAGAAAAATGATTTTTGGCAAGACCAGGATGGATTGATAGAATGTATATCAACAGAAGAGAGGATAGTTCTTGGTGCAGACCTTAATGGACATGTGGGTGAAGGAAACATAGGGGATGAGAAAATAATGGGGAGGTATGGTGCTGGAACAAGAAATAAGGAAGGATCAATGGTTGTGGATTTTGGGAAAAGGATGGATTTGGCGATTGTCAATACTTATTTCAAAAAGAAAGATGAACACAGGGTGACATATAAGAGTGGAGAAAAAAGTACCCAAGTCGATTATGTGATGTGCAGAAGGAGGAACCTGAAGGAAATGTGCGATTGTAAGGTAATGTTGAATAAGTGTGTCGCAAAGCAGCATCGTATGCTAAATGGCTCTTATGGTGAAAAAGAAAAAAGCAGAGAAAGTAAAGCCAAAGATACGATGGTGGAAACTGAAAGAGACAAGCTGTCGAGAAGCGTTTAGACAAGAGGTGACCAGGACTTTGGGAGGCAAGGATGAGTTACCTGATGAGTGGGACAAAACGGCAGAAATGCTAAGAAAAACAGCTGAAACTGTACTAGGAGTGACATTTGGGAAACGAAAAGGAGACAAGGAGACATGGTGGTGGAATGAGGAAGTTCAAAAAAGCATAAAAGAAAAGAAAGAGGCAAAGAAAACATGGGACAAAATAAGAGATGAAAATACTAAAAAGGTATACAAAGAAAAGAAGAATAAGGCAAAGAAGGCAGTTGCAATGGCAAAGGGACGTGGGCATGATGATTTGTGTGCTAGATTGGAAACAAAAGAAGGTGAAAAAGAGTTGTACAGATTGGCTAGGCAGAGAAACAGAGCAGGAAAAGATGTACAGCACGTGAGGGTTATAAAGGATGAAAACGGTAATGTTATGGTAAATTTAGAGGCAGTGTTAAAGAGATGGAAAGAGTTCTTTGAGAAACTGTTGAACGAGGAAAATAACAGAGAACCTAGGACAGAAGAACCAGAAGTGGTTAATGAAGAGGTAAATTGTGTCAGTACAGAAGAAGTAAAAAACGCAGTAAGAAGGATGAAAAAAGGTAAAGCGGTTGGGCCAGATGAGTTGCCAGTAGAAGTTTGGAAGTGCATGGCGGAGATGGGAATAAAGTTTTTGACCAGACTGTTCAACAGACTATTAATGGGTGAACGGATGCCAGAAGAATGGAGAAGGAGTGTGCTTATCTCAATCTATAAAAAGAAAGGGGACGCACAGTGCTGTGGAAACTACACAGGAATAAAGCTAATGAGCCACACAATGAAAATATGGGAAAGAATTATTGAAACCAGGTTAAGGGATAGAGTGGAGATCAGCAAACAGCAATATGGATTTATGCCAGGAAAGGGTACCACCGATGCCATGTTTGCCTTAAGAATGTTGATGGAAAAATACAGGGAAGGTCAAAGAGAACTATATTGTGTATTCGTGGACCTAGAGAAAGCTTACGATAGGGTTGCACGAGAAGAGCTGTGGTACTGCATGAGAAAATCTGGAATAGTGGAAAAGTATGTGCAACTAGTACAGGATATGTATGAGGGAAGCGAAACAGTGGTGAGGTGTGCAGTAGGAACTACAGAAAGTTTCAAGGTTAAGGTTGGGCTGAACCAGGGATCAGCGTTAAGTCCATTCCTTTTTGTAGTGATAATGGACAGGCTAACGGATGAAGTAAGGAGAGAACCACCATGGACGATGCTGTTTGCTGATGATATTGTGATTTGCGAAGAGACCAGGGAAGAAGTGGAGCAGAGATTAGAATCTTGGAAGTATGCATTGGAAATAAGAGGGATGAAAGTAAGTAGGTCGAAGACCGAGTATCTTTGCATAAATGGAGGAAATGACGACGAAACAGTAAAGATGGAGGATACAAAAGTGCCAAGAGTAAAGGAATTTAAGTATTTGGGATCAACGGTGCAAGAAAGTGGTAGTTGTGAGAGGAAGGTAAAGAAGAGAGTACAGGCAGGATGGAACGGATGGAAAAGAGTATCAGGAGTAATCTGCGACAAGAGGTTACCAGCTAGAGTAAAAGGAAAAGTGTACAGTTCAGTGGTAAGACCAGCAATGGTGTATGGACTTGAGACAGTAGTAGTCACAAAGAAACAAGTAGAAGAGATGGAAGTCGCAGAGATGAAAATGCTGAGATTTGCTAGGGGAGTGACGATAAAAGACAAGATTAGAAACAAGCACATCAGGAGTACTGTTAAGGTAGAACGGTTAGGAATGAAGATGAGGGAGGGCAGGCTGAGGTGGTATGGACATGTCATGAGGAGAGACCAAGAGAATGTAGGAAGAAAAATGATGAAAATGGAGTTACCAGGAAAGAGGAAAAGAGGGAGACCGAAAATTTTTAGATGTGGTAAAATAAGATATAGAGGAAGTTGGTGCGAAGGAGACGGACATTGAAGACAGAAAGATGTGGAGAATGATGATACGCTGTGGCCACTCCTGACTAAAATGAAAGGCCGAAAGGAGAAGAAGAAGAAGAAGACTGTATACAATACTTTAATAAAGTAAATAGGTTAGTTAAGTGTGTATTTTTTGTTTAATCCCATTTCGATAATCATCATGTTGTCGCCAATACGACGCAATAAACAAATATGGCAGCGGTTCGGAATAAAATTAGAAAAATTTGAGGCCGATCCGAGAAGACCTTTTTTTTTAAAGAACACTAGAATTTCAGGACAAAAAGTATAAAATCTGTGAATGATTTCAGGCGATGAACTTTTTTTTGGAGAACACTATGGTTTACCGATAAATAATCGGTCTATGTTTTAGAATCTCACACAGAATTCTTTCTGCTACCCAAAAATTATTGCATGTCCTACCCATTAACTACCCAAAAAATATCTAATTGCATGACCAGTTTTTGGCATGCCAGTTGCATGACCATTCTCAGAGGTCACCGCACACCAACTGCAGTAGACTTTGATTTATCCGGATTTGGTTAATGCGGAATTTCGCTTAACTCAGATAAAACTGCAAGAACAAATGATTTTCTATATATTGTAATTCTTACTTAAAAAGCTTCGGATTATCCGGACTTCGCCTAAGTCAGTTGATATTTTGTCTTTCTAATCAAATCCGGATGAACCGAGGGCCACTGTACTCTTTTCCAATTTTTTGAGAATTAATTCTTTGACTTTTTAAATATATTAAAAGCTTAAATTTTATTAATACGAAATAAACTATCATGATTAAAGGGTCTAAAACTTTTTAGGGCCAGTTATTGCATTAAAATTAACAAACAAAAATATAGTTTGATTTAGTTCTTAAAATCTGAAAATTGTTTTTGTAGGATCTACTGGTAAATTTTTTTTTGTTATTGAACCTTTGTTTTAAGGAAAACATAAATAAATATATTGAATGGAACTCTGCCTATTCGCTAACTGGCTCAAATCGTTCTTGTATCATCATGTAACTCGTTTTCAAAGGTTTTCAAATTTATTATTTCATTTTTTTATAAAATGTTTTATCACGTGATTGTTACTTTTTTCTTTACCTTCTTTTTTTAATTCGAAAAAATGAAGAGCTTTTTTAATTTATTACAAGTCCCGATGATAAGCGTTTGAAACAACACTCGAAACCTTGATTGTTTTTACTTTCTATAAAATGAAGATTAAAGGTTGTATCAGCAGAGCTTGTTAATCACTAATGTCATTGATTGCAAAACTAACGGGATTTTTATGTTTCAGCAGTGTAGTAAACTTTATTGTTTACCATGCAAGAGAAAGGAAATTCGATCAAATGCTTCAGAAGTTCTCACTTCAATATTTTCAGTTAAATGTCATTAAAACAAACATTTTTTAAAAAAAAGGTATTTACAGTTGCTGTGCACATGTTATCATTGAAAATATTGTGTCGTTTATTTCAAACCAGCAACAATGTACGGTTAAATACGGCCGGTAATAAAATATGTTGCGAGCAGCCTTGTTAAAAGACACGAAGCGCAGTTATAGTAAACATTATGATGGGCAGGTTTATGGCTCTAATCAATGTTAGTTTTTAGCATGTTGTTGTATCAAAACATAAAGAAAATAAGCATTTTTTGTGGTTGATGGCATCAAAATTGAAGTCATAAAACTGTCATAAAAATAAAAAAACAAATAAAAATTTACAACTTTTTCAGTTCTTTCTTGGTATTTTCGAAACCAAATAGAAATACTGTAATTGTTTGTTTCACATTGCTAATGTGACATGACCAGTGTTTGTTTCACATCACAGATTGGGACCTGTCCAGTTATTATTATCGATCATTTTAAAAATAAGTTACCTTAAACCATTAACGCCCAAATTTTTTAAAGGTTACTTTTGATGATAGTTAGTAAGTATTTCAGATGCAAAAATATATATTTTGGATAAACTATGTACGAAATATGGAAATTATGACAAAAAAAAAACAGATGATCTTTTAAAAGATGATTGGGCAGATGTAAGTAAAAAATTCTGATAATTCAAATTTGGTTTGACAATTGTCCTAGTGATCTTTTAAAAGATCACTGGGCGTTAATGGGTTAACTAAGCAATGAATATAGAAAAATAATAGTTGCGTATATTGGATGATTTTTCATGACTATCAAAGAATATCAAAACGTTAGAGATGAAAAAGAATAAAGCTATGGTTCTCAAACTGTTGTACACGAGAGTTTTCCAGGTGTTACGCGAGCAACTTAAAATGATAAAAGTTAAAACAAATTGATAGAATTAAAAAAAGAACATCCAACATACGCAAAAAATGCAATATTGTATCGTTTATAAGGTGGCACGCTATTCCTAAGTTATTGATTTCTTTATGGATTTCGTAAAAACCCAAAAGTCATAGACTTTTCTCTTTATGACCAGCTCTGTGACATAATCTAAGTAAGCCGACTGTTTAGATGAGAGTTTAAAACTCGAAACCGTGGTCGGGAAGCGCGTTCGGCTTCGGCGAGCGTGATGCCCAATGCCACAAATGTACTCTTTATATAGTATCATCAGTTCTAAACTCGAGTTATTGATTTATTCGTTTAATCAAGATGTGCGCGGAGGTACTCAATTTTGATGGCCATTAAATCGAAAAGTATAACAGGCTCCCTGCACCTGAGCATAATTTTCGATCCACTTTCAGTAAAATCATTCTTTGCATTGAGCAATTTAAGATGAAAACCAGTTACATGCATCTCATTGCAATTACTTACTATTTATTTATTTTTTTTTTCTTTTACCCTAACCTAATATTTGTTTTAAGAGATGTGTTATATTTTTTACATTTATATGCTTTTGAGATTTTCTGATATAGACCAAGGTGATTTGCGAAAATTGTAAGTAACCTTAGAATTGTACACGAATAGGAAAAATTGGGAACAACTGGAATAGAAATATATGATTATTCGCAAAAAACAAAAAAATTTTTACAACTGCTTATATAGTTTAAGTCTAGTTGTAATGAAATGAATTAATTCCTCAAGTAAACAAAAGTTTTTGTAACTTTAAAAAACAAAATTTAAAAATTAAAACCTTCTAATTGTTTTTTTAAAGCGGTGTGGAAGCAACTAAATTCCTCAATACAATAAAAACTTTGAAGTTCCCTGACTAAATTTGATTAAATTAAAATAGATTGTCAGACAAATTACAGCAACTTTGACTCAGTGGCGTAGCAACGTAACCTGCCGCCCTTGGATTTTTGCACGAACTGCCGCCTTTAACACCATCAAAACGAAGAACATATTAATGAAGTTCTACACAATACAAAAATAATAGTGATAGTTTAATTCTTATCAAAAGTTTAAAATTGAATACGTTGAGCTTTCACTGAAATAAACTTCAAAATTATATTTTCAAAAGATAGCATCTCGATGAAATCACTTTCAATGGACAGGATTGCTAAAGCAGACAGCCTGCTTTCACCCATAGTCGATCTCAAGTGAGATTTTATCAATTTAAGCTTTGAAAAACTTCTTTCACAGCTTGCAATAAAAACAGCAATAGTGAGGTAAAGCTCAAGACACAAAAATAAATAAGGTATTGATTCCCATAAACGATATTTGGTCAATCACTGCAGCACATCCGCCGCTGTGGCATCGCTTTGAAATGCAATGCCGCTGAATTATACTAGCCTGTTGAACCTGGCTATTTCATAAGTTGATTTATAAAAATTAACGTTATCAGCATATCTGTCCTTAAATTTGTTTATATCTTCTTCGATATTTTCGCTTCGCAACAACGCGTGGGGATTTAAGAAGCCGAATAATTCATTTAACATACAAATTTCACTGAAACGCTTTTCTGCTTCACTCCGAAATCGGTCCATAGCTTCTAGCATGCATCTCTTGATTTCTTCAACAGCCGAGAGACCTACATCTTCTGCATGTTGGCCAGGCATTTTTTCTTTGTTCAAACACGTCGCTCTTCAATCGGAATTTCTTGATTTTCGCAAATCTTTATAGCAGTTTCAATACTTTGCTTAACCAGCGCATCGTGATTATTGACCAAAAAAGCAATAAAAGCATTCATCTTGTTGGAACAGTTTTCCAGTGACAAACCTCTTCGCTGTAAATGTTTTTGGATATCATAAAATTCTCCTAGAACTTCCATCCAAAGTGGTAAAAAGGAAACAAAGGAAATTTGCTGAATTGCATCCAATATGCCACAAGCTTGTCCTCGTGTATCAATATTTTCGTTTTGATCACATAGCATCACATTTAATGCACTCACTACATCAAGGAAATAATGCTGAAGGGCTTTCACAGCTTTGCAATGTGCACTCCATCGAGTGTCAATCACTCTTTTTACCACAATTGGTACATGCTTAAGTAACACTTGCCATCTTTGAGTAGAAGCAGAAAAAAAGTAGTAGACCCTTTCCACAACAGCAAAAAATGTTGCAAAATATTCACATGATGCCATTGCGTGAACATCTGCGAGGTTAAGCGAATGATTAGCACATGGAATAAATATTGCTTTAGAATTAACTTGTTTTATTCTGCATTGTACTCCAGAACGGATTTCAGCCATGTTGGAAGCATTGTCGTATCCTTGACCTCTGCACATCATTATGTCCAAATCATTTTGCTGAAGCTCATCGAAAATAGACTTTGCAATTTCATCTACGTTTTTTCTGTGCAGTGGAAAGAAATTTAGGAACGACTCTTTTATTTGTACCTCACTGCTATCAACTTTTACGTATCTAACAATAAAAGCCTTTTGATCAATATGAGAGACGTCGGGAGTACTATCGAGTAAAATGGAAAAATATTTTGCTGCTTTTATTTCCTCCAGAATGAGATGCTTTACCTTTTTTCCAAAAAGCTCAATTAACTCATTTTGGATTGTTGGTGAAAGGTACAGTATGTTGTTATGCCCTTGCTAGAAAGTTGGATAACTGAAAGATGTTCTTTAATGACTGCATTATATTTTGCAAGCAATTTTAAAGTTTCAAGAAAATTTCCCTGGTTTCTTGAGTTAGAGTCTTCACGATGGCCAAGTAAAGGAAGATTTTGCGTACATAGAAACCTTATTACTTCAACTACACTATGCAGGATTTTTCTCCATTTATTTTTTTCCTTATCCATGAGATCTTGCATTTCTTTATCAATTGTTTGATGAAGTTGAAGTCTCAGTGCAAACTCCTTCTACGTATTTATCAAAGCACTGCTAATGAGTTTTTGAATTTTCAAGATTAAAAATACATGGATTTAGATGCCAGAAATTAACAAAGGATTTGGAAACGAAATGAGAATTATCATTTTTTGATTGAAACCGCTTGCAACAGAAACAATATAATCCTGAATGGCTATTCGAATAAAGCAACCATGATCTAAGAACTTTATCAGATCTTTATGAGATGAGCCTAAATGACTATTTAGGCTCATCTCATAAAAACTATTGCGTCTGTCACAATTTTCAAACCGCCTGACCTGTTAATACAAAAAAGTTGCATTTTTTATGTTACAGAATGATTGACACAATTTCTTTAAGTTTTTCTAACCTCAAAGTGATTTCATTGTTGCTTTTTTTCAAGTAAAACTTTTGTTCAAGTCAAGAAGTTACTCTTTAACAAAGCGTAAAACTTTTATAATTTTTGCGACTTTGAAAACAAGAAAATAGTGGTTACAACTTTTAATAAAAGAAGTATTTGGTAAGAAAATCTTTTAATTATTTCAAAACTGATTTTGCAAAATTAGATTATGTCTAAGATTGCATTGGTTCAACATGTGATTTTACATCTAATTTGCGTTTCACTGCAAAAGAAAAACAGTAAACATTACGAACATTGCAAAGATTTTTTAAAGTTGAAACCTTGTTGATCGAAAAATCAGTTGATTTACTAAACAATATCAATTTTCCAACAACTTTTTTCCAGCTTCTGACCTATTGAATTAATTTCGTGATAAAAAAATTAGCATCGTAAATTTTATAACAGAACGTTTTACCTCGAAAATCAGCAAAACAACACGTTTTTCAGACAATTTTCTATATCTAGTCTATATCCGGCAAACTTCTCGGTATCATGTCTGATGGAAAAAAATACATGGTGTCACCCATTTTGTTTTAAGTATATGCGTCAATGAACTTGGTTCTTGTTTTAAAAAACGATGCTTTGTTATTCTAAAACTACGATTCTGATTTTTAAAAGGTGCAGGCGTATTAACGTAGAGATGTAATTTTAACTGCACCGTATATTTCAATAAATTATTCTCTTGTCTTATCATCTTTTTAGACCAAAAAGTTTAACACGTAAAACTTTCTTATATCAAGATTTATAAGTAAAATTATGTCTTTAGGTAAAATATCAGATAAAAGTTGTAATTTACAAACAAGCAGAAATTATTTGAACTATATTTTGTAGCAAATTGTACTGTTTTTATAGCATAGTTGGTTGATACAAAATATTTGAAAAGTTTTCTGCTGACTACAGTCCGGAAAATATTTATCTAAAAAGACTACATAGTCTTTTACGTATAATCATAACACATTATTTGTCAAGACATCAAAAGTAAAATTTTTATTCAAGACATGCGATATGACGCACCCCGTGACAGTTGAAAAATCGTTACTTGCGTCACCACACTCTTGAGTTTATTGAATTATTACGTTTGTTTTTCAGTTCTAATTCACTGTTTTGGTTAAAAAGGCCAACAGAAAACTTGTGGTCAACTTTATTTTTACATTTTATCAATTTGTTCAAACCAAAATAAAATTGAACATAAAACAAACAAATTTGCTTCGATGTTGCCAACATTTTTGCGAACTTTAACGAAAAATTTTGTAAATTATAATATTTAACACGAAAATGTAACCATTTTGTTATAACGTTTCTAAAACTAATACAGCTAATATTAAAGACCATAGAGTTTTGTTAAAGGGTCATTCACTTCTTTTGCTTTTTCTTTAATATAACAATGTTAATTACATAGTTTTAAAAAGCACTAACACATTTTCTCAAAGATTGGTCAAAAAGTATATTTCTCAATAAATCGTTGCAAAACAAGTTGAGACATTAGCTGTGAATTAAATCTATAAAGCATGTTTTTACGAATAACTTTCAAAATTTGAATCATGTTTTCAAAAGACTCGAAACATTTTTTCAAATTTTTAAATCATACTTTTTATTATTTCAAACAAAAACACTCGAGTAACTAAAATAATATTTCTAAACGTAGAGTGTATCCGTTTTTTGAAGGAATAATTGGAAACAAAGTAAAACATTCTATTTATATTAGTCATAAAAAAACACTTGTTTGTTAAAAACATTTTACAAATTTTTGACATCTGTGGGCGTGTTCAGGCTTGTCAAAACGTTGGAAATGCACAGCTATTAATTGAAGAAAAAAAGTTAGGGTTGTTATTGAGCAATCGTTGCGCAAAAAAAAATTCCTTATAATTATTTGTCAGAGTCGAAATAGTCAGTTTTGCACCTTACAGCGCACTGATGTCTGCGAATGGTGAACCAAAGTTAAAGAGGGTCAAATTATCGCTTTCTTCTCTAACAAACGATGAAACTTCAATTCGAAATGTGTTTTGTGCAGTAAAGTCAAAGCGAAAATACAAAAAGAAACCTCAAGCAGACAGTGAATTGGGAAAAATTTCTTTCTTTGTTGAAGTGGAAAACCCACAACAATATTTCGATCATCTGCAGTTACGCGAAGTGTTATTGAAATTACTACCTTTTCAAACTTGCCTACTACTATTCGAAAAGCAAAACAGCAAAGGAATTTGTAAAATTCACATGATTTTTTTTTGCTAAAACCGACCCTAGCGAGTGTTCGGTTCGTATTATGTTTGAAAAAGCCCAAAAGGAAGTATCGGCTGACGGAATGAAGATATATTACAAATATATCAACTTATATTCTCCTCTTACCTATGTGAAAACAATGAAGAGATCTCTTGTCACATATGAATGTATTCGACTTAAAAATGCAAGTGATACCGAAAAAAAGAGACTTTGTGAAATCAGTCAATTTCTTGCCTCTTTTTGTGGTAACAGCAAGAATTCTTTAATGCACGACTTGAATGATCACTCTTTGTTTAGTGAAAAATGAATCGGTTGTATTTTTCTGACTTCTAAATAAAACGTTCAATCCTGAAAGTTTTTTTGTGTTTTATTGTATACACCGGGTTGAAGTATTGAGTAAAAGTTTTCAATTAAGTTTTTTTTTTTTTTTTCTTTAAGTAGGTTTATATTGTAAATGCCTGCACTACGTGTTTGTGAAATTAAGTAAAAGTGATGACGCATATTAACGATAAGCTATGATTGAATTATTACATTATTGTAATAATGTCGTTATTACAATAATGTAATAATTCCATCATTTTTTGTTTGTTATAATTCAATCATTTAGTTTTATCAACGAATCAAGAGCGACCTCTTGCGATAAGATTTTTATTTGCAGAGTTTGTTAAAGCTTCATAAACGTGCTACAGAATAAAAAGTTAATTTTTTTTATTATTTTTGAAAAAGACTTTTTAAATCGTAATCACCTAAACAAATGCGACAGTTTTTGTTTGCCGACCTTATACAAATGATCATTGAAAAGAAGATTACG